>OX589607.1:28714560-29423431 GCA_951329385.1 Polia nebulosa | reverse complement strand
GACATCGAACCAATGCTACGAGAAACAGAACTACACGGTCAAGTCGCACGGCGCGCACGTTATGAGCGGCCCGTACGAGCCGCTGCAGTATGACGTCATCAGGTAGGTGCTGTTAGTGACACAGTAATTCTATATGATGTCCGGCAATTCGCCGTGCACAATGGAACGAGTGTTCGCAGTGTACAATGGAAAGAGTTGGAGGAGGCCTATGCCAACTCTTTCCATTGTGCTCTGTCCTCCGCAGCTTTAGTCCAGTAAAGGCCCAAGGTCATGTGGATATCGTCCACCCATCTTGTTCTTGGTCTTGTGGGTACCAAAGTGTCACCTGTTTGCTCCATTTGTCTGTTTTACGTTAAACATTTAATTTTATTTATTTATTTTGTTGACAGTAAACAGACCAACGAGAGCTTAAAGCAGCAGTGCGAGAAGGCGCTGCATGATCTCAATCAGTTGCGGCGACAGCATACGGAGACTTCGCGGCGCTGTGAGCATGTTATGAAAGTGAGTTGTTTTTTTTTAGGCCTTATTAGAAACAGGCTCGTTTGGCATCATAAAAAGTTTTCGTTTAAATTTTCCATTTTCTTGCTGACTGTAACTTTTTTCATAATCAGAAAATGAAGTCAATAGGGAAGATTTCTGGGTACAAAAATTATAGTTCAGGAGTGCGCCTGTTACGTGATTGTAGGTAAAAAGTGGTACATTTTTTTTTTTTTGTGTAGGTGTCACGTCACGCGAAATTTTAACGCACTGTATGGTCCTCAGTTTTAGTGTTCCATACCTGAAGGGTCCAAACGGAGCCCTATTGTTGTCACTCACGTGTCCGTCTATCTGTCTTTCCGTTCCGTCGTCTGTCACAAAATTAACTTCCCATTCCCCTATGAACTTGTTTAGTGATAACGTTTATTAATACGTATACTTTGCTCATCTGCACCCCTGAGGACCTTTAGTACTTTAAAATAATTGTTCAGCCATTCTGGGGTAAGTAATTTACGCAAGCGAAATTATGTTATACTAGCGACCCGGCCAGCTTCGCACGGGTACAAAATACATCTATACCTTCCTCATGGGAACAGTGGTCGTCCAGCGCTTTACTTTATGTAAATTATTTCATCACCACTGCTCTTAAAACAGTGAAGGAAAACATCGTGAGGAAACCGGCACGTCCTAGAACCAAAAATTCGAAGTTATGTGACATCCACCAACCCGCATTAGTGGGGGTTGGGCCAGCGTGGTGGATTACGGTCCACACCCTCTCACAGAGAGGAGGTCTGTGCCCCAGTAGTGGGGACATTAAAAGGGTGATGATGATGGTGATACCTTCCTGATGAATTACTGTCAATTGGTGAAAACCGCATGAAAATCCGTTCAGTAGTTTTTAGGGTTCCGTACCAGAAGGGTCCAAACGGAGCCCTATTGTTGTCACTCACATGTCCGTCTGTCTGTCTGTCGTCTGTCACAAAATTTGGTTCCCATTATTTTTTTAACTTCCCATTGACATAAGAACTTGAAATTTGGTGATAACGTTTATTATTACGTAAATTTTACTAACAAATACCAATATATTGATAAATCAGATTTTTTCTTTGATAATTCCCTCATTTGGTACGGAACCCTAAATATGCTAAGTCCGACACGCACTTGACCGGTTTTTGAGTTTACCGCGAACAAACAGATTACACAGACGTGCCAGGGGGACTTTGTTTTTAACCGACTTCGAAAAAGGAGGAGGTTATCAATTCGGATGTTTATATATATATATATTTTTTTTTTTATGTATGTTCGGGCATAACTCCGTCATATATTAACGGATTTGCAAAATTCTTTTTTTGTTCGAAAGGGGTTTATTTCGAAATGGTCCCATTTAAATTTCAAAAAGATCTGATGATGGGTTTCGGAGACAGACAACGGAACTCTTCAAAAATTGACAGCAAATCAACTGCGATTGCTGCTATCATATGTATAAGAATTGTTAACACAGTTTAATGGGGAACCACAACTAAAAAGTGAAAAATAAAAAACTTTTTTTTACAAAAAAATAGAACCGACTTCCAAAAAAAGTGCAAAATAACTTTAATTTCGGAAGTCGGTGTCAAAAAACGAAGACACGAAACAGGAACACCGACTTCCGAAATTAAAGTTATTTTGCACTTTTTTTGGAAGTCGGTTCTATTTTTTTGTAAAAAAGTTTTTTATATAATATGTGGTGACTGATCTTTAAAGAAAGAAAATTTCCAGATCTTTAAAGAAGGAAAATGTGTGAGTAATGTCATACGGACATGTATGAGTGAAAGAGATAATGCTACAATATTTCTGAAACTCGAACGTTTCTTGTTTACAACTGCTTGCTATAGTTAGCTATTAGCCCTATATAGGTTTTCTGACTTGGAATGACAACAGTACTAAATGAATAGACCTTTGTTTTTATTTACTCATTGTAAAACTTAAAGACAAAAATGTCAGTACTGCCTTGGCTTTTGTACTAGGAGATCATGTATCATTACAGCTAGATGATTAATATTGCATTCTACAAATACTTATGGAATAAATTGCTATTGTATCAGGAGTTGGAGTACTTTCGCGGGCAGCACAGAGCAGCTATGAATCAGTTGGAGGTGTCGGCGCAGGAGGCCAGCACCCTGCGCGGCAAGTACAGCGACCTGCTCAACGACAACCAACGGTAAGAGACGAAATATGTTGTTAACACACTTCAGTACCTCAAGGTAACTGATAGTCAATTTGGCACCATTGAATAGACTGCAGTACAACCCAAGTCTCGGTCGGTCTTTAGTTTCGTGTGCTGACTCTGCATAATCGTCAGATCTCTTGCAAGGCCTCATCTGGAGACTGCAGAATCGTCTCCCACCTCTCCTTCATGTGCTTGAGAGTAGGATCAGAGAGCCTCTTGTTCTTATTTGTACGAGAAGTCTTGAAGAATTTAGACTCGACCGTATGGACAGTTTCCATGAACCCATCGTTGTATTCGTCCACGGAGCTCCGTTGGCACTCGAAACGATTCTGAAGTCTCATGCGGGGATTCTTCGCATTCCTTCAGCAACAAGTATAGTAGTGGAGTCTGCATTTTACCAAGTGACCGTCCCTATTCTAGATCTTACCACTGTCACAGATAATATAATACTAGCGTACAGATTCCTCATCCCATACAAAGAAATGGTACCGCCGTAACTACTGGCTTTCGACTTGCATAAGCAACTTTTGTTCTTCGTTCGGGCCCGTCCTCTACACCTCGCTGGATGGTGTTAGCAGCGACGGCTTGCAAGTTGAATGAATTTACATAAAGTCTTACCATCACACATTGAGAAATTACTTTATAGTATTTTTGGCACTTCATAACTTTTTACTGTTTCAAAATGTGTCACTATAAAATTTTTAAAGAGACGAATGGATAAACTCTAAAACTTCAAACAGCGCCATCTATTGGTACAACAAATATAAATACTTAAGGATTCGTTCCAATAAATATCTAAATTTGAATTAGGAGCCAATTATTCCACAATTTTATGCTTAGGGTAGTTTATCAAACAAAAAAATACAGCTTTTACCATATTTTTTTTCAAAATATTATTGTTAGTTGTTACATAAACTTCAATAAGAAATCGATGCATATTACGCCATCTATTGAAACTTATTTGAACTAAATTTTCTTTGTTCGAGATGAGACCCCGTGCCACAGTGATAAATTTTAAAACAACGGATTTTGATGCTGACTTTGTGGCAGTCGAAAACGAAGTCTTTTGGAACCCGGAGTTGGCAATGGCAGTCCTCTCTATCAATATGAAGTCTATAACATATTCTTCTGTTTGTCGTTAGCTTGGAGCGCGAGGTGCAGCACCTGCAGCAGAGCAGCAACCCTGAAGGCAGCTCCGACGCGCTCGTGCACACGCTGAGGAAGTATGAAGCGCTCAAGGAAGAACTCGACTGCTTTCAGAAGAGGTGACTGTATTTCCTTCTTCTTGAAGTTTCTTTTTTTATTAAATACTTTATGAAAATATTGGAAACGAAATACGATAATATTAGCATTCTGGTTCTATTTATTGACATTTGTGTTTTGTTGTAGATACGACGATCTAATAGAAACTCACAACACAACACTAGAGAAGCTACGAAACGTTCAAGAAGAGAACAGCAGACTGAAAACACAATGCCACGACCTGACGCAAGAGAGAAATGCTGTTGTAAGTATACATCTGTCTATCTATCTGGTTTCCGCACTCAGTCCATGTTGGACCATTGTGCGAGGGCCGTAGCGGCCGTTACTCCAACTAGCCCACCTCTCTCCAAAAGCAAATTAGGCCTCCCAGTTTGTTCAGGACGTCTATGAAGGTAAAAAAGTAGTATACATCTATAATACATTCCTTTTGAACGGTTCTTACCATACGTCCTGATATGACGATGATGGTGATAATGTACAACATGTAAGTAATAAAATCTTCCTTCAATTGGACAAAATTTTGCTGATCTAGCAATCCGCACAAAGTTCGCAGTGCCTCCACTGCTTAGGACAGCGATTTGGTGCAGTAAATTTTTCATAATTTAGTACCGTCAGTAAATAAACTCCGAATTCAATGTCCTTGAATGTCCAAAACAGTTTTCACTTAGCAAACCGCTAAGTTACAATTTGGGCCTTTTTTTTGGGGGGGGGGGGGGGGGTGAGAAATCATGCGGAGGGCGTGTCAGACTCTTACTGACTAAAACCTACCCCTGTTCCTTCCCTGCCTGAGTGCCCAGGGGAGCGGTAACTCATTTTCAGAATTTATCCGCTACCCCTAGGCATGCAGGCACCGGCCACGATGGGCCCCGTGAGTGGTGGCTGACAACATCTCTTGTTCGTCTAGCGTGGAACACTACGCGCCGTCGACTCTCGGGCCTGGTGCTGATCGGGCGGCGAGCTACCCACTGCTCGCCGTCCGCAGGCCCGGGTACAATTTGGGCCTAAGAGCTGGATTCAAGGTTTTTACGTAAACGTGTAGTGAACGTTCATCAGTACAATCTACTATATTTCTGTTCAGCGATCGTCGCTATAAGTATTTGTTTTTCGCACAGATTCGTGAGCGCAATGCACTGAAGCAGCAAGTGGCTCACGTGGTCCGTCAGTGGGAAGGCGGCGCTCGAGAGCGAGCGGATATCAAGAGACTCACCGATGAACGTAACGCCGCCATGGCAGAGTACACGCTCATCATGAGCGAGAGGTAACTACCGTCACCCATTCACCCACAGAACAGAAAAAAACAGCAGAAATTGCATAGCGCTTCATTAGTATCGGAACCAGCGTACCCAAACACACATATACAGGTTAATTGTATTTCGTAACACTAAGAAATCCTTGGTGTGGTTGGTAATATTATTGAAAGAAAGTAGGAAATATGTCAGTCGTCGTTTATTTGAAAATAAACCACAGTCATATGAGCATAGAGTCGTTTATTGTCTACTCGTTTTAAGTATTTATTACCTTTTCCGTTCAATTAGCACACGAAATAGTTTAATGAGCAAGTTACGCTACCCGCCGCTAGATGTCACTATACATATTAAATACATTCAACTTAAAGTTAACGATAAGATTGATATTTCCGTAACGAGGTCATTACTATTCTGTAGTAGAGTAGCTGACTATGACATGTACATAGTAGAAATCTTCGCGAATAATATGATTGAGTTTAAAAGAAAGTAGACCTTATTTTGTATATTATGAAGTAAATTTTTACTTGTCATGTCGCGCTGCAACGTCAACTTTAAGGCGTTTGTGGTGCGTGTACCGAATTGTTTTCTCTCCCTCGTCCTGGAAGAAGACTTTTGGCCACAGGACGTGGTGTTCCGTCGCTTCCGCGGACAAGTAACACAGGACAGCACAAAGTCAGACTAGTGTAAAGTGAAGTGCTACTAACATAGTCTTAGGCCTTATTTATTAACACTAGTTTTGTTTATATTAAAATATGTATGTTTAGGTTAAGGTATTTTTCTATGGGCCTGTGTCGCCTGAAATAACTGGTTTATTATTATTAATAAAATATTGTTTTTCAAATTTTAATCGAAATAAAATAAATTGGGACTTATCGATAGTATGATATTCCACCATTTGATAAATTTTTGGTTCTGCTATCGTGTTTGTATTCCAAAACAGTACAATAGGGCATTTTTTTATTTTTTTTTACAATTTTTCGTCACCGTGACGGCTGTAACAAGACTAATCCGCGTGGTATGTGCGCGGAGCAGACATATGCAGAACTCCGCAAAACTCGGGGTACGCGGGCCCAGCCTACTTGCGACTTTTACTGTTTTTTTCTGTTCTGTGCATTCACCCCTTCAAAACGTCCATTCATCAGTACCAATTAAATCGCAAATAGACTCACGCATCCACATTAACGTATAAAAAACGAAAAAAAAACTATTCTATATCTTGTAATCAGTCGTCAGACTATGTATGAGCAAATGAGATGAAATTATTTGTAACTTTCAGAGCACGATCCCTTTTGGGAAAATCTCTACAGTAAATTAAGTGCAGCTGTCCGTTTCCGAAATATGCCGCCTTTTCATTATATGTACTCGTATTGATTCCGGAATACTCAATTTGACCGCTTGATGGTTTGGGTGGATTGCAAGTCGTACATCTTTCAAGTTATTAATTTTTTTCCCTAAAGTAAAGGAGCACTGCACTGCTCCTCCGAAAATGAATTTGAAACGGATTTGTACAGCATCATTCGAACACAAAGCCATAGCACAGGGTCACATCTCGAACAAAGAAAATTTAGTTCAAATAAATCTCAATAGATGGCGTTATATGCATCGATTTCTTATTGAAGTTTAAGTAATATTAATATTTTTAAAATAAATATGGTTAAAAATGTATTTTATGAACTGCCCTAAGCATAAAATTGTGGAATAATGGGCTTGTAATTCAAATTTAGACGATTATTGGAACGAATCCTTAGACATCTATATTTCTGGTACCAATAGATGGCGCTGTTTGAAGTTTTAGAGTTTATCCATTTTCCCCTTTTTCGGTTATCCTCTTTAAAATTTGAATAGTGACACATTTTGATACAGTAAAACTGCTATGAAGTGCCAAAAATACTATAAAATAATTCCTCAATGTGTGAGAAAATATTGGTAAGACTTTAAGTAAATTCATTCAGCTTGCAAGCCGTCGCTGCTAACACCATCTAGCGAGGTGTAGAGGACGGGCCCGAACGAAGAACAAAAGTTACTTGTGCCAGACGAAAACCCGTAGTTACGGCGGTACCGTTTCTTTGTATGGGATGAGGCATCTGTACACTAGTATTATATTATCTGTGGCCATAGTCATTTTTCACAAGCGCACACACACCTTCGCAGAGGGTGCAACGGTGTGTGCACTTGTGTTCACCCTTATTACTACTTTGTCGTTAGGTTAGGGTTCCGCATCAAAATGGTAAAAAAGGAATCATCATCATTCTCCTGCCCTTATCCCAATTTATTTGGGGTCGGCGCAACATGTCTTTTTCTTCCATACTCCTCTATTAGTCGTCATCTCTGTAGTCACCCCCTTTTTACCCATATCCTCTTTCACACAGTCCAACCATCGTTTCTTTGGCCTTCCCCTACTCTTATAGCCATCCACATCCATACACAAGACTTTCCTCACGACATTTTCGTCATTCCTCCGCATCACATGCCCATACCACGACAACCGATTTCCACACAATTTTTCAGTCAGCGGTGCCACTTTCAGACTTCCTCTTATATACTCATTCCTAATTCTATCCATGCGCGTAACACCACACATCGCTCTTAGCATTCTCATCTCAGCTACATGCAATTGCTTTTCATTCATCCCTTTTGTGGCCCAACATTCTGAACCATACAAGACAGCAGGTCTGACCATTGTTTTATAAATCTTCCCCTTAAGTTTAAGGGGAATGCGGGAGTCACAGATAGTCCCGGTGACCTGCCGCCATTTCATCCATCCAGTGTTAATTCTGTGCTTAACAATCCGATCTATTTCGCCATCGCTTTGCACGAGTGAACCGAGATACCGAAAATCGGAACAGACTGGTAGAAGCGCGCCATCTAGCATTACAGCTTCAGAACTGGAGAGACCGCCGAAATCGCAGAACATGTATTCAGTTTTGGTTCTGCTGATTTTCAAGCCAACTTTCTCCAGCTTCTGTTGCCACTTCTCCAATCTGCTCTGGATCTCAGGTCCATCTTCACCGACCAGAACAATGTCGTCGGCAAACAGCATGCACCAGGGTGCCTCTTCCTGTCCATAATCAACAGGAAGAGGTAAGGACTTAAAGCCGACCCTTGATGCAAGCCTACAGCCACACTGAACTCATCGGTGTTGCCAGCAGCCGACCGGACGTAGGTACTAGATTGTCTGTACATAGCAGGAATCAACTCAACATACTTCCCAGGCAAACCTTTCTCTTTCAAGGCCCACCACAACACATCCCGAGGTACCCTATCATACGCTTTCTCAAGATCAATGAACACCATGTGTAAAAATGTGTGATAAAAAAGGAATCCTTATGGTGAAAAGCCTGTCTGTCCGTCACAGCTGCTTATTTCAGCAACTAATGCTGTCGATTTGAAATTTGGAATATTTAAACAATGTTTGGTCACTTATATAGCATATGAAAGAATTACAAAATAAATTAACTTATCATCTTTGTGTCTTTCTAAAGTTTGATGTGTCATATAAACGCTCGAGTAATGTACTTTTGTATCTTTATTTTTTAGGGTCTTTTATCTTTAAAGGCATGTCAGCCTCATCGTAACCTATGTTCACATATCAACTTATAATTTAATTTAACAATTACAAAAAGTTCGACACTATCCATACCTATTATACAACTCTTAAACATTAAAACAGTTACAGTTACTTACAGTACTCTATCAACCTATTTAACTATCTATTGCCATGTCATAAACAATTTTACTAACATTACTGCCAGGATCAGCCAGGATTAAAAAAAAAATACTTACGTATTTCTGGTTAGTGATTTTGTGTGAATAGTGTGTGCCTTAACCTGGGTCAAATTTTATTTTCTTTCTTTCTTGTTTCTTTTCTTTCCATGTCGACTTTATTAATCTTACGCAATCTTGACAATAGCTACCTGTTAGGTTCTTGAAACACTCGCATCAAAAGATGCTGAACATCATCGATATCAGTAGTGTACTTTATGCTACTACGATAATTACTACAATTTTTTTTTAACATTATTTCACCAGAGACACAGTTCACAAAGAGATGGAGAAGCTATCAGACGATCTGCAAGCGGCTTTGAAACGTGTCGCCGCGCTGGAGTCCGCGTTACAGGCCTCCAGGGAGGAACAGAGGGCTACTGCATTACAGGTGAGCTATTTGAACAAAAAGAAGAAAGGAAAAGAAGGAAAGAAGAGAACGAAGGAAAGAAAGAGAACTATAGAAAGAAAACATGTTTATTTGGCAAACACAAACAATGACATAATTTTGTACTTAAACTCCACACTAGGACAATATAGTCCTCAGTTTCTAATGTCAAGAGGGAGAAGTTGTCTTATAACAGCTCTTTTTTTTTTTTTGGGGGGGGGGGTGGGAAATCATCCAATGACTTCTCCCGCTCTGGATGGAGCGGGAGGGCGTGTCAGACTCTTACTGACTAAAACTCACCCCTGTTCCTTCCCTGCCTGAGTGCCCAGGGGTGCGGTAACTCATTTTCAGAATTTATCCGCTACTCCTAGGCATGTCTTATAACAGCTTGGGACGTTGAAATCGACACATTGAAGGATGATTTTGATTTATTGTTGTTTCACTTGGTCCTCCCAAGTGAATATAATTTGCAGTATGTCGCTCACCAACACTTGCAATGATTTGCAAAAATATAAAATATATTACAGAATGATTTCATAGTTTAAATACCTGTCTAAGTGTCATGCTCGCGAAATGTTGGTGTAGTATGGGTTCACTTCAGCCTAACCCTTTCACGAAATACGGCTTGATGTTTTATAAAGGTATGTTAATGTATGTAGGCGGAGAGTCTCCGTCGCGAGATTGAGTCGGCGCTAGTGGACCGGGACCGCGCGATCAAAGAGTGCACCGATCTCAAGACGCCACAGAACCCCTCCACACTAGGGAAGTCCAGGTATGTATTGTTATAATATTTCTTGTTTGGTAGACACCGCTGTAAGCGATAAGACCGACATTGTACCTGTACATCATCTTCCTGCCCTTAGCCCATGTTACTTGGGGTCGGCGCAACACGTTTTTTTCTTCCATTCTGTCCTGTCAGCCGTCACGCTATCACTAACTCCCTTTTCTTTCATATCACTCCTCACACAATCCATCCATCTTTTCTTTGGTCTCCCTCTCCCTTTCCATCCATCCACATTTATATTCATAACTCTTTTAGTTACATGTGTACATTGTACCTGTACAAATATCAGTATTGTAAAAGAGTTTTGTAAAACATTTGGTGTAGGATATTGTATTTATCTACCTTAAGTTGCAAACTACATTTAATCCAAAACTTCAGCATCATCTTATCGAACCGTTCACTGGTCATCGGACTGGACATCGAGCGGTCCTATGCTTCTCAAATCCAATGGACTTTCCTAGCGACGTTCACCAGGGTCTTCATCCCACCTAGTGACCTTTGGCCCCTATCATCCATCTATTTAATATAACTGATTTGACTAGTCTATATCAATAAATTTTGTGCTATGCTAGGCGCCAGATAAGAGTGAAATAACGGTCATTGACCTACCTACATTTATGGACTTTTATAATTTGAATAAACGGAAATAATGACGCAGCTGTCCTGAATCAACTGATCCTTAACATTATCTAATAATGTAAAATGATTCATATTTAATTGTTCAGGTACCTATGAAGAGTTATTAGGGAAAGGTCAATGACCGTTATTTCACTGTTATCTGGCGCCTACTATAGTTTTTTTTTATTAACTTAACGGGTGAATCTCCTCCTCCTCCGAATCGTGGAAAATTCAACTTTTCAAAGCACACTAGTAGTATTCATTGCCAAGTAGTAATAGTGTACTTTAATACTAGTATTTAAGTTGAATTTCCCACGATTCGTCATTGTCGGCAACGCTCCGTCATTATTTTCTGCAAAACACCAGGAGATTCACCCTAACATCTCAAGGCAGTGTTTTTGTTAGAGTATGCTATGAATGAATGAAAAACTTTAACTTTGTAGACAAGACACGTCGGCGTACCACCACTTGGGGCTCGCAAGTGGTGTGGGCAATGACGGATTTCTCAACGGACAACATTCCAATGACCCATCATTGGATAAGTTGCAAGGTAACATTATACAATCCATACTAATATTATAAATGTTCGTGGCTAAATGAGGAGCTCGTGGCTAAAGTAATAACAGCCGCATGGGTCGATCCACAGGTTAAGCTACGCTTGCCAGGGTTGGTCCATGGATGGGTGACCATATTTACATACCGAGACTCCTCCGTACCTCGGCAAGCACGTTAAGCCGTTGGTCCCGGCTGTCAATCGTGGATCTTTGACAGTCATTACGGGTCGTCAGAAGCCTGAAAGTCTGACAACCAGTCTTACCAAGGGGTATCGCATTACCCAGTAACTGGGTTGTGGAGGTCAGATAGGCAGTCACTCCATGTAAAATACTGGTATTCAGCTGCATCCGGTTAGACAGGAAGTCGAACCCAAGATAGTTGGGAAAAGGCGCGGGCTGATGATGACTAATATTATAATTGCGAAAGTATCTCTGTCTGTCTAATACCTCTTCACGTATTAACGGCTGAACGGATTTGGATGAAACTTGGCACATGGGAAAGATCATGTCCTGGCATAGGACATAGGATACTCGTTCTGGGAGTATGTTTTCTAGGACAAATTTTCGACATTCACGCGTGCGAAGTTGCTGGGAGAAGCTGGTATCATCATAAAACAGTAAAAGTCTAAATAATGGGTTTTATCTGTAGCTTATCCGTATGATTTCTTTGTTGTCCAGGTCTAGTGGGCATGGTAGTAGACGCCGTGGATAAAGAGCGCGTGGACAATCTGGAACAAGCCAACCAAGAGCTTGAGCGATTACGCAAGCAGATCGACCGCCTGCAGGCGGAGCTCAACGACGCGCAGAGAGAGGCCGAGGTACTTATATGTCATTTGTATGGAGCAAGCCAATCTGGCAATTTCGTGTACCAGTCGGTAGAAGTTTTTAACGCATTAAGAGGGAACAGGGCCTGCTAAGAATTTACAAAATAGGTATTTGAAGAAACTATTGCCGTCGTGCTGCCTCAAACCTGCCCCCGTAGAGTGCGATAGGGACAGCTGCAGCTCAGACTGATTTTATCACAAAATTTTTGACGAAATCGACGTTTCGTATTCCCCTTTTTTCTCCTCGAAAACTGAGCCGATTCAATTATTTTTTGCACCAAAATTTTAATAAAGAGTATGACTAGGTCCCTATTAAATGTTTTATGTTAAAACTTTTCGAATTTATCTGGTAGTCCTCTAACAACAGTTTGTAATTTTTGGAGGGTCATATTTTCTTTAATTATTATTTGCTGAAAAAAGGAAATGACAAGGACATGTCTACAGCAGACCTTGACGTTATATAAAAAAATGATTGCTCTAGAGGCATTATTCAGGAAGAAAAAAGGGGAATACATTTGTATGGAGAATCGCAGCCCCTGTTATCTTAAACACTCCGAAAATGTTAAACTAATGCTGTGAGTCTAAATCATTGCGGCTGCGTATAAAACTCTCAGTTTAACTTCTGCTCTATTTCATTATTCTTCTTTTAATTTAATTAGGGAATTTTAAAAACGCATACGCATTGCGTTTCGCGACAGTCCCATATCATACCCTAAATAAATCAAACAGACTTGTATTGATATGATTTAGTTCAGAAACTCACTATTAGAAAGAATGTGAGGCTTTATAAAAATAGGAATAATATATCTGTGGAGGCTTGTAATTAGCAATTTAGTTATATATTATTGTTATTATGATGTTATTAGTCTGTAAGCTTTCTTAAAATGTAAAAATTAAAAATAATAAACATTGGTAAAAATGTTTCAGGTATCGAAAAGGCGAAGAGACTGGGCTTTCTCAGAAAGAGACAAGCTGCTGCAAGAGCGAGAGAGTGTCAAGGCACTCTGCAATCGACTGAGAAAGGTAAGTCTCTTGCAGGCAGTCATTTCCACTAAAAACCTATTCCCTGAATTCCCTGCCGGAGTCTGTGTTTTCTGGTAGCTACAACCTGGGAGTCTTTAAGTCAAGAGTGAATAGGTTACTTCTAGGCAAGCGTGCTCCATCTTCGACCACATCATCGCTTACCATCAGGTGAGATAGTGGTCAAACGCGTGCCTATCAACTATTAAAAAAAAACCTCTCGAAAAAACCTTTACACTTGCTTTTGTTTTTAACATACTTTTCATTTTTGACTGGCCTGTTGGTCTAGTGGTTAGTGACCCTGACTGCTATGCCGGAGGTCGTGGGTTCGATTCCCACCCAGGACAAATGTTTGTGTAATGAGCACGATCATTTGTTCTGTGTCTGGGTGTAATTTATCTATAATATGTATGTATTTAAAAATATATAAGTATGTTTATCAGTTGTCTAGTACCCATAACACAAGCTCTGCTTAGCTTGGGACTAGATGGCGTTGTGTGATAGTTGTGGAATATTATTATTATTATTTCGTTTATTAATTTTTTAAATATATTAAATACATTTTTAAATATTTCTTAAAAAAGAATATATAAAAAACATTTAAAAATATAAAAAATAGTAGCCCACCGGTATCGGGAACAGGGTCAAAGCTACCGGCGGTCAGGGCTCCAGAGAGAGGAACCGCCTGACAATGCGAGCCGTGTCCAGAAGTACTGCTTTCTGAATCAAGCCCTTGATCCAGCCGCCTAACGAGAGCCTCCTGAGGTGTTGATCGAGGCTCGTGGCTATTAAGCCATTGGCTGACACGACTATCGGTACAATGATCGCTGAGTCCACATCCCACATGTCGACAACCTCGCGAGCCAAGCCAATATACTTGATTTGTTTATCTTTCTCGGCTTTCACGAGGTTCTCGTCATGTGGGACGGTAATGTCAACAATCATTGCACGCCTCTCGATTCGGTCCACCACCACTATATCAGGCTTATTGGCTACAATAGTCCTGTCAGTGATGATGGACCGATCCCAGTACAATGAGATATGACCATTATCGAGAACTGGGTCGGGCGCATATCTGTAGTACGGCACTTCCGATTCCACAAGAGAGTACTTCAGAGCAAGTTGCTGATGGATAATCCTGGCTACAAGGTTGTGCCTATGCAAGTATTCACCGTTAGCTAGACGAGAACAACCAGAGATTATGTGGCGGATTGATTCTCCCGGACGATGACATGCTTATTATTAATTATTATTATTATTATTAATTGCTTTACCTGTAACTATGTTAAAAAATCTTGGAAGTTAAATTTGACCTACTTCCCGGTTTCCGATTGAGCTGAATTTTTGCATTAGTTTGGATGTTAATTGTTAATACTGTAAAGAAATTTATTTCTTCCACCGGCTAGCGTCAGAGATACTTTTGGCCAGAGACCCTGTTACCTATCTTCGGGTTTTGTACATGAGGTATGCATGCAGTAAATAAGAGTCCTTAGATTTGGTCTTCACATATATCACGTTTATTTTCAAACTGCACCACACTAGATAGCACTCCGTCTACAGAAAATTGTATGTTTAACTTACAATTTATGTTGAAACACTTTTACCCATCTTTTGAAGATTATAGGTCCAGTTCAGAGGTCCTCAAACGGCATCTATGCCGTGGTCATCTAAACCTGGGCATTTCTGGACACGTGGATGCTTGTGTTCGAAACCGTTCTATGATCCGACCATTTATATTGTTTTTTCCTTAGTAATTAAATCTAACGTAGGAACCCTGCCAACAAATAGAAAGATTTGATCAGACTCCTGAATGCCACGCGCTTAAGACTTAGCATCAGCACAGAAAAAAAACCCAAAAAGACTACTTACATCGTCCTACATCCGAATGCTTAATGCATTTGAACTTAACTCTGGTTCCAGCTACCTTTCGAGACATCATAGGTGCTTTTTAAGAACTTATCCAATAAATAAAGTTTAACGTGGCAGACTCGCTCCAGATCAACTTGGAAAAAGCTACGTCAAACGACAATCTGTCATCTGTCAACTCGCAAAACAACGCTTCATTCCACGAAACTAAATTTATTCTATTTTTAGGTGTTACAATACACCTTACCCCGGTTAAAAAAATTTTTTTTTACTCAAAAAAAAATTTTTTTTTTAAAGACTACAATGCCATGTACATTTAGAATCTCACCAAAACCCTCGGCAGAAGCTGAGGCATCTCGAACCAAATCCGAATCAAGATTCCCCTCAGACACAAAGATTAAATTACTACTATATAAGTAAGTACCAATTCAATTTAAGTTTTCAATTAAGTATTAAGTACCAAATAAAAATCAAGAAACAGGATGAGAAGGTATGCATAACCCCCAATACTCCTTAACAAAAGTCTGTATGTAGGTATGCACACATTTAAATAAAGTTTTAAGTTTAATGTATCACACAATTACTTATTTTAAATCTAAGTATTTGTGATATACAATTACTAATAAGTTTAGTATAATTAAATAATCAATACTCCTTAACACAGAGTATTGTTATTCCTAAGTATCTATAAATTTCATATTTAAGTAACCAATAAACAACGAGTATCAAGAATCTATAAATTTTAAATCTAAATAACTATGATACTAGATGTATCAAGTATTCACAAGTAATTATTTCAAAACTAATAAAAAATAAATATTTAGTTTTGACAACATTAATCTCTTAGTCAAGTAATTGAGATTCAATGAGTAAGTATTAAGTTTTATTTTATTACCCTCAATCGCCTATCCTAGTAAGTAACAGTAATACCATAACAACAAGTTCCTAAAGAAAGTAATATCACGTCACAAATCTAATTGATTGTGATTTATCAATGTATTGAGTTTAACTTTGTAGTTAAGTAATTTACAAAAGTCATATTCTATATATTTGAAATTCAAAAGCATTAAGGATAATTTAATTAAACAGGATTATCAGAAACAGTTTAATCAAATCTCATAAGTATTGGCTTGGGAGCAATTCAAGCATGAACCCCAAGCCAAAAACTAAAAGTGAATTGAGGACTATTTGCCCATCTAAACGAATTTGGGTATGCAATACCAGACACACTTACCGTGTATCTTTTAATGGACAGACTTACGAGCATCCTAGCCAACCGTTAACAAAATAAACGAATTGGGGTTCAACTATCCATCTAAACAAATTCGGATATTCAATATACCAGACACATTTATCATGTATCTTTTAGTGAACAAATCTTAAGATGTCCTATAATCAATTCCAAAAGTTAATTATAAATATAATAAATAAAAGTTAAATTTAGTTATCTAAGAGTGAATTGAGGACTATTTGCCCACCTAAACAAATTTGGGTATTCAATATACCAGACACACTTATCGTGTATCTTTTAATGAACAGACTTACGAGCATCCTAGCCAATTGTTAATAATATAAACGAATTGGGGTTCAACTGTCCATCTAAACAAATTTGGATATTCAATATACCAGATACATTTATCATGTATCTTTTAGTGAACAAACCATAAGATGTCCTATAACCAATTCAATATATGAATTAAACATAAAATTCCATAAGTGAATCCAATTAAAAGGATTAAATAAGTAAAAGTTAAATTGAGTTTTATTTAATTAAGTTGGGCGCCTGTGGGATCATCAATAAATAAATTTGAGTAAATATCCCACATTTATAAAAGTTGGTATCACTAGTTACTAAGAGAATTGAGAAGTTTATATACTAATAAAGTAATTAAGTAAAATTTAAAGTTTTAATAACTCCGGTGAAGAATTATAGTCATCCGAGAAATTCTCATTAAATATTGAGACCAAGTTAAAATTCGTTTGACTATTTCACTATCAATCCACAGTCAACTATCCAAGTAAACGGTACAAGTCAGCAATTGGTCAGCAATTGGTTAGCAATTGGTTCCGAACACAAGCGTACCTCATTGGCCACCGTAGGTGCCAGATAGTCCTCTTACTTAAAACTGCCACACAGACCACGATACCGTTTGCAGATCTCATCCCAGGATACATTTGGATTGACTGAAACATTACAATAATTTAATTCATGTACAAATTCCTACCTAAGAAGGTAATCAATCTATAATTTATACATCCTGAACAAAAGAAATCTTAAGTTTCTATACTTAAGTTAAATTAACAAGTCAATAGTATATAATAATAAGTGTAAAAAAAATTACCATGAGTTATAACAATAGTGATCAATACAAATTATAGTTTAAGTTTCACTAAGTGAACATAAGAAGCTAATATTAGACACTCATAGGTGCATCTAATATAAATGAGTTGTTACAATCATAAAAATTAAAGAATACATATCAAGGGATGAGGATCAACAGACCATGTGCTGATAACCTCAAATTAAGTACCTTCACAATAATATTCGGTATTGAACAACTCCAATAATTAAGTTAATCACTATTTTAAGTTTAACCCTTAATTAATAAGGCATAAGACAGGCAACCTAAAATTTTGCCATGTGCTTATCAAATCAGTGAAATAATTGTCACAGCAATTTAATTAACATTTAACATGTTTACAAATTAAGTTAAACACTATTTAAGTTTTAACTAATAAACATAAAGGCTTAAATTGGAAACTATAAATTTTCAACAATGTGCCTTTTAACTAGAATAGTGTCAAAATGTTTGACCTAAAAGAAAATAATTAAATAAGAATTAGCTAAAGATTACCAATTAATCTTAACCTTATTACCACAAATAAACCTCATGCATCACGTTGGGCGTACATTGTAAAGAAATTTATTTCTTCCACCGGCTAGCGTCAGAGATACTTTTGGCCAGAGACCCTGTTACCTATCTTCGGGTTTTGTACATGAGGTATGCATGCAGTAAATAAGAGTCCTTAGATTTGGTCTTCACATATATCACGTTTATTTTCAAACTGCACCACACTAGATAGCACTCCGTCTACAGAAAATTGTATGTTTAACTTACAATTTATGTTGAAACACTTTTACCCATCTTTTGAAGATTATAGGTCCAGTTCAGAGGTCCTCAAACGGCATCTATGCCGTGGTCATCTAAACCTGGGCATTTCTGGACACGTGGATGCTTGTGTTCGAAACCGTTCTATGATCCGACCATTTATATTGTTTTTTCCTTAGTAATTAAATCTAACGTAGGAACCCTGCCAACAAATAGAAAGATTTGATCAGACTCCTGAATGCCACGCGCTTAAGACTTAGCATCAGCACAGAAAAAAAACCCAAAAAGACTACTTACATCGTCCTACATCCGAATGCTTAATGCATTTGAACTTAACTCTGGTTCCAGCTACCTTTCGAGACATCATAGGTGCTTTTTAAGAACTTATCCAATAAATAAAGTTTAACGTGGCAGACTCGCTCCAGATCAACTTGGAAAAAGCTACGTCAAACGACAATCTGTCATCTGTCAACTCGCAAAACAACGCTTCATTCCACGAAACTAAATTTATTCTATTTTTAGGTGTTACAATACATGGTTAGCTAAGTGACGTCATTCTAAATCCAATATGGCGACTCCCAATGATGGCGGACTAGTTGTTTTTTTTATGCATTCCCATGATATGGATATCACACAAAAGGGTTTTTTTTAAACTATAATAATATTTAAAATGGCAAATTTTAAAATCAGTTTTTGTAATATTCATAATCGTAACTATCGATAAAGATAATCGATTGTTCTCGAGAGCTTTTATCAATCGATTTCATTCATTATTCAGTCCAGTCAGAAGCTAAAGTCTAACAACCAGTATTATAGACCTGTCTGCCTTCCTCAACCAAGCTATTGGAGAATCGTGTTACCCGCTAACTGGGTTGTGGAAGTCAGATACGTAGTAGCTCTATGTAAAGGCGCCAAGGTTAGACGGGAACAACGTAGTTGGGAGAAGTTGGAAAACCTTTTGGGAACACATTCATTGTGCGTACAGCTAAGGAGAGAAATTCCCTGCCGGAGTCTGCGTTTCCTGATAGCTACAACCTGGAATTCTTTAAGTCATGAGTGAATACAATACAATAAAAAAAATTGAATATTAAAAAAAAACCGACTGTAAAAACTAACTAAAGTGTTTTTTTGAACTTGTTTAATTTTTTTTTCTACGTTTTATTGAGTTATATTTTTGGAATCACCTCCTCGAATCCTTTATTTTGATACCCCACTTAATATAGTTCGTCGACTTTATTTTTTTTTTCTTTTTCACAATATGGCGTTTGGTTGGCGCCATATTGTATTTTGATTACTGTCATGTCTTAAGTAGCACTCGCAAGATTAAGACAAATCAATTGACGTAAGAATTATTACAAATCGGCCCCTCGCGTTTGGTACCAGGAACAAACATACATACATGGCTGAATCTCCTGGTGTTTTGCAGAAAATAATGACGGAGTGTTGCCGACAGTGACGAATCGAATATTAAAGTAGCCTAGTAGTACTAGTGTACTTTAATACTAGTGTGTTAAAGTTGAATTTCCCACGATTCGTCACTGTTGGCAACACTCCGTCATTATTTTCTGCAAAACGCCAGGAGATTCACCCACATAGATTAATAAACTCATTGGCTGATAAACATATTACCCTTCCTTGCGTCGCGCGGGTAAAAAAAGTAGACAAATTGGTTGAAACCCATTACCTTATCACAGGAACGCGACCAAATGGTCGGCGAGCTAGCAGACGCGCGGCGGCATGGTAACAAGAAGGAAGCCAAGGACAAGCGCGCCACCCTGGCCGACGACGACGAGCGGAAGGACTGCAGGAGGCACGCACACTCCAGGGACTCCGCTGTCGATGCTGATGTGCAGGTGAGCTACCATAAATATGGTAACCATAGAATTGTACTTCACTGTTTCACAAGTCTTTTAGAACGATGACGAGCGGAAGGACTGCTTGAGGCATTCCAGGAACTCGACTGTTGATGCTGTTGTGCAGAGGTACACACTTAACTTTAAAACTGGATAAAGTGAGAAAGGAGTATATTAGAGGTAGTTTAAAAGTGGCGCCAGTCACAGAAAAGTTGAAAGGGAACCGCTTATCTTGGTATGGCCATGTGAAGAGGAGGGAGATGTAACACATGTAACTAAAAGAGTTATAAATATAAATGTGGATGGATGGAGAGGGAGAGGGAGGCCAAAGAAAAGATGGATGGATTGTGTGAGGAGTGATATGAAAGAAAAGGGAGTTAGTGATAGCGTGACGGCTGACAGGACTGAATGGAAGAAAAAAACGATTTGCGCCGACCCCAAGTAACATGGGATAAGGGCAGGGAGATGATGACACAAATCTTGGAATCCACCTGAACAAAACTAACAGTTCCTGCTGGACTTGGGTTTTAAAAAAAATATTTTTGACAGCTTGGTCATCGTAGGTATTTAGAAAATTGGCTTCAGCACGGGTTGTCAGTTGGCAATTTTGTTTTTGATAATATTCCTCAGTGTAGTTGTGGCTTGTGTTCCAAATTGTAGTATGACAACTTGGAACAATACCCCTTGTTCACTCATGATCCCGCCTTATTTTTACGAAGCTTATGCATGTATGTTTTTGACTATCTGCGACTCCCGCATTCCCCTTAAACTTAAGGGGAAGATTTATAAAACAATGGTCAGACCTGCTGTCTTGTATGGTTCAGAATGTTGGGCCACAAAAGGGATGAATCAAAAGCAATTGCATGTAGCTGAGATGAGAATGCTAAGAGCGATGTGTGGTGTTACGTCCATGCGCGTAGAATTAGGAATGAGTATATAACAGGAAGTCTGAAAGTAGCACCGCTGACTGAAAAGTTGTGTGGAAATCGGTTGTCGTGGTATGGGCATGTGATGCGGTGGAATGAAGAAAATGTCGTGAGGAAAGTCTTGTGTATGGATGTGGATGGCTATAAGAGTAGAGGAAGGCCAAAGAAACGATGGTTAGACTGTGTAAAAGAGGATATGGATAAAAAGGGGGTGACTACAGAGATGACGACTAATAGAGGAATATGGAAGAAAAAGACATGTTGCGCCGACCCCAAATAAATTGGGATAAGGGCAGGAGAATAGATGCACGTATGTTTTTGTTAAAAACTTGACTGCGTGCTCCATCTTCGACCATCGCTTACCATCAGGTGAGATAGTGGTCAAACGCGTGCCTATCAAAAAAAAAATCATATTGAAAATATTTTTTTCTTTTTTCCTGTTACAGGATTTCGAATGGGAGATAATCGACGTGGAGCTCTCAGGCCTGAACAAAGATGGCGAGTTAGGCTTCGAACTAGCGGGCGGCCGGGAGGAGCCCTACTATCCTAACGACTGTAGCATATACGTGACGGCTGTGAGGAAGGGCTCCGTCGCTGACGGGAAGATTAAGTAAGTGATTTCTTTATAGTATTGCCTTAAGCTCTTCGAAAATTATTTAAGTTTATTTTGTCGTAAGATTTTGCTGGGATTAAATTGACAGTTTTATGTGTGGGAAAATTGTCGAAAATTTGAAATTTTGCCTTGGGAATAAGATTTTTGGCGGACCTAGGTAAAATTTTCTCTACTGTAGCGTATCATCATTATCATAATCAACCGATGGAAGACAGATAGGGTAGCAACTCGGCATCGATGCTCAAGACTTTTTAAAGCATATTGCCAAAAGTTTTATACGAGCAGCCTGTGGGTCAGTTATACACAGAGATCATTCAGTGCCTTGCGAGTCCAATATAATAACGTATTCAGGATGTTGCTGGGGCTGCCGCGTTTCTGTAGTGCCTCTAGCATGTTTGCAGAGGCTCGAGTTGATGGCTTCCAAGCCATCATGCGGAGCCAAGATGCAGAGTGTGGGGCAGCTCTAACAGCATCCTGCAAGTGATTGCTGAGAAGCTTGACTCCTCAATAATGAGGGCTTTCGTTCGAGTTTTAGTTAGATAGCGTTGCTATGTGACTGGAGCCTGTATGAAACTCCTCGCTTTGCCTGTTAATGTTTTACCTACCTACTAACATTAGATATTAAGAATATTGTTAATCAAATAATGGACTCTGTCGGAACAAATAAATTATTATTATTATTCCATTTATTTAATTTTATCTACATACACAAGACCAGAAATTGTGCAGCCCGTCCGGCCCTGGAGATTTCCAGTTAGGCAACGGACGGACTGCACGAGCTACATCTTGGGGGCTGATGGTAATTGCCCCCATTTCTGGTATAAGGTCGCACGCACGCTCGACCTCTCGAGTCCAATCACCCTCGGTGTGCCTGACAGGAACCGACCAGATGCTGCGCCAGAATGAACTCATAGCGTCATCATCTGGTAGATGCTTATCAGACACCTTGGTCCGGTTGCTCCCAAGCCCTATAAACCAACTTTCGTTGCTTTGGAAAGTGCGATTCTGAGTGTGCCGCTCCACTCGCCGCTTGTACCGACGTATACGATTTGCCCATGCATAGACCTTCTGCTTCAGGAAGTCAATACGCTCTGTGAGGCGGGTCAGATAATCTCGGGAACTAATATCAGTCCCCGAGAACGCCCGCCTCACGAAACGCATCACCCTAGGGCGAGTGTTGCCCTCCCTGAAGCAGATAAGCTTGCCGATGAGTGCTCTAGCCTCACCGATACGACGCTCAATCCTACACTGTCAAGCTGGTACAGCAGGTCGTGTAGCTCTGTCACAACTGGTGAACTTGACGTGAGCTACACGACATACCGCCTTTGTACATTTGTGTTGCATGAAGTTTTAATAAATAAATAAATAATACCGCTGCAGCTGCGCAGTATAAGATTAAGTGGGTATCGGCAAGGTCTTTGCTGCTATCAAAACAATTTGATAGCTGCGAATCTAGAGCACACACCAGCGCCTTATTTTTCTTATGCATGGGCAAACGAGGTAGACGAGGTTAAGCCCAGGCGGTGTGGAGCGGTACTCCCGGAATGCATCCTCCAAAGCGCTCCTCAATCGTACATTGCATTGAGTACTCACGGATATAGCCGCGTCATCATCATCCTCAGCAACGTGGTCGGGTCGCGGTGAAGCACTGGGTTGCAGTTGCACCGCGGCCGGTGGCGAAACAGGTGAGACACGGCTACTCCGTGATTCAAGGCGTAGTCTATCAAGTACGGCGTCATCCAACATACGGTTACGCTGGATAACCCGCACTTGATCCGATAGTCGCCTGGGTCGAAATGTTGACAGCTGGCTCAAGCACCTGAAACAGAGAGAGCATCCGACCACGGTACGCAGTCAAGTTAATTCCTCTGTAGCCCCAAAGTATGAATTATTTCGTTTATTCATTTCAAATCAAGTATATTGACTTGGCTCGCGAGGTTGTCGACATGTGGGATGTGGACTCAGCGTTCATTGTACCGATAGTCGTGTCAGCCAATGGCTTAATAGCCACGAGCCTCGATTATATTATATTTTCGATATTTATTCCCCCCTCTGTAGCTCCAAAGTATGAATTATTATTATCGTCGTCGTTGTTGTGATCGTTTCTCAATCGACTCAAACGCATCAAGCTGGTATCTGGCAGATTCGTGCCAAAGATGAAAGCAGTACTTCATACACGAAATACGTTCAAACTTGCGCTTGATAAAGTTAGAGCAGTTGTTCCGGCGTGAAGTACCGTCTCACCTACCGCTAGTTTAGAAAAGCTTCGAGGGTTGTTGCAAATGAAAGGTGAACTAACGATACTAATCAATAGGAATATATTGTCATGAACATCTAGTCTCTTAAACACGAAATGGTAACATACAAGTAGTGGTGGATAGGTAACGTAAGTAGACCAATAGCTGTCCAAGTTGTATGCCGGCCGAGGATGACGTAGGAGGCGCGCACGCGACGCGGTACGGAGATACAGAGCGAGCGGCGCAACACGCAAATACAGCGGCGCGGCACTTCGTCACTCAGTGCACGATGGACTCCGAAGCAGGGATGTTGTCGCTCCTTGTACGGTCGCCAGCGCAGACGCCGGCCGCCAGCGGTGACGCATTCGTTCAGAGCGATGGCTCAGCTCATGAGCTGTATGCGTGCGCCGCGCGCTGTGACGGCGGCCGGACGTGTTGATGTTCTTGAATATTTGTGGTGTATGTAGGTAGGTCACTACACTAGGATCCCCAACTTTTTGGCAGCTACTTGTACCTTTGCCTTTATGAATGAACCAAAATTGAGGGTAGATATTAACGTAACACCAAGAAACTCAAGCTGGTCGGTTATCGGTATTGTTACACCTCGGAAAGATGTAGCTGGGTGGAATTGGCTCCTTTTAGCGGAAAAAGAACGCCTGAGTCTTAGCAGCATTGAACTTGACCAGATTGGCATCACCCCACGCAGAGATAGCGTCTAAGGACAGGTTCAAGCGCTCATCCATAGCCTCTCGGAGAGACCGGATCTGCGACACACCGGCTCGTGCGTTGGACACGTATCTCTCAGCAACAGTGCTGTCGTCTGCATACCCAAAGGTACCGGGTTTTAGCAGATTATTATTGTTACGTCGACCGTATTACACTGGAACGTTCGAAAATGTGGTCGAAGTTTCCAGAAGGTTCCACTACGTTCGAGAACATTCCATTGTGGTACTGTATAGAAGTTCATAGATGTTTCTAGAATATTCCACTATTGGATAGTTCGACAATGTTCTGGAAACTTCTATGGCTGTATAAATAGGCCGGACGGGCGGCGAGTGACGCGGCGTCCTACGTGGGCGATTATACGCGAACGCGGTTGCGAATCAGTCCGATTCGGTTTACGCGAATTCAACGCGACGCGGCGGCTCCGTCCTACGTACGCGCGAACTCGCCGCTTTCAGCCACCGTGCCGCCGCTATTCAGTACCCTGCATTTTGTTATGGACAGACGGATGAAATATTAAATACTCAAGAATTATGTACGACAGAGGAGTGCTGTTAATATTTTATACTTAAAAAGACATATTTATGGCGAATTTCATAATTTGTACGAAGAATTACGGGTTCAACCCATGTTATTTTAAAAATATTGACGACACTGCGTGAGTCAGTCTGTTTTCGGCTACGGATGCGAACGGAAGCGAATACAAGAGATTACGAAGAGAATAGTGATTATTAGCGAATTAGTGTTTGTGTAAAAAAAGTTGTTGAGTTAATAAAGAATATTTGGTTAATTAATAGATGTAAAATAATTTATCCCATACCCAGCTCGTAACATTATTATGCAGCAAGAACAATGTTGCTTAGAGCACCGCCCGTGAGGAACCCCATCGTTAATATTTTCATCCGAGGCACGGTGCGCCGCTGGCCGACCGCAGTTAGTTGGGGGCCCAAGTAGTGTACTAGCCACACACGAAAGGCTGCCCCGCCAACTGACGAAAAATCCCGGAATGCACCATCGTGCTGGTTGGCGACCAGACGAGAGGGCCCGATGGACATTCCCGGGGGGGCTCGGGCGTCCCCCAATGATACCGTCCTGTCAGTGCGTGCCTGAAGGTAGCCAGCATGGAACCTCATTTCACTTCCTTCTCCTCTCCTTCCTTCACTCTTCACAATCATGAACAAAGGAAATAAAAAGAAAAAAGCTGTACAACGGCAGCACTCCCTCTCACACAAAGTGCACCTATCTAACATTCGAGGTCTGCACTCAAATCTCGCCGCAGTCCACCACCACCTAGAGACTGGGAAACCAGCTCTCTTATTCCTTTCGGAGACGCAGATCGGATGTCCGTCTGACGTGGCGTACCTATCTTACCCAGGGTTTACCCCGGAGCACAATTTTAAGCCACGCGCTGGTATATGCATGTACGCCCGGGACGGCATCTGCTATCGGCGTCTCCGTAACCTTGAGGACTCCAGGTTCTCAACTCATTGGGTCCTAGTGGACACAGGCCTAGATAAAATTGTCTACGCCTGTGTCTACCGTTCGCACAGCGGTGATCTGGAGACAACTGGGCTCACACAACACCTGAGTAAAGCGGCGGATGTGGCTCAGCAACGGTACCCTTCTGCCCAATTGGTGTTACTGGGGGACTTCAACGCCCACCATCAGGAGTGGCTCTTCCCATACCAGTGCACAGACCATGCTGGACAAGAGACGTATAAGCTAGCGCTGGCGTTAAATCTCACCCAGCTGGTCCAGGGGGCAACGAGGGTGCCGGATGTTGATTCGCACACAGCCAATTGCTTGGACCTTCTGCTGACAACAGATCCAGACCGTTACTCAGTGTCGATTTCATCACCATTAGGTACTTCCGACCACTGTATGGTGAAATCTGTATCCGTCTACTCCCCGCCCGATCCTAGCCCTAGAGGCACCAGGCGGGTTTGGCGATACAGGTCAGCAGATTGGGATGGCATGCGATCTTTCTTCGCATGTTATCCTTGGCGGCCCACTTGGTTTTCTTCGACTGATGTTTCGTCGTGCGCGGACGCCGTGACGAATGTGTTGCGGCGGGGAATGGAGTACTACATTCCATTCTCTGACGTAACAATGTCTGGCGGGGCTCGACCATGGTTTGGTGCCGAGTGCAATCGCGCTGATGCGCTTAAACACGCGGCCTACCTGGCATGGGTCGACGCTCGGTTGCGTAAAGCGAGTGACGTGAGTCAGAAGAAGAGAGCCTTCAACAGGGCTGCCAAGTTCTGCAAGAAGGTGTTGCGGAAGGCTCGGTTTGACCACATTGGCCGAGTTGGGAACAAACTTGCTTCTTACCCAGCTGGTAGTAAGGCGTTTTGGTCCCTGGCTAAGTCGGTTGAATCGAACTTCTGCCGCCCCTCACTGCTGAAACCCGACGGGTCGCTGGCTCACTCCGCTGAGGAGAAAGCAAGCCTGTTTGCGGAATCTTCGCGTCTAGATCCTGGTGGCGCGAGGCCCCCTGGTACTCTTGGTGGATGCGAGTCGATTATGTCAGACATTCGCATTCATCAGAAGGATGTCCGGAGGGTACTGCGTAACCTGGACGTGAACAAGGCTAGTGGTCCCGACGGGATACCGGCAATTGTACTGAGGACTTGTGCGCCTGAGTTGTCTCCGACACGCCGTGCTTGACACGCCTATATCGCCTTTCGTTTGAGACTGGAAAAGTGCCGATGGCTTGGAAGCAAGCTAACGTGCAACCCGTACCCAAGAAGGGTAGTCGAGCTGACCCAACAAATTATAGGCCCATCTCGGTAACTTCCGTTCTCTGTAAGAGTATGGAACGTATACTGAATGGTAAGCTCCTAGCATACCTAGAAGCTAACGATATCCTAAGTGACCGACAATACGGCTTCCGCCGAAATCGGTCAACAGGAGATCTTCTAGCGTATGCTATTCACATCTGGAGTGAGGCCATCGACAAACAAGGGGAAGCCCTTGCGGTCTCCCTTGATATCTCGAAGGCCTTCGACCGGGTCTGGCACGACAGCTTAATTGGCAAGCTTCCTTCCTTCGGTCTGCCCGCTGGATTGTGTGATTGGATAGCAGATTTCCTGAGGGATCGGTCTATCCGAGTAGTCATAGATGGCTGCTCGTCCGGACTGCTGGCTATTAATGCCGGTGTTCCTCAGGGGTCGGTGCTCTCGGCAACATTGTTTTTGCTGCATATTAACGATCTGCTAAAACCCGGTACCTTAGGGTATGCAGACGACAGCACTGTTGCCGAGAGATACGTGCCAGACGCACGAGTTAGTGGGTCTCAGGCCCGGTCTCTCCGAGAGGCTATGGTTGGGCGCTTGAACTTGTCCTTGCAGGCTGTCTCAGAATGGGGCGATGCCAATCTGGTTAAGTTCAATGCTGCTAAGACCCAGGCGTGTCTTTTTTCTGCTAAAAGGAGCCAATTTCACCCGGCTCCATGTTTCCGAGGTGTAACCGTGCCGATAACCGACCGACTTGATCTTCTTGGTGTTACTTTAACATCTACCCTCAATTTTGGTCCCTTCATAGAGGCTAAGGCTCAAGTGGCTGCCAAAAAGTTGGGGGTCCTCGCAAAGGTGAGACGATACTTCACGCCGGAACAGCTGCTCCAACTCTATCAAGCGCAAGTCCGATCGTGTATGGAGTACTGCTCTCATCTTTGGGACGGATCTGCAAGATACCAGCTTGATGCCCTTGAGTCAATTGAGAAACGAGCCAAGAGGATCATCGGCAGTGATAGACTCGTTGAGTCAAAACTCCAAAGTCTTGAACATAGACGCCGAGTTGCTAGCCTGTCGGTTTTCTATCGATTACATTTTGGGGAGTGTGCGACGGAATTGCATGATTTGATTCCGCCAAGCCCGTTTCATCAAAGGACCACAAGACGTACGGCGAAGTGCCACCGGTGGACATCCCATCCATACGCACAAAGCGTTTTGAGAAAACATTCATTGCACGTACAGCTAGAGAGTGGAATTCTCTACCGGAGTCTGTGTTTCCTGTAAGATACAATCTGGGAGTCTTTAAGTCAAGAGTGAATAGGTTACTTCTAGGCAAGCGTGCTCCATCTTCGACCACATCATCGCTTACCATCAGGTGAGATAGTGGTCAAACGCGAGCCTATCAAACATAGAAAAAAAAAAATACCCAGCAGTCCGGACGAGCAGCCATCTGTGACCACTCGAATAGACCGATCTCTTAGGAAATCTACTATTTAATCACACAATTCGGTGGGTAGACCGAAAGAAGGAAGCTTACCAATAAGGCTATTGTGCCAGACCCTGTCGAAGGCATTCGAGATGTCAAGGGAGACCGCAAGTGCTTCCCCGTGTTTCTCGATGGCCTCACTCCAGATGTGAATGGCATACGCTAGAAGATTCCCAGTTGACCGATTTCGGCGGAGGCCGTATTATCGGTCATAGGATATCGATAGCTTCTGGGTATGTCAAGAGCTTACCATTCAGTACTCTTTCCGATACCGAGACGGGTCTGTAATTTGCTGGGTCAGCTTGACTACCCTTTTTGGGCATGGGCTGCACGTTAGCTTGCTTCCAAGCCATCGGCACTTATCCAGTCTTAAACGAAAGGCGAAATAGGCGTGTAAAGATCGGAGACAACTTAGGCGTGCAAGTCCTTAGAACAATTGCCGGTATCCCGTTGGGGTCGCTAGCCCGCTAGCTGTCACGTCTAGGTTACGCAGTACCTACGGACGTCCTTCTGATGAATGCGAATGTTCGACATAGTCGATTCGCGTCCATCAAGAGAATCAGGGGGCCTCGCACCACCAGGATCCAGACGTAAAGTTTTCGCAAACAGAGAGGTAAACAAGATTGCTTTCTCTTCAGCGGAGTACCGAGCGTCGTGTTTCAGCAGTGCAGTTATTCTTATCTTCTGCTTCAGAGTATGCGACCGCGTGACTGAAGCATGCGGTGTGTGCGTGTGGGCCAGCGGGCAGGCAGCTGCCGCCGCGCTGCGCGGAGCCCTGGCGCGTGCGCCGGCGCAGCTGCGGCTGCAGCGCGCGAGGGCGAGGCGGGTGCGCCTGCATCTGTCGGACGCGAGGGGCGTGGCGCTACAGCACGGTGAGTAGTACAGTATGTGCGTGTGGGCCAGCGGGCAGGCAGCTGCCGCCGGAGCCCTGGCGCGTGCGCCGGCGCAGCTGCGGCTGCAGCGCGCGAGGGCGAGGCGGGTGCGCCTGCATCTGTCGGACGCGAGGGGCGTGGCGCTACAGCACGGTGAGTAGTACAGTATGTGCGTGTGGGCCAGCGGGCAGGCAGCTGCCGCCGCGCTGCGCGGAGCCCTGGCGCGTGCGCCGGCGCAGCTGCGGCTGCAGCGCGCGAGGGCGAGGCGGGTGCGCCTGCATCTGTCGGACGCGAGGGGCGTGGCGCTACAGCACGGTGAGTAGTACAGTATGTGCGTGTGGGCCAGCGGGCAGGCAGCTGCCGCCGGAGCCCTGGCGCGTGCGCCGGCGCAGCTGCGGCTGCAGCGCGCGAGGGCGAGGCGGGTGCGCCTGCATCTGTCGGACGCGAGGGGCGTGGCGCTACAGCACGGTGAGTAGTACAGTATGTGCGTGTGGGCCAGCGGGCAGGCAGCTGCCGCCGGAGCCCTGGCGCGTGCGCCGGCGCAGCTGCGGCTGCAGCGCGCGAGGGCGAGGCGGGTGCGCCTGCATCTGTCGGACGCGAGGGGCGTGGCGCTACAGCACGGTGAGTAGTACAGTATGTGCGTGTGGGCCAGCGGGCAGGCAGCTGCCGCCGCGCTGCGCGGAGCCCTGGCGCGTGCGCCGGCGCAGCTGCGGCTGCAGCGCGCGAGGGCGAGGCGGGTGCGCCTGCATCTGTCGGACGCGAGGGGCGTGGCGCTACAGCACGGTGAGTAGTACAGTATGTGCGTGTGGGCCAGCGGGCAGGCAGCTGCCGCCGGAGCCCTGGCGCGTGCGCCGGCGCAGCTGCGGCTGCAGCGCGCGAGGGCGAGGCGGGTGCGCCTGCATCTGTCGGACGCGAGGGGCGTGGCGCTACAGCACGGTGAGTAGTACAGTATGTGCGTGTGGGCCAGCGGGCAGGCAGCTGCCGCCGGAGCCCTGGCGCGTGCGCCGGCGCAGCTGCGGCTGCAGCGCGCGAGGGCGAGGCGGGTGCGCCTGCATCTGTCGGACGCGAGGGGCGTGGCGCTACAGCACGGTGAGTAGTACAGTATGTGCGTGTGGGCCAGCGGGCAGGCAGCTGCCGCCGGAGCCCTGGCGCGTGCGCCGGCGCAGCTGCGGCTGCAGCGCGCGAGGGCGAGGCGGGTGCGCCTGCATCTGTCGGACGCGAGGGGCGTGGCGCTACAGCACGGTGAGTAGTACAGTATGTGCGTGTGGGCCAGCGGGCAGGCAGCTGCCGCCGCGCTGCGCGGAGCCCTGGCGCGTGCGCCGGCGCAGCTGCGGCTGCAGCGCGCGAGGGCGAGGCGGGTGCGCCTGCATCTGTCGGACGCGAGGGGCGTGGCGCTACAGCACGGTGAGTAGTACAGTATGTGCGTGTGGGCCAGCGGGCAGGCAGCTGCCGCCGGAGCCCTGGCGCGTGCGCCGGCGCAGCTGCGGCTGCAGCGCGCGAGGGCGAGGCGGGTGCGCCTGCATCTGTCGGACGCGAGGGGCGTGGCGCTACAGCACGGTGAGTAGTACAGTATGTGCGTGTGGGCCAGCGGGCAGGCAGCTGCCGCCGCGCTGCGCGGAGCCCTGGCGCGTGCGCCGGCGCAGCTGCGGCTGCAGCGCGCGAGGGCGAGGCGGGTGCGCCTGCATCTGTCGGACGCGAGGGGCGTGGCGCTACAGCACGGTGAGTAGTACAGTATGTGCGTGTGGGCCAGCGGGCAGGCAGCTGCCGCCGGAGCCCTGGCGCGTGCGCCGGCGCAGCTGCGGCTGCAGCGCGCGAGGGCGAGGCGGGTGCGCCTGCATCTGTCGGACGCGAGGGGCGTGGCGCTACAGCACGGTGAGTAGTACAGTATGTGCGTGTGGGCCAGCGGGCAGGCAGCTGCCGCCGCGCTGCGCGGAGCCCTGGCGCGTGCGCCGGCGCAGCTTCGGCTGCAGCGCGCGAGGGCGAGGCGGGTGCGCCTGCATCTGTCGGACGCGAGGGGCGTGGCGCTACAGCACGGTGAGTAGTACAGTATGTGCGTGTGGGCCAGCGGGCAGGCAGCTGCCGCCGCGCTGCGCGGAGCCCTGGCGCGTGCGCCGGCGCAGCTGCGGCTGCAGCGCGCGAGGGCGAGGCGGGTGCGCCTGCATCTGTCGGACGCGAGGGGCGTGGCGCTACAGCACGGTGAGTAGTACAGTATGTGCGTGTGGGCCAGCGGGCAGGCAGCTGCCGCCGGAGCCCTGGCGCGTGCGCCGGCGCAGCTGCGGCTGCAGCGCGCGAGGGCGAGGCGGGTGCGCCTGCATCTGTCGGACGCGAGGGGCGTGGCGCTACAGCACGGTGAGTAGTACAGTATGTGCGTGTGGGCCAGCGGGCAGGCAGCTGCCGCCGCGCTGCGCGGAGCCCTGGCGCGTGCGCCGGCGCAGCTGCGGCTGCAGCGCGCGAGGGCGAGGCGGGTGCGCCTGCATCTGTCGGACGCGAGGGGCGTGGCGCTACAGCACGGTGAGTAGTACAGTATGTGCGTGTGGGCCAGCGGGCAGGCAGCTGCCGCCGGAGCCCTGGCGCGTGCGCCGGCGCAGCTGCGGCTGCAGCGCGCGAGGGCGAGGCGGGTGCGCCTGCATCTGTCGGACGCGAGGGGCGTGGCGCTACAGCACGGTGAGTAGTACAGTATGTGCGTGTGGGCCAGCGGGCAGGCAGCTGCCGCCGGAGCCCTGGCGCGTGCGCCGGCGCAGCTGCGGCTGCAGCGCGCGAGGGCGAGGCGGGTGCGCCTGCATCTGTCGGACGCGAGGGGCGTGGCGCTACAGCACGGTGAGTAGTACAGTATGTGCGTGTGGGCCAGCGGGCAGGCAGCTGCCGCCGCGCTGCGCGGAGCCCTGGCGCGTGCGCCGGCGCAGCTGCGGCTGCAGCGCGCGAGGGCGAGGCGGGTGCGCCTGCATCTGTCGGACGCGAGGGGCGTGGCGCTACAGCACGGTGAGTAGTACAGTATGTGCGTGTGGGCCAGCGGGCAGGCAGCTGCCGCCGGAGCCCTGGCGCGTGCGCCGGCGCAGCTGCGGCTGCAGCGCGCGAGGGCGAGGCGGGTGCGCCTGCATCTGTCGGACGCGAGGGGCGTGGCGCTACAGCACGGTGAGTAGTACAGTATGTGCGTGTGGGCCAGCGGGCAGGCAGCTGCCGCCGGAGCCCTGGCGCGTGCGCCGGCGCAGCTGCGGCTGCAGCGCGCGAGGGCGAGGCGGGTGCGCCTGCATCTGTCGGACGCGAGGGGCGTGGCGCTACAGCACGGTGAGTAGTACAGTATGTGCGTGTGGGCCAGCGGGCAGGCAGCTGCCGCCGGAGCCCTGGCGCGTGCGCCGGCGCAGCTGCGGCTGCAGCGCGCGAGGGCGAGGCGGGTGCGCCTGCATCTGTCGGACGCGAGGGGCGTGGCGCTACAGCACGGTGAGTAGTACAGTATGTGCGTGTGGGCCAGCGGGCAGGCAGCTGCCGCCGCGCTGCGCGGAGCCCTGGCGCGTGCGCCGGCGCAGCTGCGGCTGCAGCGCGCGAGGGCGAGGCGGGTGCGCCTGCATCTGTCGGACGCGAGGGGCGTGGCGCTACAGCACGGTGAGTAGTACAGTATGTGCGTGTGGGCCAGCGGGCAGGCAGCTGCCGCCGGAGCCCTGGCGCGTGCGCCGGCGCAGCTGCGGCTGCAGCGCGCGAGGGCGAGGCGGGTGCGCCTGCATCTGTCGGACGCGAGGGGCGTGGCGCTACAGCACGGTGAGTAGTACAGTATGTGCGTGTGGGCCAGCGGGCAGGCAGCTGCCGCCGGAGCCCTGGCGCGTGCGCCGGCGCAGCTGCGGCTGCAGCGCGCGAGGGCGAGGCGGGTGCGCCTGCATCTGTCGGACGCGAGGGGCGTGGCGCTACAGCACGGTGAGTAGTACAGTATGTGCGTGTGGGCCAGCGGGCAGGCAGCTGCCGCCGGAGCCCTGGCGCGTGCGCCGGCGCAGCTGCGGCTGCAGCGCGCGAGGGCGAGGCGGGTGCGCCTGCATCTGTCGGACGCGAGGGGCGTGGCGCTACAGCACGGTGAGTAGTACAGTATGTGCGTGTGGGCCAGCGGGCAGGCAGCTGCCGCCGGAGCCCTGGCGCGTGCGCCGGCGCAGCTGCGGCTGCAGCGCGCGAGGGCGAGGCGGGTGCGCCTGCATCTGTCGGACGCGAGGGGCGTGGCGCTACAGCACGGTGAGTAGTACAGTATGTGCGTGTGGGCCAGCGGGCAGGCAGCTGCCGCCGCGCTGCGCGGAGCCCTGGCGCGTGCGCCGGCGCAGCTGCGGCTGCAGCGCGCGAGGGCGAGGCGGGTGCGCCTGCATCTGTCGGACGCGAGGGGCGTGGCGCTACAGCACGGTGAGTAGTACAGTATGTGCGTGTGGGCCAGCGGGCAGGCAGCTGCCGCCGCGCTGCGCGGAGCCCTGGCGCGTGCGCCGGCGCAGCTGCGGCTGCAGCGCGCGAGGGCGAGGCGGGTGCGCCTGCATCTGTCGGACGCGAGGGGCGTGGCGCTACAGCACGGTGAGTAGTACAGTATGTGCGTGTGGGCCAGCGGGCAGGCAGCTGCCGCCGGAGCCCTGGCGCGTGCGCCGGCGCAGCTGCGGCTGCAGCGCGCGAGGGCGAGGCGGGTGCGCCTGCATCTGTCGGACGCGAGGGGCGTGGCGCTACAGCACGGTGAGTAGTACAGTATGTGCGTGTGGGCCAGCGGGCAGGCAGCTGCCGCCGGAGCCCTGGCGCGTGCGCCGGCGCAGCTGCGGCTGCAGCGCGCGAGGGCGAGGCGGGTGCGCCTGCATCTGTCGGACGCGAGGGGCGTGGCGCTACAGCACGGTGAGTAGTACAGTATGTGCGTGTGGGCCAGCGGGCAGGCAGCTGCCGCCGGAGCCCTGGCGCGTGCGCCGGCGCAGCTGCGGCTGCAGCGCGCGAGGGCGAGGCGGGTGCGCCTGCATCTGTCGGACGCGAGGGGCGTGGCGCTACAGCACGGTGAGTAGTACAGTATGTGCGTGTGGGCCAGCGGGCAGGCAGCTGCCGCCGCGCTGCGCGGAGCCCTGGCGCGTGCGCCGGCGCAGCTGCGGCTGCAGCGCGCGAGGGCGAGGCGGGTGCGCCTGCATCTGTCGGACGCGAGGGGCGTGGCGCTACAGCACGGTGAGTAGTACAGTATGTGCGTGTGGGCCAGCGGGCAGGCAGCTGCCGCCGGAGCCCTGGCGCGTGCGCCGGCGCAGCTGCGGCTGCAGCGCGCGAGGGCGAGGCGGGTGCGCCTGCATCTGTCGGACGCGAGGGGCGTGGCGCTACAGCACGGTGAGTAGTACAGTATGTGCGTGTGGGCCAGCGGGCAGGCAGCTGCCGCCGGAGCCCTGGCGCGTGCGCCGGCGCAGCTGCGGCTGCAGCGCGCGAGGGCGAGGCGGGTGCGCCTGCATCTGTCGGACGCGAGGGGCGTGGCGCTACAGCACGGTGAGTAGTACAGTATGTGCGTGTGGGCCAGCGGGCAGGCAGCTGCCGCCGCGCTGCGCGGAGCCCTGGCGCGTGCGCCGGCGCAGCTGCGGCTGCAGCGCGCGAGGGCGAGGCGGGTGCGCCTGCATCTGTCGGACGCGAGGGGCGTGGCGCTACAGCACGGTGAGTAGTACAGTATGTGCGTGTGGGCCAGCGGGCAGGCAGCTGCCGCCGGAGCCCTGGCGCGTGCGCCGGCGCAGCTGCGGCTGCAGCGCGCGAGGGCGAGGCGGGTGCGCCTGCATCTGTCGGACGCGAGGGGCGTGGCGCTACAGCACGGTGAGTAGTACAGTATGTGCGTGTGGGCCAGCGGGCAGGCAGCTGCCGCCGGAGCCCTGGCGCGTGCGCCGGCGCAGCTGCGGCTGCAGCGCGCGAGGGCGAGGCGGGTGCGCCTGCATCTGTCGGACGCGAGGGGCGTGGCGCTACAGCACGGTGAGTAGTACAGTATGTGCGTGTGGGCCAGCGGGCAGGCAGCTGCCGCCGCGCTGCGCGGAGCCCTGGCGCGTGCGCCGGCGCAGCTGCGGCTGCAGCGCGCGAGGGCGAGGCGGGTGCGCCTGCATCTGTCGGACGCGAGGGGCGTGGCGCTACAGCACGGTGAGTAGTACAGTATGTGCGTGTGGGCCAGCGGGCAGGCAGCTGCCGCCGGAGCCCTGGCGCGTGCGCCGGCGCAGCTGCGGCTGCAGCGCGCGAGGGCGAGGCGGGTGCGCCTGCATCTGTCGGACGCGAGGGGCGTGGCGCTACAGCACGGTGAGTAGTACAGTATGTGCGTGTGGGCCAGCGGGCAGGCAGCTGCCGCCGGAGCCCTGGCGCGTGCGCCGGCGCAGCTGCGGCTGCAGCGCGCGAGGGCGAGGCGGGTGCGCCTGCATCTGTCGGACGCGAGGGGCGTGGCGCTACAGCACGGTGAGTAGTACAGTATGTGCGTGTGGGCCAGCGGGCAGGCAGCTGCCGCCGCGCTGCGCGGAGCCCTGGCGCGTGCGCCGGCGCAGCTGCGGCTGCAGCGCGCGAGGGCGAGGCGGGTGCGCCTGCATCTGTCGGACGCGAGGGGCGTGGCGCTACAGCACGGTGAGTAGTACAGTATGTGCGTGTGGGCCAGCGGGCAGGCAGCTGCCGCCGCGCTGCGCGGAGCCCTGGCGCGTGCGCCGGCGCAGCTGCGGCTGCAGCGCGCGAGGGCGAGGCGGGTGCGCCTGCATCTGTCGGACGCGAGGGGCGTGGCGCTACAGCACGGTGAGTAGTACAGTATGTGCGTGTGGGCCAGCGGGCAGGCAGCTGCCGCCGGAGCCCTGGCGCGTGCGCCGGCGCAGCTGCGGCTGCAGCGCGCGAGGGCGAGGCGGGTGCGCCTGCATCTGTCGGACGCGAGGGGCGTGGCGCTACAGCACGGTGAGTAGTACAGTATGTGCGTGTGGGCCAGCGGGCAGGCAGCTGCCGCCGGAGCCCTGGCGCGTGCGCCGGCGCAGCTGCGGCTGCAGCGCGCGAGGGCGAGGCGGGTGCGCCTGCATCTGTCGGACGCGAGGGGCGTGGCGCTACAGCACGGTGAGTAGTACAGTATGTGCGTGTGGGCCAGCGGGCAGGCAGCTGCCGCCGCGCTGCGCGGAGCCCTGGCGCGTGCGCCGGCGCAGCTGCGGCTGCAGCGCGCGAGGGCGAGGCGGGTGCGCCTGCATCTGTCGGACGCGAGGGGCGTGGCGCTACAGCACGGTGAGTAGTACAGTATGTGCGTGTGGGCCAGCGGGCAGGCAGCTGCCGCCGGAGCCCTGGCGCGTGCGCCGGCGCAGCTGCGGCTGCAGCGCGCGAGGGCGAGGCGGGTGCGCCTGCATCTGTCGGACGCGAGGGGCGTGGCGCTACAGCACGGTGAGTAGTACAGTATGTGCGTGTGGGCCAGCGGGCAGGCAGCTGCCGCCGGAGCCCTGGCGCGTGCGCCGGCGCAGCTGCGGCTGCAGCGCGCGAGGGCGAGGCGGGTGCGCCTGCATCTGTCGGACGCGAGGGGCGTGGCGCTACAGCACGGTGAGTAGTACTCAACTACACTACATCATTCTCCTGCCCTTATCCCAATTTATTTGGGGTCCACGCAACATGTCTTTTTCTTTTACTCAATTACACTTCTTCTATCTTTTTAAAATCCTATGTATTACTTGGAACGAATCTTAGTAAACACTATTATTTTCATGAACGTAAAAATCTAGCTGTTGACGCCGAAAAATGCTGGTCAGCGCAAACAATTTGGTAATTTTTCTGAACCAACGCAAACCGGTGCTGGCAGATTCCGATTAAAACTTAGCCTGCGACGATTGGCACTGCAATCTTCGCAAGATAACCGAGAATTGATTCGAGTGAAATTCTTAAATGACTTACCGATTGAAGAAGCCATTTTCTAACAGTTCATGCGAGCTATCCTGTCATCTTAGACCTAAACTATTCTTTTAAAATAAATTCATGCAATTAATTTTTTTTCTAGGTATTTTCATAAGCAAAATAGCGAACGGCAGTGCTGCTGCCAAAGAAGGCAACCTCTACGTCGGCGATCGTGTTGTCAGTGTAAGTAGACTACGCCAAGCACCATAATATTCTACCTCCATAAAATTTCGAATTTTCACGTGGCCGCACGGGTCGATCCATCAGGTTAAGCTACACTTGCCGGGGTTGTTCCATGGATGGGTGACCATCTTTACATACCGAGACTCCTCCGTACCTCGGAAAGCAAGTTAAGCCGTTGGTCCCAGCTGTCAATCGTTGATCTTTGACAGTCGTTATGGGTCGTCAGAAGCTCGAAAGTCTGACAACCAGCCTTACCAAGGGGTATCGTATTACCCAGTTACTGGGTTGTGGAGGTCAGATAGGTAGTCGCTCCATGTAAAATACTGGTATTCAGTTGCATCCGGTAAGACTGGAAGCCGACCCCAAGATATATCTGCATTTTCACAAAAACACACATGCATTATTTTCAGCAACATACCAAGGTTATACCAAGACAGAAAAGGGCTAAGTTTCGCAACTTCTTATATCATCCAGTTAGGTTATATATATAATAATCTTTATTATATTATATTTATTTTATTCTTATCTCTTTATTATATTATAAGAAAAATGTGTTCAATATGTGTATATTAATTTATAATACTCTACCAAACGAACTTAAATTGTTGCAGGGGAATGTTTTTAAAACAAAATTGTCAGAGTGGTTACAAAAAAAGTGTTTGTACAGCATTAAAGAATTTTTAGAACATAAAAATATATAGTATTAATTAATGAATTTATTGTAAATTAATCAATGACATTTGCATGTAATAATAATGTGTGATAATAATGTAATAATAATGTAAAAATAATGTAATAATAATTTACCTACTAATAATATAACCTGCATAATAATTATGACATTTACATAAATAATTTGCACGCTTGCTTGCTGGCAGAATACAATGACTGTAAGGCTGTAAGATCTTTCCTTGTAAACCATGTATTTTCTTGCAAATAAACAATTTGAATTGTTGGGAAAAGGCGCGGTCAGATAGTATACATCTAAACAATCAAGGCGGCCTTGACAAGGTCAATAGGGTATGTGACTACCCAGAGCTGGAGTCATTGGATGATTTACCAGACCCACAAAAAAAAAAAGATATTTGACTACTATGAAAAATGTACAAGAATTAATACGTATTTGAAATATGTTACTAAAATAATACGATTTGTTTTTCGCCATTGTGCACGAACTGTATTGTCGTTGTGTATTTTATGTTGTTTTAGTGTACACTACAGAATAAAGAATTTGTAAACAAAAAATCTGTGGAAAAAAAATGGAGATTTTTGAGATTATAGGGATGATTTCACTTGCCAACAAAAAAATTGAAACCTTATAACCATAAAAATAAAGTTGGAAATATTATAGAAACATAGATTTTGAAATGTGACGCCACGAAGCTTATGACTCCTCCGACCCCTTGTCACACAATAACACACTTCGTCGACCCCCTCCCCTGCCCTTAACGTGTAACATAATTTATGGATGGCCCCATATGACGAAGTGACGTAACAAGCCCCTACTCCTGAACTTTGATGAGTTTTATCTTTGTCATTTTTATTGGTTTGGTAAAGGAAAAAATATGTGTCCAATATTTTTATATTATAATCTAACTTACAGACTAAATAGAATAGGGATGGTTTCAGGGTAAAAATAGTAGATTGTTGCATCGAGCGCAAAGTGAGTTACTTAATGCACGAGTGTTATGTTGGTGCCCGAGCTCATGCGAAGGCACTAAATTAACACGAGTGCATTAATACTATTAATACTACTTTTCTTTCAACTACCAATCTACCTACCGTGATAAAATATGCCTACTCAAAATAAAAACTCAAGTTAATGAAATTTCATTTGCAGCTGTTTTTATACTTTCTGGAGTTGAATTCATGTTGCTATCGCTGTCTATTTCCATTTTTTTTTGAAGTTATACCTCTTTAGGCGCGTTAGGGAAAAATGATAAGAGTAAATTTTTACGATGCGCGCGCACACCGTCACAAAAAACCTACAGCCTGAAGTTAGCTAGAACCGACACTCTGAAGTTAGCTGTGGTCTGTGGTTCATGAAGAATGATTGTTTTCCTTTTGTAAACTTTGTGACAGTTTGGTTTTTTATCTTGTTACGCCAAAGAAGTATAATTTCTAACGTGCGTACATAAATACACACACACTTTTTTTTAAACTTTTCTTGCTAAATATGAAGTATCAAAGTTTTACTTTAGGTTTTAAGAAATGTTAAGTATAAAAAAAAACTGTCAAATACGCCATTTCTTTGATTTAAAATCTAATCGTAATTTCGCCTCGACGACAATCAATGACAAGTACCTATGTATTTCGAGGTATTTTTGACCGATCGAGCCTATCTCAGTCTCGGAATGTGATCGTTCTGAAAAATACGGAAGTTGCTCCTCCAGCCATATAGTAATCTGCCGCATACCTTACAAGAGAGATAGCTTATAATCTGAATTATTTTGTTTGTTTTAGATAAACAACGTATCTCTGGAAGGCGTGAAGAGCGTATCGGAAGCGATGGCGTTGCTCAACGAGTGCCAGTACGAGTCTGTGGCGCTCACGCTGCTGAGGCCCTTGTACACCTGCTGCAATAATACGAGAGACAGGTCAGTATCAACTTCTTCTTTCTTTAAAGAAACGTTGGCCCATACTAGGAATTACTCCTGTATTGTAGGCGCGTTAACAAACATGTAATCTCACATACACAAGACCCAGAACAACTATTTGTAGGTCATACAAATATTTCTTCCATGCGGGAATCGAACCCGTCATTCAATAGTCTTGTGCATAGTAGTTCACGAGCTGGAACGCTGGTTTCCGCGGCTCTGTAGCGAACTACATAGGTTGCTCTTTTAGGTCGGCAGCGATCCAAAGAAAGGCAGATCGTTTGCTCGCTTTGCTAGTTCCACAGAGGTGATGCGATAGGCTCGGGCGGCGTTGTGCTCTCGTTCAGTCTCGCTACTACAATTAAGAGGATTGTAAAGCTGTAAATTTTCATACAAAAAGCGATAACGGTTTCCCCCCAGTAAACATAGTCCAATTTTTATATAATGTAAAATTAGGTCCGTAAGTTTATATTTTAAAGAAATATTGCGTACATTATAAGTTATTAGCATCTAAATATCTATATTTTTGACTTAAAAACTTCCTCGAGCGTTTTTTTTTTAAATGAAACTCAACTGAATTACTAACAAAGAAAAACGTACAAACCTAGATTAAGGTATATTGAATCTAATAAGACCAAAATTGTCTCATTTCGTAAAGGTCTAGGAGGGTGCAAACGTTATCTCGCGAAACAATTTTTTCAAAAAGGAAATGTATTTAATTGCCTTCAAGACTTGCAACTCTCTCTCGCCGCGTATTGGCGCTTCACAATCCTCTTAAGTCGGTCATATCGAATAACTTAATGAATTAAAGAGTAGAGGATCTGGGATCTAATTCACGTAGTTCGCCCTTGGGAAGTTGGGACCGCTAGAACGACCTAGTTCGTTCGCGAACTACACAATACTATAATTTACTCGATTTTGTCAGCTACGCCTGCGTGAAAGTAGAAAATTATCCTACATTTCGGGATAATCCAAATATCATCCAAATCCATTTAGCTGTTTTTGCGTGATTGAAACACTGACGTCCTACTCCTCGCGTCGTTTTACTCAATTGCTGATGGTCGTGGTGCCCTGAATGTGGAGTAATCTTTGCCTTGATAATGTTGCGGCACCTGTTCAAAAAGTCATTTATTCAAACCAGGGTGAGAGCCAGCACTTTTTGAACGTCAAAGTTCTACATAAAGGAGTTCCTATCTTTGGCATCGTGGAGCGCATCATAAAACTTGGTGTTCAGCGTAGAGCGGATTTGGTCCGACCATCTGAGAGGTCTAGGACCTTTCGGACGTTTGCCAGTAGTCCTTCTTGGCTCTATGACCGAAAAACTCTAGTACTCGGCACAGGCAGATGGTGGAAAGCCTGGTTTTGATTTTGAGTTAGAATGTAGTAGGTGCGGGGAATACAGTCCATGGAATCTGAAGCATTTTCCTCCAGCAGCCTGTCCATTTTTCGGATCCGTAGCTGAATAAGGACTAAAAATGAACTTAGTACAAACATACAAACTTTCACATTTATAATATTAGTAGGATAATATATTATAATGTCTGTCTGTTTGAACTTTGACGTTCAAAAAGTGCTGGCTCTCACCGTAGTTTGAATAAATGACTTGATATTGATTTGTTGACAAGTTTGTTGTGTATGGTTTCATTATTTTTTTAAGAAACGATAGTAATAAATAAAACAAGCGCTTTTTAGCGCCGACGAGCTCAGATCAGAATTTGGTCCACGGTTTTGTTAGTCAACGATTGTTTATTTGTTACTCCTCTTACTCAATATCCGTTTCTCTTAACTCTTGTTTACCAACACTAACTTTGTGATCATTTTTGCACGCGTACAATGGCGGACGATATCCGTTACACAAATATCTGAGATAAAGGTCGAAATTCAAGATAAACCTCACAGATAGAATAGAATAGAATCATTTGATAAGTGTTCTTGAGCCGGGGAAGTACTGGCTTCTTTTGTAGAATTTCAATTTATTTTTTCAGGGTTTTATCCTTAATATGGTGACCTTGACTTCTTTGATAGGGGTTATCTGCTGTTTTAGTGATTGTAGACGGATTTAGCATTTACGTGTTGCAATACCTGCATTTTTTATTAGGTTATCGTGTTATTGTGTATCCTAGTTCGATTTTGAGTTAGCTAGATAAATAGCAAAATGTTTGCTTCACATTCATTTCTGTCAGGTAAGCTTTCCTAGACTCTTTCAGATTTTCAGACATATTAAAAGATTCTGCTATTTCAATTTTCTGGCTGGCCATTGAGCCGCTTACAATCTTTAAGTGGGTCCCAATTTTCAACTTTCTCTACAAAACCCATTTTCCTTCAACAGAATGACTGATAGGATAAACTTTAACAATTGCAGTTAACTAAACCGCCATCGCCTGTGTTTTTATTACTGATGTTAATTAATAACCACTATATTTTCTATTAACAGGGTGTCAATGTACGACCACTCTCGCTCGTACTCTGACAGCAAGATGGTGAACATCTGCTCTCAGACCGACGAGTCCTGGTGCCAGTTTGTACAGCCTCCTTCCGATACTAAGGTAAGCAACGAAATGTCGTCTATTTTCCTTTCATATCGACCCAACAAATAAAGATTTAGAGTAAGAGAGACGATTTAAAGTGATACAAGTCAGCGGACGGGAAATTTGTGGGCGTGCCTAAAACCCATGGTGTCTTTCCTAATATCAAGGTAAGTAAGAGAGAAACTACAGTAGCCTATATGGAAGGCTCTGAATCGATTGCGTATCCAAATAGGCCGCTAAAATACAATTTGGCGGGGTGGACGATCATCGATCCAATAGCTAAACAGTGTGAGTGCGATGCTCCTGATCAAACTATGTCCCATCTGCTAGTGTCCCAAATGTGCTTTTGACCAATTGTTTTTGTTCAAGTTTACACTTCTGTCGGTACTCCTAGCGTGCCTCTCTTATTTTTATTTTATTTGAGATGGTTTTGCTCTTGACTCTAGTCTAGGTCAGAAATAGGTCGATCTGAAAAAGGCCTCCAACGCCGCTATAAATGTGGTCACTTACGGTCAGTGATGGGCGTAACTAGTTACAAAAGTAATCTAATTAATAATTTAATTACATAATAATTTGATTAAAATGTAATCTAATTACATAATATTCAATTACATTGTAATTAGACTACTTTGTGCTATGAAATTAATTACAATGTATTTAATTACAAAATAATTTGATTACAATGTTCCACCCTAGCCCGCGAAATTCAAATTTTCTTACGTTTTTTGCAATTTGCAGGTCAGTGTCAGGTTGTATCTTGGTCAAAATTTGATTCGCGGCCGTAGCAAGTATGTATTTCTACAATTATAATCATTAAAATCAACAATATAACTCTCTCAGTTAGTATTAGTGCTAAATGTAAGTATTTCATAAAATCATGACATTTGGTACTGAGCAGGCGCACCGCACTCGCGCTGGGTGTTTGAGGGATCAATTATCCCCCATTTAGCCAAATTATACTTGCAACGGCCTAGTTGGGTACGCAATTGATTGATCGCTTTCCAAATAGGCTACTGCAAATCACGACCGGGAGACAAGTGCTCCTTTGGCCCAAGAAAGTCACGTGGTGCCGGGCACCGCTCCTCCCACCGCTTACCCCTCTCTTTACGTGGGCTGCCCTGGATTGCTTGTGTCGTTCTCATAAAGCTCGACTTAAAAAGTCGCAACCTACCCGGAGTGGTCGAGTGGTGGTAGAGGGGATGCCGGGAATCGGAGAACAGACGGAACAGGCGGGCTGCATTTGAACTGCACCCCAACTGCGAATTAGCAGTTTGGATGAATTTATGTGTAGTTGACATTACTGTCTTCTCCTCAAGGTAGACCGATGACCTCGTGAAGGTTGCGGGAATCCGATGAATACGAGACGCATAGGACCGGTTGTTGCGGCGACACTTGGGGGAGGTCTATGTCCAGCAGTAGACGTCTTTCGGCTGAAATGATCATGATGTACGTCTGTCTCGACCGCTTACAAATTGCGCAGTCTTATATTCAGCGTACAGTTCAAATGCATCTCGTCTGTTTTGAGCCCGTGAAGCATTAATCATCTCCTTGAATCCGATTCCCGGCATCCCCTCTACGACCACTCGACAACTCCGGGTAGATTAAAAAGTCCCAAGAGTTTACCGCCTGTCTTTTAAGCTCGGTTAACGTGTATTTATTGTTGTGTTCCTTCAGTGGTAGTCATAATGTGTTATTGATTTCTAGGTGCACATAGATCACGGGATGCCCGACTTCGACCGAAGATACGTGTACCATGTGGCTGCAGGGAGTCAGGGGAAAATACCACAGGAGAGAGGTATGACTTGTTGAAAATACAGCACCATAGACGTAGATTTTTTCTCAAACAGACAGCAAACAGTTATGATTTATTTCCAGGCAAATATTTTAGTAATAATATATAAAAAAGAAATTTTCTGATTTAGTATTTGTTTTGGGCCAACTATTCAATAGTTAGAGATAACTTTGATTTAAAGATGAGATAGAAAAGTCGGCACTATGACAGCTGAGTATTCCAAGCCCCAATAGCCATAGAGGGATTAGTAACCTAGATTGTAACATAGCTAAGCAAAACACTCGCACAATTTTAAAATTGAATAAAAATGAACTTGAGGAAGATTTGCGCGTCATCAACTTTAATCCAGTCTATAATTCCGCTGATCCGCAGTATTGTATGTTGTATGTAATAGAAAATGTACGACATGCAATTCAGAAAAATACGGAAATTTTGCAGTTGAGCAACAAAAATTGCAACTTAAAACCCTGGATCACAACAGGTCTTATCCGCTGTGTGAAGCATAGAGACAAACTGCACATGAAAGCTAAATCTCGACCAGAGAATGCAGTGATACAATTGACATACAAAAGATATCGCAATTTTTGTAATAACCTTCTCAGAAAAATTAAATGCAGTTACGATAAAATTGAACTGGAAAAGGCTGGAACTAATACTAAAAGAATCTGGCAGTATGTAAGAAATGTTACATACATATCAAAACAAAAAGAATCTTCGTCAGGTGTATTGCAAGCAAACACGTCACAACTGACATCTGCAAACATAGCAAATAACTTTTTTGTTAATGTGGGAAAATGCTTGGCAGAAAAAAATCGGTTTCAACCACATTCCACACAGTACCTAACAAGCAGTCCTTTTATGGGTCGCAACACTCTAACATCCTTTGCAATGCTAGATACTGATGAGACTGAGGTTGAAAGTATAATTATGACCTTGAAAGACGACTGTGCCGTTGGCTGGGATAATATATCCACTAAAATTCTCAAACAGTTCAAGCATATTTTAGTACCACCACTTACTTATACTTTCCGCATCTGTTTATCTTCAGGTATTTTTCCCGCGTGTCTTAAAAAAGCGATTGTTGTGCCCGTCTATAAGTCGGGTAGTAAAGAGCAAGTGACAAATTACAGACCTATTTCTGTACTGCCCTGCATGTCGAAAATATTAGAGAAAATTATGAACAAAAGATTGTTTAAATATCTGGAGGATAAATCTATTTTGTCTGAGCGGCAGTTTGGATTTAGGCCTAAAGTATCAACTGCCGATGCCGTACATCATCTGACCGACTATATAGCACAGGAACTGGACAAGGGCAGCCACACAGTAGGAATTTTCCTGGACCTCGCCAAGGCTTTTGACACAGTTTCAATTCCCATTCTGTTGCGCAAGCTTGAAACTTTAGGTGTAAGAGGCACCCAGCTGCAACTCTTTAAAAGTTATTTAGAAGATCGTACCCAGTGCGTAAAGATTGACAATGTACTCAGCGCTGATCTAAAAAATACGTTTTTTGGTGTTCCCCAAGGAAGTATTTTAGGGCCCACTATGTTCTTAATATACATAAATGACCTTTGCAAATTAAAGCTAGAACATGGTATGATCATATCTTACGCTGACGACACTGCTCTACTTTTCTCGGCTGACTCAGAAACTGAAGTGTACAAGTTTGCGCAACACGGGTTCAATATTGTAAATAATTGGCTCCATCATAATTCATTAACACTTAATACGGATAAGACAAATTTCATTAAGTTCTCGATGCGGAAACAAACACCTATCATTGCCCCAAAGCTGTATGCTCATTGTTGTTCAGCCCCTCTAAATAGTGAGTGCATGTGTCCCAATATTAAAATGACTAATAAAATAAAATACCTTGGTATCATTATAGACGATACCCTTTCTTTCAAACCATACATAGACGCTTTACATATTAGAATTCGCAAGCTTATATTCATATTTAAAAAGCTGCGATATATTGCAGACCCAAAACTAATTAGGCAAGTTTACTTTGCTCTGTGTCAGTCAATTCTGACGTACTGCATTACCTCATGGGGTGGGGTGGGTAAAACTTTGTTACTACCCATCGAGAGAGCGCAAAGAGCGATCCTCAAGGTGTCTACTTGTCGCCCTTTTCTATTTCCCACTAACCTTCTGTAATAAAACCGCTCACTCCAGTATAGAATATTATATTTACAGCTTTATCAATAATACAATATTATAGAGCTATTACTTCTACTAGCTTTAATATAAAATTATGCTAACTGTACACCAATAAGGCAATAGACCAATTGTGTGACCGATCTCAACGAGCGCCAAGGGAACAAGGCCTTTCTTCAAGCCGTTGCCCGCCATAACGCTACACCGACAACTTTCCACAGACAATCACAAATTCAACGTTTCGGTGCTGCCAGCACAATTAGTCGATTGCAATAAATAGTCAAATATAAACAATTAATATTCAGATTAAATAACAAAACCTAACACTCGTCCATCCTGACAACGTGTATGTCCTCATATACGGTATCAAGTAAAGACTAAAACCTAACACTCGGCTCAATACACATATTTCAAAATGTATACACTAGTGTAAATACAAATAGTGAAGTCAATTACAAATCAATCAATTATAAAGGCTTAATACATCTCTTTTTTTTATAATTTAAAGTCCCCAACTTTTGGAGTTACCCATTATCTCCTGAAGTTACTGAAGTTGTGCAATTTTTGGAGCTACCCAAACTACTCTGATGTTCCCATACGTCTCCAACTTTTGGAGTCCTCCAACATTTACATGGAGTTCCCTAAGCTTCAGTCACCCATAAGTCTCCAACTTTTGCAGTCCTCCAACATTTGCATGGAGTTCCCTAAGCTTCAGTCATCCCATAAGTCTCCAACTTTTGGAGTTCTCCAACATTTGCATGGAGTTCCCTAAGCGCCAGTCACCCCATAAGTCTCCAACTTTTGGAGTCCTCCAACATTTGCATGGAGTTCCCTAAGCGCCAGTCACCCCATAAGTCTCCAACTTTTGGAGTTCTCCAACATTTGCATGGAGTTCCCTAAGCACCAGTCACCCCATAAGTCTCCAACTTTTGGAGTCCTCCAACATTTGCATGGAGTTCCCTAAGCACCAGTCACCCCATATGTCTCCAACTTTTGGAGTCCTCCAACATTTGCATGGAGTTCCCTAAGCGCCAGTCACCCCATATGTCTCCAACTTTTGGAGTCCTCCAACATTTGCATGGAGTTCCCTAAGCACCAGTCACCCCATATGTCTCCAACTTTTGGAGTCCTCCAACATTTGCATGGAGTTCCCTAAGCACCAGTCACCCCAAATGTCTCCAACTTTTGGAGTCCTCCAACATTTGCATGGAGTTCCCTAAGCACCAGTCACCCCATAAGTCTCCAACTTTTGGAGTCCTCCAACATTTGCATGGAGTTCCCTAAGCGCCAGTCACCCCATAAGTCTCCAGCCCACAAGTCATTCCCACAAGTCATGCCCACAAGTCATGCCCACAAGTCATTCCCACAAGTCATTCCCACAAGTCATTCCCACCAGTCAACTCATTATCACTCAAAACAACAACAAACAACTTAACAGTTTACAATCTCTTCTCCATTTTCTTTTTATAACAAACTCAGAAATCACGCAACCTTAATAAACTTCAAACAATTAATTCAATAAACAGGAAATTGACATTATACAACCAATAACTTGAATATTTTATCTACTTATTTGTTCTAATTTTCTTTACAATCATCAAATTTATCATCAGTACATTCACAATTACTACTACTCTCATTAAAAATCTAAAGCAGCTACATGAACCCATGGTAAGATTCTTTTGTTTTTCGAGCTCCTTAATCCGGGAATCGCGGCTAACTTCTGTCTATCATTTCCGAGCGACGCAACTACCCGCTAAGACCCTACATAGGCCCATAGTTTTTTCTTTTTTAAATGTAGTTTTTGTAATCTTTACTAATTTTCCTACTTACGAGCTGGATGTCTATTACTATCATAACTATCCTTTTATCTGCTCGCGAATGGTAACAAGATTAGTCGCGTCTCTATAGTAGCTTTTCATATGTCATTCAAACGTGGATCATTTTTACTATTCATGTGAGTACCGAACGTTACCTCCGCTGGGGTTTCGCGTCATCTTCTGGACGGTATAGTTTAAACCTCATTTAATTTTGCCAACTTTGGTATCCCCAACCCTTTGTCGTCCCCGAGATTCTGAGCTATGTAAGAACTTAGAATAGTCCGGTTGTACCGTTCTACTTACTCTTTCGATTGTGGGCTAGCGACAGCATTCAACGCATGCTTGATGCCCTTTTCGGTACCATATTTCAGAAAATACAAAATTCTGACACTACAAGCTTTGTATATATGTATTTGAAACTTATTTGTAAGATTAAATCCAAAGATGCCTTATCATCTGATACTGTTTAACGTAACAGGAGAAACAACAAGCTACGCTGATGCAAAGCCAGTACAGCTCTAATGTGAAAAAGCATAATTATTATGCCGATCCCCGCAAATATATATAAATAAAAATAAATCGCCGAAATGTATGTACGCGCATAACTTCCGAACGACTGCAACAAATTTGATCATTCTTTTTCTTTGTTCGTGTTTGTCAGGACAAGGTCTGTATCAAAGAAAATTATGGGAAATCAAATAAACAAAATTGCAACCGTGCGAAGCCGGGGCGGGTCGCTAGTTTATAATAAAATTTTAAAAATATACGATTAGATTGAAAAAGAAATGAAAAAAAGTAATGTTGCTATAATTTAAATTACTACTTAAATGGCTCTTTGACATCTTAATTTATTCAATTATTATTTACATAATACCTATCACACTAATATTATAAAGGCGAAAGTTTGTGAGTGTGTGTGTTTGTTACTTCTTCACGCGCAAACGGCTAGACCGATTTGAATGAAATTTGGTAAGTAGATAGCTTATACCCCGGATTAACACATAGGCAACTTTTATCACGGTCTACGCGAGTGAAACCGCGGGACGCAGCTAGTATGATTATATATCTTACTGACATACCTAATTTGAACTATAATTAATAATAGCTGTTTATCACCAATGTAAAAGACTTAACATTTCTACGTCCATGATTGTGATAGAAAGTAGATTAAGACCATGTATCTATTCAACTTGGAATCACCTATACTTGAGTGTAAGCCACCAATTAGCACTACCTACTTAACAGCATAACCATTGAATATTGTGCTTCACTAAACTGAATATCAGTTATGGAATTAGTCCTAAACCTAATTTTTTTTTGAAGTAGAAAAACATTCTTCAGCACTATGACCAACTTTAAATACACTTTGTACACGTTATGAGGGGCTTTGGGTATCTAGAGAAAGTATGTTCCTTTTCCTTACATTTAGGTAGTTGACTCTAATTTATTTTATTAGGTATTTGTATCAAAAGAAACAAACTGAAATCGCAAACAGAAAGAACTTTTGAAATGCATTAAAAATAAGTAAGTTAGAAACCTTTCAAATCTAGTGCAAGGGGAAACTATCAGTAACAGAAAATACCCAATTGAAGCAGTTAAAAACTGAGGAATCATTGATTTTAGTTGTTGGCACATTTGTTTTATCTGAATCATTCCTGGATTTAAACCGAGAATCAGCTATGCTTTCGCCTACATTGAAACTAAAATACTAAAAGATAAATAATTAAATTATGTTCAATATGGTGAAAGTTTCATAAACATACGCTTAATGTTTTTTTTTTTTTGCGTGATTCTAATTTTTTTTTTTTTATCCGCGTTAGACATAACTTTACAAATTAATTACACTATGATAAAACACTACAATTTCAAATATTCACATATCAAATTACGAATAAAATTGTCTAGAGTAACATATTTTTTCAGAGAAATAAAACTAGTCGTTTAGACGTGATGTTCAATTTTACAATCATCAGAAGTCGTAGGCGCCTAAACGTGACGACTTAATTTCGTAAAGTTTTCACGATGTACAGACGATTCACGAGAATGTGGACGAAAACGGCGCTTTGACGATAAACGACTAAGTGCACTGCTCACCCCGCTTTCCATGACTCTGAGACGCTCTCGTTCTCGTCCCAGCTCCTCCTTCTCGCGTAGACTCAACGACGTAGGGTGCCAGCGAAGACTGCAACTTCGACTTCGGAGACGCCTGAGACCGCTTTGCCTCGCATTGCCTCCGCTACGAGCTCTTGATCTGGCTTGAGCTGTATGCCGACTTCGAATCCGAGGGCGCCTGTTACTGCTTGGCCTCGCACTGCCGTCGTTAGTTGCTATCGATCTGGCTTCAGTTGTATGGTGCGATTGACCCCTCGTCGGCGTCGATAAGCGCCACGAGCTAGTCCCTTTATCGTGTGGCACGGTGCGAAGTTCATAAAACAGAAATAATAAAAAGGGTTTAAAACAAAACACACACAATAAAAGTCACGAAAAGTTTTGCAGGGTATTTTGACAATATCTCTGAAACGGTGCGTCTGAGCTCAAATATAAGCAAAATTTTCACCCCCTTTAATAAACGCTGTAGAAGGATCCATCCATTTTTTTTTTGTCGGTTAAAAACCTAAATTTTTAAAAGATCATTTCGTTCTACCCTCACGATTTCTTTGTAAAAAAACAAGCAATAAACTTTGCGAAAAGTTTTGCAGGGTATTTTGACAATATCTTTGAAACCATCAGCTCTAAAATAACCAAAATCTTCACCCATAAACCCCGTAGAAAGAACCATAAAACCTAAATTCATATGAAACGTAGTTATAACACAACATTTTGTTAGTGTAATCTAATAGAATCGTAACCATGATTCTAAAGCGAAATTCAAGCACTTATAAATAGGCGTGTACTTACCACTTCTGAACTGTAATAAAACCGCTCACTCCAGTATAGAATATTATATTTACAGCTTTATCAATAATACAATATTATAGAGCTATTACTTCTACTAGCTTTAATATAAAATTATGCTAACTGTACACCAATAAGGCAATAGACCAATTGTGTGACCGATCTCAACGAGCGCCAAGGGAACAAGGCCTTTCTTCAAGCCGTTGCCCGCCATAACGCTACACCGACAACTTTCCACAGACAATCACAAATTCAACGTTTCGGTGCTGCCAGCACAATTAGTCGATTGCAATAAATAGTCAAATATAAACAATTAATATTCAGATTAAATAACAAAACCTAACACTTCTCTATAAATCTTGTGAAGTACTAACAGTTCGACAGTTATTCATAATGAGCACCGTACTTAAACAACATACAGCCCTTCCATATTGCACAGAATTTACTAAAAAAAGACGGAATGATTTAGTTTGCGTTAATAATAGCACAAAACATGCTTTCACGACCAAATTTTATATGTTCCTTGGACCACTATTATATAACAGACTAAACGCACTAACAAACATTTATCCCCTAAATTATTGTAATTGCAAGAAGACTCTCAAGGAAACTCTTCAAAGTATGTCCTATGAAGACACAGAGAAGTTATTAATTGTATTAGGATAGAGATTGTTCGTATTTTATTTAAATCTAAGATTATTATTATATTATTTTTCATTTACACCTTGAAACATATTATATAAGATGACTAGTATATAACGTTTATTTTAGATATGATTATTTAACAAGAAAAAAGAGTTGTACCTACCTCTTATCGCCTGAAACACAGGATTACCTAGTTCAGGCACATAACATGTGTGAACTTCACGTAAATTTAAGCAAAAATTGTATTTATTATTTACCTTATGATTGATGAATAAACATTATTATTATTATTATTATTAGTAACAACTATTGTGTTATTCCACGCTACTTTTTGTTGACATTTTTTTTTGGAGGGTGGGGAAATCATCCAATAATTTCTCCCTAATAAAACACGTTAGCTGTTGCGACAAGACTTTATTATATTAAGTTGCAAGTCATAGACTAGACCATAGAGTACATATAAAAAGGTATATCTTAGTTGTTGCATACAGGGTGTAAAAAGACACATCACAGAGCCGTTAACTACGCATACTGTAGGTACGTCTAACAAAGTAGTTTTGCGCAAAAATTATTGCTGGGAAACGACTTTTATTTTTAGGTATGAAAAATAAATCATTTTTTTTTCCGCGCAATGTAACGCGAACACAGGCAAGTGGAGTTATAACTTGCCCCTTTGCTCTAAGCCACGTAGGTACTTGTCGGATACGTTTGATATTCATTGCGTTTTCGTAACTGCAAATTTTAATTTCAAATTTCAAGGGTAATGTTTGTTTGGAAAAAAGTTTAGTAATAACACTTAGAATTCATTTTCTTCAAAAATTGCGACTTTGACCTTCAATATCACCAGAACCAGTGGTTACCCAGGTATGGTCTAGTGGAAAAAAAAATATCCAAATATGGGCTTTCGGTTCGGAAACTGTCTTTTTACACCCGATATATGCACCAGATGGAGCTAGTACTATTTAAATATCATTTTATAATATTTTACCATTCCCGCTCTGGGTGGAGCGGGAGGCCTTTCAGACTTTTACTGACTAAAACCCACCTTTGTCCCTTCAGTTGCGTCTGCCAAGAGCCGCGGTAACTCTCTTTCGAATTTATCCGCGACCCCAGGGAGTTCTTTCACCCCCTATCACGAACAAGGAAAACAAAAACTACCATCGTCAACAAATTTCATACACAATAAAATAAATGCATAGATATATCACAGTCACACGAAAACAAACCAGCCCCACTTGACGTGCGTATCCATACGATAAGGTATCGATAAGGGTCGATAAGGCATTGATAAGGTTCGATAAGTTATCCATTGATGTTCGCAGGGACATGGGACATGATCCGCGGGAAAATTGAGGCCGTCACCGGACGCAGCAAGTCCAAAGATAAGCAGAATAAGGTAAGTTGTTTATTTGTCAAAACAAAGTTTTATTTGCGCGAAGTTCTTGTCTGACGTTTTTTTTCAAGTGACGTTTATTTCTCCAAGTCTGGTTGCTGTAATTCTACTATGTAGGTACTGTATATCTACAGTAACATATTATGTGTAGAGTGAAATGGAATAATGTTTATTTGTGAAAGTGAGTGGCTGTTTGGCAAAATTATCAATTTTAATAATTAAAATGCCATAGAATTAAGTATCTTGAATTGGCTTGCGAGGTTGTCGACATGTGGTATGTGGATGTGGACTCAGTGATCATTGTACCGATAATCGTATCAGCCAATGGCTTAATAGCCACGAGGCTCGACCAACACCTCAGGAGGATCTCGTTAGACGGCTGAATCGAGAGCTTGATTCAGATATCTGTACGTAGACACGGCTTGCATTGTTAGGAGGTTCCTCACTCTGGAGACCAGACCTCCCGCCGCGCACTGGTAGCTTGGACCGTGTTCTCGATACCGGTGGGATACTATTTTTTATATTTTTAAATATTTAATTGAAATATTTAAAAATGTAATTTATATGCATATTTAATTGAATGAACGACTAAATGCCATAGTAAAATAAAAACTTAATTCCTGAAAATATTACTATGGCATGATATTCGGTATGGGATTGCGAAAATTTCTATGTGAAGATTCAAATTACAATTCTTATTTTCTTGTCGATTCGATGACCGGTATTCGTATATCGGGCCAGTACCTGACCTATGTGTGTAGCTAACCTAAGTGGAACCATAATTGGGTTAGGTTCGACTCAAATTCCCTTTTATTTTATTTCACCATTTTTTAGGGTTCCGTACCTCAAAAGGAAAAAACTGGCCAAGTGCGTGTCGGTTTTAAGGGTTGCGTACCAAATATTGGTATATGTTAGTAAAGTATACGTAATAATAAACGTTATCACCTCAAGGTCATAGGTCAATGGGAAGTTAAAAAATTCTTTGGAACATAATTTTGTGACAGACGACGGACGGACATACAGACAGACGGACAGACGGACACGTGAGTGACAACAATAGGGCTCCGTTTGGTCCCTTCCGGTACGGAACCATAAAAAGGAACCCTTATTGGATCACTTTGTTGTCCGTCTATCAAGACCCTTTTTCTCGGGAACGCGTGGTGGTATCGAAAGCTGAAACCAATAATTATCAAAGACGGTTTGCAATCCCTTGTAGTAGTGAAAAAATCAAACTTCTAAGTCAACGCAATCAAAAGATACAGTCGTTTATGCCGCATAGTTTGACATTCAGTGAAGGGAATACTTCCCGTTGACCTACAATCATGAAATTTGGCAAGAAAAAACGTCATAGCACAAGTGAAGGAAAAAAACTGAAAAATCTTAATTTTTTAATTACATATAAAAAAAATAGGGGTCCAAGGAGATCAGGTCCAAATTTTAAAGTGATGCGACTGCATCATTTGGTGTATCGTATAAAAAGGCTTCATTAACACAAGCTAAAACAGATTTTCACTTTTTTATACGACTGTAAACATGACGCAAAAGACAGTAACACAAGAAAAAAGCTGTGACCCTACGCGAGGCAGAGCCCCAGCGCTGGTTTTCATCGACAGCCGGCGCTGACGTCATGACGTCGACCGGTGCAGCAAACAATGAGTAAACTAAATACTATACAGCGTAATAAATATTAATATTTAAGTGGCAACATTCCGTACGTCTAATTTTGAAAGTTTCGATTTATGACCAAAAATTTAACAATGTTTCTTCTTCCCCTTTTTTGTGATTCTATTATAGATACGCAGTTAGCCGGTTTTTAGGTGGACCCGAAGGGTCCAAACTGAGCCTAATTGCTGTCACTCACGTGTCCGTCTGTCTGTCTGTCATCTAGGCTGTTACAAAATTTTGTTCCGAATATTTTTTTAACTTCCCATAGACTTATAAACATATATTTTACTAAAATATACCAATTTATTGATAAATCAGGTTTTTTTCTTCGGTAATTCCCTCATGTGGTACGGAACCCTAAGTGTGCGAAGTTCGACAGGCACGTGGTTGGTTTTTTTTTTAATTTTGAACTATTTTGCAGTAGATTGTTTCATCTATGAAGATGTATTCTTATCTAAACAAGCGAAACTTCTTGTTTGTCATACGAAGATACCAGTCTGTGTTTGGATCGATATCTTGAAAAAGTTATTGTGAAATTTGATACTAGGATACGTGAAAGTAAATCAAGCGTGTTCGTGCGTCATTCGGTGATAATTCAAAAAGCTAATCGATGATTATATTCTATTTTAGATTTGAACTCATTGGTTAAATATGTAAATATTAGTTACTGAAACTACTGTTGACAAAACTATCTGAAGTGGTATGCATTTTGAAGTGTAAATATTACGGTTATAGACACGTGTATATTTACTTTTTACGGGAAAATCCGTGGTTTTGTATTGATCACCGTTTTATGACTTGCCGATGCTCGGCTTATCAATAAACTTCGAGAAATCTCCACATAGTATAATTCAAAGTAGCTTTCAGCGTCTGTCTATTTTTGCGATAACTCCTAAACTATACAAAGAATTTTAATGCGGTTTTCACTAACAGAAAGAGTGCTAAACGAGGAAGGTTTATGTATATATTTTGTACCTGGGCAGGGCCGGCGCGGGTCGCTAGTCATCATTCTCCTGCCCTTATCCCAATTTATTTGGTGTCGGCGCAACATGTCTTTTTCTTCCATACTCCTCTATTAGTCGTCATCTCTGTAGTCACCCCTTTTTTACCCATATCCTCTTTCACACAGTCCAACCATCGTTTCTTTGTCCTTCCTCTACTTTTATATCCGTCAACATCCATACACAAGACTTTCCTCTCGACATTTTCTTCATTCCTCCGCATCATATGCCCATACCACGACAACCGGCGCGGGTCGCTAGTATCTGCATAAAATATTTTCCAATTAATGTTCTATTGCAAAATTCTCATCCTGAGAAGTATAGTACATTCATCACCAAACTTGCTCAACAACAGCGTCAGACTGCATCTGTCTGGCAACATTGCTAAAATGAACCTTTTTGGCTCAGCCGTGAGTCACACGCTATATTATTTTAATTTTTTGTTAATGATTGTCACTTTTTATTTTATTTCTCTTATGTGTCCCCGGTGACTGTCGCCAAATAAATGTTTTTCTTTCTTTACGTCTTAGCTGTATTACACCAGTTTTCACTCTGCTCAAGTCACCAAATAAATAGGATATTATGCATGTGTGACGTCATTATCATAATGTCAGTCGAGAAGGTGTTCTCATATAAACGAGCGTGTTATTTGCGCAGGTGCCGGAATCTGATGCCATCGCAGAGCTGGACTCCGTTATCGACAGTTATCATGGAAAAACAAGTGAGTAATAGTGTAATAATTACCTTTAATACGTTTATAAGAAAGTCATCGTATTCAAATTGAAATGAGATTGAGAAAATAGGTTACTTTTTTATTTACAGCGAAATCAATACATAAATGTAATGCTAAAACAATGTTTAAATAATAAATGCAATATTTCGTGCCTTACAAAGGAGGAAAAGAGCTCACAGACCAATAAAAAACCTCCCGCATCGCTGTCAATGGTCGAAGTGCTCAGAAGTTTGGAAGATTTGCCACGCTAAATGGCAATGCTAATTCTTCGCCCGAAAAATATCTAATTTCTTCATCTGTAAGTTTTGTCTGTGTGATGTTTATGATATTTAATTGAATTCGTCTTATTTCAGTAAAAGAAACGAGCAGTGTACTAAAACGGTCGCGGAGAAAGAACAAAGAGTCTCAGAGTGACGCAAAGAATGGCGGCACGTGGCCCAAAGCGCGGGCCAACTTCATCCTAGACGAGAACTCCACCGGCACCATCGTGCAGCCACGCTCGAGGAAAGAGAGGCCACCTCTCTCCATCCTACTCAGTCCGCCTACAAAATTACCCCCAGAACCTCAGAGATCCAACACTAACAGAAACTCGAACCCCATCCCTCTGGGGCACGCCCCACTTACACAAGTCACCACCCCAGCTCGTCACTCCGTCTACAAGTCTATTGAATCCTCCCCAGCTATTGAACATTTCCCAAAACCCGCCCCTTTAGCCATACACAACCCTTTCGCCTCTCCGAACAGTATGAACTTCGAGAAGATTCGCACTTTAGAGAAGGACAAGATGTCTATCAGCGACTACTCCGAACATGACGTCACTCCGAACAGACTGAGCTTAGTTCTAAACCCGTCCGACGACTCGTTGGACTACCAGCCGGTGACGCGCAACAGAACCAAAAGCCCGCACTCCTTAGATTACATGGTCAACAACAAAGGCCCAAGCTCTCTGGATTTCGTCACAAGGAAATCACCCAGTTCGCTAGACCACTCGATCAAGAATCATCCGGGAAAAGACTTATTAGAGCAATATTATTCGAATAAGAAATCGTCGTCGCCGAAAACTGTGCAAGTTAACAAGTATCCCTCGGATAGCGATAGTTTCGGACCAGACAGTTTGAACAGCAATGCAAATTATCCCCTGACGGGAACGTTGCCTTCACAGTCGAGGCTTCAAGCTTCTCAGTATTACAGAGGCCCTTTTGTGAATTCAAACCCTCATACTTCAAATAGGTATCCGCACCTGGCGAGTCCCACAAACATCCCTCAGAGCCAATCAGGCGAGAGTATCGGCACGAGCTACGATATGCACTCGTTCACATCTCACACGCACAACATGTCCGACCTCCAGCCTGTTCCACGAACGAACAGAACAGGAGACTACCACCACACATACGAAGGTGGAACATTTCCTCGTAAGAAAGAAAACCAGCGATTTCGTATCCCCTCGAACCCGAGCGTCACGTCAAAAAACTCAGCGGGAAAACTAAGCACAGGGTCGATAGAGAGAAGTTCTGAACGGAACTCTCCCATGCCGACATTTCACGTCGAGGTCTTGTCACCAGGGCGAGGGGCGAAGCAACTGACGCACAAAACTAGGAACTCCATGCCTGAATACTGTGGTTTAGGATGGAATAAGCCATTACCGGGGGAGTTGCGAAGGGTGCATATCGATAAGAGTCAACAGCCCCTTGGAATACAAATATACTGTCCACCAAGCAGTGGGGGTGTGTTCGTATCTACAGTTAACGACAATTCTCTTGCCAGTCAAGTTGGTTTGCAAGTTGGCGACCAACTTTTAGAAGTGTGTGGGATCAACATGCGTTCAGCTACCTACACTCTTGCCGCTAGAGTTCTGCGACAGATTGGGAATTCTATAACAATGCTTGTGCAATATAGTCCAGAAAAATATAAGGACGAGGTTGAAGTGCCAGGAAGTTCATCTTCTGGTGAAAGTTCACATGACGAAGAAGTTTCTTTATCAGGTTCTCCAACTCCTAGAAATTCTCCTGGACCGCAGCAATCTATACGGTTAGAACAGCCTTCAACAGAAGTGGCTACCTTACGTCAATCTCAAACCAACAAAGACTTGCCTCGTTTCCTTCTCATAGAGATGAGGAATTGTTCCGACCTGGGTATAAGCTTGGTCGGGGGTAACGCTGTGGGTATCTTCGTGCATAGCGTGCAGATTGAGTCTCCGGCGTACAACGCCGGGTTGCGGACAGGAGATCAGATCCTGGAGTACAATAATGTGGATCTGAGGAGAGCTACTGCTGAGCAAGCTGCCTTGGAGTTGGCTAAGCCAGCGGATAAGGTGAGATTTTTGTTCTATAGTTATATGTATATACAGGGTGTAACGGAAACGTGTGGACATATTTTAAGAACTGCATCTGGCCATCGATATGAACAACTTTCCCCAAGAAAATCCGAGGAAAAACTATTTTTTTTTTACCGCCCATACAAACATTGATCAGCTGATGATAACTTTATATGGAAAGTTCAATTTTTTTTTTTGGGAATTTTAAATTTTTTCCTCGACAAAGTTGTTCATTTCCATGGACAGAATCGGCTATTAAAATATGACCACACCTTTCCGTTACAGTATAGGAATTTAGAAAAAAACTTGCAAAATCCATTCCTGATACAAATGGTACCTAGTTTGTTATGAATTCGCACGAGACGCGGCAAGATAGATGTATTTTTTATGTATTTCTCCAAACTCCCCAGAGAAAAAAGAAAAATAAAGAAAGTTGCGCGGAAAATTAGAAAATTTCAGAAACTTCGCGGATTGGACAGTTCATAGCTAAGACACGACAACGTCTGTCGGGTCAGCTAGTATGTAATAGATTCCACTTTGATACTCGACATCATTATTTTCTAATGTAATCTATTTCAATCAATCGCTTGAAGATGACGGAACAAATGGTGTTTTAAATACAACAATACTTAATGAACATCACTTATCTCTGCAGGTAAGCGTCCTGGTCCGGCACGACCTGCAACAATACCACGACATAAAGGACAAGCCTGGCGACGCGTTCTACATCCGCGCCGGCTTCGACCGCTGCGCCAAGATCACCTCCATCGGCATGGACACCATCGACGAGTACTCGCTGTGGTTCCGCAAGGACGAGGTCTTGTTCGTGGACAACACGCTGTTCAACGGCTCGCCCGGCCTGTGGAGGGCCTGGCAGCTTGATTGTAAGGGGTCGAAACGACATTGGGGCACAATTCCTAGCAAATTCAAGTGAGTTTTTTTATTTTTTTGTTATTTCATTGTAGAAAATTTATAAATTGCGCTAAAATGAATTTAATTGGTCTAAAAATCAATTTATTTCCTTCACTGCAATATATATTTTTTTTAAGTTATACTTCAAAGAGATATGATGGAGAGTCAATTTTTACGATGCGCGCACACCGTTACAAAAAACCGACACCCTGAAGTTAGGGATTTATCCTAGATTATTGTCCAATGTAAGTTTGATCAAAGAAGTAGGACGACTTCGTCAAATGTGTCATCAACACCGATATATAATTACATAATTAAACGAACTTACCTGAAGTGAAGTTCTATTGTAATTATACGTAGGGCTTAGTCCGAGATATCTTCTATATTCACTATGTAGTTCCACAATCCTCGCATTGTGTGTGCCGCGAATATTTAGAGCAAAGCTAAAAGCTTCGTATCCAAGCAGATATATGCCTGCTGACAACACTATATCTGTAACTCATTCATTCAGAGCATTATTAAAGGATAATGATTTCCAACCTGACTCTAGGGATATTATAAATGATAATGATAAGGGCGGGTGGGAGCCCAGTATCTCGGACTAAGCCCTTCGTATAATTACAATAGAACTTCACTCCAGGTAAGTTCGTTTAATTATGTAATTATACTCAGGCTTAGTCCGAGATATCTTCTATATTCACTATGTAGATGTTCAGAGAATTGTTGGAAATCATTGCATGGTATATATAGTATACAATTAAACACTTATTAAAGATCTAAACAAAAGAATTTATGTGATTTATCACATCAATCTAATCATAGGTAACTAATTAATGTAATTCTAATTAATCGACTACCAATCTTTTATTTTACAATTGGTTTTTGTTAAAGTGTCAAGTACTTTACTTTTCTGTATTTAAATAATAATAATAAACCTGTCTTATCCAACGACTAATTGTTTGGTTACTGACACATCCAGTTTTTTTTTTTTTTTTTTTTTACTAAATAAGTGAATTATTCTGGGTCAGTGAATTCTATGTTATTCAATCGGATAACTAACAATGATTGTATACATTAAGCAGTAGTAAGAGCTAACAAAATTACCAATTTCTTAGTTAGTTTTTTCTAAGTTAAGGCTACTATCTGGCAACCATTTCTGAATATGATTTTGGACAACAGATAGATCCCATGTATCATTATACTTAGGTCTAAAAAGTTTCAATATGAAAACACCTTAAAAATCTCTTCATCTGTATATCTGTTCCTAAACTTGTATCTACTATAATTAGAGACAGAGCGCTGAACGGTACGTGTTAAGAGTAGCGTATGTTAACATTTCTGTGAGAAATTTTAAACTCTAGTATGGACCACTCATATACATTTTCCCAGTTAGAAAACTTTTTAAGTGCTGCTGTTTATTGTTTAATAGTTTTTTGTGATAAGGAAGCTAAAGCTACAATGACATTTTTTTTTTTTTTTTTTATCGCTTCCTTGCTAAGATGCCAGGAAAAAACTGTTGTAGTATAACTTCGTCCTGAAAGGTGGTAGCACTTCCGAAATTGTCAATTCGTTAATAAAGTGGTACCAGGTTTGTAAGGTCCATGGAAGAAAAACTAAAAAACCTGTTGCCTCATCACAAATAATTTTTTCCATACATTTGGAAATCATTCAAAATGGAAGGCAAGCATAACATAAGTTAAATGTTGACCAGTCTACAGTGAGTGTCAATATTTTTTGTATATAGATCTCTGTGCCAGGATATGTATCTATAACATTTTTTGTTTACTCTAGTTGCAAACAGATTCTTATTGGGTTCTCCAAGTGACTGTAATACATATTTAGATAAAATTTGCTACAAAATTCCCATTCTGAATCTATTCTGGATTCTTGTTCAGTTTCTTTTTAATTTTTTTTCTTTTTTTTTTTTTTTTTGATGTAAGTGGCAAATAACCATATTGTACGGATCTCACCCCACTGCCATATATTTCTAGCTAGAGAATTAAGTTTTTGAAGTCGTACTTCAAAAACCTTGCATACATAAATATTTATGTATGCAATTGCTGTGGTATTATTTATTCTGAACAATATCTGACCAGAGTGTAAATATTTGGCAAAATATTGCAACCCCAGAAAAGCAGCTTAAAAGTTCCCGAAAATTGGTTGTCTAATGTCCAAAACCAATTTGCATCTTTTTTTTTTTATTTTTTATTTTTTATTACAGTATTCCGCAGCCTGTCCCAGATGCATCCGAATATATTTTCAAATTAGATTTAAACTGTCTTATAAAATTTTTTGACATGTTAATTTGACTACCCCACCATCTTAAATCATTTTTACAACGATCATTAATACCCATGATTGCATCAAAGTCATTGTTTGATGCACACAAAGCCTGATGTTTACTGTTCAAATGTTTTAGTGTACAAAAAACCATATGACACCGCTGGAGAGCATGCTACCAAGTTTTGCAAATTCTCTTAGAGTACAGAAAAATAAACAAATGTTGTGACCTGTTGGTCTAGTGGTTAGTGACCCTGACTGCTATGCCGGAGGTCGTGGGTTCGATTCCCACCCAGGACAAATGTTTGTGTAATGAGCATGATCATTTGTTCTGTGTCTGGGTGTAATTTATCTTTAATATTTATGTATTTAGAAAATATATAAGTATGTTTATCAGTTGTCTAGTATCCATAACACAAGCTATGCTTAGCTTGGGACTAGATGGCGTTGTGTGATAGTTGTGGAATATTATTATTATTTGATTATATTTCTTAATCAACAAACAAATCGATTCCCTTATTAGAAGTTACTGACAATGACATTTCTTGTGTATTTAATAGGAATCCTAAAAATTCAGCAATATTGGATGGGACAATGTTACTCTTTTCCCTATTTATAATAAAGCCTAAACATTCCAGTAAAATTTAGGTCATCTGACAGTTTTGAAAACATTCCTGGTAATTATTACTAATACAAATAATATCATTCAGATAACTAACTGATTTTTAACCTTTACTTCTAAGGAAATTGATTACAGGCTTCAGTATCTGTATGAATGTAAAGGGAGCAGTACTGAGACCAAATGGCATGCATTTGAAGTCATACATTGTATTCTGAAACCAGAACCTTAGATATTTTTTATCTTCACCCATATCAAGAAATATGTTATTTTTTTTTTTTTTAATTAACTTACAAAGTGTTCATATGTCTTTACTTTTAAAATGTTCTGGTGAAATAAATGTATTCAAACAATATAGATTTAAAAATAAATCTAATTTCTCCATTCGATTTGGGTATGGTAGAAATCTTTGAAAAATATTGTCTATAACTGGTACACATTTTGTAAGTACTCCAAGGTGTAACAATATCTATATTTATTTCTTTCAAAATTATAAAATTTTCTGTCAAATGATTTTTATTTTTTGCAACATATTCTTGGTGTGGAGCCTCTGAAAAGGGATGTTATGACCTTTGGGCCAAGATAAGACAACTTTGTCTTGTGTTATCTTTAACCAACAAGAATAGATAAGTCTACCAGCAAAAATATATATCTCTAAGTTTGCCGTACAGACGGCTTGGCTGGAGGACGTTGTGGGGGTCTCGACTTGTAGTGTTGTGTCTGCTGGTGATATCTGCCCCCCCCCCCCCCTGTTTGATCTGAGTTTGACATACTCAAACGTGGAGGGCCCTGAAGTTGCACTGTTTTTTGGGATAATTCTGAGACTTTCTTGGTTAATTGGATTATTTCTGCGAATGGAGTTATTTTGTTTAAAGATGGTGCCAGCTAATATTTTAATTGCTGTGCCAGCTTTTACATTTTCTTGAAATCTCTCCCCAAAAAGGAAACTCATTCCATTTTTGATTAGTAAGTTTTTCCAATATTTTTATCCAGATTCGGGATTATTAGCTTTTTTCTGGTGATTGTGTCTTGATAATTGAGGTCCATCAATAAGCATGTGACATCACTGATTATTGAAATGAGTTTTATCTTGTTAACACCAACTTTTATAAGTTTGTGGCGGCAAATAGGGCCGCTATTGCAACACCCATCTGTTGTTGACATTCTTCAACTCTCGTGTCTCGGGCCTTCATAACATCGTTTAACAGTCCCTGCAGGTCTTTGTTAAGCTTAGGGCATCTAGAAGCTTGATGTTAGTAGGTAGCTACTAATTACTTCTTTACAGGTGCTTTCATATCTTGTTTCAGCCCTTGGGTAATAATACCTTCAAACCTTTTTACCAGTTCTATATGAATATCTGGTCCACATACTCTTTCTGTAGATACAGTTAGACGCCTTAATTATGGAATCATTTAAATTGGAGGATCATCTTTTGTGTTCTCTACACACACAGCACCCATAACAAGCTCAAACAAATATGTTTCATTTTCTATAAGTTACACAGCAACCAGCTGTATACACCATTATGGTAATAAACTAAGCTATACATATTGCCACCCCGTGGCTATTTAGTAAAGAAAATTTGCCTTTACCACAATGAAAATTATGGTACCATATTGACACAACTTATGAGCGCTTTTTCCAGCGCTTCAGTCGACTCAGATCAGCCAGCGGCAGTGAGTCACACAAACAATATTCTATTGCAAAAACTGATAGGACTTTTCAGTTGACCTCACTCCACCGGAGTGCCTGTAATGACACGTACCACGTGTTGTAGAAAAAAAAAAACAGGAACGGTCACAAGTTAGGTTACAGCCATCGGCAGTAAGTCACACCAACAATGTTCTATTGCAAAAAACGGCGGGGCTTTCCCATTGACCTCACTCCACCGGAGTGCCTTTAATAACACGTGCCACGTGTTATAGAAAAGAACAGGAACGGTCACCAGTTAGGTTACAGCTAGCGTCAGGGAGTCACTCAAACAATGTTCTATTGCAAAAACGACGGGACTTTCCCGTTGGCCTCACTCCCCCGGAGTGCCTGTGTGATACGTATCACGTATCATAGGAAAAAACAGGAACGATCACAAGTTAGGTTATCAAAGTTATCTTTTGTAGAAAACTTGCCTGTAAGTTCTGTGCCCGCCATGTCGGGTATTTCATCGACATCATTTTAATAATTGTACGAGTCGTATCACTGGTGTTGGCGCCGAAGTCGGTGATGGTGAACGACTTCCTATGTTTTTATTTGCCTTTAATTTCTTTTGCAACTTATTAATCTTCTCTAGATACCACTCTTTTCTAGACTCACGCTTTCTTTTCATTTTTTAACGCTAAAAACCACAAAACTAAAATCTTATGTATAAAATTTGACAAGCACACACGGCGCGAAAATAATGAATGAGTTACAGATATAGTGTTGTCAGCAGGCATATATCTGCTTGGATACGAAGCTTTTAGCTTTGCTCTAAATATTCGCGGCACACACAATGCGAGGATTGTGGAACTACATAGTGAATATAGAAGATATCTCGGACTAAGCCTGAGTATAATCAAGGAATATTGACATTTAAATCATAATGGCTGCAACTTAGATTTTGTATTTCTTTATTAAACGGTGATACTTTCTATCAATGTAATTGAATGTTGAGTTATTTATACGTAAAAAATGCTGCTAAGAATGTTTCTCCTCGACCTGTAATTATATAATTTATCATGAATACTTTTTTCTCTTCGCCTTTCGATCCACGGCTTCACCCAAAGCTTTTTCTTGTTTTATTTTTTCTTTTTTAATAATAATCTAATGATAACAGCAGCACATAAAGTTGCTCCATGTTCCTCCATTTTTTCAGACTACGTAAAATCTTGGACAAGTGGAATGGGCATCCGTCAAATAAATTTGATCAAATATAGGACATAGATATTGGACAAAGATATAGGATAAATAATACCACCCTTAGCTATAGCCTGTGGTTCATGAAGAATGATTGTTTTCCTTTTGTAAACTTTGTGACAGTTTGGTTTTTTATCTTGTTACGCCAAAGAAGTATAACTTCGTACGTGCGTACATAAGTACACACACACTTTTTTTCTAAAACCATTTTAGGCTATTTCCAAAACCAGCATTTCGGCTTTATTTATGCTTAAACATATTTTCATTAAACTTTTCTTGGAAGTTGTATTCTGATGCCAACAAAAGTATTTTCCAATAGGTCTAATGAGAATTTTAGTTTTAAACAAGAAACATTACGATTACATTTCCGGGTCAAAAATTAAAAAAAAAATACTAGTTTTTGAAACCCGACTACTACTAACCCAACAATTTCCCCACCACCCAGGGTAGAAGAAATCCTCCGGCGCTCCATGGGCACCCTCGAGGGGGACGCCCAGCGCCGAGCCTCCACCACGGCGCGCCGCTCGTTCTTCCGGCGCAAGAAGCACCGCGACAGCAAGGAGCTGGCGTCGTTCTCCAACACGGAGCTGGGCTGCTGGAGCGACAGCGGCACGCTGGCCGACGACGTGCCCGTGCTGTCCTACCAGAGGGTCGAGAGACTGCACTGTGAGTTGTATTTAAGTATGTCGTTTTTTTCTTTAATTTTTTGCTTTGATGACTGTGGAAACGCTTTGATTTTGGCTAACTAATATACATAGACTATCGTATTTTTTTTTCTACCCAAGAAGTATCAGTAATGACAAATAACTAGTGATAATGAGAGGGACCCGACTATCCGGCCACTTTCGTAGTCGGCGATGTCACCGACCGTCGTAGCACTCGTAGCGGATTGTTTTCATTTAAAGTGAAAAAAGACACCGACACCACTTACGCACTTGTAGCGGATCGCGTAGCGGATTTTGTTGAAGTGTTCACTTCTGTTGGTACTCCCAGGAGTACCAGTTTTTTTTTTTTTACACATAAACGCCGCTTTGACCATTACAAAAGCGAAAATCAAGAAACTAATCTCGCTCGCATGCGGCGGTTGCGACTTGCGAACGAATCAGCTGTAAACGACGCGTCACGAAAATTGTCGAATACTCCCGAAACCGTGATCGGCTTGGCCGACTAGTCGGCCTTTTTACAACCGACTAATCGGCTAGTCGGCAAGTCGAGAGTTTCTTATGAAATATAAAAATAGATTTTAGGTCCTCAAGTAAAAATAGATGCTGGTCAGTAAATAGCATTGTTAAAACATTTTTAGACCTGAAACATAAGGAGAAATGTCATTATATTAAATGACATCGGGTGTAAAAAATTACATTTGATTGCGATTGTCGATTCGGGTATCAACTTCTGGGGTACAACAATAAAATTTAGGGCCGATTTTACCAATGAAACTAATCGCGATTAGTTGAAACTAAACTCAGTTCATGCGTTTAATCGAGATTAGAGCTTCATTTCGTATTTCACCGAAAACTGGGCGTTTAGAATTTAAACTAAGTTAAGCTTAAACTAGTTTAGTTAGAGTACGATTGCAGTAACTGATAAGGGCACTTGTTATTTTCTTCTTGTCATAATTTCATTTCTACAAACATAAAATAATATAATCTGAAAAGACCGTTTAATAAATTCATCGTTAAATGAGGTTACCATTTTTTTTTTAATTGTTGTCCCACACTAGGAATTATTCCTGTAACGTGGGTGTGTTCACAAACATGTAAACTCACATACACAAGACACCTAGACCCGAAACAACTATCTGTAGGCCATACAAATATTTGTTCCGTGCGGGAATAGAACCCGCGACACGCAGCGCAGCTTCTGAACGCTCAATCACTGCGCCAACCGTGCCGCCAAAACCATGGTGTGGTTACCATTCGCTGTAGTGTGCAGCCACTGAGAGATCAACCGGGCTGGTTGATCTCTCAGTGGCTGCACGCGTTGGGCATAGCCCTCGCGTTCTTGACTTATTTTTAATACACTTTTATAAGCTTCACTTGTAACTAACTATGTAAACAAATCTTACAAGTTTAATTTCACTCACTTTTCGGTTTTCGATAAAGCTGAAATTTTGCGTACTTGTTCAGAGTGGATGAAAATGCATTGTAAGCTGAGTGACGTCATTCTCAATCCATTATGGCGGACTCCCAAAGATGGCGGACTAGTAATTTTGAATGCATTCTCATGCTATGGGTATCAAATGAATAGCTGAATAAGCTGAATGGAGCAGTTAGTAAAGGATCCTCCCTTCTGCAGACGGCACACGACATCCAGTAGTGGTGCTGGATCTGCTATCGTCTGCTGTAGCAGCCCGGCTGGCGTCAGACTGGCCGCATGCGTTGGGCATAGCCTTCGCGTTCTTATCTTATTTTTGCTATGCAATCTGTAAAAGTTGTTGAATAAGCTGAATCTTCCGCTTAATAAAGAGAGCTCGCCTTTCAGACGGCACGCAGCGTCCCGTGGTGGTGCTGGGCCCGCTGTCGGCGGCGGCGGCGGCGCGCCTGGCGTCGGACTGGCCGCACGCCTTCGGGCTGGCGCGGCCGGCGGCGCTGCCGGTGGCGGGCGCGGCGCCGGCGCTGCAGCGCGGCACGCACCTGGAGCCGCGCCTGCGCCCCGACTGCACCCACATCGACTGCATCCCGCTGCACGCCATCAGGGACTTGGCGGAGAAGGTAAGGCGGCCCCGAAACTTTTAATTGCGATTGTCAATATTACGTCATTGTCAATTGCCATTGATTGTTTACGAGTACAATTGAAGGGATTGTCAATCGCAGTTACGTGATTGAAAGAAATTGATGAAAAGTTTGATTGATGCTCATTGACAGAGCCATTGAAGCTGCCAATTCATCATTTAACTGATTCATTGACAATAGTTTCCGTCACTTGCACGTTTGACAGCAGTGAAAACAAACATGGCGGGTACCCCACGTAATATCAAGGACCGGAAATTTATATCGCGATCGTCCAGAGTTATCGCAAACAATTAACAATTGCAATTGAAATTCATCAATGGCACCTTCAATTGGAATTGTCAATAACGTAGCACATTGACAATCACAATTGAACGTGTCGGGGCCGCTTCAGGCTGCTACTTGACAACTTTCTTTATTAGTAAAGATATGGAAGGTAGAAAGAAAAGACAAGGAAGCCTTTGCCCAACGGTGAGACAAGGTTGAAAATAAAGACGTTAATATCGTGTTAAACAACAACCTGAAAGGAGGGAATTTGGACGTTTTGCCCCAGCACAGACACGTCTGACGAAGACGCCAAGTAATGGTATAAGGGTAGGCAGAGAGACGTTAATATCGTGTTTTAGAAATTCTCGAGCACTAAGCAGATCTTTTACTTTACCTCGATGGCTGAGAAGTAAATGGTCATCATAATACGTAATTAAAAACATAAAACTGACTGAGTGCTCCGTAATTACGTATCTCAAGGTAGTCTTAGACTCCAAACAATCGTGACCAATCATTTGCTGTCTAAATCATCATCATTTCAGCAGACAGACGTCCACTGCTGGAAATAGGCCTCCCCCAAGTGTCGCCACAACAACCGGTCCTATGCGTCTCGCATCCATCGGCCACTATCTACACATAAATCACACTAACACTTTTTCGTTCTCTCTCCCCAGGGCATCCACTGCATCCTAGACATAAGCGTAGCTACGATAGAGAAGCTGCACAAGCAGCAGATCTATCCGATAGTGCTCTTCATCAAGTTCAAGTCCTTCAAGCAGATCAAGGAAGTCAAAGACACGAGGCATGCGGACAAGGTGTCTGCTAAGGCCGCCAAGGAGATGTATGAGCACGGACTGAAGGTCGAGAATGAGTATAGGAGTTATATTTCAGGTATGTATCATGTGAAAAGTGTTTTTTTTATTGTAAATAGATTTTGAATAATCATTTTTCAAATAAAAGCAGATTGTTAATATTGGAAAAGAATGCTTCTGAAAAGTTCACATGCATCCGGTATGGTTCTGCTTATTCAGTTGACTTTTTCATTAACTCTAGAAGGTAATTCAATGAAAGCCTTTATAAAATTATCAATCAGCCGAGTGTTTAAAATCCAGTAGCGCGATTTAATTTTCAGGCATTAATTTAGATGTTGATACCTTCTATTAGGGAAAACGGGCGTCACAATAAGAACCTTTCGAAAGACTTGCATTCCTCCGGTGTCGCTTTCTAGTTTTTCATGATAGAAAGTCACGACTTTAAGCATGCTAAGCTTCTAATAAATAAATCTGTTGTACAGCGGAGATCCCCGCGGGCGTAAACATCGCGTACACGTGCACGCAGCTCAAAGCCGCCGTAGAGGAAGAACAGAACAAGACGCTGTGGGTGCCGTCCGTGCAGGCCTGACCCCTGCCGCCCGCGCCGCGGCCCGCGCGCCCCCGCCCGCGCCGCCACAAGGCCGTCACCTTCTGCGGACACCGCCCGCGCCCCCGCGCCGCGCCCGCCGCGCCGCCCCGCCGCCCCGCCGCCTACTACTCCGACCCCGGCCGGGACGACGAGCTGGCCGGCCGGGGCGGCAAGAAGGACGCGGCGCAACCCCGCAGCGACTCCACCGACTCGGACCTCAGGTACTACTCCGAACCCGACGCGAAGTACTTCGAAATTGATTACGAGTTCCTCAAAGAACTCCGGCGCATCGCACGCAACAACTGTCCCAAGTGCCGCAGGAAACGATCCAGACGGAACGATCGTGGAGACTATAAGGAAAAGTCCTCGAAAGACAAAAAACCACCGAGAAGCTCTCGGCTCAAAGAAAACTACGTGTACTGCAACGGTAGGTACCACAGCGATAAGGAACACTGCCAGCTCTGCTGTAGAGTCTGCAACAGATCGACGGACACGCTCGATTCCATCGAAGACGACCAATACTCGATGGTATCAAAAAGTTACAGCCAACCTAAGGTCACATCGCGCTCGAAGTCAACACCAAGGAACTCCCGCGAGCGCAAAAACTCGATACAATCAAACAAATCAGTATCGTTCCTTGAATCTAGTAACGACGGCGGCGACGAATCGATTAGGGAAGAACTTCGAGAGGAACCAAATTACACGGCTAAGAGCTTCACGAACGATCTCAAGAAGTTTCTGCTTAAACCTTCGGCGCCGCGACAAAGTTTACGAGATAAATTCATCACGAGTTTCAAACAGGAATTTGAGGCTACAAAAAAGTCGCCCAAACTAAAAGCTATAAAAGGTCTCTGGAAGTCTTACTGAAATACGGTTTTTGAGCATTGACTAAGGACCGATTTCACCAATGAAACTAATCGCTATTAGTTAAACTAAACTCAGTTTTTGCGTTTAATCGAGATTAGAGCTTCATTTTGCGTTTCACTACTACAAACTAAACTAGTTTAAGCTTAACTTAGTTTAAATTCTAAACGCCCAGTTTTCGGTGAAACACAAAATGAAGCTCTAATCTCGATTAAACGACGAACGAAGTGAAATCGGCCCTAAGTGATCAATGCGACAACGTTTGTTATTATTTTATACATGTGCCAACTTTTTCTTAGATTGTTCCGATGATAATATTGTGTTTCACGGGGTTCTAATATCGATTTCGGTCTAATATATCAATAATTTTTCATTTCGATCAAAAATATGTGTTAATAAGTGCAATGATCAAGGACATAGTTCCGAGATGTATTCAGGGTGTAACGGAAAGGTGTGGTCATATTTTAAGAACCGGTTCTGCCCATGGAAGAAAAAAATTGGACTTTCCATGCAAAGTTATCATCAGCTGATCAATATTTGTATGGGAGGTAAATTTTTTTTTTTAATTTCCTCAGGTTTTTTTGAAGAAAGTTGTTCATAAACGATGGGTAGATGCTCTTCTTAAAATATGACAACACCTTTCTGTTACAGCCTGTATTTATCGATATTAGAAATTGATACTATAATATAGTATTTAATGACTCGTAACTGTCGATCTTTGTACTAAGTTTATTTATTTTTCTTTTGGTGCTTTTACTATGACTTTATACGAGCCAATTTTCAAGTTAGTGATGTGTCTTGACTCCTGCGCACATTTTTAGTCGATCATTCTAAGTTTTTAGAGTCTGGTTAAGATAAAACTAATTTGAAAATAGGCTCTATGGTTCTTATAAAAACGTAAGTGTTCATAATGGTCTAAAGGAAACTGAAATCCAAGGTTTCGGTGCTAGTGAAGAAAGCGTTATACAACTTTACAAATGTATTATACTTCACATTATACTCCGATAAATATATTCATAGAAAAATATACGTATGTGTGCAATAATTATTATATGGCGGGTCGGTTCGTATTGCATCGAAGTTAACAAATAAGAATGAAAAAAAAAGCAAATGTGAACTGCAAAAAATTTGAGAAATGAGGTGCTATTTTTCTTATATTCCCAAAACTAAGAATGATGATGGCACATGAGACAGAAGTCCTTAAAATAAAAATAAAATCTTTTGTAAAATCTGGCGACGTTTTATTAATTTTCGTTTTTCTCGATGCTATACGAATCGATCCTTTAAAACACAGTTTTTCTTATACTTATAAATAAACATAATATATAAAATATTGAAATATCATCACTTTTTACGACTAATAAGGAATTAATGCACATGATATGAATAATCTTGGCCTATAATCTAACGCACCAGTGTCACAATAATTAGATATTTTGAGAAACGGGCCTTTGCCTATCAAGATGAATAGAGGAGGAAAAAAAAAAGTTTGGTAAATTTTTTAAAGAAAAAGCACCTTTGATATCAAAAAGTTTTGAAAGCAAAAAGGTGTTGTTTTGCTAAATCAGCCATTTGCTTTTAGTACCTTTTGATAAGGAAGGTTTTTAACTAGTAAGTCTTTTAATTGTATGGTGAAAATTAGAAAAAAAATGGACTATTAAATACTTAGCTACTGTTTGGTATATCGTAGCGGGTCTCGATAGATGATTATAACTTAGCGGGCCACAGTAAGTGCATGCGTCTTTATATCATTATTACAAGTTGATTGAGAACGTCATATTGTAATATGCCTTTGGAATTGAATATCAGAAAGAAAAAAATTGAGAGTAGTGCTTTGTGGTATACAGGTGACCTGATACACTTTCCGCATGGTCCTTCGAGCCGGATCCATCCGAGATAAAAAAAAAAACTGACAAAATAATTTTGCCATGATATAATTAGAAAAGGGGCACAAATTATGAATTGGTGTGAATATAAAATGACGGTTAAATAAAGGTTTTTGGTACATTTAAACTGCTCTAGGGTTTTTTGCTGATAAAAGGGAAGTTGAAAGCATACTACTATGGCATTGTACAATATGACGCGAATTGACTTGACTATCACTGAAAAATATAAAGTAGTACCGTAGGGATCACCTAGTGACGGAATAGTTACATTTTGTTGTTTATAAATGTTTATACATACTAATGTTTTAGCTAAATATATAGACTTTTATATAGTCACTATATGCATGAATTAGTACCTAAATGGTGAAGTGATTTCAATGTCCTAATTATTTGTGTAGGAACATTCTTGTTTTCTGGGGTTCCCATCTTCAAGTATGATGTGGTCGTAAGAAAAAATGTATTTACAAATATTAATTTAAATCAATTGTCTCGACTGTTAATGTAATGGCGAGATGTAAAGTTCAAGATAAAGTTGTGGTGAATACTATACACGAGAAATTTTAATTGAATACACTTTACACATTTTCCGCCCCAACTCTAGTTAAAATATTTCTTATACTTACGTGAACTTATGCTGAAATGAAACCAACTTTAAGGATCACTGGGTTCGTCTATCAAGTGAGTGTAGGACTAAATAGTTCGATTCAAAGTTAATGACGTGTGTGAAGTTCGCGTTTCGCTGCGCAGTACCCCATCGCTCAACCCCACTGTTACATGAATTTGCTACTGCGCAGTGACACGCAGAGTGTTCCTACGTGTACCTACACTAACTCTGATTTGTAAATCTGCTGTCAAGTTAATTTCAAGGCTACTTTTGGGATTGGTTAGAAAGAAAGATAACTAATAATAACATATTAAAATATTGGTTTATCAGAATGGTCAGCAACCTCACTATGAGAAATGAGTGAGAGGGAAGTGCAGAATATGCAGAAATTATGGCAAAATGCTCCTTAAAGTTGATTGAATTTCAAGTAAATAAAAAAAAAAAAACATAATGATACGACTTCCTAAGACTGTAGAGCTACGTGTAAAGTAGTTGCATTGTAACGACGCCGTCTTCTGAACACATGTTATTCCTTTATAGTTTCTCCTATGTACATATTTCATCTCCTATAGAGAACAACTTAACGACTTGTATGAAAAACTCCTTTGGACTTTATGCTAAAACCCGATTTCAGTATTTTCTTTTTTTTACTGTCTGACTTTTTTATTTATTCTTCCTTTTAAATGTGTTGCATTTTTATTGTAAATATTTATTTTTGAGTTACACGAGTTTTTTCGATGAAGTTTTAGGCACATTTATAATGTTTTTTTTTCTATATTCATTATTCTATTTTACAATTTAATGTCACATTGAGCAGAGGAAATGATATAGCGAAGTCGTGGAGGGACGGTTTGAGTAAGTAAAAAATTTGTTTACAAAGCGAGGTGAAATCTGGCGTTAGCATACTATAGTATTATTTAAATAAACTTTCTTAAATCAAAGACCTATTTCAGGTGCCAAATGATTTTTTTAAGATTTTAGTCAATCGACTAAGTTGTATCGGCTGTCAAATTTGTTTTGTACCGATTTGAAAGAAAAGAGGTTATGTAATCGACTGTACGTTGATCGGTTCCTGTTTCCGGGTGTTTACCGCAAGTATCTAAAACGAATCAAGTTCTATCGCCATCCATTGCGGTTTTTCAATAACAATCTCTCCGGATTTATTGCCAGATATACCGCAATGGAGAAGAATAGTAGCTTTCTTGCGAAAGATCCGAAGTTGACATTTTGTTTTTATACAGGTGTAACGAAAATGCGTGGTCAGTTTTTTTTTGGGGCAAGCCCGTCACACTATTCCCAAACCACTGTAACTTCTGTAAGCCAGAATCAACAGTGGCGACCTCCAGAAAAAGACGCCGAGGCAATGAAGCTCGACGAGTCCCAGAGAAACGATTAAACTGTCTTGGGTCCCGCAACGAAATTAATCAGAAAAGAACAGCGGAGGAGTAAGAAAAACATAATTTCCACTTCCCTCCTAATCAAGCGGGAGACAGAACAAAGCTAAGCCATTAGGCACAAAGGGGGTAATTACAACTGGGGTAAGCCCAGTTGCTAAGCACCACTGATTAAAACACTAATATTAATGGGTCCTAAATTGTGAGTTGTTACATTTCATTCCAATAATAGGTATGGCAAAAACGCTTGAACGCAAGGAAATTCGTTCCAGTTTCCACAAGGTCCGTGTAATAGACAACTCTAGACGTAGGCTGAATACTATCCAACATAATATTGCGTTCAGTTTGCCAAAGAGTACACTTCCATAGGATATAATGTTCGGATTGTTCGTATTCGCAATCAGGTGTAGAACATTGACATAAAGGTGTGGCAACAAGCTTGAAGGCTAATAATTTACCCTTAAAGTTGCCATGACCTATGAGAAATTGGGCAACACAGTGATTCACCTCCAGCCATGTCCTAGCCAGCCGCTCACGAACCGATGGGAAGAACTGGTGGAGCAGTATTTATAATATGACCACGCTTTTCGTTACAACTGTACATTTTGCGATTTTTTTAAACTGAGCTGAGTACTCGTGTTTGTAACGCGATGTAAAGCGATCTCATTGATATTAACGTGTGATGAGGCTTATTGACACAGATTTTTTAATAATTTCAGCACATATTTTGTAGTTTTAAGTTTTTTGTACAGACATTTTTGATATTACGTTGTTTCAGTGCTGTAAGTTTACGGATGTATTATGAATGACGAGAAATGCTAAGCAGGAAAATGTTCATTTACTTTATGGATGTGTCTCTGATTAAAGAGGAGCTCGTGGCTCAAGTAATAACAGCCGCACGGGTCGATCCATTAGGTTAAGTTACGCTTGCCGGGGTTGGTCCGTGGATGGGTGACCATCTTTACTTACCGAGACTCCTCCGTGCCTCGGAAAGCACGTTAAGCCGTTGGTCCCGGCTGTCAATCGTGAATCTTTGACAGTCGTTACGGGTCGTCAGAAGCCCGAAAGTCTGACAACCAGTCTTACCAAGGGGTATCGTATTACCCAGTTACTGGACTGTGGAGGTCAGATAGGCAGTTGCTCCATGTAAAATACTGGTATTCAGCTACATCCGGTTAGACTGGAAGCCGACCCCAAGATAGTTGGGAAAAGGCTATGCAGAACATGTGTCTCTCTCTGATTAAAGTGGATACTTTATTCCCGAAACTAAGATAAATATTCGCACAACGGCTCTTAAGGTTGAAGCGTCTTCGCTGAGTTCGTTTCGATTGAACTAGCGTCCCGCTCCGGTTCTGCCTGGGTACAAATTATACACAGAAACCTTTCTCGTTTATTGGTCTTTGTATTAGTGAAAATAGCATTAAAATCCGTCGCGTAACAGACAGACGTGGAAAGCGACATTGATTCTCTACATAGTATAAACCATGGTTTCTAAAAATAAATGGATTTTCCACAGCCAAGCTTTTACCGTCAAACTTAGTACATTCGTGATACGCTTTTTGGCAGTTTTTTTTTAATTTCCAGCTTCCAGCTTCTAGTTAAGCCTTACGGCATTTTTAGAAAATATGTTTTTATTAACACTGATCGAAATAAGGTCGCAGTTACTGGTTTTATGGACTGGTTGGTGGGTTAACTTTAACTGTGGTTAAAGTTAACTCAGTTGTAGGCGAAAGGAGTTTACTTACAGGTAATTCACTTTTCGGTAAAGAAAGTGTAGTTTCTATTTGATAAAAATATCTTGACAAAAAGTAGAAATTTGAAGTGGGTTAACAGATGTGATTTTAGATGCATCTGTAAATAGTAGTTGAAAGTATTTCCGATGACAAGCATTTTAGTGTTTAATTTAAAATCATTACAGATGATATTGTTTGTATTGCCAGCTATATCTCTTGATGGTTTTTGTGTCTGACTATTAAATTTATAACTACATTATTTAAAATTTATTTTCACTTTAGGCAATATTTATTCTTTATCTGTAAGTAATCTCCTTTCTTTTGGTTTTGTTAACTTTTGATCGGATTTGAGTTGGATTTGGAGAAATAGTTACCATATTATAATTTGTTTACAAAAACCCATTGCACAAAAGTAACAGTTCAATTTATTAAGTTTTATAGTTTACTATAATTTTGATCTGATTAAGTTAAACATTAGTTGGTTGCTATGTTGCTAACATTATTATTTTAAAAAAATTATACATATTATTATTATTATATACAATATTTGTAAATTTAAATAAATTATATACTTAGTAGTGATGTTAATTGATGTATTTAAAAAAAATTGACAATAAAATAAAGCAGTATTTAAATTATTGAACTTGAATGTATATTTTAGTGGTATGAGCTTTTCGCAAAGATTTTATTGTCACTCAAAGTGTAGTTTCATGTAATATAGAAGTTTTTGCGAGCACCTCACACCTGTCATTCAATTTTCTTGTTTTGGAGATATATTTATATTATCTGTTGATGTTTGACTATTCTGTATTTGCATTGGTATTATTTTTTTTGTTTAATTTTTAAGCCCATGTATATTTCTACGGCCAAGTAGGTGATTAAGAAATAATTCAACGAATTGTTTACAATATAAAACGAAGCAATAAATAATGAAACTAGTCACTCGCGTTTTATTAATGACTCTATAAATTATAGCCTATATGTTATTCTGGTGTATTCAGCTCGTGGCTAAAGTAATAACAGCCGCACGGGTCGATCCATCAGGTATTCTACGCTGGACGGGGTTGGTCCATGGATGGGTGACCATCTTTACATACCGAGACTCCTCTGTGCCTCGGAAAGCACGTTAAGCCGTTGGTCCCGGCTGTTAATCGTGGAACTTTGACAGTTGTTACGGGTCGTCAGAAGCCCAAAAGTCTGATAACCAGTCTTACCAAGGGGTATCATATTACCCAGTAACTGGGTTGTGGAGGTCAGATAGGCAGTCGCTCCATGTAAAATACTGGTATTCAGCTGCATCCGGTTAGACTGGAAGCCGACCCCAAGATAGTTGGGAAAAGACTGGGCAGATTGATGTTATTCTGGTGTATAAGCAATATTACTTAAAAGTTTCATCAAAATCCGTTTAGTAGTTTTTGCGTGAAAGAGTAACAAACATACATACTCGCAAACTCACATTTATAATATTAGTAGGATTTTATGATCCTTTTTTTATTGTTGATAGGCACGCGTCGTGGCTAAAGTAATAACAGCCGCACGGGTCGATCCATCAGGTTAAGCTACGCTTGCCGGGGTTGGTCCATGGATGGGTACCATCTTTACATACCAAGACTCCTCCGCGCCTCGGAAAGCAAGTTAAGCCGTTGGTCCCGACTGTCGATCGTGGATCTTTGACAGTAATAATATAATAATAATAATATAATAATAAATAAAGTTTATTTACCAATAATTACAGAAATGTACACAAGTAGGTATATCTCACCAGTAGACTTTTTGTAGGCATTACAGTGTGTTGCAAAATTTCTGTACATAATTATAGTAACCCTGCCTCTTAAACTAGGCTAACCTGTATTTTAAGAGACAGTGTTTGGCTAATAAATTAAATTACCATTATTTATACAACAAGCAGACAGTGTCGATCTACGGTTTATACGTCTTGTCAGCAGTAATAGTTGTGTGTAAGAGTAAAATGTGAAATGTGGGGGAAATGTGTGGTGATGTGTGATGGTGTGTGCATGTGCGATTGTGTGTGTGCGTATAGAGGGGTAAATGTGTGTGGATGTATGTTTGAAAGTGTGCATTCTTTGATTTAGGCGATGTAAGTGAGCAAAGACTCCGTGTAGGAATAGTCCTTCTGTAATAGCCACTCTGTTACTCTATGTTTTACTGTGTATGAATTTAAATCTAGAATTTTTAGTTGTTTGTGAACCTTTTTGTAAATGTGTGCACTTATGGTATAAAACTGGTGCTGTGCGAAAGTAGTTTTGTGTTGAGTACCCGGCAAAACACATGGGAATACACATGTACGCTTGTTTGGGTCGGACTTAGGAAGACTGGTGTGCTTTCTGAGAATCGATTTAAGCACAAAGAGTTGGCGAACCGAGAGGACCTTGCATTCAGAATAGAGTTCAGTTGTTGGGTATCTATAGGGCTTCCTTGACATAACTTTAAGTATCGCTCTTTGCGCTCTCTCAACTCTAAGAAGAATAGTCTTTGCTGTACCGCCCCAAACATTGACACAGAGCGTAGTACACCATTTTCAGCGTGTCAGCGTTAGCCGACTGTCGTTACGTGTCGTCAGAAGCCCGAAAGTCTGACAACCAGTCTTACCAAGGCGTATCATATTACCCAGTAACTAGGTTGTGGAGGTCAGATAGGCAGTCGCTCCATGTAAAATACTGGTATTTAGCTGCATGCGGTTAGACTGGACGCCGACCCCAAGATAGTTGGGAAAAGGCTAGGCAGATTGATGTTATTCTGGTGTATAAGCAATATAACTGTAAAGTTTCATCAAAATCCGTTCAGTAGTTTTTGCGTGAAAGAGTAACAAACACACACACACACAAACTTTCATATTTATAATGTTAGTACGATTTTATGATCCTTTCTATTCGCTATTCAAATTGCGATTACCGTGACTCCGCTTAATTTTCTAATAAGTATTTATTGAATCCACACTGGGCCTGTGTGGTGGTTTACGGCCAATTCCCTCTCCTAGAGAGGTGGCTCGAGTCCCAGCAGTGGGAACATTATAAATTCTGTGTTACATGTTATTTTTGAACCACTTTTGTTGGGAATAAAGCTAGGTTTGTGTTCCGGGTCAAACGCTCTGAAAGTAAAGCTTCTAGCTGACCGCACGCAACGCTAATGAACGCATAATGATGATCTTGAATCTCACGCACACCTTATTATCTAAAGTGAAGATGCATGAGCGTCTGAGCAGTTTCACTTTCTATAACCAACATAATTCCTGACAATTTAACCCCGGTTTGTGGAAAATAAAGACTTAACAAATATAAACGACTCAAGTGAGGCAATTGGCTGTTGAAAGTTCATTCAACCGATCACAGTAGCTCACAGAGTACATTATAATATATAGCAGTAGCTACACGCGTTTGACATTTCGTGATAATTTTCGTTTCAAAGGCTGGGTCTATGTAGGGTTGCCACCCGCACTATACTATACTATTGTGGAGGCATGCGAAACAGGGTGTAAAGTCCCGCAGTCCCGTTGGTAGTGGCTGTCTGTATGACTCGTTGCTCAAGAACTTGAAGGAAGCGATGATGATGACGTCACGCTAAAGTAGCTGCACGAAGGCTGCGCTGACGTTCATGCTCGAGGGTCACCAGTTTGGAGGCATGCGGAACAGAGTGTAAAGTCGGGTGTTGTGTCTGGTCCGGGCAACTGCCCGATGGTTGATTTCGGACTGTTGTATATGTTCAAATCGCGTGGAGAACTCTGCTTGCGCGATGTAGGAATTTGTTATTTTAGTTCGTGTGCGGCATCATAGATGTCGCTACACTATCGTACTATATTTTGGTTTAGTTATTGAACAACAGAATCTGCACCAGTATCGTACTATATTTTAGTCAATTGTACTATACAGGGTGTAAGGGAAATTGGTGGTCATATTTTAAATAATTCCTCCTCTGCCCATGGAAATGAAAAACTTTCCTCACGGAAGTCATAGTCAAATCCTAAAAAGACCGGCCAAGTGCCTGCCGGACAGACAGACGGACACGTGAGTGACAGCAATAGGGCTCCGTTTGGACCCTTGGGGAACGGAACCCTAAAAATTAAATTATTGGACTTTCCACACAAAGATATCACCAGCTGATCAAAATCAATAGGGAAGGTTCAATTTTATTTTTGGATCATGATTCCCCACGCCTCCCAAAATAAGAAAATAAAGGAAAAAGGGTCCAAAATTTTAATAACAAAAAAAAACAACTATTAAAAAGAAACGTGTAAGTACTATAATTTCCTGAATTTTCCATATAACTAAGTACCTACTACAGGGTGTAACGGAAAGGTGTGGTCATATTTTAAGAGACTGTTCTGCCCATGGAAATAAACAACTTTCTCTAAGAAAAAATAGAAAATTCCCAAAAAAAATATTTGACTTTCCATACAAAGTCATCATCAGCTGATCAATATTTGTATGGGAGATAAATTTTTTTTTAGAATTTCCTCGGATTTTCTTGAAGAAAGTTGTTCACATCGATGGGCAGATGCAGTCCTTAAAATATGACCACACCTTTCCATTACACCCTATATATTTTTTGCAATGATTTATGAAAAATAATAGGTAGGTACCTAGCTAAATTCCTCCCAAAAATTTCTTGGAAAATTTTCTACCGAAAATGTCCGAAGTTCCAAAACGTCCAATTAACAGAATAGTCTCTATTCCCAAAACGGCGCTTTCCTAGAATAACCAATGGCCAAAACGTCCATTTCAGAAAGTCAGGCAGCCATGAAATGTCCTACATTTGGGACTAGCTACGCTCACACCACAAGTTTGCAATACTTAGCCTTAGGTACCTACCTACTTAAATATAAACTAAATATAGTTTGTAAGCTCTAGTCACCAACCTACTTTTTTTAAACAGCTAGTTTTTTTACCCCGTCAAGCTCCTCATTAGCAGACACAATTAAAACCTATTGTCGCGTCTCCATAAGGAGACGGGAGGGGACCTAAAGAAAGGATAACTCCTAAGGATTAAAGAAATTTCCTTTTTTTTTGGGGGTGGCAAATCATCCTATGACTTCTGCTCCGCTCTGGGTGGAGCGGGAGGGCGTTTCAGACTTTTACTGACGGTTACGAATTTATGCGCTACCCAAAGAAACCTAACCTATGATAATAGTTGAGTAATCTTGCTGGGCGGGTCAGACATACAGAATGCTTGAGAGCAGATGGGCCAGCATCGTCACACAGTGGGTGCTTATGGACGGGTGACGTCTCCGAGGTAGGCCTAAAATACGCTGGCGTGACGATCTGGACTCGTTTCTGACCGATTGGCCGAAGAGGACAACTCACAAAGAGAACTGGAAAGATATGGGGGAGGCCTTTGCCCACCAGTGGGACAGAGTGGGCTAATTAAAAAAAATCTTTGACGTAAATCGTTGCTCAAGATCATGATTGTGTCCTATTTATCAAACAAGCAACAAGCTCAAGCAAGCTATTATTATTGTCCGCTTCAAAATTTGCAAACCAAGTTTTGTTTTTTTTATGGCAAATTGTACGACAGTTGAATTTGGGTTAGTACCTAACTATATTTAGTTATCACAAGCACTTTCCATGACGAGAGTCTAAAGCTCGTTAAAAAAAGAATTTTTAATTCTTCTTGGAAGTTTTTAGTCTACTTTTATCCCACAAAAGTTTCTAGTAGAACTAAACAGCGCATAAAAATGAAAAATAATAAGGTCTAATTTCAGACAACCCGAGCGTGAGTAGGGTGGCGTCGAGATCGCCAAAGATTGCGCCTGTCGTGTACCTACTCGTGTTGAAGCCTCTACAAGTCGGAATGAATAAATTATCGAGAGGGGCATGTAGCTATAATCCAGCTTACGACGCGAACAAGCAGAGCTCGCAGTGTTGTGACAAGTCTTGGGACTTCGGCTTAAATTGAAGGTAGGAAGATATGTTGTAACATAGCAAGTAAAATTGATTCGCGTTATAAAAATATTCGTGCTTTTTCCCGGCAGGAAAAAGAACAATCCGTGTATAAAGCCCCAGGAGAATAGGGCTTCCGCCACGGTCTCTTACATAACGCCCACTCACGTATTCAGTATCTAACGGGATGAATGGGGAAATGGTTGTTGCATGCGTCAGAAAAGTAGTTTCGGTTGATTTCGTTCCGGTAGTTCAGCTTATGTTTTTGCAAATAAAAATGAATGTCTTCTTCTTCGTCGTTTCCTAGTGCTGAGGATCGGGACCACATACGACGCTTCTCCAAGTCATGCGGTCTGTTGCAGTGTGAACCGCTCGGTAGGTAGGTACATGCTGCTGATGCCTTCTAAAATGCTTTTGACTAAGTGACCAACTTTCCGTGTTTATCTTCTACCCGACCCAGTATCAGTCTTTCCAGACAGTACCTACTTAGGTCGTAGTAGGGTACCTAAACTTTTTTAACCCTACCTCGGAGACCACACTACAAAACTTGTACCTACATTCAAAACTACTTATTGTATAATAACAAAAGTAACGAGCGAATTAATGTTGTGTTTTCTATAACAATAAGTCAGAAATGTTTTGTTTTCTATTTAAGTATATAGAAAACTTAAAATCAGTTCGCATTAATGTTACTTTTCAGTTAGGAATTTTGAAATTTTTAGGATCTTTGGCGAACCACCAGTGGTCCGCGCATCACATATTGGGAACCATTGAAATAGGTGAACGCTTTATACCTAGGCACCAACATAGTAGGTACCTACCTAAGTATGTCCGAAAAAGCAAGGCGCACGCTCCTGACATAGCCTGTACCTACTTATTGCCGTTTGGTCATTCATCTGTAATTTCTCCAGTATGGACTCGTTCGTTCTCCTGGTGGTCCATTGTATCCTAAGAAGTCCCCTATATAATATAACACTTAGAATTATCTTTACAGCATCGATGTATTTTCTGGCTACGCGACTTTTAATGTAGGTAAGTACCTACCACGTTTCTGCGGCAAACATAAATTTATAAGCTACAATCTGATCTACAAGCTTTCCTCCGTTACAATGATATCTTACTTACAAAAGAACTGAGAGTAAGTTATCGCACAAATTCTTGTCATTTACATTCGTATTATGCGCCTCATTAATGCAAAAGTTCAAGTAACATACCCTATCTTTGTAATGACGTGCCTATGTAATAGTTTCGCTCCACAAATGTAAACGTCCGCATCCTGTGGACGCGAGTAGCCAAAGTAATTAGAGAAAGCGTGCGGCCGTACTGCACGCAATAGGAAAAATAAAACTGATTTGCTCTTCGGACCTCCGCGTCGATACAAAATGGCTGACTTTTTACTTTTTTTAAGGCAGAAGAGGTGAATCATATTTCTCAAATGAAAGTGTGGTGTTTTGCTTTTCTTATCGTCATCACGTCTGAATTAGATACCAAGGCTTCAAAAACTAATGCGCCATTGGAGTTGGTTAGTCGTCAGGTTGTTTTATTCGGCTCCTGCTCTGGGCGTCCGCCCTTATTTTCTGAGTATTTATTTATGTAGATTGGATTTTTAATCTAATCTAATATAAGTAGCCTATACCTCCCTCTTGTCCCACTGCAGGGAAAAGGCCTGCCTATCCCTTTTTTAAATCATAGTCAATCCAAGAAAGGTATTTTAGTAGTTGAATTTATAGTCAATTATAGTTAAAAGAGTGTCCACTACATCGTATCATACCATGACCATACCACAACCCTAGCATGACCGTAGCATGACCGTGGCTTGACCGTACCCGGGCCTGCGGACGGCGAGGAGTGGGTAGCTCGCCGTCCGATCAGCACCAGGCTCGTGAGTCGACGGAGCGTAGTGTTCCACGCGCGCCTCAAAGAGATTAGTGTCAGCCACCACTGACGGGGCCCATCGTGGTCGGTGCCTGCATGCCTAGGGGTAGCGGATAAATTCTGAACATGAGTTACCGCACCCCTGGGCACTCAGGCAGGGAAGGAACAGGGGTGGGTTTTAGTCAGTAGGTAAGAGTCTGACACGCCCTTCCACTCCACCCAGAGTGGGAGAAGTCATTGGATGTTGGATGATTTCCAACCCCACAAAAAACAAAATCATGACATGTCAAGCAAAAAATATACTTTGTATAAATATATTTTTGTCTGAGGAGTTTAAAGGAACCTGACATGAAAGAGAAGACGGGGGCTTCGTTCACTCGCTTTGAACCTAACCTGTCCGTGTCGGAGTGCCCTAAGTTTTTTTTCGCGACATGGATACCCCATTGTATGAATGGCCTAAGTATTCGCCAGCCAGTGCATTAAATGTTGTATTAGACGCATCGGCTGAATATCATTCAGGCCGCTAGTTGAACGGCACCATTTAGTTATCACGCTAGGGTGAAACAGAATGCGCAGATGGCGAAACTGTGAGCATAGGTACGCTTTATTATCGCGTATGATGCCCGTTATGCAGAGGTATGATACGCTGTTGATACGTTGTAGTGCTCGTGTCGTGTTCTTTTCGTGCTTGATACGTTCCTACCACGGTAATGGTATGATACGGTGCACTGGGCAGATTCCTTAAACGAAAATACAGTACAATTCAAATTCTACAGGTACAATTTTACTGCTTGAAGTTAATTTGTACTGTGTTTGCGTCTCATTGTAGTCAGATGTTAAGATACTTGACAGCTAATTAGGGCAATTAACCTAGCTCACTTCTGGCACGCAGGAAGTCAAGCTGTCGGCTCGTGCCTTCGTGCCACTAGTTTATAAAGCCGGGGGAGCTCACATCATGTTTGTATCCTGTATTAAAGGAGAATCGGTTATGAAAAAATTAAAAAGAGGTCACATTTGTTACGAAATGCGAGGTTTACTCATAAGGATTGGTGTTTGTAGAGGTTGATTTGTCAGCAGCTACAGAAATTGCAGGATATCTTCATTTATATGATCTTCAAGACATTTTTTTTCGTCGTAAATCAGTTATGAATAAAGGTAGGTTTACCTTTTCCTGACAAATAGTACATCACAGAGTGCCTGACTTGCAGTGCATCATCGGGGCTTACCACGCGACAGGCATATTCATTATGCGGGTCGGGATGATAGCGTCTATCGGCGGGAGACTACGTGTGCGGTTCCACAAGGGTCGGTTTTAGGTCCTCTCTTCTATCTCTGGGATCTCACGATGCGGTGCGGTGGGGTGCGGGCCGTTTCCTACGCAGACGACACCTTGGTGCTGGCTGCTGGCAGGGACACTGAGCTTTCTGAGCACGAGTTGGCAAGGGTCGTGGCGTCAATCTGTGAGCTGGGTTTGGAGATAGCGCCTCATAAAACTGAGGCCCTATGGTTCCATAAGCAGCCGAGGAGCAGGGAGCCGCCCAGCTTGTCAGTAGTGACTATTGGAGATGCGCAAGTCCAGGTGGGCCGATGCATTAAATATCTTGGCCTAACCCTAGACGATCGCTGTGGCCTCGTAATCTAAAACGCCGAAACCCTACTTGCACTATATATATATAGGCAGGCGGGCGTTTAGAGTGGGAGGGCCTCTGTCCGCCCATTGAGAGATTCCAGGAAAGACGGTGGCAAGTGCTCACGTGCTGCCGTGCACAACGAGGCTCAGGGTGGACCCCTTTACAGACTCCCCAGGGATGTGTCCTAACAGGCATTGCACTGAGGGGATTCCGGAGTGGTCTTCTAAGAGGTAAGAATCCTCCACACTCCTGGATCTTTTCCCCAAAAGTCCAGGCGCCTTTTCAAGTTTTTCCTCCTATAGCAAAAAAAAAGTTTTACCTTTGCCTAATGCTTTAAACTTTTACATAACCACCTACACCTGAACAGAAAAAGATAGGTAACTGATTCGTCGACGCTTCGCGACTGGCAGCTGGGCACCGCCCCAATTGTTGATCAAAATGAAAAAAGTGTAATTTGAAGTATTTTCAGTATTCACGCCTTTTAAGGCGTAGTCATCTGGGTAGGCACCTAATTGATAAGATTTATTCGCCTGCGGGGACTTACGAAACGGGACAAGCAGGTTTTGCGCTGGCAAAGTTGCGGGACATCCTCAATTTATATTAATCGTTGCCGATATGAGACGATGAGCGGGTTTAAAATGCGTAAAATACAATTGAGGGCCTCATTCAAAAACTTGTTAAAGTATTAACTAAGTAAGAAAACTTTCGTTTAAGTAAGAAGTAGATACGAACGGAAACAACCCATAATATAAGAAATTAATGCTTCCTTAATGTAATTCGAGCACATTCCTAATCAAGTTTCGAGTCGACCCTAACCTTTCCTAAGTCCAAGGCCGTAAAAAAAACAAAAAGATGACTATCACCGCGAGACGCTTTTCTGTAACTTTGAACGTGCCCGTATCCAATCGTAGTGCGACCGTCGACACAGCGCATGCGCCGCGCGTACCGCGAAAATGACCGGCGCCAAAATCACGCGCGAAACAGAAAAAATAATTATCAAAAGTAAAAGTGAAAATTATATTAGGAAATAAGTATTTATTTTTAATTATTGTTATTTTTACCAAAGATTTGTTCGTTTACAATTATGAAACGATTAAAATGTGCTCGCAATCGGATTGTTACAAAGTGATATTTGTAGTGATATTAGTTTTGGTACGGAATGCTGATAGTAGGAGTACTACTAACAAGTTCAGGAGAAACAGTGGAGTGCAAAATGCGTGGAACCATTTACAAAGTGCGGAAAAAAACTCGACACTCAAGGAACAGGGCAGAGGATTTTTCGGTAAGCTTAAAATTTATTAGTTTGAACAAGCTTAGACTTTATTAGTTTTGCGCTTAAAATAGTTTTTTATTTTATTTTTTTATTAAAATAATAATAAAAACATTGAACTACGCACTGCCTTACGAATTTTAGATAAGCACTTTCCGATTAAAAAATTACAGGCTCAGAATGGTCTACATAGAGATGCATGTAGTACCTTTAATTCAGATTGCCATAAGTTTCTGCAAAGACTACAGTTAACTATTAGAGACGAGTACCAATACGGTTTCTGTAACTCGCCATTGGGAAAATCTTATTCGTCTGAATTGGTGCTTATGATGCCTTATGATTATGATGCAAAATATTTAAAAACCAACACTTATTGCATTAGTTTGAATAGGCCAATATGTGGCGCTCAAATGGGTAAAACAAACTGCTACCGGTCCACATTAGCCCTGGATGGAATAAGCTGGAGATTATGTGGAGAGGCCTTTCCCCAGCAGATGACAGAATCGACTATCATTAATTTCTGAGTAGGTCATTAAGGTCTAATCTTATTGATTAGCTTGATTTACAAATGAAGATTAGGTATTCAAATATTCGATTTTGATGTTACTATTAAAACAGAAAAATTTACGAAAAAAAAATACGAAGAAAATTCATTTTCACATACATTTTACATGGAACGCTTTTTTGTTTATTGTTTCTGAAACGATACGAAGTTTGCCGGGTCAGTTTGTAATATTATATGCCTAGGTACTACCGTTGCCGGAGCAGGCAACTGAAACCAGTAATGGCATTGAATATTTTCTTGAGACATAACTACAGTCTAAAAAAACCCTAGTGCTAACTTACACACATTACTCACCTCATTACCTAGCAGCATAACGACCCGTCCCATACACCACATAACTTTCCAACAATGCCGTCTGAAGACGACACCAGAAGTTTTTTTCTTTCGTCCCGAATCCGCGAAGAACTTTAAAAGGCTATAATTTACCGGCGAAGTGTCCGTGTCGTTGTTACTGTGCCAAAGGGTCAGTGTGATGGCCGCCCACTCGCTGGGACAAGGTTAATGGAAAATATAAAGTGCTCATCTTCCTTTTGGTGGAGAAAGTGGTTAAATGGCTGCGTAAGTTTTGGATGGTTTTTGTCTGCATGCGGCATGATTTTTTTGTAGATTTGGTTGGTAATTATGGCATAACTCGTCATCAACCCATCGGCATTACTCATGCTGATAAGAAATAGGTTGGTAGGTAGAAGGTGTGTTATGGCTTTTTTACGCCGGGGCCGCACAGTGTCGCCCCGGCGTAAAGTAGCCTTTATGATTATCACAATAGATCTTTGGTTGTGAGAGATGCAATTGTGTCTTACGCTAAAATACATCAAAAACCCTTAAGTACTTGTTTTCAAGACAGCATAGGTATATGTACTTCAATACATCATCATCACTGCAGGGGCCCAATTCTGTAACTTTGAGTTAAGCAACACGCCATCGACACTCTATCGACACACAACAGACATTATTTAGCCACTGTTGCAAATTTGGTATTCTGTAAAAACTTCAAAATGATATTGACATATTATAGTAGGCCGGACTACCAATTGTTACAGTAGTATTATTATGGCGTTTCAATGGCACTACAGTGGCAAGTTAATAATTTATACAGGGTGTAACGGACCATAAATAATTTATACAGGGTGTAACGGAAAGGTGTGGTCATATTTTAAGAACTGTATCTGCCCATCGATATGAACAACTTTCTTTAAGAAAATCCGAGGAAATTCAAAAAAAAAATTTTTACCTCCCATACAAATATTGATCAGCTGATGATAACTTTGTATGGAACGTCCAATTTTTTTTTGAGAATTTTCAATTTTTTCTTAAGAAAGTTGTTTATGACCATGGGCAGAACCGGCTCTTAAAATATGACCACACCTTTCCGTTACAGCCTGTAGAATACCAAATGTCAATGACTATTCTATTGAGACATCACTGACACACTACCGACACACTATTGACAAGTTAGTTATTTTGCAAATTTGGGCCCCTGGGCTGGGTCACAGGCCTCCTCTCTGTGAGAGGGTCTGAGCCGTAATCCACCACGCGGGCCCAGTGCGGGTTGGTAACTACAATATATCGTCTACTAATCAAGCTGGCTTTCTTCATACTCAAACAAAAGATTTGATATTAAACTAATTACCTATTTATAGTGGATTAAGAACATCATTCAATTATTATCATATTTTTCATAAAATGTTAAAGAGTCGCGGAAGTAAAATTCAATTTCTTATAAAATCATGGAAGATTCTTCGAAAACAAGTTACGTTTAAGTAGGTAGTCAGTCAATAATTTGTTATGACGCGTTCCAACTTGTAAACTTGTTTACAGACTCCCTTTACGGACTTTACGGGTTAACAATGTACTTAAACGATGCCTTGAATAGGTATGTATGCGAAGTGCTGCGGTATGCTAATTTCGTTAAAACTCTGCCAATGTCTAATGCAGAACCTATAGAATGAGCATAGCTTGAAACAGGTGCTAAATTAAGTGGAAATCTTGTTTTGAATGGCCTACCTTACTTGGTCAAAAGGGATTTGTCTAAAGCTTTAAGTAATGCAGTTTATAAATATATATGTTATGCCTAGGGGTAGCGGATAAACTCTGAACATGAGTTACTGCACGCCTGGTTTGCAGATTACCTAGGTAATCTGCAAACTGCCGACCAAGCATACGGTAAAGTTAATAAAACAGGTTATTTGCTTAAATAAAATATTCGAATTTATTGTACAATTATATCATTTACTAAAGTTGGATTGAGTAACTAAAAAGTTCTAGAGCGAGCGAAGTTCGCTCGGGAACTTTGGGCACCCTGACACGGTGCTAGGTTCTTTTAAACCCTGCAGACAGAAATAGAAGCCCCTCGTAGAGGGGCTTCGTCGGCTTAACTTACGACCGCCGTTGGCATATCGGTCGTTAAACATCCGGCATCGTATAGAATTTAGGAAAAGTATAGAATAAATAATATTTCAGTGTCGCCTAGGCCAGAAAAAAAGAAGTAAAAAGTTAACTTAAAAGAGATACGTTTACTGTCTGCCGCACTTTAACGATGTAGCATCCGATAATATGCAGATTAACTAGGTAATGTGCAGCTACTCTCATAATAATTTCGCACTTTAACAGATCGTACCAACCCGGTAATGTGCAGATTACCTAGTTAATGTGCACATTTTAACATATTTTAACGGTAACATATATTTAAAACACACTTAAAAGAGGAAAGAACGAGTACAGATATAGGACCACAAAAGTGCTGCTTATTTCAACAGAGCAGACCTGCGACAGGAGAGTTCCTTCCCGTATTGTTACAGGTGTTAGGTACACCTACTCGTAACAACCTAGACTAACACTCGATTTATTCTTAAAGTTCTGTAAATACATTTTATTTTGCTCAAAATAACGATACCTACCTTTTTTACGACCAGAGATTAAAAGGTTCAAAAATCAGATAAGCCTGCTGCTGTTCAAAAACAGCTGACGTTACATTCTAACAAGTTTTCTTTTATTTATTCCTAGAACAACATGAACATGAAAGTTGAATTCCAATAAAAATACTACAGAATTGGATCGAGATAGTTTCGCCAGGTAATTTCAATGCAAGGCACTTTCAAAAGTTTTCAAATCAATTTCAATGAGTTGCGCTTGTAGTACTGACTCCAGACGGAATAATAACATATTATTTAGATGACAAAGTGGATTTAGTGCTTGATTTTATATGGTAATTAATTAATAACTACATAAGTGCATACCGTTAATGTGAGGCTTTTGTTAATAATCTTATACATTCATTGTTAGGTACTCAATTAATTTTTATTTCTGGCTGCGTCTATTTATTCAGTTCATTAACTAAATGGTAACTACCTAAAATATCTGCCTTTTTTCTTCTATTTATCTTCATCATTTTTAATTCAGAATAATGTCTTTGTATACTCGAAATTTAGAGTATGTCTACGAACTACCCAACCTAATAAGCTCTTATTTTTCTATTCAACATAGTATAATTTTATCTAGCCAGATTTACGTCTAGCTGGTGACTGGTCGCAGCTGGCACCACTCATAAATGTTATCTAGATCAACGATCCTGTACCTACAAGCGAATAACAAAATATACATAAGTACCTATACTAACGCAGGCCTTTCGTTCCCAAGGGAATAAGCAGGAAGGAACTAAAGATAACGGCATAACGGGGACGTGCTACGATCCTTGCATACACTACGCTCCTATTCCTTCATCACGTAGGTAATATACATTTTCCATTTTCGTATTAAATATTAGTATATTGCCACGGTTTTCCCGTCCGTCCTTACCGTGACTGGTTACTAAAGTTAATTGCCACTGCACCGCGCAAAACGACGAGCAATCAACAGGTAAATGGTTAAAGACCACAGCTGTGTTATTATTTTAAAATTTTGCTACATTGCGTAGAAGGTTCGTCGGAAATATAAAAAGATTGTTGCAGCTCTAATCAACAAAGTGATGAAAAGGCGTCAGGAAATAAGGATGTTCTTTATTCCATAGTTTAGCCAACTTCATCAGAAGAAGTTCTGCGTATTCTTAACTTTGGAGATTCCTCAAGTTATTTATCCCTTAATAACTTATTAGAAGGGCCGAGCGGTGTTGCCAATAAATCACGAAGTTAACAACAAATCCTATCGCCATAATTCAGCGGCGCAACTGATACGGACTCGGCCCGATTCCCATCCTACATTAGTATTCCCAACTCGTCTTCAAAGTGACACAAACAAAAGTAAAAAACCGAAACTGGCACGTATCGAGGTTTCGGGGTTGTCCAACAAGGACATACCTGCCCATAAATACGAATTTTACGGATAAAGTATTGAAAACGTCAAATAAATAATGCTGTAAATGTTAAGGTGAGGTCGCATTATTGAAATCGCGAAGTGATTCGATAAGAACGATTAATCGCATCTTCGACTGTTTCGAAGGCAGAAAGAGAACTTCATAAGAACAGGTAGGTCCGAAATCCTCCAATTTCATTGACCTTTATTTTGAGCTGTTGACATGATTTAAACTGTTTTTACGTTTTTCCTTGTGTCGTCATCCAAATAAAAAGAAAAACATAAATTCGTTGAAAGCAAAATAAAATCCTAGGTAATTATAATTATTATAATACAACACCTACACAAGAAGTCAGGTACCCCCTTTTCAGTGCAGGTTTTAACCTTTTTTTTTTGTGTGGTTCTGGGTGGACCGGGAGGGCGTGTCAGACTCTTACTGACTAAAACCCACCCCTGTTCCTTCCTGCCCTTAGTGCCCGGGGGCGAGGTAACTCTGTTTCGAATTTATCCTCAACCCCCGGGCAGGCATCGGCCATGACGGGCCCCGTCCTTATTGCTGACAACTCTTTGAAGCGCGCGTGGAACACTACGCGCCGTCGACTATCGGGCCTGGTGCTGATCGGACGGCGAGCTACCCATTACTCGCCGTCCGCAGGGCCGGGTCTACGGTGGCCGGAGATCGTCTCGCGGCGCCGGAAGTCCCAGGCGTCTCCTGAGGCGGCTGCTGCTGAGGGCGTGAGGGCGACTCCGTTTTTGAGTCTCCCTCACGCGTCCCGCCTCCGCTTTCGCGAGCATTACTGCTTCGGAGAAGGAGGAGACGGCTTCCCATTCCCTCTCGCTCCGTACCATGGCCTGAACCAGGGCAGGGCGCGAGAGGTCGCTGCCACCTATCGCATCCACGAGGACACGGCGGGGCTCCGCCCAAGCGGGGCAGACCTCCACCGTGTCCTCGGGACGATCCGCGTAGTGGAAACACCCGGGCGTTTCCTCCCGTCCTATCCGACACAGGAACCTCCCGAAACAACCGTGTCCGGTGAGGACCTGCGTCAGGCGGAAGGTGAGGGCACCGTGGGGCCTCTCCAGCCACTCCTCAAAGAGGGGCACTACCGCTGCAATGGTGGCGTGCCCAGCGCTGGGTTGCGACTATCGCTGTCTCCATGTCGCCATGAGATCTTGCCGGAGCTCTGTCCGCCGAGCCGCGACTTGTCGCGGCAGCGGAGTTTCGCCCCGGCGTTTCGCCTTATCGCGCTCCTCATAGAGGTTCGCGAGGATTTTTGCCTCCAGATCCCATGGTGACAATCCGGCAAGGAGGCTCGCCGCCTCGCAGATCGTACGGTATCCTCGGATCAATCGGATCAGATTTTAACCTTGGCTTAAAAAAAGCTTAGTAAAACTAGCTTGAGTTCCTTTAATATCCCTGTCAGTAAAATACATCCTCCAATAAAAAATATGAAGACTAATCGGCAAAAAATGTAAATGCTCAATATATTTTATGAAACGTTGCATGTTGGAAGCGTAGATCATAAAATGTTGCGTACATTTTTATAATAATGCGGTCCGGAAATAATGTGGCTGCGCCTTTAAATGTTGAAGAAGGACTTTCATGCATTAATATTATTTCGTGAATCGTGCATGTAAGGAGATGCAATTTAAAGATATTATAATAATATCAGTTTTTATTAATATATCGTGGGTGAGGGCATTCCTCGAGGCCGTAACCCAAACTTATGGCCCATCACTTTCTTTTGTGACTTTATTATAAAAGGATTTTGGGGAAATCTTAAAATGCGATACTAATTTTTCATTTCTGTACGAAGGTTTAATAATCTCGTTATGTATGACTAAAACCACTATCCAAGAGCTCTTCTATTCCGTTTATTTGTCAAAGATCGCATCAGTTAAATTAATTAGCACTTCGACCCACGACGGGAATCAAATCAAAGCTGAAGTAGCTGCACTCGTAAACTAACACACTTCAGATACATTAGAGGCGAATTTAGAGGATCATTGAAAATAGATAGATGTGTCAAGAAAACGCGCTTTTAAATATCTGACTGAATAGCGTGATGTCTTTTTCATTACACTTGTTCTTATCTATCTAGATATGAAGTGCTCTCATAGGGCATAGATAGACACCGCATCGGCACAGATAGAAAGCCCATCGGCATAGGCAGGTCTGTGCTCTTTAATTTACGCAAGATTAGGACTAGAATGTCAGTTGCAGCTTATATACCCGATCAGGGTTTCAATTGAACTGAAAACTAAGATGTCTCGATGGCCCTATACAGACACGTCTGGCGAAGAATGATGAGGAGAACCGATCTGGGATAGAAATTCCAATTCCAATTCGTAATTTGATCTCAGAATATTTTAATTTATATTTTTATAACATAGTGTACCTAATTAATTTGTAAAGTTATGTCTAACTCGGATAAAGAATTGAGAATCACGCAAAAACTATAAAGCGTATTTTTATGAAACTTTCACCATTTTAAAGATCATTAAATTATTTACAATTTAGTCTGTGTTTTAGTTTAATATTTGTTGTTTTATGTGTAATAAATTAATAATGCGTCTAATTTCGGACAGCGCTCCTTGATGGCCGAGTCCTATTACTGGGTGGACATACAACGCGTTGCGTGAGCTCTGCGCAGAACACGCAAGCTAACCACTCAAGGTCGTTGGCAGCTAATAGCGCCTCAAGTCAAGAGTGAATAGGCTACGAGTACTTCCAGGCAAGCTTGCTCCATCATCGACCACATCATCGCTTACCATCAAGTGAGATAGTGGTCAGGCGCAAGTCTATAAATGATTTAAAAAAAATGTAGATATTTGCACGCAATAATACTCTAGTTCATAAACTATTAACTAAATAGGATCAATTTATAATTCAATAGCACGATCCCTTCTATGATCCTGGCTAGCCGACCACTACCTATTAACATGGACAGCAGCAAACTTGTGGGAACTTTGAAACACCGCCCCCAGAGACTCTACAGAGCACAGATCAACTGATCGAACTGATATGGTAGTCAAAGTTGGGAAGCTCACTGTGTTGGTTCGGTTAGTAGGTTTGAAAGATAGATTTAGGTCAGGGGGATTGACGGTTAAATGTTTTGTGGAAGTACAACAAGACTTGTCGGTCTGGCGTCCTGCAGTGGGCTTCTTTCGGCTGAAATAATGATAATCGCTATAAGCGGTGTTCTCATACCGTATCTCTTTCACGTCAGTCCAGACAATTTTCAGCTGGATGTTGCTGATGAATGTGTTAGATATTGAAGGCGGAACTAATAAAACCCTCTGTAAGGTATATGTATGACTATTGTTCACGCACTTAATGCGCTATTAAGGGCCTACCTCTGTATAAGTGGCCCTCATTGAATAAAAAGTCATATCTTAGCATAGAAAATAAAGATTAAAGAATCCTATGTTGCGTTTGTTACTAAGAGGGAAAGGTATTTTTAACCGACTTTCGAAAAAGGAGGAGGTTCTATGTTCGACTGTATGTATGTTTTATGTATGTCCGCGCATTTCTCCGTCAGTTGTGGACCGATTTTCAAAATTCTTGTTTTATTCGAAAGAATATACTCCCGAGGTGGTCCCATATAAATTTTATCGAAATTGCTTTAGCGCTTTTTGAGAAACTGAACAGAAACGAAAAATACGAATATCTTGATGACGTTTTTGTGTTCTTCAAATGTTTAAATTCCACGTTCCATGTTATTGGGGTTTTTAGTTCTGGGGTATAACAACTAAAAAGCGAAATATAAAAAACTTTTTTACAAAAAAAACAACCGACTTCCAAAAAAAAGTACACTAAAAATTTAAAAATAACTTTAATTTCGGAAGTCGGTGTCAAATAACGAAGAAGTAAAACAAACACCGACTTCCGAAATTAAAGTTATTTTTAAATTTTTAGTGTACTTTTTTTTGGAAGTCGGTTGTTTTTTTTTACGTTGTTAAAACAGGAGTCAAAACGTTTCGTATCTAAAGTAGTAAGCAAAAGTGTTAAAAACGGCCGTTTTATCCTCTTTCTAACAAACGCAACATAGGATTCTTTAATCTTTATTTTCTATTCTTTGCTACGATTTTTTATTCAATGAGGGCGCCACTTGGCGGCTATATACGCCTTAACTGCCAATGACCTTGAGTGAGCTTGCGTGTTCTGTGCTGAGCTCACGTAACGCGTCGTCTGCCACCCAGTAATAGGACTCGCCCATCAAAGAGCGCTGTCCGAAATTAGATGCATTATTTATTTATTATACATAAAACAACAGGTATTATACTAAAAAAACGTATAATAAAATATAAATAATTAAATGATCTTTAAAATGGTGAAGGTTTTATAAAAGTACGCTTGCTAGTTTTTGCGTGATTCTCAATTTTTTATCTGCGTTAGACATAACTTTACAAAATAATTACACTATGTTATAAAAATATAATTTCAAATATTCACATATCAAGTTACGAAGAAATTGTTTAAAATAACATATATTTTTTTCAAAGATATGAAACTAGTCGTTTAGACTTCATGTTCAATTAATAAAAAACTTTTTTACAAAAAAATAGAACCGACTTCCAAAAAAAGTGCAAAATAACTTTAATTTCGGAAGTCGGTGTTCTTGTTTTGTGTCTTCGTTTTTTGACACCGACTTCCGAAATTAAAGTTATTTTGCACTTTTTTTGGAAGTCGGTTCTATTTTTTTGTAAAAAAGTTTTTTATTTTTCACTTTTTAGTTATGGTTCCCCATTAAACTGTGTTAACAATTCATAAACATACGATAGCAGCAATCGCGGTTGATTTGCTGTCAATTTTTGAAGAGTTCCGTTGTCTGTCTCCGAAACCCATCATCAGATCTTTTTGAAATTTAAATGGGACCATTTCGGAATAAACCCCTTTCGAACAAAAAAAGAATTTTGCAAATCCGTCAATATATGACGGAGTTATGCCCGAACATGATCTTTAAAATGGTGAAGGTTGCATAAAAATACGCTGTATAGTTTTTGCGTGATTCTCAATTTTTTATCCGCGTTTGACATAACTTTACAAATTAATTACACTATGATATAAAAATATAACTTTCAATATTCACATAACATAACATACAACTTTGAACACACAAAATAACATATATTTTTTTCAAAGATATGAAACTAGTCGTTTAGACTTGATGTTCAATTAAAAACCATTACAAGTCGTATAACTGCGCCACTGGAGAATCCAATCGCTTAATCGTACAAATTGAGCCTAAACTATTCAGAATAACTACAATTAGAAAGTAAATACTACGGACAACAAGCCAGAATTTGTAGTCACTGTTGAATATCCTGCCTGTTGCACTATAGTACAGAAACGAACTCCTTATTACATACAATTATGTTCAGCTGAATTTCATACCGATCCTCTTGAACAATATGAAACATTATTTTTTGCTCCACAATTAAAAGAAGCAAGCAAACTCATTTCAAAGCGATCAATAGTTCATTAACAATCTCCGAGGAGCTGTGAACTGCGCTGGCTTCATTTTTGCAATCAACTCGGAATTAGATTTACCTTTGCAGCTGAACTTGCTTGTCTGCGACTTAATCGCGTTGCCGGCGATCTACTACCAGCTAGCAGTCTCGTTGCCAATTACAACATTATTTATTTTATATTTGTTGAGGAAACTGGTGAGGAGTTTGTGTTTGATGTGATTATGAACTTCTATCTAAATTCAACCTTACTTAACTAATAAATATTTAATTTGTTTATTTCAGACAATATACAAATACATAACTAATAAATAACGTAATAGGATAAAGAGGCTAACAGAAAAAAAAATGTGCAAGCGGCAATAAAGGAGGAGTATAATTTATTGGGCATCGAAAAACTCGTCTACATCGCTGTCATTGGAAAAAGTGCCAGAACCCAGAACGCTAGCAGCATTGCCACGTTGAATGGCAATGCTGATTCTTTGGCCGAAAAAAGCCAAGCCCTCTGGTCACATGAAGAGTCGACTAAAAGCTTGCTGATGTCACGAAAAATTCTATGAACACTCGGACCCCATAGCCCTAGTGTTTCAACCCCAATCGGCTCAAACATATAACTCCCAATAAGGTTGTTATATTACCTTACTTATAAAACTCGCTAATCATATGCTTAGTTTAAATACTGATTAGCAGATTTTTAATTATTCAAGATAACAAACGTCTCATCCATCAAATTCAGCTGTTAGGTCTATAGGACAAACCCTATTTTAACTCCCTTTCCCTCCCGCGGACCAAACGCGTGGCCCGATTTTGATCATTCTTACGTCAATTGATTCGTCTTAACCTTGCGAGTGCTACTTAAGACATGACAGTAATCAAAATACAATATGGTGACAACCAGACACCATAATGTGAAAAAGAAAAAAATAAGGTCGACGAACTATATTAAGTGGGGTATTAAAATAAAGGGTCCGAACCCTTTATTTTAATACCCCACTTAATATAGTTCGTCGACCTTATTTTTGAAATCGCCTCCCCGAGGAGGCGATTTCAAAAATATAACTCACTAAAATGTAGAAAAAAAAATCAAAAGTTTTTTTTTTTCAGTTGGTTTCGAGTGTAAAAAAAACTAAAAGTTCCAAACACGACACTTTTCATATTCATATTCATTTATTTGCGTTACTCATGGTAAAACAAGATGTTACAAAAGGCTAGTTAAGAGCCGTAGTAAACCCTGTCAGGGCACAGAATTTTTTTGTTATTGTTATTAAAGCTATTACTTAGATAAAATTAAAAATTTAAATCGTACAAACTAAAATAAAAAATAAAAATATTCATGAAATCTGAATAAAAGTTAATAACAATAAAATTAGTAAATCTATTTTGGTAAGTAGGTAGTTATTTTCTTAAAATATTATTATTACATCTCTAGTAGTAACATAATTATATAAATTTTGGTAATATTATTACAAACACTTATTTAATTACAGATCATTTTCTAAGATTACAGATTATTAATAACGCAGCGCTGGTATTCTGCTAAGGCCCTGTGATAACACGGATACATTCACGGGACGAGGTGAAAACTAATCTTTAGCAGAGAATAAATAAAATAAGACAAATGAAAGAAAAAAAGCGTGCAAAACATGAAGGTAGATTGATTTATATTAAAAAATAGTGAAACTAAATTAGTAATAACCTGCTTAAGTATAGGGTGATTAGCTCTATGGTGCTTAAAACCTATGACTACAATAATATAATCTTAAACTATGGTGCAAGTAGTTCTGTGGACAGTATTAATCGTAGGCTGTCAGAGTTTTTTGGCGGAATTTTCTCGTGTTAAGTTCAGTGCCTGTTTTAATTATTCGCTTATTGATTCCTAGTGGATATTGTGATATGCCTAGGGGTAGCGGATACATTCTTAACAGAGTTACCGCACCCCTGGGCACTCAGGCAGGGAAGGAACAGTGGTGGGTTTTAGTCAGTAAGAGTCTGACACGCCCTCCCGCTGCACCCAGAGCGGGCGATGTCATTGGATGATTTCCAATCCGCCAAAAACAAAAAAAAAGTGGATATTGTGATGAAAAATTGGTGTAGTTTTGTGTCTCAAGTGTCTACGCAACTGGACAATTTGTGGAATCATTGAAACAGCCGCGATCTCGGTAAAATGCAGCTGAGAATTTTATTTTAGTATTGACTACCTACCTTAGGGAACTTTGCCGAGAAGGCTGACTCGACACATTTGTTGCCAAATATTGCAATAAACATTAGAACGTCATCATCGGTCATCTGCATTCTAATGGAAAAAAATAAAATAAAATACACTACTGATGACTAGGTAGCATGGTCTCTGACCTTAGCCTGAATACCAGTATTTTTCATGGAGCAACTGCTTATCTGACCTTCACAACCCTTGGTATGACTGGTTGTCAGACTTTCCACGATTGACAGCCGGGACCAACGTCTTAGCGTACTTTCCGAGGCACGGAGGAGTCTCGGTATGTAAATGGTCACCCATCCATGGACCAACCCCGGCAAGAGTAGCTTAACCTGATGGATCGACCCGTGCGGCTGTTATTACTTTAGCCACGAGCTCTTCCAACGTGAGTAAAGCAATTATACAATAAACTAATCTTTAATCTTTCGGTTGTTATTCTTGCTATGCACCGCGGCTACAGTTTCACTGTCGTAAAAAATGTGTAACATTATAATTACTACGAGTAGGTATGTTAGTTGGAAGACGAAAGTTAGCCAATTATGTTTGAAGTATTAGTTTGAAGTCTTATCTGGCGTGTTTGAGAGTAGAATAGAATAAACTTTATTGTAACTACAGCAAAAAAGTTACACAATATAAGGAAGTTGTCCTACCGCCGGCGAGGAAGCGACTAAATGTCGGCTATTTTGACGGCCTTCCCCTGGGCAGGCATCGGCCATGACAGGCCCCGTCATGGTTTGCTGACAACTCTTTGAGATGTGCGTGGATGGATGTGGATGTGGTGGTGTGCCGTCGACTCTCGGGCCTGGTACTGATCGGACGGCGAGCTACCCACTACTCTCCGTCCGCAGGCCCGGTAGGCTATTTTGACGCACAAGAAACGTACAATAGATATACATTCCGTGTAAACAAAAGAGATGCATATATTAATAGTTGATCGCTGACTGTTAACACTGCCGGCGAGGACTCGCTGCACAAGTTTGTCGCTGAGGTCTATTAAAGCTTACTCGCTCAGCAAAACTCGCTCAGCGATGCTCGCTTGGCGGTTAGAACTCACGCCGAGAGACCAACCAGCGGTCATTTCAACCTAGCGCGTGCAGCGTTGCGCAGGACTAGCTGCCCTGAGCGAGTGCATTCGAACATCACTCGCTGAAAGCCCAGCGACAAAACTATCGGAACTACACACTCGCTACTCGCTGCTCACCAACTCGTTTTTAGTTTGAAGCGCTACTCGCTCATCGTTGGCGGTGAGACAAGTGCCTTATACACGAACTTAAAATTATGGGCACAATGGCGGTCTTATCGCTGACAGCATCTACCAAACAACCTTTGGATGGACTAAAAGAAATAAAAATAAATAAGAGTAGTGAAGTGTCAGAGTAGTGTAGTAATCTAGATTAGGTTTATCTGTAACAGGTTCTTGCGAAGGTTTGTTTTATTCTTTGGCTTTCTTGTCATTTTCTTTAATTGTTCTTTTTTTCTCTAGACGGGACTCTTGTACTAGCCTTTTTAGCATAAGCATAGCATACTAAGCCCGCATAATATTTCCGCTGCTGGGTCACGGGTCTTCTCTCTGTGAGAGGGTGTGGGACGTAATCCATGACGCGGGCCCAATGCGGGTTGGTGGATGTCACACGTATCTTTGAAATTTTGGTTCTAGGACATAACGATGTTTTCCTTCACCGTTTTGAGAGCAGTGGTGAAGTAAAGTGACTGCCAGACTTTGAACCTACGACCTAAAACTTGTAAGTCGCGGCGGTTACCACTGGGCCACCAATAGCCCTTAAAATAAACTATCTTCGAATTAGTACTTCCTCCGTTATAAACTTTCAACCCCTTTCGTAAAAACCCTTTCTTAGTGGATACCTACTCTTCACAAAGAACACACCCTCCAAATTTCATGTGTCTAGGACCAGCAGTTTAGGCTGTGCGTTGATATTTCAGTCAGTCAGTCAGGACTTTGAATTTTATATATACAGATTTCTTTGGGACGGCGCCACATGTCTTCTTCTTTCATACATTACTTTTCAATTTTTCCTTATTTGCCGATAGCATGTTCGAGATGGATGCAATTCATTCAATCCACGCGGTCCAACTGGGGATGGAAGCGCACGCCCGTCCTTCAACCAAGGACGTTGAAAGTCAAATAAAAATTGGGATTGCATCTGCCGTCTAGATGGATAGCAACAAGCAAGGTCACCTTTATTGGAACGCATGATTACATCCATCTGGAACATGCTATATACTTCAATAGCGACCTCCTTTTTACTTTGATTTTAAACTGATACTTTGCCTCCATTTCGCGACAAACGCAGAAGTTATAGTAAACAATCTACTTCCGTCAACTTTATATTCAGTGTATTATAAAACCCGTCTGCAATAATGATCATTCACGTAAAACTACTCGGCATCGGTCACTGATTAACATAATCGAATGTTACTCACGTTACATAAGCCAAATCTCATTCATAGAAACACAATATCATTGCCGCCCCTGACCCACACTTGGAGAAAGGGCAACCCAAATACGGCGCAGAGAGTGAAAACTATAGAAAATATCGTAAATTAGACTTATTATTATTATCTACATAGTTACAATTTTTTTAACTTTGGTCCACTCCAGGAATTACTCCTGCATCTTGGGGGTTTCACAAATATGTAAACAAGAAACCCAGATCCAAAACAGCTATCAGTATGCCATACAAATATTTTTCCGTGCGGGAATCGAACCCGCGACACGTAGCGCAGCAGCCAGTCGCTCAACGACTGTGCCAACCGTGTCGTCAACTATTTAATTGTTAATAAAAAAAAGAGATATAATGGGCTTCTTAACTTGAGGAAGTATTAAAAATAGTCATGAGCCCAAAATTGCCAAAAAATGTTACTATTTAATGAAATAATTGGAATATATACTACTTATAGTTTTTTGCAAGTCATGCAGCTATTTTTACACCTAATGACTGTCATCAACACGAACGTCAGCGGCATAGATTCTCAAAATATTTCTAATACTCTTATAATAAAAACTTTTTAACAAAAAAATTAACCGACGAAAAAGAACTAAAAAGCAAAAAATAAATAAACCTTTTAAGTCTTGAGTAATGAGCTTATTTACCTACATAAAATATCAAATTTTATATAAACTAATTTTGAGTCGGCGCCAAACAACAATCTGATTATTAAATATCTAAATTTAAGTACTTACAAATGAAGAAGGCTGTAAGTAGGTAATTAATCATTTTATTAATTGGCGTCGACTCAAAATTAGTTTATATAAAATTTGATATTTTATGTAGGTAAATAAGCTCATTACTCAAGACTTAAAAGGTTTATTTATTTTTTGCTTTTTAGTTCTTTTTCGTCGGTTAATTTTTTTGTTAAAAAGTTTTTTATTTTATGATTTTTTGTGGCTCGCATCATCTTTTAACACTCTGAGGGTAATTTCTAATTCTTCGTCATTCCTCTTGCCACTGAGCTGATGATATAACAATCATTCCATGAAGTTCCCAGGATATGACCAGTTGAGGTTACCTCCAATATTGTAAAGACGTCTTTTCGTCAAAGCATATTAAGTGGTATTTGTCGCTAAAACCAGTTTTTATATCTGACTTCTATTGTTTAGGAAAGGTATGGTTTCCATCATCAGCTCAGTTTCATGATGTGATGGTTCCTAAATCCAAATACCTGATTCAGTTATGAAAAGTAAACAGAAACAATATTCGTGCCCAATTTTCGAGGTTCTCTCTCAATTTTTCAAGATCCCATGATCAGATCCTGATGTCCTTGACATGGGACTATCCTTGAGGTATACCCTATCTAAGAAAAAAAGAATTATCAAAATCGGTTCATAAATAACGGAGTGAGGGCCGAACATACATACAGAAACGCTAAACGTGCCCACAATTTTCGAGGTTTTCTCTCAATTTTATCAGGATTCCATTATCAGATCCTGACTTCCTTGAGATGGGACCACCCTTGAGGTGTACCCTATCTAACAAAAAAAGAATAATCAAAATCGGTTCATAAATGACGGAGTGAGGGCTGAACATACACAAAAAAAAAAAAAAAAAAACATATATACGGTCGAATTGAGAACCTCCTCCTTTTTTTTCGTCGGTTATAAAATAGGTATGCTTATTATGGCAATAAAAAAAAATATAAAAAAATCAAGATTGATTAACTTTGTGGACAAAGTCTACATAAAGATATCGGTTATAGTTTTTCATTGAGGTCACTTTTTCTCAAAAATCTCTTTTCAATTAAATTTTCATTGGTTTCAAATATTGAGGATAACGATCGATTCAGGGCTTCAATCCAAAATATTTTATTTCACTTACGCCATTCATAGGGCACTTATAACTTAACCAATTTTATTTTGACTATTTTTTGTTTTCAACAAAGTACCAATTTATCTAGATATTCCTTTATCTTGTTACTCATTTAATAATAACAAATAATAACAATGATTTTAAATTTTTACTTATTTTGCATAGAAGTAAAGTAACGAATTATCATGTCGTTTAATCTTTTAAACGTTTTCAAATTGATTGTGTGTAATATCGATTTATCGGTTCATCACTTGTGCATGCTAGGGTCTCCCATAATTGAATGAGCACACGTGAAAGAGCCAATAAGGTATTAGACCCAATTTTGAAAAGTGTCTCAATTAGATTTTACAGTGCTAATAAAAAAATACACAAATTTTTTATTGAATCAATAAGTGCCATAAAAATGTAAATAAATTTTACATTTTCAAATATCGCGCGTAATTTGACGAAAACGCTGGAGACCCGTATTATTATTATACTCTTTGCTGGACGAAGTGGACGCCATATTGCTATATGGTCGTGACGTCAGTTGGCTATGTAAATAAAAGTACAAAGCATAGATACGCTGATCAGTATTTTTTTTTTTTTTTTTGGGGTGGGAAATCATCTTATGACTTCTTCCGCTGTAGGGTGGAGCGGAAGGGCGTGTCAGACTCATTGGCCCTACATGCCCAGGGGCGAGGTAACTCTTTAGAATTTATCCTCCGGACGGCGAGTAGTGGGTAACTCGCCGTCCGATCAGCACCAGGCCCGAGAGTCGACGGCGCGTAGTGTTCCACGCGCGCCTCAAAGAGATGTCAGCCAAGGGAAGGGGCCTGCCACGGCCGGTGCCTGCCCGGGGGTGGAGGGTAAATTCGAAAGAGTTACCTCGCCCCCGGGCACTCGAGGCAGGGAGGAACAGGGGTGGGTTTTAGTCAGTAAGAGTCTGACACACCCTTCCGCTCCACCCTAGAGTGGAAGAAGTCATAGGATGATTTCCCACGCCCCAAAAAAAAAAAAAAAAAACCCCGGGCAGATCAGTTGACAGTTGACACTTTATAGTTTACATAGCCGTATGACGTATAACATGGCGGCTACTGTTCCATGGTTTTAAAATACAGATTAAAAAAACTGAAAAATTTGAATTGAATTTTAAAATTTATTTTGTTATTTTATGAACTAAAACTAACATTTTCCGACTTCTTTTTGCCTAAGCTATGTCAATAATATATTTTTAGTTTTTTTCTCATATAGAGTAAAATACCATATTGTATCTGTGTATCCTTTGTCGGAGATCCAATAAATAAAAAAAAAACAGTTAGAAAATAGTGCAGTGCCAGTGCTTGGAAGAATAAATTAATGTAGAAGAGACAAAGAACGCTGTCGCCATGCCAAAACGAAACAGCTATCGGCAATAACTTGCATAATTGCAATTTTAATAGCACAGCCACAAAACTTTTCTTTCTAGCGAAGCGACTAGAAAACTGCACAACTTGTCAGAGTCATTTCTTTAAGTTGGATTGCTAATTCCAATACCTAGGCCAGTGTACCGGTTTCCTATCGGCCAAGAACAGACAGGAACGCAAGTACACTGAACTATTGGCCGATAAAGATCTGCGACTACGTGCATTGGCTGAGACCTACATTGAGTGATGATGACTCAGGTCTTTCTACTCTCTATAGTTTCATAGAAACCGCAACTTTATGCCTTGAGGCTATATCGTGTACGTGTAGTGAATGGAAATGCTATGCATTTAATTTTAATTGAAGATTACCGATTGAAAGTGCAATGTTGCAGTCTTTTGTCCTAGTAGCGAAAGAAAGTAATACTAATTAGTTGTTCATCATCACATCTTCTTCATCGCTTTGTCCCAACTAGATATGTTGTGGTCGGCTTCTAATCTAACCGGATCCGACTGATTTTCACTATTTTACATGGAGCGACTTCCTCCACTTGAGCTGTGGTGGCCCAGTGGTATTGGCCGCGACTTACAAGTTGTAGGTCGTGAGTTCAAACCCAGACAGGCGCTTTACTTTGTGTCTATTATTTCATCACCACTGCTTTCAAAACAAAACGGTGAAGGAAAACATTGTGAGGAAACCGGCATGTCATAGAACCAAAAATTCGAAGACATGTGACATCCACCAATCCGCATTGGGCCCACGTGGTGGATTACCATCCACGCCCTCTCACAGAGAGGAGGCCTGTGCCTCAGCAGTGGGGACAATAAAAGGCTGATGATGATGATGACTTCCTCCTGCGCAAGTTAGTTGCTGGGTAATACGATACCCCTTTTTTAGAAGGGTAACCAACGGGACCCTATTACTAAGTCTCCGCTGTCTGTCCGTCCATCCGTCTGTCTGTCACACACGGGCTGTATCACATGATCCGTAATATAATAATAATAATAATATCCCACAACTATCACACAACGCCATCTAGTCCCAAGCTAAGCAGAGCTTGTGTTATGGGTACTATAGACAACTGATAAACATACTTATATATTTCTAAATACATACATATTATATATAAATTACACCCAGACACAGAACAAATGATCGTGCTCATTACACAAACATTTGTCCTGGGTGGGAATCGAACCCACGACCTCCGGCATAGCAGTCAGGGTCACTAACCACTAGACCAACAGGCCAGTCAAATGTAATAGGTAGACAGTTTAAATTTTCACAGAATGTGTAGTTCTGTTGCCGCTATTTCAACAAAATAATAAAAATAAATTAAAAAAAGGGGGCTCCCCTATTAGAAACGTTTTTTTTTGCTTTATTACTCGATCTTAATAATGACAATAAGTAGACGCGTAATCTTGTACGATGGTACGGAACCTGATGCGCGAGTTTTTTTTTTCTTGGACGGATTTATGTATTTTTTTGTTTGTTTAGGACCTTCAACCAAAGATTTACACATAAATACAATGTGTAAAGGAATGGAGTTGTAAATTAGTTACAACATGATTTTCTAAATTAAAATCAAATGTCATTTCTATTCTATTCTATGTTTTTATATGGCAAGCAAAGCCGATGTTGATTATTCTGCCAATGTTTCAAGTTAAATGGAAGAGCAAGTATGTTCTATTATTAAGTAATTTACAAAACTGGAACTGTAGACTAGTGTTGCCCAAAATCGGTCTTGGTCTTGCAGTCTTGGTATTGTTCTTGCATTTTCGCAAGACCAAGACCAAGACCGCCTTATTGTAGCAAGACCAAGACCAAGACTGAACCCTGCAAGACTTGAGCAAGACAAGACTTAAGCCTGCAAGACTCTTGCGTCTTGCAGTTAAGACTTTGGAGGTAGATGGAACAGGGTGTAAAGTTCCACAACCTCCATTGAAAAGGGAGGATCCTCCGACCAGACGGGTGTTGTGTCTGGTCCGGGCAACTGCCCAATGGTTGATTTCGGACTGTTGTATATGTCCAAATCGCGCGGAGAACTCTGCTTGCGCGATGTAGATTCTTGCTATTTTTAGTTCGTGTGCGGCGTCATAGATGTCGCTACATCACTCCCCTCCGGAGATCGGAGATCGATGGTTCTTGATGAGTCGTCCATACATCTTGTGATGCTTGCCGGGCCAGTGGAAGGTTGGTTCCAGTGAGTCGGAACCGGAAGAGCCGCATAGTTCACGGTGAGCCGGAACTGTCTGCGGTGATGCCCCAGTGAGTCGGGGTGTTGCTATCCCAGTGAGTCGGGATGATGCCCCAGTGAGTCGGGGTGATGATGTCCCAGTGAGTCGGGATGATGCCCCAGTGAGTCGGGGTGATGATGTCCCGGTGAGTCGGGATGATGCCTCAGTGAGTCGGGGTGATGATGTCCCAGTGAGTCGGAAACTGAGATTTGGGCGTTATTAAGTAGATATTTGGTTTCAATCCCGATTTTGAGAGACGTTCCCCAGTATCAAAACCGTAGGTATCGTCATAACACTAAACTAAGGGCTGCAGTTGTATCTGCAGTTGGCAACGTGCCGCTCGTCTGAAAGAACCCTAAAAGGTTGTATTGATTAGGTAGGTAAGTACTTATTATGTTTCAACTATTTATTAAATAGGTAGCGTGTTAATACTCACAAATCTGTTCCCATCATCCCACGTGATATAATGTACCTAGAATAACTTTCTAGCAAAGTTCATACCTTGTAGGTATCTACCTATAATAATATATTATGCTTGTTTATGTCTAATGTGCAGATACTCGTAGGTTGGTATGTGCTTAAAATTATAGCCAACAAAATTGTATAAACATTATGTAGGTACCTACTTATGTTTCAAAGTTTATATTATTCTTCTATTCAGCATAATTTAAAACAAACAGCGAGTCGAGTAGGTCTAGTAACAGTTTCTACGGCAGCCAATGTTATGGTACAGACGCCAGCACATCAAGCTACTATAATCTGTCAAATTTCTTTAACAGATTTTCAACTTTATCCCTAAAGAATTAAGGTTCAAGGTTGATTGGGAAAATGTGACGTTCTGCGAATAAACTGTTGGCCGGTCGGTGTATTATATACCTACTTATTTGATAATTTACCAACAAAGACGCCGCGGTTTGCAACAAGTGTATCACAGCATTTGACACTGTTTGAGCGCCGCATTCGCCGACAAAGTGTACGGACAGAGGCACACAAAATTGTTACCTATTTTGGTAGGGTTGGTACAGGAGGATAAAATTAAATGACCTTGAAGATGTCTCAGCAGTAAGTAGGTATAAATTGAATGCTCTGAGTTTCTTGTATAAATACATTCACACACTGGCTCGAATTCGAACACTACAGCGTTTAAAGCTGTCGGGCGAGATGATAATTAATAACTAAGTAGGTATTGCATCTATTGAATTGCGAATATTTTGATTTCGAAATAATCATTGTTAATATCGGTAAATGATAGATAGTGAGTGATATACCTAGGTACTAAAATGTGAGCAGCAAGATTGAAAATTGATATTCAAAGGTCGAGGAATGAGTTTGACCTTAAAAAGTCACTTTTTTTTAAAATAATTCCTCGACCTTTATGAACTTGGAGGGTTGTATTGATAATTTTGATGATTATAATTCTGTAACTACATACGAGTACGTCTTACAGCGCGAATCATAATCTAAAATCTAAACTAACGTGTTCAATAAATAGCAATAGGCTAATAGGTATTTGCAAGACTTGCAAGACTTGCGAGACTCTTGCTGCAAGACCAAGACCAAGACCAAGACTGAGAGCGCAATACCAAGACCAAGACCAAGACCAGGTGTATTGACGCAAGACCAAGACCAAGACTGGCCTAAGTCTCGTCTTGGTCTTGCATTTGGGCAACACTACTGTAGACAAAAACTAAAGTTTTCGATTACAGTTGACACTTGTTGGGTTAGTACGGGACTGAAACAAATAACAAAAATAAAAAAAATACATAAATAACATAATTGTTAACACATAAAAGATACGTTGCATGCCACATACAGATAGACGGTAGTTTGAAGACTCATAATTTTATATTATTGTGACTGATGAAAATCATTAGCACCGCAAGGAGTTCTGGAGAGGAAAAAGTCAAAAGAGAGGGGAAATTTATTGGGAGAGACGGCTCAAATGTCATTTATTCAAACTAAACTGCGAGCCACCACTTTTTGAACGTCAAAGTTCTACTTATACACAGTCAACGTCATAACGACGAGGACGAGTGGGTCACCAATTCCTAGTGTTTTATCTGGGAAGAAGTGGCGCACCAAACTCCACAGCAACACATCTGTCTGTTCATTTTGAAGAACTTGAATTTATACTTTTTTGATTATCAAATAAAAAGCATGCTGATAGACTTTCGGGCTTCTGACAAACCGTATAGTTGAAGATTAATACTGATTAAATGTGCGACGTAAATATTCTTTTGTCCCCAGAGAGAGTGATAGTAATAGAGCCGCTATCATTCCTAAAAAAAAATACTGCAAAAATTTTCCTCATTCGCGTATTTTGAATATTTCTAAGTAGAAAATGTTGCATATTTTTGCATTGTCACGATATTCTATGCTTTTGTTCCTGTCCCAGTTTCCACAACACAATATCATGTACTAGTGAAAGTGGAAGGAGCGAGAGGTCACCGGGGACGCTCTAGTTTGTGCACTGAAATTACTCTATTTACAATGTATTTGTTGCATGTTAAAGTACATAGATTTTATTGAAATTGTTTGATACATTGCGAATACATCATAACAGTAGTATGATGGAGTATTGTCGTTGTGATTATAATGTGCAAGTAGGTATAGAGGGAAATTGGTTTCTTAGATTTCATGTTTGATAGCCGAATATTGGCGATGATCACAGTAAATTTATTAGCATCCAGTAGGATGCTAGGATAGCTGGTCTAGCTTTATCCTGTCACATAAACATAAGTTATTCGACAAGGAATAAAATTGCAAAGTTTAATGAGACACGTGGAGCCAGTAAAATATTTTAATTACTAAGGAAATGGTCAAGCCATTCTTAATGAGTGGTCGGCCCCGTGACTGTAGGTATCTGAACTGCCCGGCAGGCAATAAGCCAAGCAAACATGAATGGTAATAATTGGAAATGTTGACCTGACTAACGTTTACTTAGCGAGATTCTAAGATTTAATGCAACGCGAGTTGAATTTATTTCATTACCACTGCTCTCAAAACGGTGAAGGAAAACATCGTGAGGAAACTGGCTTACCTTAGAACCAAAAAAAAACTCTAAGACATGTGACATCCACCAAACCGCATTCGGCTCGCTTGGTGGATTACGACCCACACCCTCTCACAGAGAGGAGGCTTGTGCCCCAGTGTTGGGAATATTAAAAGAGTGATTATGCTATTGTGAGCTGAAATATCAATTTATTGATATTGACCGATGTACAGGCTGTGGCTACCGCATATTACTACTAATTTTCCAATCACAAAATGGAGTGAGAGTTGTTTAGTAGTTAACAAGAAAAACTAATACAGTTACTGTTTCAATTTTCGTTGTTAACCTTTTTTTTTTTCCTTATTAACTTTTCTTTTTCCTTACGACTGAAGGATACCGTCACATGATTTTGTCAAGCTTTTCACAACAAAAAAAAAAAGTATATACGGTCGAATTGAGAACCTCCTCATTTTTTGCGTCGGTTAAAAATAGGTGTTAACAGCACTTTACCACTTCAAGGGAAAACGTTACTAAAATCTTCAAGTGCCCATAAAAAATGATCAACAGACGAAACCGGTAGCAAACGGCACACGGACTCATCTCATAAGTGTACCAGGTGAGATGGAGGAACCTGTCCGTGGTATAATAATGTAGGAATGCTGTCACGGCCTTAGTCACAAACAGGACAGGCTCCCGATATGGTGGACCACACGTGGTTGGTATGGTAACAAGAGCCAGCGGACGGAGACGACCAAATTGATTGTGAACATCCCGCCCATACGCATAAAATGTTTTAATAGTAATACTTTCATTGTGAAACCTCAAACGGCGCAAATATAACAACCTTATTGGGAGTTATATGTTTGAGCCGTTTGGGGTTGAAACACTAGGGCCATGGGGTCCGAGTGCTCATCGAGTTTTCCATGACATCAGCAAACTTTTAGTCGACTCTTCACGTGACCAGAGGGCTGGCCTTTTTTTCGGCCAACGAATCAGCATTGCCATTCAACGTGGCAATGCTGCCAGCGTTCTGGGCACTTTTCCCATTGACAGCGAGGTGGACGAATTTTTTGATGCCCAATGAGCTTTACTACTACCGGATTTTTTATGCCTCTTGTACATATTTTATTTATTAAGTTATTTATTAGTTTAGTATAATATGTATTGTAGTTATAGTCTGATAAATAAACTATTGTGAGTACCTACAGCTTTTTTTTTGGGTTGGAAATCATTAAATAACTTCTGCTTCTCCCACTCTGGGTGGAGCGGGAGGGCATGTCGGACTCTTACTGACTAAAATCCATCAGTGTTCCTTCAGTTGCCTGCCGAGAGGACCGCCATCATCGGACGCACGGTGATGCACCTCCAGTACATGGTGAACATCCCACCCTCACGCACAAAACGCTTTGGGAACACATTCATTGTGCGTACGGAAAAAAAGTGGAATTCTCTGCCGGTGTCGGTGTCTGGTTTATTGATAGCTATAATCTCGGGTCTTTAAGAAGAGTGAATAGTAGGCAAGTGTGCTCCATCGTTGCCCACAGCATCGGTTAGTGGTCAAACGCAACAGTATCTTTCAAATATAAACATTTAAATGTGACAGTTGTAAGCGAGAACGCTGCGTTACAGAACGGAGTATCCATAAATTAGATAAGAATCTATAGGTAGTCTTGTTTATGCTGTTGTGATAAGATTAGACGGTGATAAGACTCAGAGGAACGGTATTTCACAGTATGAAACTTTTTTTATTTGGGACAAGCCCGCCACACTATTCTCAAACCACTGTAACTTCTATAAGCCAGAATCAACAGTGGCGACCACCAGAAAAAAAACGCCGAGGAAATGAAGCTCGACGAGTCCCAGAGAAACGATTAAACTGTCTTGGGTCCCGCAACGAAATTAAATTAGAAAAGAGAGCGGAGGAGTAAGAAAAACATAATTTCCAGACACTATGAAACTATCTTCATTGGTAGGTAATGAGAGTAGCAGTGACGGCCTAGTGGTAACAGCCGTGAATTACAAGATAATGCTCGTTGGTTCAAACCCAGGCAGGCGTATTACTTTGCGTAAATTATTTCATCAACACTGCTCTGAAAACATCGTGAGAAAACCGGCATATCCTAGAACCAAAACCTCGAAGATATGTGACATCCACCAACCCGGCTTGGGCTCACGTGGTGGATGGCGCACACCCTCTCACAGAGAGGAGGCCTGTGTCCCAGCAGTGGGAACAATATTAAGTTGGTTGAGTGATATCTTTCATGATTCTTATTACCTTCTTTCTTTTTTATAATTTATACTGATGCACCTCATGCACCACAAATGTAGTAGCATTTTTTATAGGTAACTAGCGACCCGTCTTGCATTGCATGCATGCAAATTAAATATTCAAATCTTCCTCGTTTATTGTTCTATCTATTAGTGGAAACCGTTTTTTTTTGGGAAATCATCTTATGACTTCTTCCGCTCTAGGGTGGAGCGAAAGGGCGTGTCAGACTCTTACTGACTAAAACCCACCCCTGTTCCTCCCTGCCCTACGCGCTCGGGGGCGAGGTAACTCTTTCGAATTTATTCTCCACCCCCGGGCAAAACTAGTGGAAACCGTTACATATGAAATTTATACTATTAGGTCCTTACATATGAAATTGGCGTTTTTTTTCTCACAAATAGAGAAGCTCGTCACTTCTATGAATTAAAATATTCATCAATATTATATCGAATAATGACCGTCATAGACAACTGCCAATAGTAAAAAAACCTTATTACGTATAGTTTTATAAACAAAAAATACCTTAAAAATGACTCCTCTTTTTTGTTAGCAGAAATGACCACTATATTAATAATAATAATATTCCACAACTATCACACAACGCCATCTAGTCCCAAGTTAAGCAGAGCTTGTGTTATGGGTACTAGACAACTGATAAACATACTTATATAATTCTAAATACATACGTATTATAGATAAATTACACCCAGACACAGAACAAATGATCGTGCTCATCACACAAACATTTGTCCTGGGTGGGAATCGAACCCACGACCTCCGGCATAGCAGTCAGGGCCACTAACCACTAGACCAACAGGCCAGTCAAATATTTGTTTTAATTTAGCCAAAACTTAATATTTTTGTTGCTTAATCTAAGTGGATGCACATTATCTTAGTTTTTAAACATTATTGCATTTAAGTTTTAAAACATTAGTGTTCATAGTTGTTAGATAAATTAAGAAAATGTTAGTATGAAAAATGCAACTTCTTTAAAATTCTCCATACAAAACGCTGATTTCATAGGTGGGGACCTAATATTTAGAGCTTAGACTATGGAAGGTTATAGACGGAGTGTCAAAATCCAGCAATCTGAAGTACCAGAAGTCGAAGCCGGCTTGTATCTGTACACGCAAAATAAGCTCACACAGACAAAATGAGAAGCCGATACGTCATCGTTACGTTCGTCAAGGTCACTCACACATTTTAACGATGCTGCTTCATTTAATGTACAATGACGTTCCGTCTATAACCTTTCATAGTCTAAGATTTAGAGATAGAGTCGACGATGTCGTTTGAAGTTGTCGAGTAAAAATTTTTTTCTTGATATTGAAGTTAAATAGAAAGAGATATTAAAAAACCTGCCAAGTGCGTGTCGGACTCAGCACATTTAGGGTTCCGTACCAAACGAGGGAATTATCAACGAAAAAATCCGATTTATAACTGTATTGATATTTGTTATTAAAATATACGTAATAACAAACATCACCAAATTTTAAGTTCATAGGTCAATGGGAAGTTAAAAAATTCTTCGGAACAAAATTTTGTAACAGACAACGGACAGACAGACGGACAGACGAGCACGTGAGTGACAGCAATAGGGCTCCGTTTGGACCCTTCGGGTACGGAACCCTAAAAATCCTAACTAAGACGCTTTTTTTAACGCACTCTGATCTTTACCTGAGGACGAAGTGGTCTCATGGTTCATCATTTCCAACCTTAATGAGCAATGTACGAGTAATAGTTTCTACTAGGTTTTACCATAAAATTAAGATAAAAATCCTAGATAAATTGTACAAGATAGACATTTATGTCTTTCGATAGGATCAAGGGTCAGTGGGCTTATTAAATGTCTTAACTTTAGTACTTTAATGAGCTATTTATGTTTAATTAATATAGGAAAAGGTGTATTTTATTTATTTACAGGTCCTAAGTAGTCGTGTTTATGATTAGGTAATAATCTTTAGATGCAAAAAGGTGTTTGCTATTTATAGTTCCTAGACATGTTTATGACGTGTTTTTATCTTTAGAATGAAGAAACTTAAAAAAATTATACGAAGTGTAGTATTTTTTGCTAGTGTTTTTACGCGATTATAATCTTGAAGGTCTACTATCAAGCGCTGCGGTAGGTATAGTAGGTAATGCATATGCCTAGAGGAAAGTAAGTAAATGTGGGCTAGTGCTTTAATATGAGCCCATATTAAAGCACTAGCCCACATTTAGTTACATTTCTCGAAAACAAACCATTGAAAGATGCTACGAACGACTATCGTCTATCACATTCATTCGCCATTCACTCCATTATGTCGGTTCGGCCCGAGCTGCCGCTTCGGTAAAACAATATTGTTTCGCCGCAATTAAAAAAATGGTATGGTAGGTAAGTACCTAATTTTAATTTTTAATGAAAATTAGGACGAAATAAATACTGTTGATTTGTAGAATATATGTTTAATTTTACTTGTGAAATACGAAGTCAAGTTTATTTCGGTCAATAAATTCGAATATGGGCTATGACTTCGAATATGAGCCTTAAATAAAGCTTGTCCATTTTAGATACTAGCACTTAGATAGTCGGACATTTCTTTCCTTTTCCTTACACTCACCCGAAGTGATTTGATGTCTTGAGAGTCGACGGCGCGTAGTGTTCCATGCTCGCCTCAAAGAGTTGTCAGCAAACATGGCGGGGCTCGTCATGGCCGATGCCTGCCCGGGGGTTGAGGATAAATTCGAAAGAGTTACCTCGCCCTTGGGCACTCAGGGCAGGGAAGGAACAGGGGTGGGTTTTAGCCAGTAAGTGTCTGACACGCCTTTCCGCTCCACCTTAGAGCGGGAGATGTCATTGTATGATTTCCAAACCCACCAAAAAAAAAAAAAAATGGTCGTGGGTGACCGATGGATGCGAGACGCACAGGACCGGTCATTGTGGCGGAAGCCTATCTCCAGCAGTGGACGTCTTTCGGCTGAAATGATGATGATGAACTTTGCATCCGCATACATTAAGCGAGTTTGATTAACACGGCTGCACAAAAAAAGGATTGATATGTTTTTCATCGTGTGGAAACGGGCATGTCCTAGAACCAAAACTTCGAAGACATCCACCAACAGGGATTACGGCCCACACCCTCTCACAGAAAGGAGGCCTGTGCCCCAGAAGTGGGACATTAAAAGGCTGCTTATTATAAGACTTAGACTTTGTCTATAACTAAACATCGACTGGTTACTAATGTATAAGCTTGTACAGATTTATTATACACAATTGAGTTTGTAGCTAAATGTGTCATAATTACAGCCGTCTCCAGGCGGTGTTCCAGTAACTTGAGCAATTAGTTTAATTATTAAATCTAACATGTCATTACTGGAACATTATGCATGATTTCACGCATCAATAGCCGGCTATTTCTAGTGCATGATATTAGTCTAAGATAGTATTTAGATATAGAGTATAGGGCTATAGCTGTCGATCTCTAGGTTAGGTATTAGTACTGCTGATGTCCGTAGAAAGTGGTGACCATAAATCAGGTGGGCAATGGGCTACCAGTTTGATTGGTAATATTTTCTATTGGTATTGGTATAGATATTCTAGAGAGGAGCTCGTGGCTAAAGTAATAACTACCTCACGGGTCGATCCATCAGGTTAAGTTGCGCTGGCCGAGGGTTATTGATTTGATAAATTAAAAAAATACGCGTTAAATATTTTTTGAAAATCTAACCTTCGGACTAAATTTTGAGAGTTGTGTGGAAGTAGCCAGCAGTGGAACCACATAGACTTTTTTTTTTTGGTGGGGGTGGGAAATCATCCAATGACTTCTCGTCGTTGCCACCTATCGCATCCACGAGGACACGGCGGTGCTCCGCCCCAGCGGGGCAGACCTCCACCGTATGCTCCACTGTTCACCACATCACACCGATCCGCGCAGTGGTAACACCCGGGCGTTTCTTCCCGACCGATCTGATGCAGGAACCTCCCGAAACAACCGTGTCCGGTGAGGACCTGCGTCAGGCGGAAGGTGAGGACGCCGTGACGTCTCTCCAGACACTCCTCAAAGAGGGGCACTACCGCCACAATGGTGGCGTGCCCAGCGCTGGGTTGCGACAGTCGCTGTCTCCATGTCGCCATGAGATGCAGCGACGGCGCAAGTTGAATGAATTTACTTAAAGTCTTACCAATATTTTCTCACACGTTGAGGGATTATTGTATAGTATTTTTGGCACTTCATAGCAGTTTTACTGTATCAAAATGTGTCACTACTCAAATTTTAAAGAGATGAATGGATAAACTCTAATACTTCAAACAGCGCCATCTATTGGTACAAGAAATGTAGATGCATGGATGAGTCACCGTCTTTACATACCGAGACTCCTCCATGCCTCGGAAAGCACGTTAAGCCGTTGATCCCGGCTGTCAATCGTGGATTTTTGACAGTCGTTACGGGTCGTCTGAAGCCCGAAAGTCTGACAACCAGTCTTACCAAGGGGTATCGTATTATCCCGTAACTGGGTTGTGGAGGTCAGATAGGCAGTCGCTCCATGTAAAATACTGGTATTCAGCTGCATACGGTTAGACTGGAAGATAGTAGAGGACCCAAGATAGTTGGGAAAAGGCAGGCAGATTGATTAGTATAAATATTCTGTTTCACGAATGCGGGTTGGCCTTGGATTTGAGGGTAGATTCATGTGCACATTGTTTCTGTGTGGGCAAGCTGTTTTTTATTCCAACGAGCGTTACGAGTTTACGCACACTGAAAAACAAGGTGTACGTGTACACACACATCCAAGACCAACCCGCCTTGGTGAGATAGAACTACTATAAAAAAACCGGCCAAGTGCGAGTCGTACTCGCGCATAGAGGGTTCCGTACCATCGTACAAGATTATACGCGTCTACTTGTTGCCAATATTAAGATCGAGCAAAAAAGCCAAACAAAACACGTTTCTAGTAGGGGAGGGCTCCCCTATTAGAAACGTGTTTTATCTTTAATTTTTCATTTATTTTTTATTATAGCGACAGAGGGACGAACGAACGGACGGGCGGACAGCGGTGGCTTAGTAATTAGGCCTCCGTTGATCACCCTTCGGGTAGGGAACCCTAAAGAGTATGGCGTGTGTTCTTAGCTAAACTGATACTGATTCATGGTGGACTGTTACTGCAAGCGAAATCTCTGTTAGATAGGTAATTTTCAAGTTACACTTTGGTTGGTTGAAAACTAGGTTGATAGATATAAGACGATTATGCTTCATTTATTTTGTCTCTGTAAATAGATTTACAGATCTAGGTATCAGCTTATTATTTTATTTTTTATTTTATTTTATTTTACTTTATTGGAACATAAAACAGTTACACATTACAGTTTAAGTGTGACAAAATAAATTAAGAACTAAGTAAACGTGTAACCCACACCTATGTCCGCGAAATAATGATATAGAGATACATTTTTGATGCGTGCGTTAATTTTACAGTAAAGTAGGACGTACTCGTTTTTTTGGAAAAGTCGTTATAAAATGGCTATTTCAAAGATTCAATAGCCATCTTTTTGAACTTAAAGTGTGTAAGGGCGAAAATATCCAAATCGATGAAGTGGGTGTTATACATATCTACAATGCGTCGAAGAGGCACCCGTGCACCAGCGTTAGTATTGCACCATGCGGTATGGAACAGCCGGGGCACACGCGCCCCTCGACGCATCGCAGTTCTAGGTACAATGTAACATAGGTTGTTGGTAATATTTGGACAATCGAACCTGTTATTACATAGACCATGAAGCATCATGACCATCAGCAAGCTGCGTCTTGACTCTAAGCTCTGAAGTTTATAACGCGTCAATAATGGAGTGTAGGGTAATTTAGACTTAGTGCATCTGTAGTGCATAGCACGTAAATATTTCTTTTGAACCATTATGTGACTGTCCCGCGCTCAATTAGAGAATAGACATTGATCACCAGGATTTTTTAGGGTTCCGTACTAAAAGGGTGAAACTGGACCCTATTACTAAGACTCCGCTGTCCGTCCGTCTGACTGTCCGTCTGTCACCAGGCTGTATCTCATGAACCGTGACAGTGAGACAGTTAAAATTTTCACAGACGATGTATTTCAGAATAAAATAAACATTTACGGGGCTCCCATACAACAAACGAGATTTTATTGTCCGTTTTTATAGATAATGGTACGGAACCTTTCGTGCGTGACTCCGACTCGCACTTGGCCGGTTTTTATGATTGATGTGCTCGCGCTTAACCACTATCTCCTAATGATAAGCGATGATGTAGTCGACGATGGAGCACAACCTCTTCACTCTTGACTTAAAGACCCCCAGGTTGTAGCTATCAGTAAACACAGACTCCAGCAAGGGACTCCACCCCTTTGTCACGTTTGCTCACTGTGGGTGATTTCATATCATTCACTATACCTAAAGTTCTGCAGGCGTATTCGCTAACTCAGTTGACATATCAATTTGTTAGACACTTTGCCGTACATTGCTGCTTTTACGTATAGGAAAACCATAGTGCCTTTTATAATCGATGTCCACCGAGCAATGTGCTGCATAGTGCCTATCAAACGATGTCAACTGAGTTAGCGCATACACCTGCTGGTTTATTTGCTTTACTTACTCTTCATCTATCATCATCAATCATCTAGAAAAAATAAGAACTTATCTATAACAAATTAAACCGTCCATAAACTATGATTGACAGGGACATTCCTACTTCAACTTTCTAACCACGCGATAAGCTTTAAGCACAGATAATATAATACTAGCGTACTCTAAGTACACTTCTGTACAACTTTTTCTTGATAACTGTCGAGTGAGGAATAATGAGATAAGTAATACGACCGGCTGTAGGGTACACTTTTTTTTAGTTCAGCCGTCGATTTAATAAACTTTTGGGAAACCAGTTGTGATTAGAATTTTGTTTGTTTTTTGTGCAATAAGTCTTGTCAAATTTTTTCATTATTTATTTCTAGTGTTTCCTAGATTAGGCAGGAAAAACCCTGTCACTATAATACTCGCTTTAAGAACCATAAATTCATTGTAATTGTCTCGCTGGGACTTATTTATCTAATCTAATACCTTTACGGCCCTATTACCGGCCAAGTGGCGCCCTCATTGAATAAAAAATCGTAGCATAGCATAGAAAATAAATATTAAAGAATCCAACGTCACATTATTGGTTACAAAGAGGGAAAAGTATTTTTACGTTGTTAAAACAGGACTCAAAATGTTTCGATCCAAAGTAGTAGGCAAAAGTACCAGCTTCCTTACCCAAAATACATTTCTGTTAACGTTAACGCTAACGCTTCGTGCAAAATGTATGGCAAGGACATTACCCATGCGGAGAGAACTGTCACGTGACGCACACCCGGTTTTGTCATTTTGCGTTAACGTTAACAGAAATGTATTTTGTCTAAAGGCTCAGAAACGGCCGTTTTTGACACTTTTATCTACTACTCGTACTTTGGATACAAAACAATTTGAGTCCTGTTTTAACAACGTAAAAATACTTTATCCTCTTTGTAACAAACATGACGTTGGATTCTTTAATATTTATTTTCTATGCTATGCTACGATTTTTTATTCAATGAGGGCGCCACTTGGCGGGTACGAGCAATTCTTGTATATTTATGTATAATCTGAATCTCGGAAACGGCTCCAACGATTTTCATGAAATTTAGTATGCAGGGGGTTTCGGGTGCGATAAATCGAGAGCTAGGTTTCATTTTTACAAAACGTAAAACCGAGCAAAGCTCGGTCATCCAGGTACTAGAGTTTATAAGGTAGAAAACTATCGATAAGACAAGGCGTTGCACATTGGTATAACTACTAACCCTAGTAAAAAAAAAAATATTTTAAATTGTCGATGAGGTGAGATTGTGGTCAAACGCGAGCTTGCGTTTGACCACATCTTTTACTTTACCATTATCTCACCTGATGGCATGCGATGATGTGGTCGACGATAGAGCAGGCTAATAGAAAAAAATAAAAACTGACATTTCTTGACTGACGACTCAGTACTTAACGCGAGGTAACGTATCGACAATATCCTTGTCACATAGGAGTCCATAGGTCCACATACCTATGCAATTTTTTCTTTGCCACCAGTTGCTTAGGCTTCGAGTGTGAAAACTTATTAGTAGCGAAAATATTTATATATTCGTTTTCAAGTAGTTATCATCGTCGTCATCATTATTTCAGCCGAAAGACGTCCACTGCTGGACATAGGCCTCTCCCAAGTATCGCCACAACGATTAGTCCTGTCACCTGTGCGTTCCGCATCCATCGGCTATGCCTAGGAGGTTTTTTTTTTTTTTTTTTTTTTGGGGGGAGGGAAATCATCTAATGACTCTTTCCGCTCTGGGGTGGAGCGGAAGGGCGTGTCAGACTCTTACTGACTAAAACCCACCCCTGTTCCTCCCTGCCCTACGCGCCCGGGGGCGAGGTAACTCTTTCGAATTTATCCTCCACCCCCGGGAGCGGATAAATTCGTAATAGAATTACTGCTCCCCTGGGCACTCAGGCAGGGAAGGAACAGGGGTGGGTTTTAGTTAGTAAGAGTCTGACACGCCCTCCCGCTCCACCCAGAGCGGGAGATGTAATTGGATGATTACCCAACACGCAAAAAAAAATCCATCTGCTTTCCACGACCCTCACCAGGCCATCGGTCTACCTAGTGGGAGGCCTTCCTTCAAGTAATCAGAGGCGAATAAACAAAAGATAGCTTACCATGCTACCTCATGATTTCTAAATATACCTCCTAAAGCTATTTCAACATTCCATAAGGAAAATCTCAGCAAAATGAAAATGGTGTACCTATTCGGTAATAATGATTTCATATGCCTATTATTGCGGCTATTCGCCATAACATTGTAAGCAGCACTCTATTGAGGGTCACTTCGTAAGGCACGTTCTACTTAGGACGTGACCTACGTGTCATTGCGTAGCTATTTAATACCAAAAGATAAAGTGAAAAGGTCTCCTAGGTGGGTATAGTTCTACCGGGGCGGAACCAATGAGTATTTATTTATACCCTTCAAACCGGAACACAACAATGCTTCTAACCGGCTGAAGTAGGTACCTAATGAATTTTAAATTTTATCTTATTTGGCATCCTGATTTTTAATCTTATTTTTAATTTTGATGCTACTTTATTAATTTATTTGGTTTTGTGTTAATTTATTATTTTTTTTATACCGAGTTTAATTGCACTATATGGATCATGTTATCTGAATGAAAGAATTTTTTTTTTTTTTTTTTTAGTTTTTTTTAAAGTGGAAATGTTACTTCCTAGGGAGTAGAAATCAGATTTGCCACTGTCTAAGTATCTTTTTTTTTGGGGCTGGCAAATAAAGAAAAAGAAAGAAAAAGAAAGAAAAAGAAAGAAAAGAAAGAAAAGAAAGAAAAAAAAGAAAAGAAAGATAAGAAAGATAAGAAAGAAAAGAAAGATAATTATTTATTTTGCACAGATTACAAATGCACATTAATTTTCAAAAGCCTAGTATCCAAGCAAAAATAAAATAAAACTAAATATCCTATGACTTCTCTCGCTCTGAATGGAGCGGGAGTGGGCGTGTCAGACTCTTACTGACTAAAACCCACCCCTTTTCCTTGCCCTGAGTGCTCATGGGCGCGGTATCTCTGTTTCGAATTTATCCACGACCCCTGGGCAGGATCTAAGTACCTACCTCTTTTTACTCGACCGTTCCAGAAGGAGGTTAATGTTTTTGGCAGTTTGTATGTGTGTATGTATGTTAGTATGTCTACTTATTTGGTACGATTTGCAGCCGGATGGATTTTTAACAAATGAGACATCATTAGATTTGTCTTCAAAGCCGAAGTGACATAGATTATAAAATAACTTTTTTACAAAAATAAAAAACCGACTTTTAAATACACTAAAAATTAAAAAATAACTTTAATTTCGGCAGTCGGTGTCAAATAACGTAAGAAATAAAATACAAACACCGACTTCCGAAAGGTTGTTTATTTTTTAAAAAAGTTTTTTATTTTTCCCTTTTTAGTTGTTATACCCCAGAACTAAAAACCCCAATAACATGGAATGTCGTAATTGGAAAACACCAAAACGTCATCCAGGTATACGTATTTTTTGTTTTTGTTCAATTTTTCAAAAAGCGCTGAAGCAATTTTGATAAAATTTATATGGGACCACCTCGGGAGTATAAAATCGGTCCTCAATTGACGGAGAAATCGGTGGATATACATAAAAAAAAAACATACATACAGTCAAACATAGACCTCCTCCTTTTTCAAAGTTGGTTAAAAATTAAAAAAAAATACCGTACCGTTGTATTTGTTTGTTTATAAGTTTATAGAGTGCGCTAAGTTGTTTCTTCTCTGGGCGTGTTTTGTTTTCTTTATTTTTCAGTCTGTTTCTTTCGTTAATAAGTTTCTCTACATACGCTGATAGTGGAGCTATGTCTTTGTTTTTTATTTTAGGTAACTACCTAAAATAAAAAACAAAGACATAGCTCCACTATAACACCAAACCAAACTACTTACTAAAGGAACTTTACTAAAGGAACTCCTTTACAGATTCTTTTATTATTCTTATTAGTTTTCCATATGCTAATTCCATATCATCGAGACGAGATTTTCCATAGAAACGAGACTACAAGGCACATCGATATAATATAATAGAAGAAGAGTTGCAAAAGAGAGCATCAGTCAAAAGAGCACAAGTAAAATTGAACACATCTAAACCGTGGATTATGTATCTGAAAAATAAAGAAAACAAAACAATATCTAATAGGGATTGCCTCATCGAGACCGCTACACAGTTCTACAGGGAGCTCTATGGAAACGAGGAGAGTCATCACCGTACTAGACCAGAGCCATTCGCAGCACTGAGTGTCGTGCCATCTATAATAGAGAGTGAAGTCCGTCGTGCAATCCAACACCTGAAGTCAGCTAAGAGTCCAGGCGATGATGGAATAACTAATGATATTTTAAAAGCGATTATTGACCCGCTAGTACCAATACTGACATCCCTTTTCAATGACATACTGACGCTCAACAAAGTACCAAAGGAATGGGGAATATCGATTATAACTCTGTTATACAAAAAAGGCGATCCGACAGACTTAGGAAATTATAGGCCAATAAGTTTACAACAAACAGTATACAAAGTGTTTGCCACAGTACTATTAAATCGAATCTCAAGGATATTAGACAACAACCAACCCCGAGAACAGGCCGGCTTCAGAAGAACATACTCAACCATAGACCACATCTTCACCTTGACACAACTAATCGAGAAATACTCTGAATATGGCAAGAAACTCTACGTAGCGTTTATAGACTACTGCAAAGCGTTTGATTCTATTAAACACGAACCTTTGTGGTTAGCACTGATGACGCAGGGAGTCGAAAACCGATATATAGAGATACTGAAAGAGATCTATAAAAACAGCAAGGCGGCGGTTAAGCTGGAAAGAAAAGGAGAGCCATTTGATATCAGAAGAGGCGTGAAACAAGGTGATCCGATCTCACCTAATTTATTTACTGCTCTTTTGGAATATATCTTCAGACAATTAGACTGGGAAGATAAAGGCATCAGAACACCAATAAAAACTGAATCTCATTCTATAAGCTATGTGAATGAGTATATATACCTGGGGCAAAGCATATCATTCCTGAATCAAACATCTCGTGAAGTAGATCGCCGTATAAAGAAAGCCTGGAATAAATACTGGTCGCTGAAGGAGGTTTTCAAAAGTAAACTACCAATGCATCTAAAAAGGAAAGCGATGGACTCCGTTGTTATGCCGACACTATTGTACGGGTGTCAAACTTGGTCGTTTACAAAAGACATCGTACAAAAGATTAACGTGTTCCAAAGAGCCGCAGAACGAAGTATGTTGGGTATAAAGCTGAAGGATAGGAAGAAAAACACATACATTAGATCCATAACAAAGGTAACGGACGCCGTCGAGCTAGCAAGCAGACTGAAATGGCGATGGGCTGGGCATATAGCTAGAATCACAGATAATAGATGGAGCGAAAGGATATTACATTGGTATCCCTACGAAGCCAAACGCCCGCGCGGCCGACCTAGGCGACGCTGGAGTGACGATATCTACCAAGTAGCCGGATCTACATGGACTCGCCAAGCACAAGACAGACAGCACTGGAAAGAGTTGGAGGAGGCCTACACCCAGAAATGGGTACCCCAATAATATACTTGTATTTTGATAAGGGGACAAAGTATTCCGAAAAATCTTAAGTAAAATAAAACCTAAATACCTAGAAATGTCAATGTTTACAAATATGTTATTGAAAAATGATTCAAGAATGTAATTTAATCAAATATATTTTAATATTAAGTGAAAGCATGAATTTAAAAATAAAATCTAAATAATTGTATAAAAAATAAATAATACTTATATATATAATTTAATAGAATATACTTGTAGAATGGAATTATGATTTATATGAATTGGTATTGAAATGTGCATGAAAATATGTTATGGAATTGTGTATACTGTTAATTTGGGAAATAAAGGCTTTATTATTATTCCATTTATTTTATAGTTTAAACATACAATTTACATTTTTAAATATTAAAATATCAAAATATAAAAACATTTAAAAATATAAAAAATAGTATCCCACCGGTATCGGGATAGGGTCCAAGCTACCGGTGGTCAGGGCTCCTGAGAGAGGAACCTCCTAACTATGCGCGCCGTGTCCAGGAGTACTGCCTTCTGGATCAAGCCCTTGATCCAGCTGCCCAACGAGAGCCTCCTTAGGTGTTCGTCGAGGCTCTTGGCTATTAAGCCATTGGCCGTCACGACTATCGGCACAATTATTATTATTATTATTACCGTACCGTACCGTTGACCGTATTACAGGAACGTTCAAGAATGTGGTGGAAGTTTCCAGACGATTCCACTACGTTCGAGAACATTCCATTATGGTACTGCGTAGAATTTTAAAGATGTTTCTAGAATATTCCACTATGGGCTAGTTTGACAATTTCCTGGAAACTTCTATGACTGTATAAATAGGCCGGGCGGGCGGCCAGTGAGTCAGTCGGTTTTCGACTACGAATGCGAATGGATATGAATACAAGTGATTACGAAGAGAATAGTATAAATAATCAATAGTGTTTATGTAAATAAACTGTTTGAGTCTTTCAGGCCCCTCGCGTCTCCATAAGGAGACGCGACAATAGGTTTTTAATTGTGTTTGCTAATGAGGGGCTTGACGGGCTATTTGGGTAATGAATAGGTGGAAATTAATTTATCCCATACCCAGCTCGTAACTGTATCTACAAAGTCTACGAGTATGTCACCAATATCGTCTTCCTACCCTTATTCGGAGGTCAATTTTTTATTTTTTTATTTCAGATCAATCAAATCCATATATTGTTAGTAAATGTCTTAACCTAATGTTAGTAAAAAACAACTCTATATACAAAATTGAAACGACTGACACCTATGTGTACAGCCGTATCCAGTGAGCCAGCATGGGGCTGTCCCACCTATCATACAAAACACTCAGGATGCTATGGGAGCTAGCACGTATTCTACCGAGAATAAAAGCTACACATAACACAACATATCTTCAACTTTCATACTTCTGTAGTACATGTAATCAATATCTCTTTGAATAAAATTATTTAATTTCCAGACTGATAGAGACAGCACTTTGATCAAAGGTTCACGATACAGTTCTATCAGTTATTAACGATGCTCCATCGATTCGATTCCTGCGAGACATTCTTGTGGCTCTACTCAGATATTCTATAACTTTGTAATATAAGGTCTTTTATATCTTACGATACGATTTGTCGGAAGCTTGAATATGATTTTTTAAATAGCATAATCAAGCCTTTTATTGGGTTACAGGCCTCCTCTCTGCGACAAGGAGTGGGCTGTAATCCACAGTATTTGGCTTCAAGTTTAGCCATTAGATTCCATCAATTCCTATGGCAGGCAACAGGATATGCAGGACACGGTATTATAAGTGGCTTAAAAAGCCGTAAAAGCTTCCTGAGATATACGGTCTCCTTGGAAGTCAATGCAGAGCTGGCGAGAGTTGTGAACTGTGGGGAACCACACACCCTACGTCTCCACACATCAACACTCCAGCTGAGCATCTAATCCCTGGACACGAACTTCAGTGGCCAATATGGAAATCTCTCGTGTGCCGCGGTATAAACAATCAGACCAAAATTAAATGGAATATCATCCGAAACCCAGTGCAAGTGAGAAGCCCTTTCGCAGAATATGACCCATTTTCTTTCCTGCCCTTCATACTCAATTACCAGCACCTTCCAGGATCCGAACGTGGCTAATGACAAAGCTTTCAGAGTAACCACATCATGGTCAGAAATAAAATTAAAATGACCGTCGACACAAAAAGAAGAAGATCGTCTGTTGCACAACAGCACCACATTTGGACTCCAAGGCGGATGTTTCAAGGATGTCATAGGTATATGAATCTCCAAATTAATTGGGATAAAGACAGGAGGATGATAATAGCAAGATGATACCTTAACGGCCCTTAGACCAGCGTCAGACAGCATCTGTTTGGCAACATTGCAAAAACCTTTTTAGGAGGCTTGCGGAACACGATGTAAAGCCCCGCAAACCTCAAATTGAAAAGGGAGGATCCTCCGACCAGACGGGTGTTGTGTCTGGTCCGGGCAACTCCCAATGGTTGATTTCGGACTGTTGTACATGATCAATTCGCGTGGAGAACTCTGGTTGCGCGATGTAGGATTTGTGGTTTTTAGTTCGTTTGTGGCGTCATACATCTCGCTACAACTTTGAACCTTTTTGGCGCAGCCGTGAGGCACATGCTATGTTACTTTTTTTTGTGATTGTAATTTTCTTATTTAGGGTTCCGAAAGTCCGAATGAAAAAACGGAACCCTTATAGAATCACTCGCGTGTCTATCTGTTTTTTAACCGACTTTGAAAAAGGAGGAGGTTCTATGTTCGACTGTATGTATGTATTTTTTTTATGTATGTCCACCTATTTCTCTGTCAGTTGTGGACCAATTTTCAAAATTCTTTTTTTATCCGAAAGAATATACTCTCGAAGTGGTCCCATATAAATTTTATCGAAATTGCTTCAGCGCTTTTTGAAAAACTGAACAAAAACGAAAAATACGTGTACATAGATGACGTTTTTGGGTTTCTCCAATTACGAGTATGTTTAAATTCCACGTTCCATGTTAAGTTCTGGGGTACAACAACTAAAAAGTGAAAAATAAAAAACTTTTTTACAAAAAAATACAACCGACTTCCAAAAAAGAAAATGGACTAATAATTAAAAAAAGTGTGTGTGTACTTATGTACGCACGTATGAAGTTATACTTCTTTGGCGTAAAAAGATAAAAAACCAAACTGTCACAAAGTTTACAAAAGGAAAACAATCATTCGTCATGACCACAGCTAACTTCAGGGTGTCGGTTCAACTTACTTAAAAATATTGGACGCTACTAGTTGCTAACGCTCGCGCTGGCCTGTAACAGGTATACTACGCGCCCGTATGTATAATGTACTCTGTGCTACGCGCATGCGTTCGAGTGCCACGCATTCACTCTCGCTCTGTCTCTTTCTATTCCCCCTCCCCAGGAGCGTTGATCGTTTAACGCAACAGTGCTTTCATATCGCCTCCATGGTAGCGTTAAACGTTTAACGCAACCTTGTTGGAACTCGCATTAGAAGTATAACTTCAAAAATAACTTTAATTTCGGAAGTCAGTGTTTGTATTATATTTCTTCGTTATTTGACATTTTAGATGTGAATACTTCTTTAGTCGCGTTGGGCATTTTTGAGATGGGGAAAAAACTATTGAACTCGCGCGTCACCGTCACCGACCGTCGTAGTACTCGTAGCGGATTGTTTTCATTTGGAGTGAAAACCGACACCGACTTTGTTGACCGATTTTGTTGAAGTTTTCACTTCTGTCGGTACTCCCGGAGTGCCAGTTTTTTTTCATTTGCTTGAACCATATAAATATTCTTTCTAATTTTTTTATTTTCTTTCCTTAGGACTGACAACCAAAATCATAGAAACATCAGTCGGATCACCTCTAAAAAGCAACAATAACACCACAATCGTAACGCAACAAATAAATCCAACCATTAATTAAATCCAGTGTGATTTGGGGCATCGAAATTTACCGAAGACATAATTACAGTGATCCGTTATTACGAGTAGGTACTCGTACGTTCTTGTTAATTCTACTCCCGAGTATTTATAATCGGATTAGTGGTGTCTTTGAAACTAACTTTGTGGTATCCTCTTGATATCCGCAATAGCTCTTAAGTCTGTAATTGCCTGGTGATCTAGTAATTGAATAAAAACTACAAACTTTTTGTTCTAGGACATGTCGGTTTCCTCACGATGTTTTTCTTCACCGTATTCAGAACAGGTGATGAAATAAGTTACACAAAGTAAAGCGCCTGCATAGGTTTGAACCCAAGACCTGCAACTCATAAGTCGGGTTTGTTACTACTGGGCCACTACTGATCTACTTATCTACATATATACTTTTTAGGGTTTCACTCACGTGCCCGTCTGTCTGTCACAAAGGTTATGCAGCCAAACGGTTGAAGTTAGTCTTTAAATTTTCATAGTTTAAGCATCTTGTTGACCCAAAGCTATAAAAATAAAAATAGTCAAAAATACATTTGGTAGGGCACTTAGCTGTTTATTTTTTTTTAAGTAAGGATGTGTGGGTAGATAAGTATTTAGACAGATGTCTGCGGCCGAAGAAAGGCCGGCTAAAATCCGCCATAACTAATGATCTTGGCAGATAATCCTGTAATCACTTTCCTTAGGGAACGTATTTTTTGGTAGGCCCGACATCTTTGGGTGGACGGAGAGAAACATTTTGTAATTTTACGACATTTTCCTTACATAGCGTTAGAAGATGCAATCTGTTCAAGGCTGTCGGCTTCAAACTGCTTTCAAAATATTTCTATCTATTTTCAAAGGAGAATGGAGCAGGAGCGACTCTGTGATAACGGCCTCGATTTAGGAGTTGTAAGGTCGTAGGTTCGAACCCAGTGGGATCTGGAGGCAAAAATCCTCGCGAACCTCTATGAGGACCGCGAGGAGGCGAAACGCCGGGGTGAAACTCCGCTGCCGCGACAACTCGCGGCTCGGCGGACGGAGCTCCGGCAGGATCTCATGACGACATGGAGACAGCGATTGTCACAACCCCGCGCTGGGCACGCCACCATTGCGGCGGTAGTGCCCCTCTTTGAGGCTTGGCTGGAGAGACCTCACGGCGCCCTCACCTTCCGCCTGACGCAGGTCCTCACCGGACACGGTTGTTTCGGGAGGTTCCTGTTTCGGATCAAGCGGGAGGTGACGCCCGGGTGTTTCCATTGCACGGATCGCCCCGAGGACACGGTGGAGCATACGGTGGAGGTCTGCCCCGCTTGGGCGGAGCAACGCCGTGTCCTCGTGGATGCGATAGGCGGCAGCGACCTCTCGCGCCCTGCCCTGGTTCAGGCCATGGTACGGAGCGAGAGGGAATGGGAAGCCGTCTCCTCCTTCTGCGAAGCAGTAATGCTCGCGAAGGCGGAGGCGGGACGCGTGAGAGAGCACCAACAACGGAGTCGCCCTCACGCCCTCAGCAGCAGCCGCCTCAGGAGACGCCGGGGACTTCCGGCGCCGCGAGACGATCTCCGGCCACCGTAGACCCGGGCCTGCGGACGGCGAGTAGTGGGTAACTCGCCGTCCGATCAGCACCAGGCCCGAGAGTCGACGGCGCGTAGTGTCCACGCGCGCCTCAAAGAGTTGTCAGCAAGAGACGGGGCCTGTCATGGCCGATGCCTGCCCGGGGGTTGAGGATAAATTCGAAACAGAGTTACCTCGCCCCTGGGCACTCAAAGGCAGGAAGGAACAGGGGTGGGTTTTAGTCAGTAAGAGTCTGACACGCCCTCCCGCTCCGCCCAGAGCGGGAGAAGTCATAGGATGATTTCCCACCCCACAAAAAAAAAAAAAAAAAAAGGCAGACGTCTTTGTGTAATTTATTACAACACCAAGGCTCTCAAAACGATGAAGCAAATCATCGTCAAGAAACCGGTATGTCTTAAAACAAAAAAACTTAAAAAAAAAGCAGTACCGACTTACAAAAAAGAAAATACTTAATTTCGGAAGTCGCGTGTTTGTATTTTATTATTTGACACTGACTTCCGAAATTAAAGTTATTTTACCCACCCTCCAAAAAATAAAGGTATAATAACTGCCTCGCACAATCGCGACAACTGAGCGTGAGATGCTTTTTTTTTTAGTCGTTTGGTAAATCATCCTATGACGTGACGTGTCAGACTCTTACTGACTGAAACCCAGGGGCGCGGTACCTCTGTTTCGAATTTATCCGCAACCCCTTTTTTATGGGCTGGGAAATCATCTAATGACTTCTCCCGCTCTGGGTGGAGCGGGACTGCGGGAGGGCGTGTCAGACTCTTACTGACTAAAACCCACCCCTGTTCCTTCCTGCCCTTAGTGCCCGGGGGCAAGGTAACTCTGTTTCGAATTTATCCTCAACCCCCAGGCAGGCATCGGCCATGACGGGCCCCGTCCAAATTGCTGACAACTCTTTGAAGCGCGCGTGGAACACTACGCGCCGTCGACTCTCGGGCCTGGTGCTGATCGGACGGCGAGCTACCCATTGCTTGTCGTCCGCAGGCCCGGGTATCCGCTACCCCTTGGCATGCATGCATTGATCGGCCATAACAGGCCCAGTCAGTGGTTGCTGACATCCCTTTGAGGCGCGCGTGGAACACTACGCGCCGTCGACTCTCGGGCGAGCTACCCATTACTCGTCGTCCGCAGGCCCGCGTCTACGGTGGCCGGAGATCGTCTCGCAACCCCCGACGCCCACCCGGGCCTGCGGACGGCGAGCAGTCTGATCAGCACCAGGCCCGTGAGTCAACGGCGCGTAGTGTTCCACGCGCACCTCAAAGAGATTAGTGTCAGCCACCACTGACGGGGCCCATCGTGGCCGGTGCCTGCATGCCTAGGGGTAGCGGATAAATTCTGAAAATGAGTTACCGCACCCCTGGGCACTCAGGCAGGGAAGGAACAGGAGTGGGTTTTAGTCAGTAAGAGTCTGACACGCCCTCCCGCTCTACCCAGAGCGGGAGAAGTCATTGGATGATTTCCCACACCACCAAAAGAAAAAAAAAACCCCGACTCCCAGGGTGTATCCTGCGGCGGCTGCGGCTGGGAGCGTGAGGCCGACTCCGTTGAGTCTCCCTCACCCTTTCCGCCTCCTCCTTCGCGAGCATTACTGCTTCGTAGAAGGAGGAGGCTGCTTCCCAGTCCCTCTCGCTCCATACTATTGTCTGGACCAGGGCCGGGCGCGAGAGGTCGCCGCTGTCGATCACGTCCACGAGGACACGACGGTGCTCTGCTCAAGCGGGGCAGATCTCTACCGTATGCTCCACCGTGTCCTCTGGGCTATCCGCACGATGAGCGTGAGGTCCTGGGATCGATTTCCGTGTAAGGCAAATAGTGCTATTGGGTTTTTCCATTAGAAATTACTCTGTAGCAGCCCAGAGTTTGGAAGTTGGTGGCCTGGGAAAGCACGTAAAGCGGTTGGTCCTGATCTCTCGCCAGTCGTATCGTATTGCCGTCTCATCCGACTATGAGAGAAAAGGAACAGTGAGCGTACCTGTGTTCGAGTACACACTTGTACACTGTAATATCTCCTGTATACTTGGCTAATCTCCGTTGAGATTGGTCACCGTGATCGAAATTACGGTTGGGAGGATTATTTTATTATAACATGGACTAGGAAGACTGCGAACCACTGCGAACACACTAGTATGTTAAACGTAAAACAATATGTACACGTACATAGCTCTACTTTTATACCGCAATAGCACTGCAGACGCAGCCTAATGGCTTGCAAGGATCGGGTAAATTGAATCTTCTTTCTATTTTTCTTCGAAGCTGTTTTGTTTATTTCAAATTGTAGAAGAAATAAGAGAATACATACCTAGTTGTGTAGGATACGTATAGTTTCTTAGATATTTCTGTTGCCGACTGCTCTTGCAAAAAAATAATAGAACCGGTGTTTCTGATTTAATTTCTTCGTTTTTTGACACCGACTTCCGAAATTAAAGTTATTTTGCACTTTTTTGTTTGTTTTTGGAAAACTGTTCTATTTTCTGTAAAAAATTAAATTGTGTTAACAATATATAGAGAAACGATGGCAGTAATCGCATTAGTCATTGAAGAGTTTCACTGTCTATCTCCGAAATCTTCATCAGATCCTAATGTATTAGGTATACTAAAACCTTCTTTTATTTGAGACTCACACAAGAACTTAAAACTAACAATACATAGGTATTATGGTAAAAACTTTTAATTACAAAAAATAGAACCGACTTCCAAAGTAAAACAAAAAAAGTGCAAAATAATTTTAATTTCGGAAGTCGGTGTTTCTGGTTTTGTTTCTTTGTTTTTGACACCGACTTCCGTTTAAGTTATTTTGCACTTTTTTGTTTTTTTTGTTTGTTTTGGAAGTCAGTTCTATTTTTTGTAAAAAAAGTTTTTTCATAATACCTATTGTATTGTTAGTTTTTAATAAGTTCTTGTATGAGGTACAAATAAATAGTTTTTCTTTATTTTCTTCTTTGTTTCCTATATAATGTAATTATGTCTAGAGGCTCTTATTTTTCTTTCGTCTTCTTTGGACAGATCGGCCTCGGTCTCGACTCTCAACGCGTTGTGGTCAATCGCTGACGTATAGTCTTCATTCAAATAATAAGCTTACAGACTGCGTGATTGTCTATCATCCAAGATACCACACTTTATATTTCATTATTGAATCAATTTTAATGTCCACCTACGGCTATGTCCCGACCTGTCGCTAGCATTATGCTGCAGTTTTCAACTAATAATAAATTGCTGTGGACTGGAACCTCTGGTATTACTTTCATATTAATGTAGCTTGGGGCTAACCTCTGCTATACACTTTGAGGGGTCGAATTATACAGTAGTTGAGCGCATAATGTCTATGGACTGCTCGTGGACTTGGGAATGATAACTAGGCTATTTTAGGGGTTGGGGTAATTGAGGTGTATTTAAAAGTGTCCCCGTTAGCCAGTCAGAAGTGATGAGATGAAACACCGGGTGGTTTTAGTCAGTAGGTGAATGACAGAAACCCAAAAATCAATGAAGAATGCAACACGTAAAACAAAAATCTAAAATATTAAAATCTCGTGTCAAGGTGTTTGTGGTTGCACTCCTCCGAAGCGGCTCGACCAATTTTAATTTTTTTTTTGTATGTTTGGTAGGTATGAGAATAGGTCGTAAAGTATTGTACACACTATCTTTTTTTTTTGTGGGTTAGGAATACATCCAATGACTTCTCCCGCTCTGAGCGGAGCGGGAAGGCATGTCAGACTCTTATTGACTAAAACCTACCCCTGTTCCTTCATTGCCTGAATGCCCGGGGGCGCGGTAACTCTGTTTTGAATTTATCCGCTACCCTTTGGCATGCATGCATCGGCCATGACGGGCCCCGTCAGTAGTTGCTGACATCTCTTTGAAGCGCGTGGAACACTACGCGCCGTCGACTCTCGGGCCTGGTGCTGATCGGACGGCGTGCTACCCATTACTCGCCATCCGCAGACCCGCGTTAACGGTGGCCGGAGATCGTCTTGCGACCCTCGACGCCCAGGGCGTCTCCTACGGCGGCTGCAGCTGGGGGCATGAGGGCGACTCTATTAAGCCTCCTTCACCCGTTCCGCCTCCTCCTTCGAGATGATTACAGCTTTGCAGAAGGAGGAGACTGCTTCCCATTCCCTCTCGCTCCGTACCATGGCCTGGACCAGGTCCGGGCGCGAGAGGTCGCTGCCGCCGATCGCCTCCACGAGGACACGGCGGTGCTCCGCCCAAGCAGGGTAGATCTCTACCATACGGTGGAGCTCCAACCCTCCTGACCTCACCCCCATTTTTTATCACAGAACAACGTTTTCTGGGTCAGCTAGCATATGTATAAACTCATGCTAGGTTCCTATTAGGTAAGACAAGAATTACCGAACGCTACACTACCATTATTTTTTAGTCGAAAGGCTACATGGTGAATAGTGAAAGCCTATGAGGGAGACCTTTGCCCAGGTGTGGGCAAGATCGACCACAAAAAAAATAAAAAAATTGCCAGCATTCATTTCGATCAAATGAAACGGTCAAATGACATTAGCGAGCAATTATATATCTCTATTGAATACCTACTCGACTTTTTTGGAATGTCTTTATATGCGTGAAAAGTAACTGCATTTGAAGTATTTTTAAGTTCAATGTTAATGTAAATATAGATAAGTAAGTAATAATAATAATAGGGCTTGATTCAGAAAGCAGTACTTCTGGACACGGCTCGCATTGTCAGGCGGTTTTTCTCTCTGGAGCCCTGACCGCCGGTAGCTTGGACATATTACTCTACTATACTTTATATACTATTTTTTATATTTTAAATGTTTTTTATATCTTTTCTATTGAAATATTTAAAAATATAATTTATATGTTTACAGAAAAATAAACGGAATAATAATAATAAAACTTTATTGCAGACCGTAAAAGATCCATAGCCACATAATTTAAAAAAAAAGTACAAAAAAGAATACTATTCAATTAATGTACGAAGTTTAAAAACAGTAATAATTCACAAAATAAAAAAAAAAACAAAAAAATAAAATAAAATAAAAATAATAACTTAAATAAAAAGTAGTAAGTAGTAACAGTAATAATTTTTTTAGTATTAATTTTTAGTATTTTTTTTATACTAGCTTCTGCCAGCGGCTTCGCCCGCGTGTAATTAGTACTTCCGCCCATTGTATATAGCCTCTATGTTATTCTGATGTTTATAAGCTATATTACTGTAAAGTTTCATCAACATCCGTTTAGCAGTTTTTTTTAGCGTGAAAGAGTAACAAACATCCATACATACAACCTCAAAAAATCTCACATTAGAAGGTTATCACTATATTCAACACGTTATCAAGAAGATTACATTCAAAAGTGGTTACAGAAACCGTCCATCCAAATTCTACCCGTACCTAAGTTTCCGATGGCCTTTTACCGTACATGACACATTGGCGCCACCTATCTTTGTTTTCAGGTCATTACACACGCCACATTTTATTGGGAACGCGTGCTTTTATTCTCGAAGTATATTTCGTTGTTATAATATATATTTTTTCAAGCTGTACCTAATATTTTACTAACTTTTATTTAAGGTGGAAGCGCCAGGGTAACCCACGAAATTCAAATTTTTTTACGTTTTTTGCAATTTATAGGTCAGTGTCATGTTATATCTTGGTCAAAATTTGATTCGCGGCCGTAGCAAATATGTATTTATAGAATTATAGTCATAAATCATCAATACAACTCTTTCAGTTAGAATTGATGTCAAATGTAAGTATTTCATAAAATCATGACATTTGACATTTTCACATTTTTCTATTCTTTTTTGTTTTCTTTTTTTGCTACCTACCTTTCTTTTTTTAAATGATTAAGTTTTTATTTATTATTGTGTGTGCCTATATCTGTAGCAAATAAATGTTTTTTCTTTCTTTCTTTCACCTTAACTTGCAATGATTGTTTATTCGGGTTAAATCTTGCAAACTGAATAAGAACCACTTCGTCTTGTTCTACGGAGTTGAATTTTTACATGTTGTTTCAGTACCGATGACAATGCATTTTTATGGTAAGCATGAAGTGAATCGACATCCAGCATTAGGAACCCTTCAACGGTCTACAGCAGAGACCCGCCATTTTGTATACACATTCAAAAGCTTGTATTTTTGACTATTAATTTATTATTAGATGCCGTGAGTAGCGTATACATAGTAGATGAAATTAAAATTCAGTCAAAGCATACCTACCTACATTTCTTTTTTTTATTGTTGATAGGCACGCGTTCTCATCTGATGGTAAGTGATGATGTGGTCGAAGATGGAGCACGCTTGTCTAGAAGAAACCTATGTTTGGTTTAAATTCGTTACATCATAAGACTTTAATATTATTGTCTAGAAATTATAATAATTAATTTTAGAATTTGGATAGTCTAGACTCTGGACTAACTTTTAAATTAATTCCAGACGGTAATCAACGGGACGGGAACAATCTAAAATTATAATTAATGTTTTATTCGTTATTATTTTGGTGAATTAGATCAAGATTATTCCAATAGATGTAACGTTCATCAAACATCGCCATACACGACCAATAAGTATAAGGCCGGGACTCCACCAAAGCGGAGATGTGTGCGGTGTGCTGTGTGCTGTGCGAGAACAACGAATCAATAGAATTGTGTTATTCACACATCTCCTCTCCGGTCAGCTTTTTCTATTGGTTGTTCTCGCACAGCACACAGCACACCGCACACATCTCCGCTTTGTTGGAGTCCCGGCCTAAGTGTTCGGTACCCACCAACCCACCAACTGCGAAACACTAAATCTTTGGGCTACATTAGGCACCGACCCGATTACACAAAGCTTTATGTCTCGTGCTTGAGACTTAAAATAACAGAATACGACCTTTGAGAGATTTTAGCTTGATTGTTTAAAAGTATGCTAATTTCGGGAGAAGCATGTAAATTCTTTAAAAAACCTTCCAGCCATTCGACTATCTGCGAAGGGAGAAGTCTATTCATCTTGTGACGTGTAAAGTTGTGTAATGTAGTTTTTGAGAAGCAGACGACTTACAAAGCTAGCTAGCTGATGAATGGTTCCTATCATTCACAAACGGTTGAATGAACCCATACAGTATAGGAAGAAAGGTGGGAATTAATACTTTCGCCCTTATAAACTGTCAACCCCTTTGTCACCCATTTTTTTGTTTGTTTTGTAAGTCATCCAATGACATCTCCCGCTCTGGGGGAGCGGGAGGGCGTGTCAGAATCTTACTGACTAAAATCCACCCCTGTTCCTTCCCTGCAGCAAACCCTGGGCAGTTTATCACCCCCTTAAGGGTTGAATTTCGAAAAATCCTTTCTTAGTGGATACCTACTCTTAACAAAGAACACACCTTTCAAATTTCATGTCTCTAGGACCAGCAGTTTAGGCTGTGCGTTGATATATCAGTCAGTCAGGCAGGACCTTGAATTTTAAATATATACCGACTAGCTTCTGCCTGCGGCTTCGTCCGCGTGGAATTAGTACCCGAAACCGGAACCGTCACCGTATGTTCGGCTCTCCTACCAGTTTATAATTAGTAGTAAGTCCGACCTACTAGTCGGTAGAATGCGAAACAGAAACTGAATTTCAAGTGGTAAAATTGTCAATTTTATACTTTTTTTATTTTGGTTTCAAACAGTCTTATATAAACAATATAATTCTTAGGACAATTGTTTTCTTACAATAGACCCATAGTGCCGACGGCGGCAATGTGATATAGTAACCTAATGGTAAAAATAAGTACAATAAGCTCCTATTATGGAAAGACGTTAGAAATACATAATTCATTTTTGAGATTAAAAATGTTGATTTAAAAAAGTTATCAGACTACTCGTATGAATTCAGCCCTCATTTACTAAATAATTTACTAAAACGATGATTACACACATCCACGAACTTCACGACCGACTCTTCGGTCGGAAACTCTTCTTCTTTGCCCTCGCCTCTTCCCGTTACGCGGAATCGGCTTTCTTAATCCTTCGGCGCCATTCACTTCGTTGGTAAGCATTCTCATCTACAAGGCCAAGCTTTTGCATGTCCTTCCGGACATTTGTCATCCAGGTAGTTAGCGGTCTACCTCTCCCTCTCTTTTTTGTAGCCATGGAAAGACACTTCTTCACGATATGGTCACTGGACTCCGTAATCTTATCAGTAATCGGCTTTACTTTGAAGTTCCCCCTTACGTGTTCGTTACGCACTCTGTCTGTGAGAGTGACTCCATCCGACCAACGTAGCATGCGCATTTCAGCGGTATGAAGTTTCTGCTCATGAACTTTCTTCGAAGCCCACGTTTCGCTACCATAGAGTAAAACAGGCCTCACAGCTGTTTTGTAGACCTTGCCTTTGGTTCCTATTGGCATTTTTGGATCGCAGGGAACTCCCAATAGTGTACGCCACTTATTCCACCCAGACATCGTTCTGTGCGTAATGTCGGCTGTTATTGATCCATCCTCTGCGATGACCGATCCTAGGTATTTAATTTTTTTTACTCTAGGTAGGGCTACGCCATCCAATTTGACTTCCGCGCTTGATGGTATAGATTCGTCGGGGTTGAAGTTGCATACCATGTACTCCGTCTTGATTCTGCTTATGCGTAATCCGTTCAACTCTAAAGATTTCCTCCATTGCTCCAAATTTTCTTGTATTTTGTCTATACTGTTTGAAATGAGTGCAACTTCATCCGCATATAAAAGGTTCCATGGTATGAGTTTCTGGATTTTCTCGGTTAGGTAGTTCATGGTGATATTAAAAAGCAAGGGACTTAATGTGATGCCTTGATGGACTCCTACTTTGATACCGAAGCTCTTCGACTGCCCGGCTGCACTTCTGACACAGGTTTGTACGTTATGGTACATGTCCATAATGAGTTTTATGTAATGTTCAGGGACATTTTGAGATCTCAGGGCTTGCCATATAATGGTCCTTGGCACACGATCGAAGGCCTTCTCAAGATCTATGAATACCATCCACAGATTCTGTTTGTTTTCGAGAGCTTTTTCCATGACCAACCTGATTGCATGGATCGCGTCTGTTGCTCCTTTCCCCGAAGTAAAACCGAACTGATTGTCTGTTAAGTTAATTTGTTTTTGAAGGCGTTCACTTAGGACTCGTTCCCAAATCTTGAGGGTGTGTGATGTGAGTTTTATACCGCGGTAATTGGCACATTCTCGAACATCTCCCTTGTTCTTGTAGAATGGGACCAGTACACTCTTTCTCCAGGCATCTGGCATTTTTCCGCTTTTCATGATGTTACTAAATAAGTTAGTGTTGAAACTAATAAAAAAATAAATACTATTTTCAAAAAACTCGACTGTAAAAAACAGCTAAAAAATTCCAAACAAGCCACTTCTCAAGCAGTTTGATGCAGTTGGTGGCAGTTATTTTAGTTCAATTATTGATTTCATGCCACCAACTGCATTTTTAATTTTTATTTTCTACATATTAGTGAGTTATATTTTTGGAATCGCCTCCTCGAACCCTTTATTTTGATACCCCACTTAATATAGTTCTTTTATTTTTCACAATAAATTATTTATTACTGTCATGTCTTAGCACTCGCAAGATTAAGACGAATCAATTGACGTAAGAATTATCAAAATCGGACCATGTGTTTAGTCTCTAAAGCGCCACAAAGAAACAAACATACATATATACATAGGCTGATAAACACATTACCCTCCCTTGCCTCGCGCAGTCAGGTAAAAAAACCCTTGTCTTCAAAAGTGTGCCTTTAAAAAGTTACTTGATACAAAAAAATAAACCTGTCTTGTCTTTTAAAACTTCAATAATCTTGTTCCAAACTTCAAACAATATTCCCTCAGAATTTGTCAGTAAGTTAAAGGATCCATCACATCAACGGCATTCAATATGCAATACATTTGCGATGAGCTCCGTAATGGAGTCCCTCACTTTGTAGAGGAGGGACTCGGTTTAAATTCAAATTTATTTTTATGTTATGCCGGTGGTCCATGGTCATCGGACCGTGGTCTATCGTCTACGGCCTGTGGGTTTGATGTTATGCTGATCTGTGTTTATTATGGAGATAGGTTTTAGTTTGAGTATTACTGTTGTATGGTCTTTCTTCTCTTCTCAATCGATCTTTCACTGCTGACAATCGTGACTCCGTAACAAATTGTCAACGGTCTTTCTCCATCTGTTACGATCAGTGGCCTGGTGGCGTGCGGCGCTGATAGGTATCGCCAAGTGCTGGGATATTCCGACCACCTTTTTGGGCATCGGCCTCTTGGTCTTTTGCCCTCTATTTTCCCAGTCACCATTAGCCGTTCCATGTTGTTGGTACCTCTGCGGACAACGTGGCCGAAGTAGGTATCTCATGACACGTTTCAGGCAGGTTGAGGACAATTGTTGTGCTTTCTAAATTCTAGATAATTCTAAAAAAATCTAAATAAGGCTGAATGTGATATTGTATCGGCAATAACGATTGTCATAAAGTCCAAAATGTATGAGATTTACATGAGCTACATAATGAAAATGTCGCAGTCATTTTCAAGTTTTGACATTCACTGAAAGAAATGTTTGAAGCCTCTTAGATTATTCAGCAGTTTACATATTATAAACCTAATTTATTTCTACACATACCTAAGCAGCTTTACAATTCTCACAACACACATTACAAAAACAACATAGGTACCTAATAGTAACCACAATCTCCGCTACTGGCTAGCGGCTGAATGACCGAGATACTTTCGATTTTAAAACCACAAAAATAAAATATAAACAGTCAATCAAATGTTTTATCATACCAGCCGTCGAACTGTAATCTTTCTCTTTAAAATTCATAATGATATACATATAAATGAAGGTTTGACTGAAGGTAAAAGTGACTAATACCCGCATGTTGCAGTGAAAGTGTATCCAAATCAGATGCCCCAGTGAGGTTGGGAAATAAGAAAAAGACTAATCGTAAAATGGTTCTTGGTTCCGTAGTTTATAGAATAATCGAGCAAGTCGCTGATTTATCTATTAATTTACAAAGGACGGTCTTCACCTACATTTTTAACCGACTTCAAAAAAAGAGGAGGTTCTCAATTCGTCATAATCTTGAATTTTTTATGAATTTTCTCCGATTACTCGAAGACGCCTGAACTGATTTGGAAAATTATTTTTTTGTTTGAAAGGGTAATACGTCCTAGATGTTCCCCTTTAAATTTGGTGAAGACCTGATGAAGAACTTCGGAGATAGACAATCTGGGAGTCTTCAATAATTAATAGCAACCTTCCGGAATTACTGCAAACGCATGTCTCTTTTGGGCACTCAGGCAAGGAAGAAACAGGGGTGGGTTTTAGTCAGTAAAAGTCTGACACGAAGAGCGGGAAAAGTCATTGGATGTTTTCCCCTCCCCCCCCTCCCCCAAAAAGGGGTACACAGATTTGTACAGTTCACCCTAATTGCACCAATTATGTTCAAATTCCATCTTTAAAAACACAGAAGTCGGTGTTTCTAGTTTAATTTCTTCGTTATTTACCGACTTCTGAAATTAAAATTATTTTGTTTAGTGTTTTTTGGAAGTCGGTTGAATTTTTTTGGAAAAAAGTTTTTTTTTCAATTTTTAGTTGTTGTGTGTCCCCATAACTAAAACTAAATAGAAAAGTTATGCCTGAATTGATAGCCCCAATTCAGGCATAACTTCCTTCGAATCTCGTTTCAAGATTCAAGATTTCAAACACAACAATAACTCATGCTACTGTTAACTTAATAACCAATCAGGAATAGGGATGACGACAGGGTAAAAAAATAATTAAGTTACGTCACTTTTAAGTAAAAAGTACTACAATTATAACTTAAGTGTGACGTCATCCGAATTTTCAACCCACTGTATCGTTTTCATTTTTTGTTAAAGTGACAAAAAAGAAGTACGTGTTCAATATTTTTTGGTAATCTAACTAATAGACTATATATATTTTTTTAGTCGTCAACCTTATTGTGACCGGAGTGTTTAGGGCGCAGCGGGTGTACATCTTATTTCCATGTATCACATCCTATTCCTACTTTTCTACTTAAAATTATAAATGCGAAGGTGTGGGTGGATGGATGGATGGATTAATGTTTGTTACTCTCACTCAAATGTCTCGCTGATGGTGGCGCGTGGTGGGCCATTCGGTTCCCTTCAATATGGTTGAACTGAGTGGTGCTGATCCACGCGTCATGTTCGTGAACGGGTGCTGTCAGTTGAGACTGGTCATCTCTCAACTGCCACTGGCTTATTTTAATCTTTTTATATGTTTATTGGTTATGAATTGTTTATTTAACATTGTTCTCATATATTAGAAGCAACAAGACATATGTAACCAGGATTTTTGTAATACATAACATGGTTTAAAAGAGTGTCCATGGAGTTTCTTGCACGTTCTTCTCCATACAGATTACGCCTTGGAATGTGCAATTAGCTTCATCTTTCTGACTGACCGACTTATTGACAGTTCAAAAGTGCCTGTAAATGGTTTATTTGAAATAAAAGATTTGAATTTTTTAAAAAATATCGCTAGAACGGCAGAACAGATCTGGATGTTTGGCACAGAGATAGATTATAGTCTGAAATAGTACATAGGTTATAATTTATAAGAGGGGAAGAAGTAATTCCACGCGGGCAAAGTCGCTGGCAGAAGCCAAAACGTATTTTTCTTCTTCTTAAAACGTTGGTTTTAATATCAAGTTTTTCGTAAGGGCTACGGATTAATAAACACATATTTTCTCGCTTATACAGTTTGCCTAAGCTTTCAACTTATCCAGATTGACAGTATAATTATCTAATCCACATTGACTTTGACATAGATAAGACGTCAAAGTAAGCCTCTCTTAATTACCCTTCGTAGGTTCTATGATAACTTTATAACCTCACTGACATGAAACGGTAAGAGCAGTAAATTAAAAAAGTTGAGGGATCAAGCTTCGGAAAAAAAATGGCTGGCCGCAATATGTAAGCTTGTGTGCTTAGAGGCCAGAGCTCCAATTGGAGCTGTTGCGGAATTTATAACTTTTGTGACCCTTTCAGGAGGGATTTAGTGTTGAGAGAACAATGAACATTGTTTTTTCTTTTTTTACCGACTTTGAAAATAGGAGGTTCTTTGTTTTTTTAATGTATGTCCACTCATTTTTCTGTCAATTTTGGACCAATTTCCAAAATTTTTTTTTTATGCGAAGAATATACTCTTGAGGTGGTCCCATAAAGATTTTATCAAAATTAATTCAGCGCTTTTTGAAAAAAAAAAAAAAAGTGTGTACACAGGCTTACTGGTTTCCTTCAATTATGTTTGAATTTAATATTATTGGGGTTATCACTTCGAGCATTTTAAAATATGTAGTTTTAACTTTTGGGGTACAAGAACTAAAAAGTGATAATTTTTTTTTTTTACAAAAATACAACTGACTTCCAAAAAATAAAATACACGTAGAATTGTAAAATAACTTTAATTTCGGAAGTCGGTGTCAAATAACAGAGAAACAAAATACAAACATCGACTTTTTCGATCCTTTTGTATTTAAAATTAAAATAGCATGGGGGCTTAGACTATGACAGGTTATTAGACGGAGTGTCAAAATCCAGCAATCTGAAGTACCAGAATGAGAAGCCGGCTTGTATCTGTACACGCGAAATAAGCTCACATTGACAAAATGAGAAGCCCATACGTCATCGTTACGTTCGTCAAGGTCACTCACACATTTTAACGATCCTGCTGCATTTAATGTCCAATGACGTTCTGTCTATAACCTTTAATAGTCTAAGAATGGGGGCATCAGTAGCTAAGTAGGACGAGTCCTGGATTTCGGCATACAGCGCCAGACCCTCAAAATAGACAAAATCGTTTTTTTTTTTTTGGGGGGTGGGAAATCATCCTATGACTTCTTCCGCTCTAGGGTGGAGCGGAAGGGCGTGTCAGACTCTTACTGACTAAAACCCACCCCTGTTCCTCCCTGCCTCGAGTGCCCAGGGGCGAGGTAACTCTTTCGAATTTATCCTCCACCCCCGGGCAGGCATCGGCCGTGGCAGGCCCCGTCCCTATTGCTGACAACTCTTTGAGGCGCGCGTGGAACACTACGCGCCGTCGACTCTCGGGCCTGGTGCTGATCGGGCGGCGAGTTACCCACTACTCGTCGTCCGCAGGCCCGGGTCTACGGTGGGCGGAGATCGTCTCGCGGCCCCTGGCGTCTCCTGCGGCGGTCGCGGCTGGGGGCGCTAGGGCGACTCGGCTGTTGTTGAGTCTCCCTAACGTATGCCGCCTCCCTCTTCGCGAGCATTACTGCTTCGCAGAAGGAGGAGACGGCCTCCCATTCCCTCTCGCTCCGTACCATGGCCTGAACCAGGGCACGGCGCGAGAGGTCGCTGTCGCCGTCCGACACGCACTTGGCCGGTTTTTTCACTTTAGGATTCGCTCCCGAGGCCATTCCCTCAGAAAACGTACTTTCATTAAATGAAATTATCGTGGAATAATGTAACTTTTTATCAGTGACAGAGTTTATGAAATCGTATCGGAAGATACCATCTCAAACAAACAAATTGAATTTAAAATATTAGTTTAGATATAACTACCGACCCGCCCCAGCTTCGCAAGGGTTCTAATTATACACCTAAACATTCCTTATGAATCACCCTGTCTGTTGGTGAAAACAGCATAAAATCTGTTTAGTAGTTTTTGAGTTTATCGCGTACAGACACAGCGGGAAAGTTTGTTTTATAATATGTAGTGATAGTGATTGATAGTGATGTGTAGTGATTAGTTACAATGCTACCATCATCATTCTCCTGCCCTTATCCCAATTTATTTGGGGTCGGCGCAACATGTCCTCTTTTTCCATACTTCTCTATTAGTCGTCATCTCTGTGGTCACACCCTTTTTACCCATATCCTCTTTCACACAGTCCATCCATCGTTTCTTTGGCCTTCCCCTACTCTTATGGCCGTCCACATCCATACACAAGACTTTCCTCACGACATTTTCTTCATTCCTCCGCATCCCATACCACGACAACAGACAACTTTCAAACTTCCTCTTAGGTACTCATTCTTAATTCTATCCATGCGCGTAACACCACACATCGCTCTTAGCATTCTCATCTCAGCTGCATGCAATTGCTTTTCATTCATCCCTTTTGTGGCCCAACATTCTGAACCATACAAGACAGCAGGTTTGACCATTATTTTATAAATCTTCACCTTAAGTTTAAGGGGAATCGCAGATGGTCCCGGTGACCTGCCGCCATTTAGTTACAAAGCTACCAATAGAAGAAAATTAGTGATGAATCCTGCATGACCAATTGCTATAGTTTGATAGATCCCTACACTTAGGTACTTTAGGCAAATTTTATACCGAGAAATACTAGACGAATCCAACCACCAAACTCCTTTGACTTGCAAATTGCGACTTCATTTCAGATTATTCCGCCATTATTCAAGGGCTGTCCGCTATTTACTTAGCACAAACATCGTCTAAGCACACGTCACAGTGAATGCACAATGTTCTCTCTGTAGGACATGCCTTTGAGTGGGACATGCTTTTAGATTAGCCGAGATTACAATCACTTGGTGCAGTTTGCTCAGCTTTGTTACGCTTCGCTAACATCGTGTCACTTGGTTGTGTGAGATGTGGTTTGATCTACGTGTGACATAGAACGTTGATTAAAATATATCGTTATGTTACTATGTATGTACGGGTTTTCGGTTTCGGTATTGGAACGGCCAAAGAACCTGGAACGCAAAGGGCAATTGAAGGTTTTAGTCAGTAAGAGTCTGACTCCCTCCCGCTCCGCTGATTCCGCACCCTCAAGAAAATAAAAGTTATGTAGGTAACAGGCTTGTGTAACTAGGCATTATCAAGAGTCTGAAATAACTCACAATTGCTTGTTCATCAAATCGTAGTCAGGTGCAGAGTGAGTAGAGAGGCTGTTTTAGACGCAACTACATAATTGGTTTTGGAGCGTTATTTTGCGACATACTTTAGTGGGGCGGAATTGAAAAGGACAAAAAAATATCAGTTCCATTTGTTTTAAAATTATAGTATTAGTTAATCTCTTACTTCTCTGGCAGCGATGAGAACGCCATCGCACCCACAAATTTAAGTTCCGTCTGTTCCATTCTATTCTAATCGAAAATATAGTTAGTGATAACGTGACGGTTGCCGGGACGGAATGAAAGTAACATAAAGGAAGGATGATGTTGAGACAGATCTTGTATCTTCTTTTAATGATCTGTGTTGACAATCTAACAGGTTATATAACTATTAGACCATACATAAAAAGTGCGCAGCAATTTCGCTTTTAGTGCGTGACACGCACGTCGCACATACATGGACTATCAACGCGATAAGGTTAACCAGACTAATAAAGGTTAATAATAAGCCCCCACCTCTACTCATCAAGCCGCGTTCAGCAGAGCGTCATGGCTACGCATCAAATGTGAGAACTTAGCCTTAATTCCGAGAGGTTTTCCAGCTCTAATTAGGGCCAAGTTCAAATAAAACTCGCTCCGTAAAACGTAATCTTTATGTTTTTAAAGGCATCTTGATATTTGTAAGTACATTTTAATTATGAGACACGGAACTCTAAAGGCATCTAGCGAGCCGTTCGGAAAGTCCAATGCCAGTTGCTTTTTTTCGTGTTTTTTGTGTGATCTAATTTTGGTTGATGATAGGGGTGTGCCGAGCTGTTCGTTTCTTTTGTTTAAACCTTAAAAGCGGCAAATGTAAGTTAAGTATCACTTTTTAACCGTCGTCAAAAAGGAGGAGGTTCTCAATTCGTCTGTACCTATGTGTTTTTTTTGTTTGTTTGTTTCGTGATTACTTCGCCATTTGTGAATAGATTTTGATGATCCTTTTTTGTTTAGTAGGTGGTCCCACATAAACTTTATAGAAATTGATTCAGCGCTGTTTGAAAAAAACCACCAAAAACTAATAATTTTTATACATAGATGACGTTTTGGTTTCCTCCAATTATGTTCAAATTCCATGCTCCATGTTATTGGGGTTATCAATTTTTAATTTTTTAGTTTTGGTTTAGGTACAACAGCTAAAAAGTGAAAAATAAAAAACATTATAACAAAAAATACAACAGATTTTTGAAAAAGAAACAACACACTAAATTGCAAAATAACTTAAATTTCGGAAATCGGTGGCAAATAACGTAGAAACAAAATAGGAACACCGACTTCCGAAATTAAAGTTATTTTGCAATTTTTTGTATTGTTTGTTTTCAAAAGTCGGTTGTATTTTTTTGTAAAAAAGATTTTTTTTAAAGCATAAATAATCGAAGAAATTGTACTTATTAAAATCATTGCAAAACGTTCCAATTGGAACGAAGTTCCTTATCGCGCGTTGTGAAAGGGGGCTAGACGGAAAAAATTCTTACGAAAAGTTGTCACGACACTAATGAGGCTGTCCATCCAAAAAGATTGTGTTGGAAAAACAATCTAATAAAAACTTCTTGTATTTTTGGTGGGTAGGTACAAAGTTTGCAAGCAGATCAAGCATTATCTAACCAATTTCGTGTGTTAAATCTAGCGGAGCTTGGAACAAAGCTGAGCTGAGCTGAGCTGAGCTGAGATGAGATGAGATGAGATGATGAAGTATAACTTCTTACGTGCGTGCGTGTGTGCGTAGTTAATAATAAAAAAAAATATTATAAATTAAAAAAAATAAAATTATATTACAATTCCTTCACTAATTAATCGAAAGGAACTTCGTTCCATCCGGGTGTCCCTTGACACCTCTCAAAAATTTTTTTTATAAGATTAATTTTTCCTCATTGCCAAAACAATTTTAATTTAAAAAAGTTAATTAATGCATTAGAAAAAAGTTTTTTTAATATTCAGATTCAATAATAGAGGAAACTAGATTTTCTTTGTTTTCAGATACCGTTGATACAAATTCATAGGTACTTAATATTTAATATAGTTACAGAAAACTTTCTAAAACAGAATTTTTTATACAACAATCTCTTACAAAAGCAAACATCATTATAACAATTGCTTTTATTCGCACGTTACATGTTCGTTATACATAATTAAGTAGGTACTTGTTATAAGCTTTGAGAGTACCTGCAGGGCATGTGTAACACGCTCTACATATCTGGTAATGTGAATAGTTAACTAACAAGAAAATTAAATTCTTTTACTTTCTGTTTTTAGGGTTCCGTACCCGAAGGGTCCAAACGGAACTCTATTGCTGTCACTCACGTGTCCGTATGTCTGTGCCTGTCTGCCCGTTGTCTGTCACAAAATTATGTTCCGAAGAATTTTTTAACTTTAGTGACCTATGAACTTGTTTGGTGATAATTTTTATTATTACGTTTATTTTACTAACAAAATGAAATACCAATATATTGATAAATCATTTGGTACGGAACCCTAAATAATAATAATAATCTTTATTTATCCAAAAAACATACAGAGTTTGAAATACAGTTTGATATTTGGGTTAGAAATTATATTTTTATTTTATGTTGCAGGTTCTGTACAAGAAATAACTCTGCCTCTTAAGCTAGGTTAAACCTGTATTTTAAGAGGCAGTTTACGGTCAAGGTTTACAATGGTCAACAAAAAAAAAACTTATCTCAAGTGGACTGTGTGTCATTCTACTGTATGGTATTCAAAGAGTAAAATTTTATGTATATGTGTGTTGAGTGTGTGAGTGGTGTGTGGTGTGTGTGTGTGTGTGTGTGTGTGTGGATGTGTGGGTGTATTACACAAGATAGGTAAAGTAAAAACTCCGTGAAAGAGTAATCCTTTAGAAGCAGCCACTCTGTTAGTTTAGATTTAAGTGCATGTGAGTTTAGATTTATAATATTGAGGTGTTTGTTAATGTGCGAAGTCCGACACGCACTTGGCCAGTTTTGAAAGTTAAGCAAGAGCAGTTTCTAATCCTTCAACAGTCTTCTTCATCTCGATGGCACTACAGATATTTAATTTTTGTTTTTTTGTGATCGGATCAGATGATGATAACTGATCAGAGGTTAACTTTTTCAAACATTTAAAAATGAAACGTGTTATCTCTAATATAATAAAATAATAGTTTACGTTTACACTTCTGGTTTGTATTTAGGTACCTACCTTATAACGATTAAACTTTCTGTTACTCTATAAAACTATCCTGTTCTAAGATAAACTAGTTTCCTTGGAATGTAAATAAAAAGACTGAGCGAAAACAATTACTTTTGCCGGGACTTCTCATTCATTTAACTAAAGCAATTAGCAATGTTAGGAGAATCTTTAAATCTCTGTTGGTATTGTTGCCTACCTACGAGTATATTTCTTTTAGAAATTTTTAAGTTGAATTCTTGTCTTTTATCTTAGAACTAACTGGCCCGGCGCGCTTCGTACCGCCTCAGTCAATAAATGAATCCACTCTAGAGATATCTTCCAAAAAGTGATTTCATACAAAATGTACGAGAAAATGAATTTTCTTAATTTTTTTTTGTGAATTTTTCTGATTAGTGATTTTGCTATTCGGGGCGGAGACAAATCCAACAAATCAAAGTTCATAAAAATCGGTTTAACCGAATTTGTTTTTACATTATCTAAATAACGTATTATTTAATTTTGATATATTTCGTAGATAATCAAGCTTAACTACGCTTATTTGCATCTTTATTCGTCCATTGTGTTCCTAAGTACTATTTTTTATTTTAAAATTATTTCACAACAGTTTGATTTAGTTGGCTATGTTTGAATGAACCATTACAAAAAAAAAGAACCTGCCAAGTGCGTGTCGGCATTCACACATTTAGGGTTCCGTACCATATGAGGGAAATCAATATTTTGGTATTTGTTAGTAAAATATACGTAATAATAAACATTATCACCAAATTTCAAGTTCATAGATCATTAGGAACTAAAAAAAATCCTCGGAACAAAATTTTGTGACAGACGACCGAAAGACAGACAGACGTGAGTGACAGTACTAGGGCTCCGTTTGGACCCTTCGAGTACGTAATTTCGGTAACACATAAAAAAGTTATGCCCCAAAACGTAAATAAACTAAACAGTTTTACGCATGAAGTGGTAGCCCTACCCCACAATATGTGATATCGACGTCCACGGGCGCGCAATTGGCCAGAAGTTAACAAAACAAAGAAAAACAACTGCTAACTGTTCTATCTAACTGTCCATTTTGATTCGGAATTTCACTTTAGAGCAAACATTTTTATAAATAAATTGTGTTCTGAGTTTGGCAGTTTATTTAGAGATTTGGTTAGATTTGAATTGGATTTTTTGCTTGATTGGCGTGAGCTGCTATTGGTTTTTTTTTTGTCTAGACCAGCAGTTAACTGAGTAGCTTCCTAGTGCTGACAAATAAACTATAGGCCAGAAAAAGGTACCGCTAGACAACACAGACATTGATGTCAACTATAGCAGGTCAGACTTTTAAAAAAACAATTCTGAAAATTGGGTTTTCTATTGCTGTTTTCGACTGTCACATTCGAATGAAAGCTCTTAAATCATACCTACCTGAGAGACAAGGTAGGTATCTTAGCGACTGGAGCACACGGTGGAGATCTGCCCCGCTTGGGCGGAGCCCCGCCGTTTCCTCGTGCAGGCGATGGCGGGAGCGATCTCTCGCGCCCGGCCAGGGTCCAGCCCATGGTACGGAGCGAGAGGGAATGGGAAGCAGTCTCCTACTTCTGCGCAGCAGTAATGCTCGCGAAGGAGGAGGCGGAACGGGTGAGGGAGAGGCTGCAACGACAGCCTCACCCTCACGCCCTCAGCAGCAGGAGCCGCCAGGGGCTTCCGGCGCCGCGAGACGATCTCCGGCCACCGTAGACCCGGGCCTGCGGACGGCGAGTAATGGGTAGCTCGCCGTCCGATCAGCACCAGACCCGAGAGTCGACAGCGCGTAGTGTACCACGCGCGCCTCAAAGAGTTGTCAGCAAATACGACGGGGCCCGTCATGGCCGATGCCTGCCCGGGGGTTAAGGATAAATTCGAAAGAGTTACCTCGCCCCTGGGCGTTCAGGGCAGGGAGTAACAGGGGTGGGTTTTAGTCAGTAAGAGTCTGACACACCCGTCCGCTCCACCCTAGAGCGGGAGAACTCATTGGATGATTTCCCACTCACCAAAAAAAGAAAATAAAAAACTTTTTACAAAAAAAATACAACCGACTTCCATAAATAAAACTAAAAAATGCAAAATAACTTTAATTTCGGAAGTCGGTGTTTCTAGTTTGGTTTCTTCGTTATTTGACACCGACTTCCGAAATTAAAGTTATTTTGCATTTTTTAGTTTTATTTATGGAAGTCGGTTGTATTTTTTTTGTAAAAAGTTTTTTATTTTTCACTTTTTAGTTGTTGTACCCCATTCTAAAACTAAATTAATAGTAAAGTTATGCCCGAATTGATAGCCCCAAAAATAGGCAATTTGAACATAGTTGATGAAATTAGGGTGTATCAGGGTGAACTGTACAAATCTGTATACCCCTTCAGAGCGTATCAGCGTGATGTAATGTTGTGAAGTGGTGAAAACAATATACAGACATGCGATTGCAGCAATTCTGGAAGGTTTGCTATCATTTATTGAAGAGTTCCATTGTGTATCTCCGAAGTTCTTCATCAGATCTTCACCAAATTAAAATGGGACCACATGTGAAGTAACAGCTTTCAAATAAAAAAAAAATCTTCAAAATCGGTTCACGTAGTGAAAAGTTATGAGGTAACACACACATAAAAAAAAAAAAATACAGTCGAATTGAGAACCTCCTCCTTTTTTTGAAGTCGGTTAAAAAAAGGTATCTTAGCGACATTCGGTCATGCCAGCATTACTGATCAATACATTATTTATTATCACTTCTAGAAACAAAACAGAAAGAACTTGGCACATAATTAATCTGTCAATAACATTTTAGCGACTATTAGGCTCAAAACCGCAACTATTTTAGAACTGTCGGTTTATATTATAGCAATATTTAACCTAAATTGATGTACTTTCATGGTGTATTAAACCTTACCGCAAGCCGTGGTTTTGTGTTAAAACTGTGTTATAGCTATTGACGTCAACAAATCAAATGAAAACTTTCCAAGTGCGTGTAGGACTTCGCACACTTAGGGTTCCGTACCAAATGAGACAATTTGAAAGAAAAAATCCGATCTATCACTATATTAGGTATTATTTGTTAGTAAAAATATACGTAATAATAAACATTATCACCAAATTTCAAGTTCATAGGTCAATGGGAAGTTAAAAAATTCTTCGTAAAATATTTTGTGACAGACGACCGATGGACAGACAGACAGACACGAGTGACAACTATAGGGCTCCGTTTGGACCCTTCGGGTACGCAACCCTAAAAAAGAATTCTTCAGCCCGTCAATGTGAGAATAGAAAGGTCCATTTAAAAATAATTTTAAGTTAGAGTCTGTGAGATGTATATTTATAGCGACTACGGTGTTAGACTAAGAATGTAAACCGAAAGTTCGACGAAAAACTTAGTATAAAAACGTTCCAAAAGGCGTTAATGTACCTATCTAATGCAAAAACTGACTAGTCATAAATCATCACCTGGTTTTTTAGTCCATGACATAGGCTAAAATGTGGATAACCTACACACATGGGTTGGTATAATGTTCCTTTTTAAGGTTCCGTACCCGAAGGGTCCAAACGGAGCCCTATTGCTGTCACTCACGTGTCCGTCTGTCTGTCGTCTGTCAAATAATTTAGTTCTGAAGAATTTTTGAAGTTATACTTCTTTTGGCGCGTTAAGGAAAAATGATGAAAGTAAATTTTTACGATGCCCGCGCACACCGTCACAAAAAACTTACAGCCTGAAGTTAGCTAGAACAGACACCCTGAAGTTAGCTATGGTCTGTGGTTCATGAAGAATGATTGTTTTCCTTTTGTAAACTTTGTGACATTTTGGATTTTTATCTTGTTACGCCAAAGAAGTATAACTTCTTACGTGCGTACATAAGCACACACACACTTTTTTAACGTCCCATTGACCTATGAACTTGAAATTTGGTGATAATGTTTATTATTACGTATATTTTTACTAACAAATAATACCTAATATATTGATAGATCAGATTTTTTCTTTCAAATTCTCTCATTTGGTACGGAACCCTAAATGTGCAAAGTCCAACACGCACTTGGCCGGTTTTTATAAGAGTAACATACTAAGATGAAGTAAAAACTAATTCTGCCTGCCTCTGCGAATAATTATTGTAATAGTAATTTTAGCTATGTATTTTTTTTATGTAGACATACGTACGAGCAACTCGTGGCAAAAATAGTAGCAGCCACACTGTTTGATATCCAAGGTTAAGCAGCGCTTGCCGAGGTCGGTCTGTGGATGGGTGACCATCTTTAAGGCGGCGATTCCCAAAAACGGTCAAAAAGGTGGTTTTTTAAAGCAGTGTATCTCTTAAACCGTAAATGATTTTGACAAATAAAAAAATATGATATTTTCAAGTCCTATTTACATACAGTGATGGAACTCAAAACATAATTTAACATACTTTAATGCATCAAAAAAATCTTCTAACATAGGTACCTCTTAATTATCTTAAAAAGCAGTTTATCCCTTCATTAACAATTATAATCAAAGCCATGATTATTCTAAGCATGTAGTAGGAGTCTACAGTACCTACATAGAGCTATGATTATGTATGTAACACACATACATTAATTAAAGTTGTTACGATTACTTTATAAAAATTAACGCTTTGTGGCGCGTAATGCGGCGACCTTGATTTTTTTTCGTGCTACTACTAAATTTAATTATGATCGTCGTATATCTCGACAGCCGGTAAAATAGAAGACTAAAATAAAAGCCAAGTAGCCCTGCTCTCGATGAACAAGATCTTACCATGAGATTCAAAGTCAAAGTCAACACGTTTCTTGCGAACTAAGTGTACAATGTTACCCGAGCCTGCGGACGGCGAGTAATTGGTAGCTCGCCGTCCGATCAGCACCCAGGCCCGAGAGTCGACGGCGCGTAGTGTTCCACGCGCGCCTCAAAGAGTTGTCAGCAATAAAGACGGGGCCCGTCATGGCCGATGCCTGCCCGGGGGTTGTGGATAAATTCGAAACAGAGTTACCGCGCCCCTGGGCACTAAGTGCAGGGAAGGAACAGGGGTGGGTTTTAGTCAGTAAAGAGTGTGACACGCCCTCCCGCTCCACCCTAGAGCGGGAGATGTAATTGGATGATTTCCCACACCACAAAAAAACAAGTGTAGGTACAATGTTGGTGTTATATTATATTAGTACTTATGACTGAGCAGCCTTTTACAAGCATCAGCAGTTATATAGATTAAAAAAAAAAATTGAACACGTATTTTTTCATTTGCCACGTAGGTAATCAAAAAATGAGGAAGATACAGTGCGTTAAAAATTCACGTGGCGTCGCACTTAAGTAAAAAATGTACCTACAAGTGCCGTAACAATCCCTCACTCCTGAACTTTGATGCGTTTAATTTTGTCATTTTTTATTGAATTGGTAAAGCAAAAAATACATGTCAAATATTTTTTATAATTATAATCTAACTTACGGACTAAAATAGAATTATTAATTTTTGTATTCAGGAGTCATCCCTATAAAATTGTCTTGTGTATGGATGTGGATGGCTATAAGAGTAGGGGAAGGCCAAAGAAACGATGGTTGGACTGTGTGAAAGAGGATATGGGTAAAAAGGGGGTGACTACAGAGATGACGACTAATAGAGGAGTATGGAAGAAAAAGACATGTTACGCCGACCCCAAATAAATTGGGATAAGGGCAGGAGAATGATGATGAGTCATCCCTATAAATTTTTAGTGTTCCGTACTCGAAGGGTCCAAACGGTGCCCTATTGCTGTCACTCACGTGTCCGTCTGTCTGTCACAAAGTTTTGTTCCGAAGAATTTTTTAACTTTTTCGAAACATTGACCAAATACCAATATATTGATAAATCAGATATTTTCTTTGAAAATTCCTTCATTTGGTACGGAACCCTAAATGTGCGAAGTTCGACACGCACTTGGCCGGTTTTTTCTATTGTCCTGCTTCGAAATGGAAACTAACAATCAGGGGCCAATTCTGTAACTTAGAGTTAAGCAACACGCCATCGACACACAACAGACATTATTTTGCCACTGTTGCAAATTTGGTATTCTGCAAAAACTTCCAAATGCTATTGACATATTATAGTAGACCAGACTACCAATTATTACAATAGTCTTATTATGGCGTTTCAATGGCACTACAGTGGCAAGTCAATGACCATAAATAATCTATATAATACCAAATGTCAATGACTATTCTATTGAGACACCACAGACACACTACCGACACGCTATTGACAAGTTAGTTATTTTACAGGATTAGGCCATAATGAAGCGCAGAGCTTAATCTGTGCCTCAGCAACTCGCAGCTTTGCTATTTTTGCCAGGCATAGCTCGTCATCACCATTTCAGCCGAAAATCATCCACGGCTAGACATAGGATTCCTCAAAGCGTCACCATATTGGCCGGTCCTGTCCGTCTTGCAACCAGTAGTAAATATCAAAAGCAATTAATGCAATTCAATTTCGGTCCTTTATACCTCTCTATACAGGCAAGATTTTCCCGTAAGATTTACTGTACGATATTTAACTCACCAGAAAATCCATGCACTCAACAAAATCTTGTAAAGTTATTACTTTACACGCTTATTTAAAAGCAAAAATCCTTGCAAGCTTCCCCCTCCAACAAGGCAGGGATTTTGACTACATTTTCTATGTGCCAAACTCGAAGTCCTATGTTGGTAAAGTAAGAAGCTAAGAAGTAACATTCTATATAGGTACGAGTACAGTGCCGGATTAGCCACGTAGAAAGAGTAGCAAATACTACGGCCCCCGCGCATTGGGGGGCCCCGCTTGGACGTAAAAAACAAGTCAAGATATCTATACCAATATATATACCATATAAAATGATATGGATATATATCCATATGAAATATAACCAATTTTGGATTAGGTATCCATAAAGACAATGCAGGCAACTGTCTATGAGCCCATCGCTACCTAAGCCCCCCCCCCCTGCCCCGCCCGCGGTCTATGACAAGACTTAGTCAAGGCAGTTTTAATTTCTTATCATTTTACGAAGATTTAAGGCCCCTTAGTAGAATTTACTACAGGCCCCACGCCACGCTGGCTTTATCCGGCACTGGGTATATAGGGTGAACATTTCCCGGCGACTCGCTCGACATGCATTGGCAAGGAGTACCTCGAGGCGTTACTTGCATTTAGACAGGGATGGACTTTGATAGGTGAAAAGTACCTTTTAAGAATTTATAGAAGTTATTTATAATAATATTAAGCCTTTATTCAGACAATTGTTGTTACGTTGTTTTTTTTACTTATAAGACACCCCACCACACGCACTAAACGTGTTGGGAACACATTCATTATGCGTACAGCTAACGAGTGGAATTCCCTGCTAGAGTCTGTGTTTCCTGATAGCTACAACCTGGGAGTATTTAAGTCAAGAGTGAATAGGTTACTTCTAGGCGAGCGTGCTCCATCTTCGACCACATCATCGCTTACCATCAGGTGAGATAGTGGTCAAACGCAAGCCTATCAATAATTAAAAAAATAAAAATAGAATGACCCTTAAGTCGATATAGGCAACTTGTCTGTTTGCCCAACTTTGGGAAAGGCCTCTTCCATTCCGTTCCTTCCTTTCTACTTAGTGCTGTCCTCCTTTTTCCTGTTTCCTGCAGATGCTTTTAATATTATCTTTCTATCTTTGAAATTGTCTTCCACGTTTCCTTTTTGCGAAGTAGGTATATTATCCCACCAAGAACATTTTCATGTAAAATTTTGCCCAGACGAGACCGTAATGGTTCGCACTATCAAAAACTTATCAGATCCCATGTACATCTCTCCATGTCGGCGACATGGAGAGAGCTACTGTCGCAACCTAGCGCTGGGCACGCCACCATTGCGGTGGTAGTGCCCCTCTTTGAGGAGTGGCTGGAGAGGCGCCACGGCGTCCTCACCATACGCCTGACGCAGGTCTTCACCGGACACGGAAGTTTCGTAAAGTTCCTGTGTAGGATAAGGCGGAGGGAAACGCCCGGGTGTCCCCACTGTGAGGATCGCCCAGAGGACACGGTGGAGCACGTGGTGGAGTTCTGCCCCGCTTGGGCTGAGCCCCGCCGTGTCCTCGTGGAGGCGATCGGCGGCAGCGACCTCTCGCGCCCTGCCCTGATCCAGGCCATGGTACGGAGCGAAAGGGAATGGGAAGCAGTCTCCTCCTTCTGCGAAGCAGTAATGCTCGCGAAGAAGGAGGCGGAAAGGGTGAGGGAGAGGCAAAAACAACAGACTTGCCCTCACGCCCTCAGCAGCAGCCGCCGCAGGTGACGCCCTGGGTGGAGGACATCGCGAGACGATCTCCGGCCCCCGTAGACCCCGGCCTGCGGACGGCGAGTAGTGGGTAACTCGCCGTCCGATCAGCACCAGGCCCAAGAGTCGACGGCGCGTAGTGTTCCACGCGCGCCTCAAAGAGTTGTCAGCAAACATGATGGCGCCGGTCATGGCCGATGCCTGCCCAGGGGTTGAGGATAAATTCGAAAGAGTTACCTCGCTCCTGGGCATTCAGGGCAGGGAAGGAACAGGGGTGGGTTTTAGTCAGTAAGAGTCTGACAAGCCCTCCCGCTCCATCCCAGAGCGGGCGATGTCATTGGATGATTTACCACAGCACAATTGCTAACTACACGCCCCAACTTCACAAACTCTGCACCTTAGTCAACATATGTGGCTAAGGTAAAATGGCGGTCTTGTCGCTAACAGCGACATCTACCAGACACCTTTTGGATAAACTGAAATAAATTATTTAGAAGATATTTAATATTTTGTCATTCATATACACATCTGAGTCTCTAGGTTATTGTGGTTAAAATCTCAGGATTACCTTTTAGGAGTATCAGTGTTTTTAGCAACTCATTATATCTTCGAGTATATCAAATGTTAATCATAAGCAACAATATAATAAATGCGAAAGTTTGGATTAATATTTGTTACTCAATCGTGCCAGATCGATTAAACGGATCTGGATGAAATTAGGCAGAGATAGATTATAGTCTGGAATAGCACAAATCCTTTTTTATCCTAGGAGCATGTTTCCTAAAGATGATTTTCGATTTTCATGCGGGATAAGTCGCTAACAGAAGCTAGTCAAAGTAAACGTCTGTTAAACGAAGTGGCTTTATGACAACTAGTTCGGTTCTATAAAATATCTACTTTCATTTCCGTAGGTACTGTGTACGCCCACCCTAACACACGTCACGTACGGCCGCAGTAGTGTTAAAGGTGTGACTAGTACATGAACATATCATCATCATCAGCCTTTTAATGTCCCCACTGCTGGGGCACAGGCCTCCTCTCTGTGAGAGGGTGTGGGCCGTTATCACCCACGCGGGCCCAATGCGGCTTGGTGGATGTCACATGTCTTCGAATTTTTGGTACACATGAAAATATTCAACAAATACTCGCCTAACAGTTCCTAGGACCCTAAGACCTATCAGCCCTATAGCCCTAGTATGTGATAAATGAATATACTTATACATAGAGAAGTTCAGGAAGTCTGCACCATGCGACCTAAGGTTACAGACGAATAGTGGACAGGAATTCCAGGTTCGGGAAGGGTACACTCACTACCAGCCCGCAGACTCACGAGACCGATCAGAGATGGCTAAAGGTTTCTTGGCCACAGTGAGGTGTAATGAGATAAGAATATAAAATTCAAATCTGATTTATTTACAATATGTTACAGCTTATATACTACTTTTCTTAACACAAACTATTATACAAAAATCTTTGTGTCCTATGCGTGTAAAATACTCGTACAACCAAGTTATTATTTTAACTGGGCTGCGCGTCAGCCGGGCCGAGTGCTGACTCAATGTCCAAAGGTAACATGGAACATCTTGGGTTTCAGAATGAGAACAAAAATGCTAAAACCGACCTAAATCACAGACTCTTTTTTTTAATTAACTGTATTGTTGCTTTACGCCTATTCAGATAAAAACTAACTCATTTATACAATTGCGATGTAGAGCTAACTGTAATTAGTTATTTAGTACCAATGCGAAAATAATCCTAAAGCCAAGGAATATAGCCTTAATCCTATGTTAAGGTTATATTCCTATCACGAATTCTTTGTATTAATTGTATTGTCTGAGTATCACAAGAAAAAAATCTCGCAAAGAATCTGTTCTAATTGCTTTGATATTTAACTGTTCGTGAAATATCTGTGATATGATACATACCTACATCATTGTTTTATTATTTTGCATTTACTATTGCCCAGCTTTAGGTTAGTTACTTTCCTCCCTGAACACAGAATAGTGGTTTAAAACCACATGCATACAAAAATGGTTGTCACATTGTTGCGTCGTGGCTGTCTAGGTACACCTTATATCTAAATTAAACATATAAGCTAGCTTACGCTACACATAAAAAATCTCTTTTACCCATATTTTTTTAGTTATGTAACACGATTTTCGTTTCAATTTATTTTTTGGCGAAATACTCACATTTGCTAACAAATATAATAAGAAACAGAAAACTGCAAAGATTTTATATTCCTTTGCTAACCAAGCTACAGGTGCTAAGAATATTTTACGACAACACCGTCGTGTTTATTTTGCGTTGACGGGTACCACCGTCGTCTTCCCTTAATCCGACCCTGTTAACACCCATATTTTTCGCGAATATTCCGTAGCTTAGCACGCGCTCCAGTATCTCCCAAGGACTTTTAATGTTGTTTTTTTTTTTATTTAAAACAAGGCCTTATTTTGCCCCCAAACGAGATGTTTTTCTTATGCAAATTTTGAAAGGCGTGAACTAAATACTTTTACTGTGATACTCTCCCTTATTTATTTAAGTTTACCTTTGAAAGTCTGGAAGTGTTAAAGATACTGAATTTCGTGTTTCTATATTTAGAGGTTGTTAGCCGTAAATAATCTTGGAATACTTTAGCTTTGTTCACAGCATCAAAGATATCTTTAACGAAGTTGCAAATTTGTTTGTTGCCTTTTGATTGAGATACTGCTAACTGCAGCTATTGTTCTTATACATTACAAGAACTTATTTGGGGTGTTTTAGTATTGTTTGGATTTACTTTGGAAGCTCACAGGGTTTCATCATCAGAATCCTTATCCTTACTTTTCTAGACGGTTAATAATTTTGACTTCTTTTTTGGGGTTCCGTACCCAAAGGGTCTAAACGGAGCCCTATTGCTGTCACTCACGTGCTTGTCTGTCCGTCTGTCTGTCCTTCTTCTGTCACATCGGTTTTACAGCCAAACGGTTGGAGCTACAGTCTTCAAAGTTTTTTTAACTTTGATAGCCACTACCTCACCCAATGGTAAGCGATGATGTGATCGACGATGGAGCACGCTTGCCTAAACCTAACCTATTCACTCTTGTCTTAAAGATCCCCAGGTGTAACGAGATAAGTCAGAAAATGTATGTCGCCATTACCGATTCTTCTGTTCCACTATCCAGATATAAGGTTATATCTGGATAGTGGAACAGAAGAATCTCCATTCAAATCAACAATCAACCATATAAATCTGATTATATTTTCTTTCTTTCCAGGTGGCCTGTTCGCCCTCGGCAAGGTTCTCAACTTCTTCCCCGTGGGAGGCGAGCGGGAGTGCCAGCCCGAGGGTCACAGCATCGCCAAAGCTGGTATCTGCATCAACCAGTACGACTGCCGGCAGAGGGACGGCAGGGCTTCTGGAGACTGTGCTGACGGACTTGGTGTGTGCTGTGTGTGTAAGTATGGAAGTCTCTTTGTCTGTTAAGAGTCTCTAGACCAAGTGAAGTTCAGTGTCATCAGTGTTAAAGGTTGACGAAAAGTAATGGGATTGACAAACGCTATTGCCGATAAAGTATAGTTTTGTCCAGAGTCCAAGCTTAATGTGGGAAAGCTTGCCCAATGTAGTGATTGGTAATGATCTCATAAAAGGCATAAGGCTAGAGTATTTACTAAAGTTTGCTCTTTTTTGATGAGCGCTGTTGTGAGTGGCAGGATGAACTTAGTTTTGACTTAAAGATAAGGTTGAGATAAAGATCATCAGCATCAGGTAACAATCAAAGAAAATTATTCTTTCTCTTTCAAAAATATAATAGGGATGATTCTTGGTAAACAAAACAAAAATTCTATTTAGTCCTTAGTTTAGAGTATCAAAAAATATTAGACACGTATTTTTTGCTTTATCAAATCAATAAAAATTACAAAGATAAAAAGCAATAAACATCAGCAGTGGAGGCTTGTTGCGTCACTTCTAGCTAAAAACTGTTACCTACATTTTTTTCGTAGGTCGTCGCACGAAATATCAACGCACTGTATCGCGTTAATTTTTTGTTCACGTGACAAAAGACAAAATATATGTCCTATATTTTTAACCGAAATCAAAAAAGAGGAGGTTCTCAATTCATCTGTGTTTTTTATTTTATTTTGTATGTTTGTTACGCGATAACTCCGCCATTTGTGAATAGATTTTGATGATTCTTTTTTTGTATGATAGGCCAGGGTTTAGAAGTGGTCCCATATAAATTTTATCAAGATTGATTCAGCATTTTTTGATAAAATCAACATAAACAAAAAATATGTATACTCAGATGACGTTTTGGTTGTCTCCAAATGTTCAAATTCCATGTTATTGGTGTTATCGATATTCGGCCATAACTTTAATATTTAGTTTTAAGTCTGGTGTACAACAAAAATAATAATACTTAATAATAATAAAAAAACTAAAAAGTGAAAAAAAAACTTTTTTCAAAAAATACAACCGACTTCTAAAAATTGTAAAATAACTTAAATTTCGGAAATCGATGTCAAATAACGAAGAAACAAACAAAAAAACACTGACTTCTGAAATTTAAGTTATTTTACAATTTTTAAAAGTCGGTTGTATTTTTTGAAAAAAGTTTTTTATTTTTTTAGTAGAATAGAATAGAATAGAATAGAATAGAATAGAATAGAATAGGTCTTTATTTGCTTGGAATGTAGGTACATAAAAATAAATTGTTAAATTAAATAATAGAATCCATGTACATTCTGCCTTAATATAGCATGCAAATGTAATAAAAAGTAGGATAATAAAAGTATTACAAAAAAATATCATCTAAGAAATCCTGCACAGAATAATAACATTTATCTACTAGTAATTTTGTGAAACGTTTTTTAAATTTTAGCAACGGTAAGGTTTTAATTTCGTCAGGTATTTTATTAAAGATTACAGGGGCCATACGAATCACATTTCTTTTCAATAAGCCAGTTTGAAATACGCCCGTGCATAATAGATTCTGGTATTGTGATCTCAAAGGTGTACTTCGTTTTCTAGTTTCCATTAAAGTTGCAAATAGACTTCGGTAATCTAAATGATGGTCCTGCCCCCCTAGCCATATTACTTTTCTATTATTGTTTACGCTAACGCTTAGTACAAAGTGTATGGCAATGAAATTACCTGCAACAAGTCACGTGACACTTCTCTATGCAGGTCATCGCCATACATTTTGTACTAAGCGTTAGCGTAAACGACAAATAATAGAAAAGTAATATGACTAGGGGGGCTGGTATAGATTTGTTTAGTCATCTACTCTATTTTCCTACAGAAATACATTTTATTGACATAATACCAAGAAACAATCTTATTAAGACCCAGATGGCCTACTTGGTAGGACTTGAAGAAGGCACTACAAACTTGAAGCAATACTTATAGTTGGAAACTTGTTCACAATCGGAAAAGTTTCGCAATTTAATGTAATCAAGAAGACGTAAAACTATTCAAGTATAGGAACAGAGGTAGTGATTTAACAAAATACTCGTAATGTAAGTTGGGACACATGGATGATACATGGAGAGAGATGTTTCGTAATAGAGGGAATTTAAGTTTGAAAATTTTGATAGCCAGTTTTTTTTAATGGGGAAATCCCATATTCCCAACCACTGCAACTCCTGAAAGTAAGTGGCGACAACCAGAAAAACGTGGAGGCAATGAAGCACGACGAGTTCCGGAGAACCGATTAAACTGCCTTGGACCCGCAACGAAAATAATCAGTAAAGAACAGCGAAGGTGTAAGAAAATACATCATTTCCACTTCCCTCCATAACAAGATTGAGACAGAACAAAGCTAGGCCAGTAGGCACAAAAGGCAATTTAAAACTGGGGTAAGCCCAGTTGCCAAGCACTGTTTTAAAATACATATATCGACAAAAATATATCTAGTCGGTTACACTAATGTAGGGTTTCGAGGAAGACAAGGGGAAATATGCAAAGAGAATATTTATTCCCCCGAAACTAACAAGGCCAAACTATAGCGATACTAACATAAAAATCGAGCAAAATCACAAACATTAAAGTAGAAAAGAATTCTAACTACCACCTAAGAAAAAATCTACGTCTCACAAAGTACTTTATTTTTTTGTAGACCTTACTTGTAATTTTGGACGAAGCACAACTTCAATAGTGTTAGGAGACAAACTAAGATTTTTATTGAATGTGGGACAAAACTTAAGGATGAACGCAGAATAAATCCAAAAACAGATTACGTTTAAAAAAAAATACTAGGTCCTTGGTAATCTTGTTGGAGCTAAAACTTGTCTTGTGCGTACTAATGAGGATAAGCTGACAGCCTGACATTGGAAAATAGCAACAACAGTATAAAAAAACGTACCCATGAAACTAGGAAAAACTGGAAAAGATGCAGACTGGAGTTTTTTGGCAATTCCCTCGTGTGTATTTGATTTTGTGCACTGGAAAATGTTATGCAGTTTCCTAAAAATGTTCTGTTGACTTTTATAAATTCAACAAAGTTGAAGATGGTTTTTTTCATCATTCCAGACACCTTTTTATAACCAATTGTTCTTGTAACCTATTTACTACTATTTGTAACAAAAGTATTTAGTATCAATAAAGTTATTATTATTTCGTATATTTATTTTTACACATATTATTTACATTTTTAAATATTTTTAAAAGAAAACATATAAAAAAAACATTTAAAAATATAAAAAAAACAGTAGTCCACCGGTATCGGGAGCAGGGTCCAAGCTACCGGTGGTTAGGGCTCCAGAGACAGGAACCTCCTCACAATGCGAGCCGTATCAAGTAGTACTGCCTTCTGAATCAGGCCCTTGATCCAACCGCGCAACGACAGCTTCGACAGGTGGTCGTCGAGGCTTTTGGCCATCAGGCCATTGGCGGTAACGACTATCGGCACAATGACAGCCGAGTCCATATTCCACATATCGACAACCTCGTGTGCTAAGTCAAGATATTTAATTTGTTTCTCTTTCTCAGCTTTCACGAGGTTCTCGTCATTATTATTATTATGTCGTTTATTAATTTTCTATACATATATAAATTATAATTTTAAATATTTCTTACAAATCATATAAAAAAGAAAAAAAAAAACATTTAAAATTTTATTATTATTATTATTACAGTGGCTGAGAAAATGGCTATTGGCTTGGTCGGGAGTTTGTAATGTGATCAGATCAGGGTAAGTAAAAAAAAAAAAAATGGGTTGGTAGTACTGAAGGCAGGTATGACGTTTGTAATTTTATACAAATAAATTCTTAGAGCAGGACAAACCTGAAGAATAAAGAATAGGCAATCATGGTGATTCCGATAGAAGTGAAAACTTTAAAATAATGATTATCAATCTGCCCGCGGCTTTCCCAACTGTCTTGGGGTCGGCTTCCAGTCTAACCGGATGCAGCTGAATACCAGTATTTTACATGGAGCGACTGCCTATCTGACCTATCTTAAAATAATGATAATCTAAAACGCATTTTAAATAATGCACAGATACACAAATGAAACTGTTTACGTGGTCAATTTAACTTCACTTACTGCTACCACATCATATCGTTAACGCAAACAAGTACAAGATTTTACCCATCCAAAAATAGTCCAACACACACATTATACAGCCGCTGCGCGTCGCGCGTCGCCAGTCTAGCGCAATGCGCAACACGTCACTAGCATGTCGGTGAGGTTCCCTATCCATTTGCATAAAATTTTAAGACATAACATAACATGGCATACTATTGTTTATCCTAATAATATTTACGCATAACACAGCTAACGAGTATTTTTTTTAAGCACAATTTCCCCCATCATAATAATGTTTACGCGTAACATTCTATTTACGCATAGTGATAGAGCTGTGGTGGCCCAGTGGTAATGGCCGCGACTTACAAGTTATAGGTAGTGAGTTCACACCTATGTAGGCGCATTACTTTGTGTAAATTATTTCATCACCACTGCTTCAAAACGGTGAAGGAAAACATCGTGAGGAAACCAGCATGTTCTAGAACCATAAATTCGAAGACATGTGATATTTACCAACCCGCATTGGGCCCGCGTGGTGGATTACGGCCCACACCCACTCACACAGAGGAGGCCTGTGCCCCAGCAGTACATTAAAAGGCTGATGATGATGATGATAGTGATACCAAAAAAAATTAAAGAGTTATGCCGAAGTATATTAGGGGAAAAAAATATGCGAAAAGAAGGGATTCCTGTCGGTGACGCGAACCCAAGTTTTACCCAAAAATCACTCAACGCGGCTAAAGAATTTTTCACTTCAAAAACCAAAATAGCTCATCAATATCTCTGCTATACTAATGTATGTCGCATGGTAATGCATGCGACAGTAACATAGATCTTTACTATCGTCCGAGTTACGTTATAGTCTTCCAGCTAACTGCCACTCACCATAAAAGATGTGGAATGGTAGACAATGATTGTTTCCTGCCACTATACACGGTTTTATTGAACGGGGACCATTGTGGTTACGAGCATAGCTTGAAATGGTTATGAAGAGAGTGAGCGCAGTATGGAGTGTTTCTCTTATGATCTTTGTGTGTATATACCTTGTTCAGAATCTTTGACGATCGGACGCCATGTTGTAGCTTACACAAATATGTAGAATAGACTTTTAATACCTATACCAAAAATATAAATCACTTTAAAAGTCACTTCATAAATGTCTTTTAAAATAGTGTTTAGGGTAATTTTTGGTTTAGCTCGCCGTCCGATCAGCACCAGGCCCGAGAGTCGACGGCGCGCAGTGTTTCACGCGCGCCTCAAAGAGATGTCAGCCACCACTGACGGGGTCCATCATGGCCTATGCCTTCATGCCAAGGAACAGAGGTGGGTTTAAGTCAGTAAAAGTCTGACAATACCTTCCGCTCCACCAGAGTGGGAGAAGTCATAGGATGATGTAGTAATAGTAAAGGGACTCCTTTGTCCGCACTTAGAATCTTAATTTGGTCCGTTGTGCGTGGGGTTCCTGGCTAACATAGTCAGCCTAACTCCGCCCAGAAACACACAATCTTCCTGGGAGCTTCGCAGGCTTCGCGGAGCGACCTCACTGTTCCGAGGATTTGTGCACGTTGGGCAGCCACGGCCTCGCATTCCAGGATGACGTGGGCGGCTGATTCTTGGGCGTCAAAACATACCATGATTTCCCTCCCAAACAATAAATAAAATAAAGGATAAGTTTTGGTGATGTTGGAAATATTTCCTTGGATAGTTTTATAATTTAAAAGGCTTTGTTTTTATGCATATCTGGTTCCATAGTATTTGATATTTGCAACAATTGTTTTTATCAACGCTAATATGAATAATAATCCTCCCGAACGAATTTTGATCACGGTGGTCAATCTACGTACGCAGCGAGCATATGGTTGTGCGCAAACACAAGTGCACTCTATGTTTCTTTATTCTTTCATACGCTAAACGGACAGTGGATGTTGAAACTGGGCATAACTCTCCAATTGCAGTCGAAAGTCAATCTGCCCGCGCCTTTTCCCAACTATCTTGGGGTCGGCTTCCAGTCTCAACGGATGGTGCTGAATACCAGTATTTTACATGGAGCGACTGCCTATCTGACCTCCACAACCCAGTTACTGGGTAATACGGTACCCCTTGGTAAGACTGAATGTCAGACTTTCGGGCTTCTGACGACCCATAACGACTGTCAAAGATCCACGATTGACAGCCGGGACCAACAACTTAACGTGGTTTCCGGCACGGAGGAGTCTTGGTATGTAAAGATGGTCACCCATCCATGGACCAACCCCGGCAAGCGTAGCTTAACCTGATGGATCGACCCGTGCGTCTGTTATTACTTTAGCCACGAGCTCCAATTGCAGTCAAAAGTATGCAATCATAAGGAAACGTATTTATTATCAGCTGTCTTGAAATGACGTCAAATTTCTTTTCATTTTCTCCTCACACAAAAGTTACGGCTAATTCTGTGAAAACACCTTGCAGCTTAAGTTGTCAACTTTTATAAGCTCGTCCCGCTTTCACGCCAACAGACTTATTGACGTTCTTTGGTTTACGACACATTGTTATCAAAATGTTTCTTAGAATTCCTATATTGTAAGTCTCTTTAACCACTACTTTACCTAGATACAGAGTCAATGTGGTTTCAAGTAGCTTGGCCTAACAGGTTGGTAAACGAACATTGTTTGAGAACATAAATTGGATAGTCTTCAGTCTGTGGAAAGGTATAAAAAAATCCTTTCGCAGACTGATGCTGCAACTAACCATTTTGATATAATGAACTGGATTTGATTGGTGTGTGTTATTAAATAATGTTCCCACTGCTGGGACTCATCACTCCCCTCCTTCTCCCCCACTCTAAGAATGGGAATGGGACCGTAATCCACCATGAGGGCCCCAGTGCGGGTTGGTGGATTATTAAATAAGCAGAATACAAAGTCCCGGATATAAAAAATTCAACATATATTCTACTAATCACTCGCAAGCTCATCTTAGCGAAAATCAATGTCTGTCAAAAATGTAGGCAAACTAGAAATACTGTTGTTAGATTTAGACTAGGTTTAGAAAAAAAAAGAAATATCTTTCTTAGCACAGACTAAATGGCATAGATAAGATTGCAACAGTTCTTCAAAATAGGTACAGGAATAGCCCCTCAGATAGGTACCCCAGCTATAGTGATGCTTATGCCAAAGGGTAGCGGATAAATTCGTTACAGAGTTACCGCTTCCCTTGGCCCTCAGGCAAGAAAGGAACAGGGGTGGGTTTTAGAGTCTGACACGCTCTCCCGCTCCACTCAGAGCGGGAGATGTCATTGGATGATTTCCCACCCCGAAAAAAAAAACTCTAGTGATGCCAATTCTATCAATTCCTAGTTAATTCGCTCTTCACCACACTAAATACCGAACGAGAACTTTTCTTAGAAGTGGCAGTTCTATACAAATTCTCCGAACAGTCTTAAACCTAGATTCAGTAGACTTTCACGACGATCGCATACCAATCAGACTATCCAATATGTACAATAATTTTCTTTGACCACTTACCTCAGCACTCGGTTTACGATATCCATTAATGTTTAACGACAACCTATAAAAAAATCCTATTGAAACACAAAGTTATTTTCATAATAATCGCTAGTTGAAAGGCGTCTCATCAGCATGAGACATACTTAAGTTGGTAAAAGCGACGATAGGCTTTATGGCAGGATTTTCTCGAGTGAAGTTCAGTGGCTATTAAAATACTGGCAAATTGATTTGTGATGGATATTGTAACGTCATCGGTTTGAGCTGCAGCTGTCCCTTTCGCACTCTACGGAGGCAGGTTTGAGGCGACGGCAATAGTTTCTTCAAATACAATAAGTATTTGAAGAAACTTAAACGAAACGTGTAAATTCCTTGCATGCCCTGTTCCCTCTTAACGACTGAACAGTTTTGGATGAAACTTGGCATATGGGTAGACCATGTCCTGGAATAAGACATAGGATCCTCTTTATCCTGGGAGTATGTTCCCTCAAGATAATTTCCGAGTTTTACGAGGGCAAAACCGCTGACAGAAGTTAGTATAGTTAGTATATGTAGAATATACTAGTTTGGTCGTTCAGTTAGAGCAGTTAGACGTTCGAACCTTTTATTTGTGTCATACTATATTCGTCTACCTCACTCCCTGTTATCGACGCAACCGTCTGTTGTGGTTGGAAACGATTTCAGCAATGTTCTGAGCGTTCGGACATTGGCGTCGAGTGCCGAATGCCCGTCGTTATGTGTGGCTGGAGCTAAGTGCTGTCCCGTATTGTCGGTAGGGTGATAGTTGTCCGCTGTTTGGTTAGATTTACGGTTGTACAGCGGTATTGAAAGTCGTTTGTCTGAATGAGTGTGGTTCAAAATATCATTGTGTTCCAAAAATGGGGAGTTTTCTATTTCATGATATATTTCAGGGAATTGCTCTCAAATTATACAGGATGTAACGGCAATTCGTGGTCATAATTTAAAAACCGCTTCTGCTCATAGAAATGAACAAACTTTCTTAAAGAAAGTAATAGTCAATTCAGAAAAAAATAACACCTGACGAAAATTAACCCCTGACGAAAATTAACCCCTGACGAAAAATAACCTCTGACGAAAAATAATCCCTGACGAAAAATTTTCTTTCTAAACGACTTTAAAGATTTATTTATCTTTGAAATATTTAGCAGTACAACTGAGTAGGACATTGGCACCATATGCAGTGGACACTAACAAAACACACACTATGGCGATACGCCTTTGTCATTGTTTCCTGTTTGGAAATGCTCTCTAACCAACCTATAGAGAAATAGTCGGCATTGCAATAAGGAGCAGCCACTGGTCAACGGCCCCTTACTTAGTCAAACCCAAGCAGGCGCTTTACTTCGTGTAATAAATTTCATCATATCTCTCAAAATGGTGAAGGAAAACATTATGAGAAAACAAACCAGCATGTCCTAGAAACAAAAAATCGAATACATGTGGCATCCAACCGACCCTCACTGGACCCGGGTGCTGGTTTACCCATTCTCTCTCCTAGAGAGGAAGCCTGAGTCCCAGCAGTGGGAACCTTATAGGCTGGTTATGCTATGCCGGCTTGGTTTCTAACTTATATTTGAACATAGATAAACAGAATTTATTTTACTATAAACCACAAGAGTCATCAAAAGTATCTACAGTAGCGATGTCATCACTGATATCTGCCAGTCTATAGTATTCGTCAAACATAATGGCGTGTGGGAATACCACCAACTTCCGAACTGAAAAATATGTAGGTACCATACATCCCTAATAAATATTCACACAGCTTCCACACAGTTATAAAAACTATTAAACGACCTAAATTATTGTCGACTTGACTGTACCTGCAGTGCGAAGTTACCTGCATTGGCACTCGCAGCTAACTTCAAACACGCATTTAAATTTGACGAATATTAGACCAGACTAGCTTTGGACGACTAGTAGTACTAGCGCGCTGCGCTCTTGTCAAAAATGTATGTGATTGACAAGCGTAATATAAATGACACGGAATCAACCCCTTACATTTTGGCATTTCGACAAATCGTTATCACTGTTAGCCAGCTTAGTATTAACAGCTTCATAGCGCCAAATCCTTATTTATTTATGCACAAACAAATACAGATAAATGAGCACAAAGATGATGCTTAATTCAAAAGAAATTTCTTCCAGCAGACCTGCGACTGGAAAGTTTGATGAGAAATGACACGTCGATAAATAGATGTGGAAACATAAAATAGACTAGAATACATAAGTAATTTATACATAAAATATACAGAGCCTAACTTTACAATAAACCAAAGTACATAATTAAATATAAAATAAATATTAATAGTAAATAATAATCACGGAATGGTGGACAGGTATATAATGCTCTTTGACTTGTTTCTTGAATTGGTAGATATTTTTAGAACCGTTACTTCTTATTCAGAATTTTAAAATAAATAGTTTTAAAATAATTTAAGAAAAAGTATACCAGAGATGACTGTTGACGATGATACACAATCCGGCGAACGAAGGACCAAATTGTATACGATGCTTTTCGCGATAGGCGCGAGGGTTGAAGGATTTGTGTGTGACTGGCGTATTGTAGTCTTGCGACACGCACGTGTGATGAATGGAGCAAGTGGGTCAATCAATTGAGACACAGATTGAATAAAAATGGTATATTGGTACATAAAAAACAAGGTAAAATGGTAAAAAGTCACATGAAGCACAGGTTTATACACAGAATTACGGTTGAAACACAATTAGAATTGCTGCCCCAATAGTGGACAGTAATAACAGTCTGTTCAAGGTATGGAACTAGACACACAGTCTGTACAAGGTGTGGTACAAGACAATAAACCGCCGTACAAGGTATGGTACAAGGCGATAGGAGCGAAGCCAGAGGCTTTCGAGCTCACTTGAGTCACTGACGCTGAGAGACTAATTTTGACTGACTTTTTTTTATGTTGGACCTATCGCAGTTCAACCCTATTGGTTGTCGACTGCTCAACCGAACTTGCCTGTGAAGGCTCTAATTTATTAAAGCCTCCAGCCAGGACTTATTAAAACTTACAAACTAAGTGACCACGCTAAGGGCACCTCCTGCGGGGTACGGGCCTCGGCTTAGGGCGTCACTGAGGGGACAGCAAGGGAAGGCTGGATCTGATTCCCATTACATGGGGGATATGCTTGCTCAGCGGCACGTGCTGGCGAGAGACGGGGAGGGCATTGAACAGGTCTTCGCGGGCCTCTACGGCGGGGGCGGAAGGACGGCTGTGTGCGTTGGCGGGCTGTGGTGCTAGTTTCCCTATGGCTCTCCTGGAGCAGGGTGGTAGGGTCGTCAGGAATAAGGAGGGTATGTCTGGGTCGGCGCACCTTGGAGATGCGGGAGGGTTCGTATCGGGCGGCCGATGCGATTACGGGGTTTGGATGATTCACAGCGGTATCTAGAAAACGCTTGGTGAGACGTTTCAAGTACTGCTGGATGGTGGGAAGTTTGAAGTCTACATGCAGCTCTTCGTTACGGACAAAGTAGGGGGCACCCGCCGCTCGGCGAAGAAAGCGGCTCTGAAGAGTCTGCATTTTATGAATGAACCGGGGCTTAGCGTGTGCGAAGACAGGGCCAGCGTAGGTCATGATGGGACGAATGACCGCGGTGAAAGTACGCAGTTTACACTTGTACGACAAGGTACTGCGTTTATTGATCATGGAATGAAGCCTACCTTGAGCGAAAGCGGCCCGCGCGCGGGCCTGCTTTATGTGCTCGGCGAAGGTGAGATGTTGGTCTAGGACCACACCCAGGTATTTAGCCTTCTTCTCCCACGGAATAGGCTTATTATACATGGTGATCGGAGGGGGTGGGGATATTTTGCGTCGGAGTCTCGAGTAGAGAACAGCCTGACTCTTGTCGGGGTTAACCTCGATTCTCCATTTCCGGAACCATTTGCCCAAGATGTTTGCGGAGGATTGGAGATTGCGAGCTATCTGGGTGGGTACACGGCCCGTATAGTAGATGGCCGTGTCGTCAGCAAATAATGCTATGTGAGACTTTTTGTTTTTAGGGACTTCGCTTGTGTACAGCGTGAAGGCTAAGGGGGATACTACAGAGCCTTGTGGGACTCCTGATCTGATGGGGTGAGGGGAGGAAAGTGTTCCCTCGAGACGATAGCGGAAAGTACGATTCGACAGAAAGTCACGCAAGATGAGTACGAGACGATCTGGCACTCCTAATTGATACAGCTTATAAATTAAGCCATTGTGCCAGACTTTGTCGAACGCTTTCGCAATGTCGAAGTACAAGACACCGGTCGTCATACCGCGCTGGCGTCATAGCGCTCATATGTTCTACGATTCGGTATACTTGTTGGACGCACGAGTGCTCGGAACGGAAGCCGAATTGCTCGTTAGGGATGAGATTGTTAGTTTCGGCATAATCTTTGAGCCGCTTATAAATAAGTTTTTCGTAGATTTTGCCGAAAACATTGAGGAGACTGATGGGACGGTAGCTGGAGGGGTTAGCCGGGGGCTTGCCTGGTTTGGGAATACCAATGACAACGGCCTGCTTCCATGCTTGGGGGAAAATATTGTTGCTTAAGGCGCCATTGAAGATGGCGGTCCTAAGCAAGATTAATTGGGCGGGGAAGAGCTGTATGACCCTGCCGGTGATGCCGTCAGGGCCTGGGGCTTTACGGGGCTGGAGCTTTTTGATGATATCCTCCACCTCGTCTGGAGTGACGGGGGGTAGAGGGTCATCTGGGTCTTCGAAGGGTGGGAGGAAAGCTCTCCTTTCAACTTCAGCGTCCACCATGTCAAGGTGGGCCTGGTCAGCTAGCTGGGAGCTGGGAGAACATTGAGCCTCTAGACTGTCGGCTAGGCACTCCGCTTTTTCAGAGTTGTCAAAGGCGACACTCTTGTCTGGGCGAATAAGAGGAGGCATGAAAGTCTCTTCCTTGGAACGCAGCTTCCTCTGGAGATTCCAGAAGGCGTGGTGGTTGGGCTCGAGTTTGCTCAGCAACTTGCCCCAGCCCGCAGAACGATGCTCACTAATGCGACTTTTTACAGCACGCTGTAAATTGCGCATGTGAGCCTTGTTTGCGTCGCAGGGAAAGCACTGTACGCACGGATGGCTGCGTTCTTCTCGGTTATCAGAGCCCGCACATCGTCCGGCAGCTTCCAGCGACGATCTTCTGTCACTGGTACCACCTTTGAACATTCGTTCAGGACAGCCTGTACGTGCTCCGTAAGCGAGTCGATCGCTGCCGTCGTGTCAGCGACTGAGTCTATGTGATCGGGGATGGCGTCCAGGTGAACCGACGTGGTAGATTTCAGCCTATCGCTTACTTTCTTCCATTCGGTAATTACCTGGGTCGGGGGGGGTAGCCCGGGGTCGGGTTGACCCGAGCGGGAGCCCAAGTGCATGATCACAGGGCGGTGATCAGAGGTGAGTTCGTGTATTGCTTCTATCGACTGCAAACGAAGGTTTACATTCTTTAGAAGCGCCACATCGAGAATGTCGGGCGTGTGAGAGGGGTCGTGGGGAAAGTGAGTTGGCCCCATCGGAGCGATGACGTCAAAGTTTAAGGTTGAGCTCAGTTTAAACATGAGCCTACCTCTGGGATTTGTGACTCTGCTGTTCCAAGCCGGATGTTTGGCGTTGAGATCGCCCGCTACAATAACGGAGTCACTCAGGCCGAAGAGTTCAGTAATATCGCTGGTGATAGCGATGGGGTCGTCGGGTGGCTCTTGTGGCGCCACCGGTGGGAAATAGGCGGAGACTATGGTAATCGGCTGATGGCCGGTCATGCCTAGTCGACAGGCAGAGTACTCTAGATGTGAGAGTGAAGCGTGAGGCGCTAATGGGACACAATACTGTTCCTTCCTGTAGTAGATCAGAGTCCCACCTTTATGGCAGCGTGTCCTATCGTTGCAAACTATTCTATAGTTGGCAAGTCTAGGATTGCTGCGGTGGGGCTTCAGGAAGGTCTCTTGTATTAGAAAAATGTCAATGTGATGGTCGCGTAGGAATTTCGCGATCTCATCACGTTGACCCGCGAATCCGTTAGCGTTGTAATATCCAATTCTAAGGGACCGCGGTTTATGGCACATTGCTTTATTTTTACTATCCATAGCTGGGTAATAAACTAATCCAGGTTGTCCAGTATCTTAGCGATACCGTTGAAATTGGCCCAGATTTCTCGGGCCGCCTCCGGAGTGTAATTTTGTCGGCCTTTTTGGTCTGCTTTAAAATAGCAGCCAAGGCTCGGGCTTCGGGGGTGCGGAAGATTTGGTAGGCCTCGAGAATAGTGAGGGCTACACTTTTTTCCTCTTCTACAGCGGGGGGCTGGCTCACTGGCATCGCAGCCGGGGCCGCAATGCGGCGTGCTCCAGTTGGGCGGGCTACTGGGACTGATGGCGCAGGGGCTGGTGCGGGGACTGGCGCGGGGGCTGGCGCGGGGGCTAGCGCGGGCGCTGGCGCTGGCATGAAGGCCATACGCGCTGGGATTTGCGGTTTGGGGGGTGCAGTGGGGGCCGCTAGGGCTGGGAAGGCTTGGAGATGGTTAAGCCTACTCCAGGGGGAGGGCCTTTGTGGTGCAAGCCTATTGGGGGTTTGGGAGGAAGGGGGCACCTTTGAAGAGGGGCTTTCCCTTTGAAGGCGGGCGTTTGCCCGTTTTGCCAGCTTGGGAGCCAGCTTGGGGGCTTTCGGACAGCCACGGTAGTTAGCCGGGTGTCCGATCTGGCCGCACAGAACGCAGCTAGGCGGCTCTGTGCAGAGTGACAGGTCTTTTGGGCGGGGGCACTCGGCCGTCCCATGGGCCCCCAGACACTTGACGCATCTGGGAGTGGCAAAGCAATTGCTCTGCGAATGCCCATAAAGTTAGCAACGGTGACATTGACCAACTACGGAAGGTTTATTTGGCTTTTCGATAGAAATGCCAGAGAGGGCGCAAACTGATTTTATTTTAAAAATGGGGTGATGCCCCGAAGTTGGTTCACAAACGACTAGAACCATGTCGTAAACTTCATCGCCCCGCGCCCTATGTAGGCGGTGGACGGCTATGACTGGGACTTGCTGAGCTAGCAAGTCCTCTTTAATCTCCGTGGTTGAGATTTCCTTTGGGATACGTCTTATCACCACTCTGGTGGGCGTATCTTCGGGGAGGGAGTACGTATGAAACGCAACCTTCCTCTCCTTGAGGGACCTGGTGAGGTCACGGTAGTCGTTGACCGACTTGACCGTGACGCGGATGCCGTTCGCGCATGCTCTGGCTTTTGTGTATTGAATTTTCTTGTCAACACACATTTTGGATACCTCCGTCCATTTTGACTTATCCTGTATATACAGGGGAGGTGGGGTAGCCTGCTTCCTTGAGAGGGAAGTAGCTGGCTTGGGGGAGGTGACTCGGCTGGCCTGAGACGCAGCGGGAGCGGACGCTTGACTAGCGGACGCGGGGGTTGCGGGGGGAGAGGGCGCCGCGGCCTTTTTGACCTTATTGGCCTGGCCGGAAGATTGAGTTTTGCCCTTCTTCCTCTTTTTCCCAGCGACGACTTTGATGAAGTCGTCGTCTTCGGAGGAGGAGGAGTCTGTGGAAGACTCCTCCGACACGGGGCTTGACTTGGGGGCGGGGCTTAGCTGGGGCGCGGGGCTTGGCTGAGGGACGGATGTGTCCATGACGTCATCCGTTTCCTCGGAGTCCGAGCTTGACTCGACATCGGGGGGAGAGAGGGGGTTGGGGGGGCTGCACTGGGGGCTGCCGAGAACATCGCTGAAGTCCGAGACTTCAGCGGGAGTGGGGGGCGCTTGTAGCGCAAGAAACGCTTGGCCATATTTGGCCGAAAACTCCGGGTCCTTTAGGAGGACCTCTTTCACGAACGCGACAATGAGCGCGTCCGTCATATTGGCGGGGGGTCCGCGGTGCTAGCTAGCAGCTAGCACCCTAGGGTTTTAGAATGTAGGTTTCCTACCATACGACAGGGATATTTGTTGCACCCGTTCCTACGGCAACAAATGGAGTTTGGAAGGGATAAAGGGTTGGTGCACTATGTGCTATGTGCACCGGAATTGGGATATTCCCACTGCCAGTCCCGCAGACTCACAGGACTGTCGCTGGCTAAAGGTGTCTTGGCCGCAGTAGGAGGAAATGAGTACTTAACTTCGTTGACACCGTTAGGTTTCCGTTAAGACTACCACGTTTTTGACAGGGAATACGTTTTTGACAGTCCCAGTAGATACGTTTTTGACTATTTCGAAGAAATAGACACGTTTTTGACCACGTCCCGGAAATGGACTATCGTTGGCTACCTTTAAAAAGGCTGCCTCAGATAAAAATTGTCCCGGCAGGGACAGCTGAGATTCCCTCCGCTACCTTAAAAAAGGCTGCTTCGGAAATAAGATGGCGGCGTAGCGATGACGTCACGTAGTCGCAGCTGTAGAGCACGAACGCAGGAGCGCGCGAACACTGGAGCGGCGGCACGGAGTGGGGAGCGCTGGGTGCGACCGTCGCTGGCGGCGGTCGGCGGGCGAATATTTTTTGACTGCCAGGGGTGCCTATATATATCACCCAAATTCTATGGGGCACGTAGTGTAGCAAATGCAGACCCGGACAGCCAATACAATTTGATAATTCTACAAATTATCTTGGACATTGACATTCGACCATTCTGACGATAACCAATCAGAAAGGTTTCACTAATCTCTTATGTAATGAACACCTGCATATTTACTTTTACATATTTACTGGTCTTACTAACAACAAAACTGACATATATACATACTACAAAGTATGTATTCCAAGGACAAACTGAATCTACGTTATATTTTTCTATTAGATTCTAATTTTACATTCTCACAAATCTATAAACTACAATAAAAACAAAGCAACTTTACATATGTATTTCAATATGTACATAATTTTACATGGTGGACTTCGAAAACTTTCCACTGTCTGTAGCCAATCCATGAGAAGCATGAATATGAACAACCAATCGCTGACTAGCCAAAATTCCTAACTACGGGCTTTAATACAATTGGTCAATTTTAGCGCTGTGACATACACTACTTGCGCTATACAAAAAAGTTACCTCAGTAAACTTTAACATTGAACATACTTTTACCTTTATTTTTAAGATATTACTGAACATAATAAGACGTAATTAAAACATAATAAGGCATACTTAAACATTACAAAACAAACTAAACTAGCTATATTTTGCTATGGCCCAGAGTGATGGCGCTTTTTCAACACCGGGGTGATGGTGGATCCTCTACAATGACCATTCCCTCGTTATTAACTGAACCTAAAGTTAAAAAAATACAGAAAGTACGAAGTTCTTTACTAATACATTACTGGAAAACCTATAAAAAGTTTATGGCTCGGAACACTTTGCGCGCAAGTCCGACTCGCAATTGGCCGGTTTTATTTCATATCATTTCTTACACGGTAAAAAAAAACAGGAAAAAATTTGTATATTTTTCCCTGTTTTCTAAATAACTGTACAGCAAACTGCTCTAACATAATGCTGAAGAAGTTAACGTCAGACTTCGGACAGTAACAGTTTACGTCAGCTACGATTGATGCCAGTTATTTGAAACCATAATAGCATCAACTAAAAGGATTCAGAAGTTTTATTCTACGAGTATGTAGCAAGAGCACTTTGTTAAAAGCTTTCTTCGTAGGTTCTAGTATTACTGATTTTTAGTAGCCACTAGCAACATGAACAAAGCAATTAAGAAAGGTAGAACGAAAGAAAACATGCTATTTTGGCGACAGCCACCAGGCAGAAGAAGAAAGCTATTAAGGCGTATTTAGGCGCCAAGTGGCGCCCTCATTGAATACAAAATCGTAGCAAAGCGTAGAAAATAAAGGTTAAAGAATCCTATGTTGCGTGTTTTTACAAATAGGATAAGGTATTTTTACATTGTTGAAACAGGACTCAAAGTGTTTCGTATCCAAAGTAGTAAGCAAAAGTGTCAAAAACGGCCGTTTCTGGTACTTTTGCTTACTACTTTGGGTATCGAAGAAAAAGACATGTTGCGCCGACCCCAAATAAATTGTGATAAGGGCAGGAGAATGATGATGATTTAATAGGGTCCTAGACATACTCTTTCTTAATAATTTGGTGCCAAAAATAATTTAATCGGCTCAGTTTTCGAGGAGAAAAAAGGGGAATAGTAACGTCAATCTCGTCAAAAATGTTGCAGCTGTCCCTATCGCACTCTACAGGGGCAGGCTTGAGGGAGCACGATGGCAATAGTTTCAAATACCTATTTTGTTAATTTCTCGCAGGCCCTGTTCCCTCTTAAGAAGGTTATTGGCGGCAGGTGGGTAACTTAGAGATACGTCGTACTCGTATGTGGTCGCGAATATAATCTGAGGGAAGTGAGGGAATAACAACTAAGAAGTAAAGAGGAGCTCAACATAATATTACGCCTGTATAATATCGAAGCGGGAGACAGTGGTGTTATGTTTGAGTCCCTTGTTTGCCATAAACCGAGCAGAAGTTCAGATTACGAGCTGCTACTGAGAAATAACTATAACAGAATAACCCAAAGAATACCCACATATGCTTAGCAGCCGGGCTTAATAATTATTATAGTTATTAATCATCATACATGAAATGGCAGGTCTCCTCCCAACCGTATGTAAGATAGCTAGGCACTTGTCCCATCGCTAACGATGAGCGAGTAGCGAGTAGAGCTTCAAACTAAAAACTTGTTGGCGAGTAGCGAGTGTGTAGTTATCGAAATAATTCCATAGGTTTTCTTGTTCTCAGTAGAGATTCATGAATAAAACATTATTCTCAGAAGACCATGTATCCGGAGCCATTCCGATATCGATAAACGCGCGTAGGCGCAGCATATAAAAAATACAGGGTCCGCTCGCAACTGCCTGGCTGACATTGGCGAGCTACCTACTGTCGAACGCGTCCGAACGATGCGAGTGATGTCCAAGCAGCTGCCATGTGCGAGTTACTATCAATCGAGCAGGCGAGTCAAAACAAAAAATGTTGATGTAACTCGGATGCGAGCTACTATCCAACTCTCACGTGCGAGGAACTCGTAAGATACGTCCACACGATGCGAGTTACTGCACTACAGCTACTCGGCAGGCTGACTCGCACGCTAGCTCGCATTGTGTAAACTAGCCATTAGTCACTTCCTCGCGGAGGTGGGACAACTGCCTTAGTGGGTTTTTTTTTTTTTTTTTTTTTTTTTTTTTTTTTTTTTTTTTTTTTTTTTTTTTTTTTTGTGGGGTGGGAAATCATCCTATGACTTCTCCCGCTCTGGGCGGAGCGGGAGGGCGTGTCAGACTTACTGACTAAAACTCACCCCTGTTCCTTCCTGCCTTTGAGTGCCCAGGGGCGAGGTAACTCTGTTTCGAAATTATCCTCAACCCCCGGGCAGGCATCGGCCATGACGGGCCCTGTCTCTTGCTGACAACTCTTTGAGGCGCGCGTGGAACACTACGCGTGCCTTAGTGGCTGAAGTCCTCGAGTTGTAGCGTCTACTTTCACCAATCCATTTCGCCAAGCGTAATGATTATAAAAATCTTTTATTTACCGTAGTAGTTTACCTTTCATAGTACTTGGGGAAGTCCACGCTCAGTAGTTCAATAATATAACGAGTGTGTTAAAGATTAATGGATAATGAAACCAATCAACCTACATTTGAGGTTGTTAAAATGTCTACCTACGTATTAGGTAGTGCTGACTCTATTAATGTGGTTAGTGGTTTTTTTATCTGTAATATCTACCTTTCTATTCTATTGAATCGAACAAGGAAAATGGTCAATAGAAAGATCTAGTAAGCAGTCAACATTAAAAAAAAAATATATTTTACATCATCACTTGTGTGATGTTGTGTACTAAAAATACACCTAAATAACCACCTAATAGTACACCTAAGACTACCTACAGTACTGTATTTCCTTTTGTCTTTAAAATCCATCCAAAGGTTGTCTTGAAAAGATCGCTTTTAGCGATAAGGCCGCCCATTGTGTCACCCTATGTAATGTTTTCCTCATATTTTTATTGTAACTTATATGGTGTACATAATAAAGAGTATTCTATTCTATTCTACGAGTATTCTACTAAATGAAGTGCATGAGAGGATTGACATATTTTCGTGCCATCTGAGTTAATTCGTAAGTTTTGTTGAATTTTGTTAGTTATGTTTAAATATTAATATCCTGCTAAGGCCTTTTCGTATCCAAAGTAGTAGGCAATAGTACCAAAAACGGCCGTTTCTGACACTTTTGCCTACTACTTTGGATACGAAACATTCTGAGACCTGTTTTAAGAACGTAAAAATACTTTATCCTATTTGTAACAAACGTGACGTTGGATTCTTTAATATTTATTTTCAAGGCTATGCTACGATTTTTTATTCAATGAGGGCGCCACTTAGCCAGTAGTAGACCCTTAAGTCTTGCCCGGGGGTGGAGGATAAATTCGAAAGAGTTACCTCGCCCCCGGGCGCGTAGGGCAGGGACGAACAGGGGTGGGTTTTAGTCAGTAAGAGTCTGACACGCCCTTCAATCATCTTATGACTCTTTCCGCTCTGGGGTGGAGCGGAAAGAGTCATAAGATGATTTCCCACCCCCCAAAAAAAAAAAAAAAAAATAAAAAAAAAAAAAAAAAAAAAAAAAAAGACCCTTAAGTCTGATTTTATATTTTAGGTTAAGATTCTAAAACATTAAAAAAAAGGTTTACTTTGAAATTTATTACATATTGTGCAGATACAGATGGTTTTAAAGTTCTTTTATATTTTTAAAGTTTATATTTTTAAGTATTAGTCGTAACTTGATTTTTCTATTTATTGGTTGGGTGTTTGGAAATCACTATTGTATTGGGGTCATCCTGTAAAGATAGTGTTTGTAAGTTTAATAAATAAATAAATAAATCACCAGTCATGTTCAATGCTGAAAGTCGGCATTGCCACAACGATCGGTCCTGTGCCTATCTCTTCACGCAGATTTCCGAGACCTGAAGATCTCGTTGTGTTGTGAATTGTCTTGACCGAGAACTTGGTGAGCCAAGTTTTCAGCCAAAATAATTCATTGTTTCATTATCTCGGCTGAAAGCCGTGTACTACTGGACATAATATTCCTCGACCGGTTCAATGCTTCTCGCTTATCTACATAATATACATATATAATATGACACCGAATAATTGAAAACATCGTAAGAGTGAAATAAAAATTTCGAGAGTAAATACAAACATCATCATCATCATCAGCCTTTTTAATGTTCCCACTGCTGGGGCACAGGCCTCCTCTCTGTGAGAGGGCGTGGGCCGTAATCCACCACGCGGCCCTAATGCGGGTTGGTGGATGTCACATGTCTTCAAATTTTTGGTTCTAGGACATGCCGGTTTCCTCACGATGTTTTCCTTCACCGTTTTGAGAGCAGTGGTGATGAAATAATTTACACAAAGTAAAGCGCCTGCCTGGATTTGAACTCGCGACCTACAACTTGTTAGTCACGGCCAATACCACTGGGCCACCACTGCTCGTAAATAGTAAATACAATAATTAATGTTTTAGAGGTGAGCAGAACAGAGTGTAAAGTCCCGCAAACCTCCATTGAAAAGGGAGGATCCTCCGACCAGACGGGTGTTGTGTCTGGTCCGGGCAACTGCCCAATGGTTGATTTCGGACTGTTGTATATGTTCAAATCGCGCGGAGAACTCTGCTTGCGCGATGTAGAATTCTTGCTATTTTTAGTTCGTGTGCGGCGTCATAGATGTCGCTACAATGTCATTAAAATTTGATAATTTACAATGTATCCGATCCCAGTCTTATTGAAAGTAAAGAGTTTACAAAACCGGCTTTTTCGTAAACTCAATTTGGCGGTGACGTGTATAAAACAAAGTCGGATTAATTACACCATTCATAACTCAAGAACGAATCGACCATTTTTTATGATCTTTGATTTATTGGATTTGTAACCGCCCCGAAAAGCAGAAAAAATATAACTCAGAAAAGTCACAAAAAAAATATTGTGAAAGTGTAAGTAAACACAACATTAAATTTATTGATTCTGAGACGGTACGAAATTCGCCGAGTCAGCTAATCTATAATAATATTATAAAGAGATAAAAATTGTGAGTTTGTAAGGTTGTAGGGGGTATCTCTGGATCTACTGAACGGATTATGAAAATTTATTTTACCAATAGAAAGCCACGTTATTTGTGTGTGCCATAGGCTATACATTTTTGAAATACACGCGGACGAAGTCGCGGGCGAAGTGCTAGTTTATAGATATAGGTATCTAATCTTACTTTTCCTTCTGTTTCTCTCTTTATGGTGGCAATAGCGACAATCAAATATGGAGTGATTTCGAGATCTGGGGCCCAATTCTGTAACTTTGAGTTAAGCAACACGCTATCGACACACAACAGACATTATTTTGCCACTGTTGCAAATTTGGTATTCTGCAAAAACTTCAAAATGATATTGACATATTATAGTAGGCCAGACTACCAACTATTACAATAGTCATATTATGGCGTTTTAATGGCACTACAGTGGCAAGTCAATGACCATAAATAATTTGTAGAATACCAAATGTCAATGACTATAATTTTAAATAATAATAGCCGTTTATTTTCAACAGACTATAACTACAATACGTATTATACTAAACTAATAAATAATTTATTAAATAAAATATGTACAAGAGGCATAAAAGATCCGGTAGGAGTACAGCTCATTGGGCATCAAAAAATTCGTCCACATTGCTGTCAATGGGAAAAGTGACCAGAACGCTGGTAGCATTGCCACGTTGAATGGCAATGCTGATTCGTTGGCCGAAAAAAAGGTCACGTGAAGAGTCGACTAAATGACTATTCTATTGAGACACCACTGACACACTATTGAGAAGTTAGTTATTTTACAGCATTGGGCCCCTGAAGTGCTGGCCACACGTTTTGGTCTAGAACTGTCTTGTTTATCTGCTAGTTAAACTTAGCTCGGTTTCCGAATATCCTTTAGTTTACTATGGGATTCTGCACAAGGTTTTGATCATTCCTGGTTTAATTAAGCACTCAATTCTATGAAACTGTTTGAAAAAGGTAAGTACCGCCCTCTCGCTCCACCCTAGAACGGGAGATGTCACTGGATGATTTCCCAGTCCAAAAAAAAAGGCATTATTAATTGGCCACCGACCCCTAATGTGGTTTGTTAGCATTGTAGGAGGACACATCGTAGTAAAAGGTTTAACCGACAACGTGAAAATTTATTCCCCTGTATTTTCCGAAGGGTAAGTCAGAATGAGTTAGAAACAAATATCAATATTGAATAGCTAAAAACTCCAGATCCCCAGAAACTGGACATTAGTGTACTGCTGAAAATAGTATTTTTTTACAGTTGATAGGCACGCGTTAAACCACTACCTCACCTGATGGTAAGCGATGATGTAGTCGAAGATGGAGGACGCTTGCCTAGAAGTATCCTATCCACTCTTGACTTAAAGGCTCCCAGGTTGTAGCTATCAGGAAACACAGACTTCGGCATGGAACTATCTTGATTAATCATGTTATCACTCAACTGTAATTGGCAAAACACGGTAAAGCAACAATTTTAATGAATACTGGCTCCTAATCTGTTAAGAATCAGCCAAGTTACAGGATGAAATTAATTATCATTTTATCTTTATGTGATCTTCGTTTTGAGGTTGCAAAATTATGGTATGTCTATTCGGTAAAAAACCGGCCTGGTGTGTGTCGGGTTCACAAGCAAGGGGTTCTGAACAAAATACAATTTATGTATTTATGTTAGGCGTCATAAAGAAGTTCATAAGTGTAGTGTACCAAATCTCAAATGTATTGTTCCAGTAGGTTCGAAGCAAAATGGCTGTGAAAGACGGACAGACACACGAGTTTTTTGAATTATTTGTTATCAATAGCTACAAGTTATTTTTTTTCCAAGCCCACTATTAGACCTCTGGAGTCTGGTCTTAGCGTGGGTTTTTTGAACGTACGGAATCCTAAAAAGAGCCCATTTTCGACTACATCCTCGCTTAACATTGGTGAGATCAAAGAGAAATAAACCACTGAGATAGTGGTCAAACGCGGGCATATAAATGACAAAAAAAAACACTATGGTCACTGTCAACGATTTTTAAAGTAGTTTCTTACCATGTAGGTAATCATTTTTAATGTGGAGGCTGGGCTCGGTCAAGTAACGGATTAAATGTATAACACGTACGTACAGACAAACATTGTCAAAAACTAGTTGCAATTTCGTACCAGTTCACTCGTTCTAAGTAATTCTACTTTCACTACAACTGGTTCAATGTGCCTTCTGCAGTTGTTTTTACAATAGGTGACTAACATCACTAATGGTTATGAAATATGATTTTTGGGTTTTTTTAATATTTTTCCTAAAGGGGTTGGCATAAACTACAGAACATTACTCGTCCCTTACATACCTACTCTTTTTGATTAAAAAAATCCTATGCAAATAGACAGAGTAGTGTGACCACACAATGAAACAAAATGTAGACAGTAATATTAACTTCATTAGCATTGGACGAAATGAAAACAAATATATATAAATAATCGCTATCTTCTAATTGTCTCGATATTTTTTCACTATTTCTTTTTACAAAATGTTTTAAGTCTTTTACTAAAACTGTATTTTTTTTTTTTTTTTTTTTATGTTTGATAGGTTCGCGTTTGACCACTATCTCACCTGATGGCAAGCGATGATGTGGTCGAAGATGGAGCACGCTTACCTAGAAGTAATCTATTCACTCTTGACTTAAAGACTCCCAGGTTATAGCTATCAGGAAACACAGACTCCGGTAGGGAATTCCACTCTCTAGCTGTACGCACAATGAATGTTTTCTCAAAACGCTTTGTGCGTATGGATGGGATGTCTACCATGAACCGGTGGCACTTCGCCGTACGTCTTGTGGTCCTTTGATGAAACGGGCTTGGCGGAATCAAATCATGCAATTCCGTAGCACACTCCCCAAAATGCAATCGATAGAAAACCGACAGGCTAGCAACTCGGCGTCTATGTTCAAGACTTTGGAGTTTCGACTCAACGAGTCTATCATTGCCGATGATCCTCTTGGCTCGTTTCTCAATTGACTCAAGGGCATCAAGCTGGTATTTGGCCGATCCGTCCCAAAGATGAGAGCAGTACTCCATACACGATCGGACTTGCGCTTGATAGAGTTGGAGGAGCTGTTCCGGCGTGAAGTATCGTCTCACCTTTGCGAGGATCCCCAACTTTTTGGCAGCCACTTGAGCCTTTGCCTCTATGAAGGGACCAAAATTGAGGGTAGATGTTAAAGTAACACCAAGAAGATCAAGTTGATCGGTTATGGGTACGGTTACACCTCGGAAAGTTGGACCCGGGTGAAATTGGCTCCTTTTAGCAGAAAAAAGACACGCCTGGGTTTTAGAAGCATTGAACTTAACCAGATTGGCATCGCCCCATTCTGAGACAGCCTGCAAGGACAAGTTCAAGCGCCCAACCATAGCCTCGCGGAGAGACCGGACCTGAGACCCACTAACTCGTGCGTCAGGCACGTATCTCTCGGCAACAGTGCTGTCGTCTGCATACCCAAAGGTACCGGGTTTTAGCAGATCGTTAATATGCAGCAAAAACAATGTTGCCGAGAGCACCGACCCCTGAGGAACACCGGCATTAATAGCCAGCAGTCCGGACGAGCAGCCATCTATGACTACTCGGATAGACCGATCCCTCAGGAAATCTGCAATCCAATCACACAAAGCAGCGGGCAGACCGAAGGAAGGAAGCTTGCCAATTAGGCTGTCGTGCCAGACCCGGTCGAAGGCCTTCGAGATATCAAGGGAGACCGCAAGGGCTTCCCCTTGTTTGTCGATGGCCTCACTCCAGATGTGAATGGCATACGCTAGAAGATCTCCCGTTGACCGATTTCGACGGAAGCCATATTGTCGGTCACTTAGGATATCGCTAGCTTCTAGGTATGCCAGGAGCTTACCATTCAGTATACGTTCCATACTCTTACAGAGTACGGAAGTTACCGAGATGGGCCTATAATTTGCTAGGTCAGCTCGACTACCCTTCTTGGGTACGGGTTGCACGTTAGCTTGCTGTATGTAGAAAAAGAAAGATTTTATTTATTAGATTCGGTAATATTCACTTAAATATTTATCTTTCTTGTGTGGAATGAGGGACCACAGTTTAGTCGTTATATATTTTTTATCTTTGATGCTCTGTGGTCTGTTTTTTACAAATATCTTTACTAATTCTTTACTAAATATCTGTAGTCACAATACCTTAATTTTTCAGATACTTTCCGAGATCTGGCTGATGGTCTGTGAGGATTGAGGGACCGCGCTTTAGGGGCTGTAGTTTTTAATATATTTGACTACAAATTCCCAGATTTGTTCTAAAATTGTTTTAAGTCTACTACTAAATCCACAATTTTTTTTTTGCGAAATACCAGTGTGGTCCCTCGGTTCACACACACATAGAAGAACTGCTCTTATACCATCACTATTATCAGCCCATAGCGTTCATCTACCGGGACACAATCGTAGCGCTTTGCAAAAAGCACTGCAAAAGCACTGTTTTTTTTTGTGCGGTGGGAAATCATCCAATGACTTCTCCCACTCTGGGTGGAGCGGGAGGGCGTGTCAGACTCTTACTGACTAAAAACCCACCCCTGTTCCATTTTTTTTTTTAAACTCCTGTTCCTTCCCTGCCTGAGTGCCCAGCGGTGCGGTAACTCATTTTCAGAATTTATCCGCTACCCCTAGGCATGCAAGCACTGGCCACGATGGGCCCCGTCAGTGGTGGCTGACACTCATCTCTTTGAGGCGCGCGTGGAACACTACGCGCCGTCGACTCACGGACCTGGTGCTGATCGGACGGCGAGCTACCCACTGCTTGTCGTCCGCAGGCCCGGGTCTACGGTGGGCGGAGATCGTCTCGTGACGTCCTACGCCCAGTACCGCTCCTGCGCTGGTAGCGGCCAGGGCCGTGGGGGCCACTCCGTTGAGCTTCCCTCACGCGTCCCGCCTCCGTCTTCGCGACATTACTGCTTCGCAGAAGGCGGCGACTGCTTCCCATTCCCTCTCGCTCCGTACCATGGCCTGATCCAGGGCCGGGCGCGAGAGGTCGCCGCCACCTATCGCATCCACAAGGACACGGCACTGTATATAATGCTAAGTTGCTAACATTCAAAACAAGAGCTAAGTGTGGTAGTTAAATGTCACACGTTGTTTTCGAATTGGTAGTTCTAGGACCTAGAACCGGCAAGACCTAGAATTTAGGTCCTGCCGATTTCACCATTTATTTGCATTTACTGCACACAAAAAAAAAAACACTGTAAATGTATATCTAACGATCTCGTAATGACCATAAAAATAATCCCATGATAAATACAAGCAATTATAATGAATCGTTATGTATTATAGCTTATATGTTATTCTGATGTATAAGCTATACAGGCTGTAAAAATACACATCACAAAGCCGTTAACTACGCATATTGTACGTCTAACAAAGTAGCTTTGCACAAAAATTATTGCTGGGAAACGACTTTTATTTGTAGGTATGGAAAAAATACTAGTTTTTATTGCGCGCAATGTAACGCGAACCCAGGCAAGTGGAGTTAAACCCCACCCCTTCGCTCTAAGCCACGTAGGTACTTGTCGGATACGTTTGATATTCATTGCATTTTTGTAACTGCAAATGCGTAATTAGGATATTTCGAAAAAAAATCGAAAATTTAGGTAATGTTTGTTAGGAAAAAAGTTTAGTAATAACTCTTGGAATTCATTTTCGTGGAAAAGTAAAAAAAAAATTGCGACTTTGATCTTCAATATCTCCAGAACCAGTGTATTCCCAGGTATGGTCTTGTGTAAAAAAATGATCCAAATAATGGGTAGAATATGTGGCTTTCGGCTTCCGAAACTGTCTTTTTATACCCAATATTATTGTAAAGTTTCATTCAAATCCGTTTAGTGGTTTTTGCGTGAAAGAGTACGAGTAACAAACATCCATATATGCTCACAAACTTTCACATTTATAATATTACTAGCTGCGCCCTGCGGTTTCACCCGCGTAGACCGAGATAAAAAGTAGCCTTTGTTACACATAAAGGGTATAAGCTATCTACATATAAAATTTCATCCAAATCGATCCAGCCGTTTGAGCGTTAAGAAGTAACAAACATACAAACACACACTCACAAACTTTCACCTTTATAATATTAGTGTGATTACTCGCTGCGCCCCGCGGTTTTACCCGCTTAGACCGGGATAAAAAGTAGCCTATGTGTTAATCCAGGATATAAGCTATCTACTTATCAAATTTCATCGAAATCGGTCTAGCCGTTTGAGCGTGAAGAAGTAACAAGTATACAACCACACACACTGACAAACTTTCACCTTTATATTATTAGTGTGGTTAGTGTGATACATAGTAGGATTATTTTTATTGCGCTGATGTATTTTTAGTCTGTGACAAACGACATTTTAATCTTCTGACTAACCTTTAATGACACATAAACAAGCAAGTTTTATTTTGTGAAAATTATCTTGTGTAGTAACATCTTAACATAATTCAGAACAAAAGCATTATGCCAAACAAACAAGATGGTATATGGTTATTTATTTAAAAAAAAAAAAACTCGAAGTTTTACTTGTCACAGATCAATCACAGAGTAGGTATCTTTTTTCAAAGGAATTTTATTTTATTATAATGAAGACCTAAGTTCAACAAGGTTTACAATCAAGTGCGAAATTAAACCATTTTTATCTAAAAAAAAACATTCATCATCATCATCAGCCTTTTAATGTCCCAACTGCTGGGGCACAGGCTCTCTTGGAGAGAGAGCGTTTCCTCACGATGTTTTCCTTCACCGTTTTGAGAACAGTGGTGATGAAATAATTTACACAAAGTAAACTGCCTGCCTGGGTTTGAACTCACGACCTACAACTTGTAAGTCGCGGCCGTTACTACTGGGCCACCCTCTCAAAAAAAAAACAATTAAACTAGAGCAAATTATATTGCAGATTTCCATCAAAGTTATTGACTTCTTTTCGTAAGCTCACATTTTCATAATATGTATACTAAACAAACCTCTCTCTCAAATATCTTATTCCTTAATGAGTGTTCATTAATAATGAGTTCCTCGCTAATTACCGACTTGATGTATAAGTTTCCGGTACAGAAAGTTTACCTTATGTCATTATTTATGGGAACCCGAACATGTGGATATGGGAATTGTAGTCGGCACTCAATTACAAACAGTAATTTGTGTGCCAAGTTGTGTATTTTTGTTCTGGATTTATTTATTAATGATCTTTTGTATTTTGTATTATTTGCAGACTTAGGTTTGCATAAACACCCAATATGTCTTGTCTCCTTAGCCTTGAATGTCCCACTGCTGGGCAAAGTCTCTGGTATATCTTTCCGGACACTCTTTTCTTGCGCTACCTCAAGCCAGGATTCATGTTGACGCGACCAAGTCATGTAATCATAACATACTAGCGACCCGCCCAGGGCCTGCAGTCTCGACATTGATAGCGATCGCTACGTCCTAACGATCAGTCGTTACGTCGGAAAAATAATTGATTTTCTTGAAATATGTACAGAGACGGCGTAATTTTTAACTTGCAAGCACTATTTTTCATGCTTTTTTTTGCATGTTTTTTTTTTGCTGGTCTCTGTACATATTTCAAGAAAATCAATTATTTTTCCGACGTAGCGACCGATCGTTAGGACATAGCGAAACTTATGTTAGCTACCGATCGCTAAATTACTAGCCGTTAAAAAAGATCATTAGTGAGGAAAATTTTTAGATCATTGCCTGAAAAAATAATTGATTTTCTTGAAATATGTACAGAGACGGCGTAAATTCTAATTTGCAAGCACTATTTTACATGGAAACTTATAATTTATTTAAATTTTAATGAATACATTTACCGCTTGTAACAATTAAATTAAATTGTCAAAATATAAAAGGACATAAAAGTTTGCCTTCTTACAACATTATTTTTTTAGAGAACGAATTCGGTCGTTACGCGATCGTTAACTATGTCGAAACTGCAGGTCCACACGACTACAAATTATACACACAAACCTTCCTCGTTTATTGCTCATTCTATTAGTGAAAATCGCATTAAAATCTATTGTTGGTTTAGGAGAACTTAGCGGAGAAACAGACAGACGCGGATTGCGACTTTGATTTATACTATGTAGAGAAAAGATAGAGACTAGTGGACCCGACAGAAGACGTTGCCGAACGATGTTGTTGAAGTAGTTGTTAATTATTTAAATGTATTAAAAGCGTAAAGAAAAAAAACCGGTTAAGAGCGAGTTGGACTCGCGCACCGAGGGTTCGGGGTTGGATATAAATATTTTGGATGTGTTACTTTACGTACAGTTGCAGTTTTAGGTCAGCGACCATCTCTTGAGCGACAGTGGAACTAATATAATTTTTGTTAATGTTTTCTGAAAAAGTGTGCTATTTAGAGACATCGTTTTAATTTTCCTGTAATCTTTAGATAATCTTCTATCACATAGAATAATTACAGATTTTTTCTCTATGCCAACTTCGGAGATAAGGAGAGGGGAACGGTATTTTCTTTTACATTTTTCATCAATTTAAGTACAAAATTATGCGGCCTAAAAAAAATGTTCGTTCATATGATACCCCGTATATCTTCGTAGCCCCACTTCGAATTTATAAGGCTTTAGTACATGTTGCTGTTATAAAAAGAATTTTATTTGCAAAATAGTTTTGCAAACGTCATCTAAAAATATTCCAAATTTCAAGTTCTTGAGATATCCAGCTGTGACAGACGGACTGAGTCGCACCATAAGGGTTCCTTTTACCATTTTAATACGGAACCCTAAAAATAAAATAAAATAAATTCTAGAACCCGATTGTAGCTACTCATATAACCATATTTAACGTTCTAAATAAAGTACCAACTTAACTCATTCCATAGCCTCAATCTGCACAACTTCACAATTTCCCTTGAAAAGCGAAAGTACTCTGAACCCATTTTAATTGAATGAAAATAAATGCGGGCTTCAAAGAGACGTAATAACAGCGGCGTAATGACATGATGAGATGAGACCCCTAGTATTATGAAAAACAGTTGGATTCGATTACGTGGTGCGGCCCTTGGTTACCGTGAATGGAATTTCAAAGAGGTGTGTGTGGCTAGCTTGCTTGATGAAAAGCTTGGCTTTTTAATATTTTACTGTCTTTTACTGACTTTAAAGTATACAGGATGTAAAGGAAAAAGGAAGAGGTTGTCAACTCGTCTCGTATGATTTTTTTTTTGATGTTTGTTACGCGATTTCTCCGCCACTTGTGAATAGATTTTGATGATTCTATTTTTAAATACTGCTTTTGCTCATACAAATCAACAACTTTCTTCAAGGAAACTATAGTAAATTCCCAAAAAAAAAAAATGCCAAACGCGTATAGAAGTTTTCACTTCAATCCAAATAGCGGTATTGGTGTCGGTGGCCTGTTCAATTGTTTTTTTCCATTTCAAAAATGCCCAACGCGCCTTCAAAAGTTTATCCGCTACGTGATCCGCTACGAGTACGCGTCGTAGCACTCGCAGCGGTGTCGGTGGCGCGCGAGTTCAATAGCTTTTCTTGACTAACCGTACAAAAGTATCATCAGCTAACAAAAATTAGAATTGGCTATCACTTCCTTGAAGAAAGTTGTTTATTTGCATGGGCAGAAGTGGTGTCTAAAATAAGAACACGCACTGCAGTTACATGTTGTAAATATGTTTTTTTAAAAAGGATCGGATCTTGACATCATTAGCAAGTTTATTACTAGTTTCGTCCATGCAATAGGCGGAGTTTTTAAACAATTTAAGGATGAGTTTCGCCGCATTACCGCCGTTGGCTGTCATAATAATCATATCAGATTTAAAAACAGTCAACACTACATTCATGTTGATTAATTTGTTTAGTTTGCTGTTATCTTGGTATTCCTCTAGTAGTTAACGGAAATGTTCCAAGAATTGAATAGCTCCGTGACAATGATTGATCTCACATTTGGTCCAGCATACGCTGACACTTGCAGTGATGTTGTATGCAGGTAAAATTATGTCGTGGAATAGTGGATATGACACATACCTACATTCGACACGATAGACCAAGAAGATAGTCTGCCATAAAAAAAAACAGTGGCACTTTGGGAATGCCGACTGAAGTAAAAACGGCGGTGGCGCGCGAGTTCACTTGTTTTTTCCCATCTCAAAACTACCTGATGCGCCTAAAGAAGTTTTCACTTAAAAAAAAACACTAGCCTGTTTTAGGGCCCAAATATACAGCGTATCTTGCGCGGCTTAGTTTTCGGGTGATTGGCCGTTTCTCCAAGGCTAAGACTCCCCGGTCGGTAGCAAGCAGTAGGTTAACGGTGCAATATCCGCTCAGCGTGTTCAGTCCCGTACCCTTTTGTTCATCAATTCTGAAAACAATTCTCCAATTAAATATTTGTTTCAGTCGAGGTATCCTGTGGCGGCTCGGTGCAGAATAACCTGACGTACTTCATGTCACCCGGCTTCCCCGAGCTGTGGGGGGGCGAGCAGGACTGCAACATTACCATAGAGAAGACCCACGCTGGCATCATGCAGCTCAGGATCGACTTCCTGCACTTTACTGTTGTGAGTAACATAAGGATCTAGATAAATGACTGTGACTTCGGTTTGAATAGTGCCCAAAATATTATAAATTAATTAGCATAACTTCACAGACTTGAGAGGCAGGCATAAAAAACAGTAAAATACAAAAATCGCTCTGCGAACGGCGGATTGATCTAGGAACGAAAGAGAAAAAGTTCTGTACTCTCACTGTGTCCAACATTAAATATAAAGTGTTCTTGCTACTCCAGGGTCAACCAAACAGAACCACAGGAGACTGCGACGAGGATGCCATGATCTTGGGCGACGGAGACAGCAAGTTCACCCTGTGTGGACAGAACCATGGTCAACACGGTAAGCATTACTTTGTTGTAGGTGTTGAAGTTAAAGTGCCGCCTCGTCTTCATATAGTTAAAGCGTAAAAGTACCAAAAACGGCCGTTTCTGACACTTTTGCCTACTACTTTGGATACGAAACATTTTGAGACATGTTTTAACAACGTAAAATTCTTTATCCTCTTTGTAACAAACGTGAATATTTATTTTCTGTGATAAGCTACGATTTTTTATTCAATGAGGGCGACACTGGACCGTGAGTAGGGCCTTAAGTAACAAAAATAAGTGTTGGCTAAGTTAAAATAAATAGTGGTTTCATTTTTACTAACAAAAAGAGGAGTCGTTTTTAAGGTATTTTTTGTTGTATAACTATAAGTAATAATAAAGTTTTTTTTTACTATTGGCAGTTGCCTATGACGGTAATTATTCGATAGAATATCATGCAATTGATGAATATTTTAATTCATAGAAGTGACGAGGTTCTCTATTTGTGAGAAAAAAACGCCAACTTCATAAGTAAAAAATATAATATTCTCTTCCATTTCTCTCTAAAGTTTTTGAGCACATAGTTCATAGACAACTATCTTCTTTCTTGGCGTCGAACTCGATAATATCTCCCTTCCAATCCGGTTTTCGCGCAGGTCACAGTACGGTTACTGCGCTTTTAAAAGTGACTGACGATATCCGCTGGGCTATGGAGAATAAGTCCCTTACTGTCCTTGTGTTACTTGACTTTAGCAGTGCCTTCAACTCAGTAGATTTCGACATCTTACTAGGAATCCTTAAAGCTATTAATTTCTCTTCTTCTGCGTTAGACTGGTTCAATTCGTATCTTCGGGGACGCTCTCAGTGTGTCCGCCTTGAAGAATCCTTCTCTGATTGGTGTAGTCTCACTGAGGGTGTTTCTCAGGGTAGCGTTCTCTCTCCTCTTCTATTTTCCATTTTTATTAACTTTGTTACAAGAGTCATCTCTTCCAGTTTCCATCTTTACGCAGATGACTTGCAGCTTTATCGACATTTTACTGTAGCCGATGCGGATGCTGCTATCGCCGCTGTGAATCATGACCTGGCTTGTATCAGCGCCTGGGCCAAGTCATTTGGCTTACAGATCAACCCTAATAAATCTCAGGCCATGATCATAGGCAGCAGGTTTGTGCGTACTGCGGCTGTTGTCTCGTCCCTGTCACCTTTATATCTCGATGGTGTTCTTATTGAATATTCCGATACTGCCAAAGATCTGGGTGTTATTATTGACTCCAATCTGTCGTGGCGTGCGCAGGTCAATGAGGTCAGTCGAAAGGTAAACTATTCTTTCCATTCGCTTAAATGCCTTCAGGGTCTATTGCCTTTAAAAACAAAAATCTCTTTAGCCCAAACTCTTATTCAGCCGATTATAGACTATGCCGATGCCTGCTACCTGGATGCTACTGAGGAGCTACTAAGCAAGCTTGAGCGTCTGCAAAACTTAGGTATCCGGTTTATTTTTGGTCTGCGTAAGTATGACCATGTCTCTCACCTTCGCAAGGAGCTCAAGTGGCTCCCAATCCGACTTCGCAGGAACACTCGGATTCTTTGTCTCCTTTTCAACATTCTACACAACCCGTCTTATCCCTCCTACCTGCGTGAGAGAATTTCTTACGCTCGCCCTGGTGACGCGCCGTGCAGATCTCACCTTAGATCCCTCCTCAAAACCCATCCTCATAAATCCAGTTACTATTCCTACTCTTTCTCTGTCCATGCAGTAAGATTGTGGAACTCGCTTCCGCCTAGCATTCGAGACTTGAAGTCAATTTCTCTCTTCAAAAATCGTGTTAAAGAGCACTACCTTTCCTCTCTATTATAATATTTTTTATATATTTGTATGTCATGTATCTATTTACAGTATTAGGTATATATTTATGTAAGTATATATTTTTACAATATATGTTTAGGTTTATTTGATATCTTAGTATAGGACATCTTGTATTCTTTTTTCTGTTTCTTACACACTTTTGTCTACATTTCTTTCTCACTTCTCCTATCGCAGGTCTGCTGGTAGAAATTTATTAAGAAATAAGCAGTTCCTTTGTACTATATTTATAATTATGTTTATTGTTACTGTGTCTCTGTGTGTACATAAATGATTAAATAAATAAATAAATATTATACACTAAAAATTGCAAAATAACTTTAATTATGGAAGTCGGCGTCAAATAACGAAGAAACAAAACTAGAAACGCTGCGTTCCGAAATTAAAGTTATGTTTCTATTTTTTTGGAAAAGTTTTTTATTTACCTAGTGTCATTTTGTTCCAGTATACCATACCCTATCGACGGGCAGCGAAAAGCGCGAGGACGGTGACTTGCCAGGCACGAAGACTATCAGCCTGTCGATGCGTATGCGCGACGGGGACATGCCGCGCATCTGGCTCATGCGGCTGGCACAGATGCCGCTCGCCAACTCCGCGCCGCATCATTGTCTGCAGTATTATACTAATGATAATGGTAAACAGTTTTGTACATTTCCATGACTGCTCTAACAGAGGAAGAAATAGGGCGAGTATGGTACAGGGTTTTTAAGCAGACGGACAGCAGATTTTCAGTTTTTTTTTGTTGACGTCAGCAAGTAGGTAGCCGACTCTTCACGTGACCAGGAGCATCAGCATCAGAATCACGATTGCTATTTAACGGGGCAATGCTGCCAGTGTCCTGGGCACTTTGGCACTTTTCCCATTGACTGCGATGTGGACGAATTTTAGTTTTACGTCTCCCTTTTTTATGTTGCTTGTACATATTTTATTTGTCCTATTAGCTTGTATATACTTAGTAATTTTATGAGATATGTTTAAAATAAAATAAAAACTTTTTTATAAAAAAAACAAACGACTTCCAAAAAAAAAATGCACTGAAAATGATAAAATAACTTTAATTTCGGAAGTCGGTGTTTGTATTTTACTTCTTTGTTATTTGACACCAACTGACGGAGAAATCGGCGGACATACATAAAAAAAAACATACATACAGTCGAACATAGAACCTCCTCCTTTTTCGAAAGTCGGTTAAAAATGTCACCAAAATAGAAAATACTCTAAAAAAATAGCAGACAGATGGAAGCAGGGAGGTAGTAAAGCGAGCTGGAGATATCATTTATTTATTAAAACTTTATGCAACATAAAGGTATAAAGGCGGCCTTAATGCTTAGTACGCGTTATGCTTTTTGTTTATTTCTTAATGCACTGTTTTTTGTGTTGTGTCGCCCAACTACTGCTGAATCCAAGGCAGCGCCTTGATAGTCGAGTTGTGCATCTCCTCAGCATCTTGCTCCCAAAACGTCGCAGGCTGTAAAGAAACACAGATGTGATCTCCCAATTGCATCATACTGCTTGAAAAATTACTTGTTTGGTACTTTTTAAATGCTTTTTGTCAGTCGCTTTTTTATTTTGTACATATTATTGAGTTATTTATGGCGGTCGCCATTTGTTTTTTTTTTCAAAATTCATACAGCCTGTTACTTTGGCAGTCAAAACAATTCTAAGGATATCTTATTTGTACGAATTCATCCAACCGTTTAGACTACAGGGACATACATACTTTCGAAAAACATTACCCTCCTTCTGGGGTAGTCGGGTAGAAAAGACATCAGTTATCATATTTGAAATATCCACCTTCAAGATGATTAAAGAATCAATCTGTTTGTGTGCTAATGTACACTATGTATTATAAATAAAACAATCGGCTCACTTGTTCACGCACAACGTCCTCACTCCCTGACAGCAGTCCTCTGCCCAGCCCTTACGTCAGTAAAGCCCGTGAAGTACGTAACCGGAGACAACAACAATTATATACCAATACTAATTTATTGCAATTATAAAATGTTTATGGATGGTCTATATGTATGTATACACTACACATTCAAATAAGAAATTAAATTGCACTCTTATTCAGTTCTTTACTCTTGCATTTTTATATTTGCCATTTTTGTTAATAAGTTTTTCAATTCACCAGGAACAATAAGAACCTTCAACTACGCGTCAAACGGGCGCCACCTAGCCAGCCAAGACTACAAGGCCTGCATCAGAAGGAACACAGGCTTCTGTTCTGTTAGGTACAGCCCCTGTGACAGCCGCTCCTTCAGGATAGGACCTGGCAGTGGGACTCCGTTAGTTATGGACCCTGTTGGTAAGTGAACTAGATACATTTTGTTTCATCATTTTTAGGCTCGCGTTTGACCACTATCTCACCCTATGGTAAGCGATGGTGTGATCGACGATGAAGCACGCTTGCCTACTCACTCTTGACTTAAATACTCCCAGGTTGTAGCTATCAGGAAACACAGACTCCAACAGGGAATTCCACTCCTTAGCTGGACGCACAATGAATGTAACTATTCCCAAAACGTTTTTTTTAGAAAGGGTTTCTTGGAACGATGTTCCTTAATGCGGACTGCGGTAGGTGTGATTCGGGAGAAAGTGTAACTTCACGTAAGATTTTTGCGTTATACGGAGTCCATACGCTCTTTATCTTTCTCTCAGTGTATCTTTCTATGAACTGGCGTATGCGTGAGGAACTTCGTTCCTGTCAAGAGTGAGTGACCGTTTTTAATGCTTTGTTTCTTTTTCTGCGGCTGCGAAATAATGAAGATAGATAGAGAAAAGAGAGAGAGAGAGATATGTGTGTTGTGTGTGTATGTGTCGGTAGAGTGAGAAATGGGTAGAGGGGGTTATTGTACACCATAACAAATTTCAGTAGGAGTTTAATAATTAACAGGGTGTCACAATGACATACACCAACCAAAATTGAGCCCGCGTGGTGGATTACGGTCCACAACCTCTCACAGAGAAGAGGCCTGTGCCCCAGTAGTGGGGGCATTAAAAGGCTGATGATGATGATGATGAATAATGGGCGGTCTTACAGCTAAAAGCGATATTTTACAGACAACCTTTGGATGGATTTGACCAAGAAAAAAAATGTGCTAACTCAAATAAACCGTAAACTCGGCTACATAAACCAATAGTGTTATCAGTGACTTCGGTAGCTTTCCAGACAAAAAAAAAGAAGAAAAGCAAGGATTGAACCATTTACAAACACAAATCCTGCAAACATAGTCATTCCATCCAGGCATTCCACTTAACACACTTACACATATACTTTACCCGGGCCTGCGGACGGCGAGCAGTGGGTAGCTCGCCGTCCGATCAGCACCAGGCCCGAGAGTCGACGGCGCGTAGTGTTCCACGCTCGCCGAACAAGAGATGTTGTCAGCCACCACTGACGGGGCCCAACGTGGCCGGTGTCTGCATGTCTAAATTCTGAAAATGAGTTACCGCACCTCTGGGCACTCAGGCAGGAAAGGAACAGGTAGTCAGTAAGAGTCAGACACGCCCTCCCGCTCCACCCAGAGCGGGAGAAGTCATTTTATGATTTCCAACCCCCACAAAAAAAAAAAACATCACATGTATTTTATAATCGATGTCCACCGTTCCATCTCGCAGAAGATGATACAGAGTAGCAGGTCTAGTAAAGTAGGCTTTATTGGTGTAATTACATGGTACGGCGTTCCAATGCGAGGTTAAATAAATCCTACTAATATTACAAATGCGAATGTTTGGATGGATGCTTGTTACTCAATTACGCCAGGACGGTTCATAAAACCTAGATGAAATTTGGTACAGAGATCGATTGTAGTCTGGAATAGCACATCGGCTCTAATTTATGAAGGGATAAGTGTTAATTTCACGCGAGGGAAGCCGGTGGCAGATGCTAGCGCTTTATAAATGACTAGCACTTCGCCCGCGACTTCGTCCGCGTGGATTTAAAAAAAATATAATAATAATAATAATAAAATACCAGGTTTTACCCTGAGAAAAACAAATTTTGGAAAAATAATAATAATTTATTAGCATAAATACACGTTTGACACAAAATTACAATTTACAGTAAAATTAAAATTACAAGTTGCAGTAGTATAAAGTTACAGTACACAAAATTACAAGTAAATAGGAAATCAGGTACAGTCAATACAAGATTTGAGCCCTGCCTCCTAAACTAGGAGGATCCTGTATCTTAGGAGGCAGTGTCTTCGCAAAATATAGTGGACAAGCAAAATTTTATAGCCTATGACACTCACAAATAACGTGGCTTTTTATTGGTAAAGGAATTTTTAAAATCGGTTCAGTAGATCCAGAGATTACCCCCTAGAACCTCACAAACTCACAAACTTTACCTCTTTAATATTAGTATAGATAAATTTAATGATGTCCAGCTTGCACAGGATGATGGAGAGTCGCAGATGTTGTGATTTATGTTTCGTTACCGTTATTACGTACTTAAAATAAATAAAATATTATCTCTATGTAAAAACACCTTGCTAAAAAATAAAATCTACCAAATATGTAGATATTAAATCTACCAAAAATCCTGTACGTCTTAAAAACCAAAGTCAGTTAAGAACCAAATATATTTAATGAGTTTTTAATTTAATCTCTGTGACCGCCCATCTGACCCCTGCGACCTTTAGGCGAAGCAGACAAACCCTTTGGCATGCAAATCGTAAAAACAGAAGGTATTCTGTAGAACATTATTATTCATGTTTATTATACTGCCATTCATATTCAGTTAACTTTTCAAACAAAGCTCGTTTGTCACTAACTTTATGCTTCGGATTTGAACTTGCGACCTTCGTGAGCCCTGGCTTGGTGGTTAAGTTATTGCCCATTACTACGCCTCCTTTTTTTTGGTTTTAATGCATGGTGTTAAACTTGCTTGTTTCGGCATAGGTGCCGTTTGTAATAATTTTTGAGGTGAAAACTTCTACAACCGCGTTGAGCGTTTTTTGGAGGTATAAGTTATGGGATCGCGTCACTGGCAGTTTTTATTTCTGTCGGCATTTCCCATGACAGCCTATTTTTTTGTGTTGACTACGAATGAGGAGAAATAAGTTATTTAAGTCTGAATTGGATAAAAACACTTGCCAAGTGCGTATCGGATTTCGCACATTCAGGGTTCCGTATCATATATTGGTATTTGTTAGTAAAGTATGCGTTACAATAAATATTATCACCAAATTTCAAGTTCATAGGTATTGACCTATGAACTTGAAATTTGGTTTGGAAGTTAAAAAATTCTTCGTAATAAAATTTAGTGACAGACGACGGACGGACAGACAGACAGACGGACACGAGAGTGACAACAATAGGGCTCCGTTTGGACCCTTGGGATACGGAACCCTAAAAGGCTAATCCTTTTTAGGAGGGCTTATAAATAAAGACAAATACAAATCTCTTACGAATTACGCAGGTAGTTTTCAAATTGTTAGTACACTAAATCCAATATATTAAAAACCTTTACCTTACCAATATAGTCCAATAAATTAAAAACCTTTTTCAGACGGATATCCTGTAGAAAATGAAGCGTTCTCATATTCCACGTTCAATGAATAATAAGCAAAACTAAGTATATTTTGTTCTCATAGACACAGAACAAGAAGAAATGATGCCAGCAGATGACACGCAAACACAAGAAGATGAAATGGAAGGTTCTGGCAACGACCCTCAGATGGATGATCCCGAGCCTTCGCAACCTGGCCTCATCTCCAGGGTAAGAATGAGTACAAAATAGCCTTCCTAAAAACATAAGTGTAAATGGCCTTTTAACCGTCTCCGGATAAGTCGGGATAGGTTATCTTAATAAATATTTCATTCAAGATTAAAGAGGGAGTGTTCTTAATATTGAATGAAATATTTCATTCGCTCATCAAGGGGGGGGGGGGGGGTTTATATATGGTTGGTTAAAATAAATAAAAACAGATATATTCTTGATCTAGTTCTTGCAAACTTAAAAGATGGAGCGACCATTCATAATAGTTTAACTTTTATTTACTTTATTCAATGAAAAGTAATCTTGCAGCCGAAATTATGATGAATAGCATTTTCAAAGACTCAACCATTTTAAAACAATTCAAAACCTCACACACTCAATTTATCCTTTTCAAATCTAAAATAACTTCTAAAAGTGTAAACAACCTAAACACTTTTACGGACGGTCTCAACAGAGCCATAAATTGTTGGCAAACTCTGCAATATGCATACTCTGCAGCAGACTTACTTTATGATTTGCTGACTTCTTAAAAACTATGCATACAGGAAATATCTTCAGTGAGGAAGTTTTCAACTTTAAACGAAGCTCGTTTTGCTGCAACTAGGATTTATTTGGGTTCCGCCAAAGGATAAGATTGAAGACGATGTTGCTTTTAATTTTAGCAATTTATCTTTGGAAGCGTAACTTGTGTGATTAAATTTTGTAATTTGTGAGAAAGTCAAGAATGTAGCAAGTGTTAACTACTTAGATAGTAGCACCGTATAGAGTGCACAGTGATTTGATGGTTAGTCTTGAAATAGAGAACAACGATTTTTCTATAGGATGTTTTTATGCAAATGAGTACCTATGTTGAATGAACTATTAAAATAGGCTTTCTATAGTTCTGTCATAAATTGTGTGCTACTAATATTAATATTCATAAATTAAATGGGTAAAGCTTTGGAAACGCATAATCCATTCCATAATACTATTTTGCCAGACCCTTCACATTACAAAAATATATTATACATATTATGTAACAAGAAAATATTAAATATATTACTAAGAATTAATGATATTTCACAAGACACACAATCCTCAGTATTTAAATAAAACTAAGAACTATCATAACGTACCCAAAAAGCTTATTAAACAGGATCAAAAAGGATTCACAAACACAACTTAATATTGTTATAACAGTGCTTATATGGAAAACAGAGTACCAACACGATTTTAATAATCGTTATTTTATGTATTATTATTTGATTACAAGTCCTTTTAAATTTATATTAATACCCTAATGGAGAAATTCGGTATAATGTTTGACAATTTATTCATCATTGACATCATCATCTTAAAATATTCATTACGAATGAGGATTCCTTACATTTTGAAATAGTTTTTGGTTGAAAACTTATCTGCAAAGTTCCTTTAAAATTTCAAGATTGAAATATTTCAAAGGTACGTTTAAAAGATTTTCTATTCTATACTACACTGTGTAGAACCCAACTTGCATTAGGCTAGTCTGTAATATCTTTAAAACGGAGTCCTATATTTAACTAGTCTCTGACGGCATTCCACTTTATGTATTCAGTGGAGCGAACGAGTGCGTTACGTCATTGCTCTTATATCCCCTCCAGTGAATTGACGATCACATATGAAACTTGTTACTAAGGCCTTTTCATTCAATATTTATTAAAATTCAAATCCTCTCAAACATTATATGTCACGAATTATGAAACTTCAAACGTATTATTACTTCTACGTTTAATATCATACTTTCATAGGAAAAAAATGAAATATTTCAGTTTCCTTTTCAAATATTTCATTTACCGAGAATAACCGAGCTTCTCCATTATATCTATATACATTTATACACAACCCTACCCCGTAGCTAGCTTAACCCTCACTAACCACATCTAGATCTGGACGTATATCTCGTCTTGGATGTGGGGTCAGGCCCGGGCTTCAAGCTGGTCAAGATGGTCACCGTACACGCAGCATTACCCAAAAGAAGACGACAGGTTCCGGTACTTCGGGTACGGGAACTACGGGATAGGCCTTACGGGCTTCGGACGACAGCGGTGCGACGACAGGGTTACTATACCCTGTGAGAATGAGTATTTTATAGCGGTAAGTTATATGGATGATGATTTTTTTTGCTCATGCATGATTTACTGAAACTCGATTTGGTTTTTCAAGGCAAATATAGGTACTGTAGAGACTCTTTTATCAGGATCTCTTTAGAGGGCTCAGAACAAAGACTACGATAATATATAGGATAGTTTAGTACTTGTGGCAGATTATGTAGTAAAAGAAATAAACACTAATTCGAGTTTTAAAATATAAAAAGATTGTCAGATAGATTGAGGACGGCTTTCAGGCCGATAAGCGAATATCAATCGCGTAATGTGTTTCATTCTTTCGTTTTGAGGAGTGTAAACTCTTCAACCTAGGAACAATCTCAAGAAGTAACCACCACTGAGCTATACACGCCCCTAGTTTTAACAGTAATCTTGAATATTATTATATGCCACGGTTTTTTAAAGAAACTGTGCGTTTGAAATACTTCGTTAGAGAATGTAAATTTCTTTTAAAATTTAAGAACTTTGGATTGAAGAGTCTTATTACAATAGTATTAAAGCTTAGGTCCATTAAAGGTTGGAATATAAAAGAGAAACTTCAGAGTACTTGTGAAGTTATTAATCAGGAACGGAAGTAATATTGTTAAAGTTCTCTTAAGAATGACCCGCTTTATAGAGTGTTGGTCTAGAGTTGGATAATACTGAGTGCAAAGTACTCAGAAATATTTTTTGCTAACTTCTTGAATAGTAAAATGGTAAGGTTTCTCTAGACTTCAATTAATTAAAGTTGTAGACGAGAACAAAGTTAGAATGTTCAAAATTGTATTTGATTTGGTTGATTAAGAGAACATAAAACTTTAAGCGAGTGCCACTTATAAAACCTCATTTATAAAAGTTTAAGCAGTGCTTCGCATACACAGAGTATAAAGGAATATGTGGTCATTTTAAAGATTGCTTATGCCCATAGAAATAAACATCTTTCTTAATGAAAGTTATAGTTAATTCCCAAAAAAAAAAAATGGATTTGACGTACAAATTTAGCATCAGCTGATCGAAATTAGTATGGGCGATTCAAAATTATTTACTTACGGAATAGAGAATATGCATGTATTATTTTATTCACTTAAAGCAATAAAATACAGTACTACTCGTATAAACACAACAAAATTATTTTAAAATAAATTCAAGTACTGCATGTCGCTCAAAAAAATTATTTATCTCCTACAATTTTCTACTACACTTCAAACGTTCGTGACTGTCAAAGCTGTACTGTGACGTCACTTACCTCGATACGCCTTGTTTGCATCTTATTTTTTGTCCATAAATGAATAATTTTACTAATTGTATGTGCTTTAGTCAAGCACAAATTGCAATTTCAATATTCTAATAAAATTTGAGTGAAATTAAAGTACTTTTTAAGAATAAGTTTGACAGGAGTCACGGTATGTAAAGATAGTCACCCATCCATGAATCAACTCCGGCAATCGTAGCTTAACCTGATGAATTGATACGGCTGTTATTACTTTAGTCACGAGTTCCTCCATTTCCATTATATCTTGAACATAATTCAGAAATTCCAACCTCATGTAACGTTTCAGTCACAAATAATTGATTGGTAATTCGAAGGCAAACTTTCTGAAGCTCTCCAAGCTTACGTAGATTGAAACGATAATGTTACATCAACTTGGCGAAAGACTTTAATGACAGGATGTAAAATAAGCATCCATCATGTTTGTTATTTTCGGGGAGGAAGGTAAACACGATCTTATGCTAATAAGCGTGGCTTTAAAATGCTTTTCAAATCATGATAAAATTAATGTTGAAAATTAATTGTATCAATTTATGAGGTTTTCACATTGATGCTCGGTTCTATACGAAAATGAAATAATTTCCGATGTAAACGTTAGCTTTGAAGTCTAATACACTCTAGGAATGACGTTGGATTAAGAAGCGTATTCTATCTCAAACATTAATCTTGATGTAAACCTAGATTTGAGAATAAATTATGTTTGAAAAATAGTTTTAGGTTACGGGCTTAGAACTGTTCTTAGTCTATACATATATTGTGAGCCTCTTAAATTCTCTTTAAGATATCAAAAGCTCTCTAGGGTTTTTTTTTGACCGTGGGATATCATCAAATTACTTCTTGTCTTGTAAACAATCCCTTTTATCTGTAAAATCATCATCTTCGCGAAATGGTATTCTTGAACTAGCATCTCTTCTATCTACATCATTCACAGTATTGTATGAGCTGCGATTGCTTTTGTTATTTTATTTATCAGACAAATTATTAACGTCTATGGATGAGGTCTATGGTGGAACGAGCGAATCCAAAAGATACATGTTCATTTTTGTTTTAAGACTATAAGTCATAGGTGGTAGGGAACACAGTCGCTGCGATTGGTTGTAATGTTAATACTATACTAAAGTGTATATTTAGTTCAAAAGCTATTTTCACATATTTCAGAGCTCCTACTTCGGTGCAGGAGTCTGCGACCCTCATCATTGCGGCAACACCTTCTGTCCAGGACAGCAACGACGAGACTGTCACGTCGAGACCTCCATCACACCGTTCGCGGTATCAGTGCACTTCGGACCACCAACGATTAAAAGGAGTCCAGAGGAGAATATAGGAATGTGTTTGAGATACTCACAGTTGCCTTGTGATTCGTGAAAGACTATTCGATTTTATTTCTGTAAAGTGTTAATAAAATTGTGTCGTGATTGAGATTGATATACAGTATAATGATGTTGTATTGTATGTCGAACTGACATCTGCAGCTCCATCTTAAAGTGCATATTTTGCATATTCTTGGGAAAAATGTTTGATGTTATGACTGCCACCGTATAATTGTAAACATTGTTAGTTTATGAAAAATCACGTAAAATTGTAAACTCTTTGTTTTCGAAAAGACTCGGAGACATTGCATGTTATAAAATTTGGACGAGATTTTTTTGGATATTATTTATTTTTAATTGTATTTGGAATGAATTCATTACAGATCGAGAGTTGATATTCTCGCAAGATTTATTACAATCTTACGGTGTACATAATTTGTTTTTTTGGAAATTAAAGTTAAAATTCTAAGTTAATTTCTCCCTTGCAAAGAGAATGTGGTGCTACGAGTATTGATCTTTAGTGAGTCTTCAAATTAGATAAGTAAAAGTGGGAATCCAAAATGTCTGCAAAAAATAGTAACGAGAGCATTTTCAAAAACGAAGAAATTAATTCTAATATTATATCTTCTGTAACAATATTACACGAAAATGCTGAAATCGAATTTGATAAACGATACGACGATGGAACGATCAAAATGTTTTGATATTAGATGACATAGGGGCGCGAAATTAGAGAGTGGGGGTAGGTCTGGGGAACCATCTCCCTCGGGTGTCGTAAGTGTGAAGCGGTATGGCAAGAATACGAAATATTTATAAGCAAAATGTTTAAGTAAATGTGTCGATTTCAAAGGAATTGGGAATTAATTTGAGCATGCTATCATTTTTCATGTATTTTATATTAATACAGCAAATGATAGATCGGTTTAGATGACAGTTTGCAAAGAAAAACATGCATAATTATTTTTGTTGAACGTTACATTTAGTTTCCAGTAAATCCGTGTCTAACTCACCGATTTCTAGCAAAAAGTTCTCGATGTTGCTGATTCTTTCCCAATAAATCCGATTCGGAGAATCGTGTTTTTCGCAAGAACTTAATCTCACTTGATGAATTACGTTATTTGTAAACCTGTCTTGAGGCTTGACGCTCATAATAAATACAGAAGGTTGGCTCCAAACAACGATTCAAAACGCGCGTACACATAGACACTATTCACGTACAGCGTGTGCAAGCACAATCGCGACTGATATTTATTTGAAATCACCTTCGTTTTTACTGGGTGGCTTTTCATTCTTTGCCAATCTTTCAGGGGTTGAAGAAAGTACTGTAGGACCCCAAGGCACCAGTACGGCCTGCAGAGATCCTGGGACGTTCTAGTAGTTTCAGGGTAGAGGTCTCACTCGCTGGCAACGCGAGAGTGCGGTGTATAAAAGGGTAACTGGCTACAGGTGGATAAGAAAAGAGATGAGGGCGCGATAGACTCCATATTGATTTTTATAAGAATTACATGTGTGTCCACTTGCAAGGGCAAAACTCCAGTCTGACATCAAAACCTATGCTTTTAATATATACTCGAACGACTCCTCAATATTCTTAACTACCAGCTAAAGGCCGGTGCAGACTCGCTGAGTTTAGGCTGTGTCTACAATCGCCACAGTACCTTGATGGAACAGCTCTTTTTTTGTGATTTCAGTTCTGGTTCCATAGTAAAATTTGTCGATATTGATGAGTACCTACATCTCATCTCATATCTAGCCTATTCTTCAATTTAGCAACGTATCTAATTCGTGTCTTTATTGAAGGGTACAACTTCGACGTAGTACAGTCTGTTGTCAACATTATCTAACCCACCCTAAAAACAAAACTAATTTGGACCCTCTGTATGTAACTTTAAGGTTTATTCAAGTTATATGAGCTTATCAGACAAGTGCTCGAGGATTTGATGAACAAATACAATAATAATACAGCTCCTTGCTCTCTTTCTATCTTACTTTTCTTTATTTGGTCTTTTTTTTTTCATTACGTTTAAATTATATTTATTTTGCAAATAGGTTTTAAAAACACTTTTACACGTCAATATGTTTTTGTCATTTTAAGCAAGATAAGGCCGGTTTAGTCTGTTAATCAGAAGATATGACAGTTTTGACGTCAGTGTCATTTTTTTGGTTTACCTTTAGTTAAATATCCAAAACAAACGGAGTATAGTATTCGCTCTTGCCTGTTTTCGTTAGTAGTTTGGAGCCTGCCTTCTGTATAATCTTCTGTAGCACGATGGACGCTGAATATAAATGAATCGATATAAACTCTATTTGCTAAGTAGTTAAGGATTCAACGATGAATTTGTTGTATAGCTTGTTGGACGTAATTGATATTTAGTATCGAAATCGAGTTTTAAACGAATTGTTTTGTAAATATATTTTAGGGAACTGTTTTATAAGCATTATACTTAATTGCTTTTGTACATTTATTTAAGATCTATTGTTGCATTAACTCAACTTCATGTTAGTAGTTGTTAATTCATTATTTGAATGTATTAAAAACGTGAAGAATAAAATTGGTCAAGTAACGCGATGAGGATTTCAACCATTGTAATTGGTCGATTCCTGCACCGCTCCGCTTCGCCCAGCTCCGCTTCAGTGGAAACACACTCCAACCCAGGCAACCGATTTTTATTGCGGTTTTCACTAATAGGAAGAGGGATAAACAAAGAAAAAGGATTGATCATAAATTATTTGCATTTTTACTTCGAGCTAAATCTCACCCAATCACACGTGGGGTCCTGTCAAAAAACCCTCTCGTATTCAAGGACATAATTGCGAACTGGACCAATCGCGAATTGGACTAAGTGCGAACTGGACCAATTGCGAACTGGACCAATAATTGCGAACTGGACCAACCGAGAATTAGACAGTTGGACATTTTGCGAATTGGACATAATGCGCCCAAACGGAAGGTTTGTGTGTATAATTTGTACCCGTGTGGAGCCGGGGCGGGTCACTAGTGTTATTTATAAGTTTGATGTTATGATGAGGATGACGATGATATTATCAGGCTGTTTTATTTGCTCAATGAATTAAAATTATTTTTATAAAATTATTAATTTAGTTTTTGTAGTTCCTATGAAGTTTATAATTTGTATTGGATGTATGAATCAACGGAAGTCTGTTTTGACATACGTAACTTATAACAAAATGTAGTGTTATTTTCTTAATGATATTAGTTTTTCTATTTATTGTATTGTATTAGGTAGCTGTGCCATCGTAGAAGAATATTTAATAACCAAAATAACCCGTTTTGTAAAAACATGTCTGAATGTTGTTATTTGTAAATGTTTTTAATTGTTTTTCGTTGTTTTATAGATTTTCTTTTTGCATTTATAAAAAGTGATTTATTTATTAAATTATTTATTTTCGAAAAGATAACAGTATCGTGTTTTAATTATTACCTTAATTCTGGCATATATCTGGTATATATTGCCTTCAGGGCTTCAGGGTTGGTTATGTATCTTGGGGAGCACTCCCTGACTGCGAGGGTCGTTTGGCAAGTGTACTTTCTACGTGTGGAGTGTAAGGAAGGAAAGAGGGAAACCGCACTCTTATTAAACTGTTATATTTTATGATAATACATGTTTATGTGCCCTCTTCGACGGGCTACTCTTTTTTTTATTATTTTTTTGGACTAACTATTTAACCTGTTGTAACGGAACGTTACATGACTATTCATGATCTTAAATTTGTTTTCAAATGAATGTTGCGAATGTTGTTCTTTGTGTGTGTACGCCTCGGAACGCGGGGGTGCGGAGTGCGGGGGGAGTGTTCGCATACCATATATGTGAGTAGCGCGCCCGCGCACCGGGGTCAGTCGCCTCTAGGCTGATGTCAGAGCACACGTTTGCATCCTCGAATTACGACCTCTCGAGCGCACTAGCCGAGGCTTCCGTAATCCTTTTTAAAAATAATTAGTAGGAAATTATCCATAATATTTTTGAAAATATTCAACTCTCGGTGGAGTGCCTTCAAAGTGCCATTTATCCCCAGATAATCCCGAATTAGGGTAAGTTTTGAATAGCACACAAATTATATAATTTCATGTCATTTTCTTAACTGTTGTGTATCTATTTATTGGCCGTTGAACACATTAAGCATTTGCTGTAATCTATAGTGATATTGCTCATATCTAGTATGCACCGTTACTATTCAAAATGCTTTTAAAATGCTACATTTGTGCCGTTAAAAATAATTCTTCTTCTACCTTCGCTTTCTTTTTTTTATAAAACAATTATAATATGATACGTAAATTTTCTGCTTAATTTATTCCTTACCCGATTGCGGCGTAACCCAAAAGAGTATAGTGTTATTTTACTTTCTTTTGTGCATCTAGTCGCTTAATTACCCATGTAAACTCCGTTCTGGTCAGTTCCGTCACGTCAATACTACTACAACTGCATAGGCAATTTCCTTGATGACGTCGGCGGCGGACCTAGACCAGGACGGCGGTTTTAAGGGCCCGTACTAAGACCCGTGAAACCATGGTTTCCAGGAACTACGGCGAGTTTCCGGATCAAACGTTGGTGTCCGCCGAGCAAGTCGGACAGCCGCGCCGTATCTTCCGGACCTCCAATTCTCCCAGTCACCGTGCGCATCACGAATATTGGCCATCTACCATCTCCGGCCTGGGCGACTTCTGCGGGAATACTTCAGGGAAGTGCCTATCACTGCAGGGGTGACAACAAACGGGCCAATGAACCCACGACTATAAATTTGTGAGCCTCCGATTGAGCTGTTATTAAACTTTTATATTGTGCACACTCGTTTTATTCCATATTCTTGATAGGATAAAACGGGTGGAGGTTTCACTGTGAAGCCCCGCAACTCACCGGTGAGTCGGACAAAAAAAAAAAAAAAATTAAAGAGAAAAAAAAAAAAAAAAAAAAAAAAAATCGGCTGTCAACCCGGGTTGTCCTCGGGGTTTAATTTGACAACCCGGATTTTGCCGTGGGGCTTCACAGGACAATGGAATCGTTCAACATTCTGTTCTTCATCATTCGAATGACTCTTCAAATATGGAACACTATAACCAGCCAGCAGCGCAGAGTGCTGAGCGCAGAGTTCACATGAGGCGCAATATAATGTTTCATACAGTTCTTTTATCGTTTCCCTATTATATAATTCGAAAACGACAATAAATGCTAACATCACATGTTCATCGTTATGAACAAATTTTAATTTTAATCCGATTCCGAAATCGAGAAAAAAAAACGTGTTGGGTGTTCGTGTTTCTGGTTTTGTCTCTTCGTTTTTTGACACCGACTGCCGAATTTAAAGTAATTTTGCACTTTTTTTTTTTTTGAAAGTCGGTTATAATTTTTGTAAAAAAAGTTTTTATTTTTCACTTTTTAGTGGTGATTCCCCATTAAATTGTGGTAACAATGCATATTTATACAATGGCAGCAATCGCGGTTTATTTACTGTAATTTTTTGAAGAGTTCCGTTGTCCGTCTCCGAAACTCATCATCAGATCTATTTTTGATGTGTAACATCTTGGCTCTCGCTTTCCTGCAATCTGTGGGAGTGATTCCCTGAAATGCGATGGAAGTGTATAACAGGAAACCGGGAAAGAGCGCGCTATTTGATTTGACCAATGAGCGCGCGTGGTGGTAGAGTTTGCCGTCAGATGGTAGAGCGGGCGCACGGTCGAAATTTGAACTAAACGTTTTAATTTTATTTTTCAGGATAGAATGTTGATGTTGCTTACTACCAAGGTGAGATGTCAAATGTGTCAGATGTGTGTCACATCATATGCGACTACTGTAAGGCTCGCTCGTTTTATAGGTAGCTTGGTGTCTTGAGTGTGATGCTTGAGAAGAATAATTAACAGCATTTTCTTTTTTTTGAGAATGGTAAATTATCAGATTACTTCTCCCTCTCTGGGCACAGCGGGAAGGCGTGTCAAACCCTTACTGACTAAAACCCACTCATGTTCCTTCAGTTGCCAATGATGCGACCCAAGTCAGCATTTAATTCCGCCTTTGTTCAATACTTTTTTGTGCGTAAAATTATAATAAATAAATATTATTTGGGAAATAAGTCCAAAGGGCTTATTCAAAGTGACATTCCACCAAAATCAGTTTTGGGCTTTTTGTGTGCAGGAGTTTTTAAGTATAAAAACTCCTGCTAAGGCCTCTGAAGTCCTTCTACGAACAGATTCTTAATATTATCTGTATTCAAATCGACACACATTAGGCAGAACATTTCCCCATCGATACCTGGTAACATCTCTAATGGCTTTGACTGCCTCACGACCAACAGTAACACGTTATCGCAATGTTAACACTTGCGATAATATAATCTATATGTTACAGCATTATGCTGGTAATGGTAGTACTAATGGGGTGCTTGAATATGTACATAATACGCCATACGCCAGAGTTTGTGTTTCCTGATAGCTACAACCTAGGGGTCTTTAAGGCGTAGTTAATACGACTTTTAATTGAACATCACGTCTAAACGACTAATCTTATTTCTTTGAAAAAAATATATGTTACTTTAAACTATTTCCGTAGTAATTTGATTTTAGAATATTTCAAATTTAGGGCGGCTTAATCGCATGTGCCACAAAGCCCTTTTATTTTGAATAAAAAAAGAAAAAAATATTTCAAATTTAATTTTTAAAACATTGTGTAATTAATTTGTAAAGTTATGTCTAACGCGGATAAAGAATTGAGAATCACGCAAAAACTATAAAGCGTATTTTTATGAAACATTCACAATTTTAAAGATCATTTAATTATTTATAATTTAGTCTCAGTGTTTTAGTTTAATACTTGTTGTTTTATATGTAATAAATTAATAATGCGTCTAATTTCGGTCAGCGTTCATTGATAGGCGAGTCCTATTACTGGGTGGACATACGACGCGTTACGTTACTCAAGGTCGTTGGCAGCTAATAACGCCTTAAGTCAAGAGTGAATAGGTTACTTCTATACAAGCATGCTCCAACGTCGACCACATTATCGCTTATCATCAGGTGAGATAGTGGTCAAGAGCGAGGCTACCAAAGATTTTAAAAAGAAGCCCGTGGCTAAATACTCAGTAAAATAACAGCTGTACGAGTCTATCTTGAAGTCCGTCCGTGGATGGCCACCTACATGCCGACACACTTCTGTGTCTCAGAAAGCACGTTATGCCGTTGGACATGGTTGTCATTTGTACATATTTGACAGTCTTTACGGATTGTCAGAAGCCAGAAAATTAGACACCAGTTTTGTCAAGGGATACCTTGTTATCCAGTTACTGGGTTGTGGAGGTCAGTTTGATCACTCCATGTAAAATACCCTTTCTTTTTTTTTGTGTGGTGGGAAATCATCCAATGACTTCTCCCGCTCTGGGTGGAGCGGGAGGGCAAGTCAGACTCTTACTGACTAAATCCCACCCCTGTTCCTTCCCTGCCTGGGTGCCCAGGAGTGCGGTAACTGTTGAGAATTTATCCGCTACCCCTACGCATGCAGGCAGCGACCACGATGTGCCCCGTCAGTGGTGGCTGCCAACATCTTTTATTTTATATATTTTTTTATTTATCTTTTCGAGGCGCGCGTGGAACACTACGCGCCGTCGACGTACGGGCCTGGTGCTGATCGGACGGCGAGCTACCGACTGCTTGCCGTCCGCAGGTCCGGGTCTACGGTGGCCGCAGATCGTCTCGTGACGTCCTACGCCCAGTGCCTCTCTTGCGGTGGTAGCGGCCGGGGCCGTGAGGGCCACTCCGTTGAGCTTCCCTCACGCATGTGTAAAATACCCTAACATAACAGGAAGCCGATTGGTTGTTATATATCACACTTACACTGCATTACCACCTACACTATCATCAGTAGATACCGTAGGACCCCAAGGCACCAGTGCGGCCTGCAGGGATCCTGGGACGTTCTTCGAAGTTCGGGGTATGTCTCGTAGCTTAGAGACTCGCTGGCTTACTGCAAGGGTGCGGTGTATAAAAGGGTAACTGGCTGCAGGTGGATAAGAAAAGAGATGAGGGCGCGATAGACTCTATATTGATTTTTATAAGAATTACATTTGTGCCCACTTGTAAGGGCAAAACTCAAGTCTGACCTCAAACGTATGCTTTTAATATATACTCGAACGACTCCTCAATATTTTTAACTGCCAGCTAAAGGCCGGTGCAGACCCGCTGAGTTTAGGCTGTGTCTACAATCGCCACAATACTATAATACATAAGCATCATCAATGTTCCCATTTCCACTGTTCCCACCAATCCCTCGGTGTAAGGGAGTGGACCGTAATTCACCACGCAAGCCCAGTGCGGGTCGGTAGACGACATATTATGTCTTAATTCTTTTGAATCTTGAACGTGTTGGTTTCCTTCTCTGTTTTGAGAGCATGGTGAACAGAGGTAATGAAATAAAGTATACAAAATAAAGCGCCAGCGTGCGGGAGTTACCACTGGTCCGCCACTGATCGGTGTTCAGTAGATAGGTAGATATATACTTTTACAAATCGCCAAAACGGACCGCTAATTTGCAAAGCCACTAGAAAACTGACACTTACTTTATATTTAATCTTGAATATTTAAATATATTCAAGATTTTTCTTTAGATGTGAATAACCACACACACGTGTGTAATCCACGTAATTAAACTAATAAATAACTAATGGGATAAACAGGCTAAAACAAAATAAATAAAATATGGGCGGCATAAAAGAGGGAGGAGCATCGAAAAATTCTTCCACATCGCTGTCAATGAGAAAAGTGCCCAAAACGCTGGCAGCATGGCAATGCTGCCAGTGTTGGCAACGTTGAAAGGCAATGCTGATTCTTTGGCCGAAAAAAAGGCCAGCCCGCGGTCACGTGAAGAGTCGACTAAATGTTTGCTGATGTCACGGAAAACTTGATGAGCACTCAAACCCCATAGCCCTAGTGTTTGTTACGAGTAAAATATAATACCCATAATGCATTTTCACCCCTACTAACTCTACATAGCTAGCAGATCTCACCTCGCCAGTGGTAATCAGGCCAATATCTAATACCTATTGGAACAGTAACAATAGGCGCCGTATCGAGATGTTACTGATCAGCTCATTGTTTAGATGTAGGACAAACCGATATTAGGTTAGCAATCTGTGTGGGTTTGTGCGGAGTGTTTAATTAGATCAAGCAGTTTCTATGATTCATTGTAGGTGCATAGTACTTGTCTATATCTGTTATTTTAATCATGTTTTTGTTCTGAAGAATTTTTCCAATATAATATTTTGGCTATACTTACAAGAAATATTTTACTCGGTCAGTTAGGGACTTATTCAATAGGTAATTTATAAGTGTGTAATCGTGATAACAGAATATCATGGTAACTAAATGGGAATAACCAAATAACCACTTCCTACTCCAAGATAAGAGACTAGTACTTATAAAAATACATGTTCCTGTCATCGGGCAATGAACAAAAGATTTTCACAGGTTGGATACGAGGCTTTTAGCCTCGTTGCATGTTTACATGATCAAACATTACAATTTTTCTTTCTTTCTTTCTCTATTTATTTATTAATATTATATACACACATACACGCACCACACACACTCTATCGCACTGTTTACACGTTGGCAATCTTTAATATTAGGATGTGATGGGGGCCTGGAGCTCTGAAATACAGGCCTAGGCTTAGTTCAGACTCCAGATCTCCCACTAATTACAATTGTTTTGCCATAATATCTGTCAACATACTCGTACTTAGCTAGCATTAAGTAATTTTGTGGAGATATAAATAAACATTTTTATTATTATTTATTATTTAAAATGATTTTTGAGAACTTGCGGGGTTGGAGGAGTTAGACAAAATACTTTTCTGTTAACGTTAATGCTAACGCTTCGTGCAAAATCTATGACAACGACATTACTGGGCGTGAGTCACGCGACAGTTCTCTCCGCAGATAATGTCTTTGCCATACATTTTGCACGAAGCGTTAGCGTTAGCGCTATTACAAATGTTATTTGGCTAAGAGGGCAGTTAAGAAATAGCCATATGATAAATTCAGAAACCTTACGTTCTGCTATTATGATCCAAGAGCGATCATAAGAGGTGGTCAAGCCAATCTTCTGTAATATCTAAAGAGATAAGTAAGTTCTCTATTAGAAGACCACTTGGTATAGCCGCTAACTATAGAATTAAAGAACAAGTCGAAGTTGTATCGATAATGACGGTCATGGAAGATTTGACTAAAAAGGTACAAACAACTCACTTTTCATGCAGTCTGATGCAGTTAGTGGTATTTATTTTAGTTAAGGCGCGGTCCCACAAATTCAGTCCTCAGGAAGGTTTTATAGACTTCATTGGCAGAGAAATGCAGCAGTCAATTTGAGTTACAGTTGCACTTATTTTTTTGTAATGTGAGTTTTAAATAAAATAAAATTTTAGTGTCAATACGATATTGGGCTCTTGTTGCGTTTCTGCCACTCCTGGTTAGGGCTGCGCACTTGGCCGGTTTTTGACCTAGGTAGGCCTTCGCCTCATCTGGGACATTTCTGTTGGCTACTAGACTTACTATATAGTTTCACACATTTAAGGCGTAGTTTTACGACTTTTAATGGTTTTTAATTAATTATCACGTCTAAACGACTAGTTTTATTTCTTTGAAAAAAAAATATAATGTTACACTAGACAATTTCCGTCGTAGTTTGATCTGAGAATATATGAAATTATATGTTTAAAACATTGTGTAATTAATTTGTATAGTTATGTCTAACGCGGATAAAAAATTGAGAATCACGCAAAAACTATAAAGCGTATTTTTATGAAACATTCACAATTTTAAAGATCATTTAATTATTCATAATTTGTCTCAGTGTTTTAGTTTAATACTTGTTGTTTTATGTGTAATAAATTAATAATGCGTCTCATTTCGGTCAGCGCTCATTGATGGGCGAGTCCTATTACTGGGTGGCAATACGACGCGTTACGTGAGCTCAGCACAGAACACGCCCTGACACGCATTTGACGCAAGTAATTTTTTTCCTTTATTTAGTGAGATACATGTTGGGAATTATCTCTTCGAGGTTTTATTTTGATATCTCACATGACAGCGTCAGTCATCTTGTTTTTTTTTTCAAATTTCGTATTGTGTTACTTCAGCACTTAACAATACTTAACATGAATTTAATGACACCTCATTTGTTATTAAAATCTATCTTGCCGTATATGGCGTGCCAAAGAAATAGACATACAAATACATATAATACATAGGATACATATAATACATACACATACCTACTATGAAAACCCGTCGAATGCCAGTGTTCTAAAGCAGCTAAAAGTTAGACTTTGGAGTACATATTGAAAGCTCAAAACTTTAGGTTTGGAAATCGAAAAAACAATACCAAATGTTTCTGGTATTGTTTTTTCTTTCATTTGAGTTCTTGAAATATATAATTATATGTTTTTTTTTAGATTTGTTGTTGAAACACAGGTCGTTTCCATTGTTGGCAGTGGCGAAGTGTCTTACACTACTCCTTTCGAATATCAATTCTAAATATGGCAAATAGAGATTCTGGATTCTGGAAATAGTGAAGGGAGTCAGTAATACAAATATGCAGTCCGCATATTTGTATTACTGACTCCCTTCACTACTGGTACATAGACCATCTCTAATGGCCTTCATATGACCTATTGTGAATGTGAGAACTATGTAGGTTTATTGATTGTCTGGCACTTTTAATTATTTATGTGGCTTATCTAAACTTCGTTACGATAGTATTGTCCATCAAATTGTTTAGCTACTTAAGGTGTAAGTTGAGCTACACGATAGCTGAAAAATGCTTGCACTATTTTGAGAGGTCCAACCAAATCTGTGTGGTCCTTTCCTCAGAAGAACACAACAACTATCATACCTAAAGAAGAAGTAGAGGGCCTATGAGGATACATACGTACACATATATTCAGAGTCAAGTATGTGATCCCTGGCGCACAACCTGAGCGGTTCCTAGCGAACCCAATCAGCTGCACTAATCTAATGGATATTGGATCATCACAATGGCCTGTTAGTGAGCGTCGCTTCGATAACATTGTTTGATTACATGCAGAGCTAACTGTTACGGCGACAGATTCGAGTACCTAGTTTGTGCTTAGGTAGTGAGATGAGTTGAGTAGGTAAAGGCAATAATAGGGTCTACATAATTACACATAAACTAAAATATTGGACACGTATTTTTTGTTTTGTCACGTAAACAAAAATGAGAGCGATACAGTGCATTGAAATTTTGCGTGACGTCGCACCTACGTAAAAAAATTACCAATTTTTACCTAAAAGTGACGTAACAACGCCCCTTCTCTTGAACTTTGATGCGTATTGTCTTTGTAATTTTTTATTGATTTGGTAAAGCAAAAAATATGTGTCCAATTTTTTTGATAATCTAACCCAAGGACTAAATATAATTATTAAATTTGTACCCAAGAATCATCCCTACTGTTTGTGTTTTCAGAGATCTACGACGAAACCTTCAGTGCAGTGAACTCGCTTCCAATTTTGTTGACAATGATCATACTTTGTTTTTTGTTTTTCTTCTACCCACACTGATATAATATAATAAGTAATAAGATTTAATATTCTCATTAACATTAAATCTTGTTTAAAAGAACTTTATTCTTTAAACCAACCTTCGGCGCAGTGGCTGAGCGATTGGCTACTGCGTTGCGTGTCATGAGTTCGATTCCCGCACGGAACAAAATATTTTCATGGCCTACAAATAGTTGATCCGGTTCTGGCTGCTCCTGTATTTGAGTTTTTAAGTTTGTAAACGAACTCGCGATGCAGAAAAAATACATAGTGAAGAATAGTGCCTTACCATAGTACAATATACAATATATATATGCGTCTACTAGTCGCCAGTATTAAGATCGAGCAAAAAAAACCCAAAAAAAAACCCAATTTCTAGTAGGGAAAACCGCTTTTATTTTATTTTTATTATTTGCTTTTAAAACGGCAACAGAACTACGCATTCTGTGAAAATTTCAACTGCCTACCTATTACAGAGCATGTGATACAACAATTTTTAATTTTATTTTTATTTATTTTTAGGTAGACAGTTGTAATTGCAGGTCCGCTGTCAGACAGACGGACAGCGGAGTCTTAGTAATATGGTCCCGTTGGTTACCCTTTGGGTACGGAACCCTAAAAATTAGGACCTTTTACAGTTCTTTCTAGGTTTTTTCGCTGTGTGTAATTTTCAATTAAGGGTAATGTAAAATAGTCAACATCTTTCTTCTGCCCTTATTACAATTTATTTGGGGTCGGCGCAACATGTCTTTTCTTCCATACTCCTATTAGTCGTCATCTCTGTAGTTAGGTAAAGGTTATATGGGTAAAAAGGGGGTGACCCCTTTTTACCCATATCCTCTTTCACACAGTCCAACCATTATTTCTTTGACCTTCCTCTACTCTTATAGCCATCTACATCCATACACAAGACTTTCCTCACAACATTTTCTTCATTCCTGCGCATCACATACCCGACAACCGATTTCCACACAACTTTTCAGTCAGCGGTGCCACTTTCAGACTTCCTCTTATATACTCATTCCTATTTCTATTCATGCGCGTAACACCATACATCGTTCTTAGTATTCTCATATCAGCTGCATGCAATTGCTTTCCAATCATCCCTTTTGTGGCCCAACATTCTGAACCTTACAAGACAGCAAGTCTGACCATTGTTTTATAATAGTGTAATGTAAAATAGTATATTCTGATATATTTCAATAGGACTTACCACAATATCATGTTGTAACTGTGGCTCAGACACAATAATAATTAATACCATAATGGATTGATGCATTACTGATTCGAAACTACGAACTGAATGTAATTAAATTAGACTCGTCCATAATTACTAGTTTCAGCCGCAGTCGGGCGATGGAGACATTATTTAGTAATAATAATTAGCTGGAGGGTTTATTTAGGTAATTAGTATATGCCTATGCTTGAAAATGGCGTATAGCTACAGTGATGTTAGTGGTGTGCTGTATGTATTCATTTTTCGATAAGATACAATAGGTACCTATATACATGTCACCGGATTATTGTAAAATCCGTAAGAGTGTAATAAATCTTACTATATTTGAAGATCTCAATATTTTGTGAATAAATAATTTCTAATGAATTAACAATTTTGTGAGATTTATTGCTAACTACCGGATTCTGCAATTTCACGATGATATTAATTGTGCACCAAAATTGTAACACATTTTTAATATCAATATTGCTATTTTTATGGGCGCAATGGCACTAGTATTCAGCTGCATTAGTGCAAGCCGACCCCAAAACAGTTGGTATAAAAAACCATCATCAACATCATTTCAGCCGACAGACGTCCACTGCTGGACATTCGCCTTCTCCAAGTGTTGCCACAACGACAGGTCCTGTGCGTCTCGCATCTATCGGCTACCCGCGATAGTCACCAGGTCATCGGTCACCCTTGTTGGAGGCCTTCCAACGCTGCGTGCCGGTACGCGGTCGCCACTCCAGAACTTTTTAGCCCCATCAACCATCTGTGGTGGTGGTGTGGTGTATGGTATACAAAATAATGATTATGATGCATTCATAATGACCTATAGTCGAAAGTTTATTTCACGTAAATAACAGGATAATTTACTAAATTGACAGAAAGCATAATAAAAAAATTGGTATTTCCTCCAAAAGCTTTATAGATACCGTATTTATGATTTCTCCGAGAATCTTCCACAGGAAAATATCACAAAGTTCAAAAAACTCAAGCTTCAATTAAAACGATTTTTATCAGACTTAGAATAAAGACGAGGATAAGTATTCAAATACTTACAGGATTATTAAATTAAAAGTGGTTTTCTTTTTCCTCAAGGTAATTATTGTGCTATTCAAAGAAATATGAGTATTAATATAAGTATTATTATATATTTATATTATATATTAATATGAGTATTTGTACGGTATATTGTATTCATTTCATATTTTATTAATTAGTTAGCTGAATACTAATGCCACGGGCAGTATGCGAATTTCTAGGTAAATTTATTAACAATGTAATAACGTAATATTATATATGTACAGACCAACAAATGATAAAATATTCTCCGTAAAGTAATTACTAATCGTAGTATTGTATTCCTTTGTGGCACAACGAAATAAAATTTACTCTCTTTATTACATTTAGAGCTAATATTCCTAGCTTAGAGAGCTATTTAACAGAACAGTAGTTAAATAGGATCTACTTATTGATATTTGGACCACAAATAGGCATGTAGAAAACATAGCTTATAGGAACTTCTAGTTCCTATAAGCCATGTTTTCTTTTAGTAGATTGTTAAAAACCTCATAATATCAACGGGTTATTACATAACTCTTTCCTTTGTTTACGTAAATCCATCATACTTGACACTATCATCTGATATTTCCACTTAAGAGTAAGATCGTAGATAAGATACTTGGTATACGTGTATAAAACACCACGTTTATCTTACTAGTCGACAGTACTATCGCCACTTGTTGCTAAACAAGAGATCTTCAGGAGAAAGCGACCATTTATCTCAGTGTTCAAAACATTTTATTTAATCCCAGTGACATTTTTATTCGGACTAAAAGAATTCTTTGAACGTTTTTAGTGCGGTGTATCATAATAAGAAAGAAGAATGAAACTGGTACAATTTGTTTACAAAGAAAACCCGAAAGAAATTCGCGTCGGCTACCTATCTGGTGATGATGTTGTTGATATTAATAAAGTGGATCCTACAATACCCAGCACACTTTTTGAAATATTGAAGAATGGAGTCATTGATAAGGTCAAGAAACTACAACACACTAAGCAACAAACCGTTCCAATATCAACAGTGGTAATAAAAGCACCGATACATGGAGGAGACAAAGTTCTATGCGTCGGACTGAACTACAAAGACCATTGTGAAGAACAAAAATTCCCTCCACCAGAGAGACCATTTATCTTCAACAAATTCCCAAGCACAATTATTGGACCAAATGACTGGATCAAACTTAAGCCTGATATTTCCGAAAAAGTAGTTTGCGAAGTGGAATTGACAGTCGTCATTGGAAAATCAGCTTCCAGAGTGAAGGCAGATGATGCTTACGACTATATTCTGGGCTATACTATCGCACAAGATATAGGGGCTACAGATTGGGGCCAGGATAAAACTATGGGCCAGCTGGTGCTTGGTAAAGCAATGGATACATTCTGCCCCATAGGTCCTTGCATCACAACGAGTGATGAAATTGGTGACCCACATACCTTAGGCATAAGATGCATCGTCAATGGAGTGCAGAAACAGAAGAGTAACACAGATCAGATTATTCACAAGATTCCAGATGTTATCGAGAGGTTGTCGAATCTGTTCACTTTGCTGCCCGGTGATATCATCCTAACGGGTACGCCTGGGGGTGTGGGGGTTTACAGGGATCCTCCGGAGTTCCTACAAGCTGGCGACGCGATTGTCAGTGAGATTGAGAAGATTGGAGTTATGATAAACAGAGTTGAGAATTTCTATTGATTTGGTGATTGATCAGTTTACGTAGGTCTCTAGTTTTTTGTAAGTGAAAATAATGTCAATTAGTATTTTTTAAGACATTGTAAATATAAACATAAACTTTGGAAATCTAATCCTATCGTCTTTATACCGATTACACTTGTATGTATTGTTATATCTTGAGACGTAGACTCAGTGGTGTGTACTTCTAGTTTGTGGTGTTAGGGTTCCGGTGTGTTAAAAGAAACATTGATCCATAATGCTTGATATGTAATATTATAAAATCAATGTTTTTCCATTGACAATATACCACAACACTGACTTAATAAAAGCATATAAACACTTTTCTTTCTAATTTAAATCCTATTCTTGTGCATCATCCTATTTCTTTTTCTGACTATATTGAGTCTGTCTGCTGAATAGGTTCGTTTTTCATGCGACCTCCTAAGATATCACAGTTATTATTATTAGTATTCCACTTGAAATAGTTTATATCGTTCCACGTACCCAATTTTTTATCGTTTTGATGTTTACCTCAAATACTAATAATATCTATCCAACTACACATTGGACTTATCGAGATTGTGCCTAGCTTATTAATTATTGTATATTCTCGAACATTCTGTATTTATGTCACGAATACTGCGAGGAATCTTTGATAGTTGTGGCTTTCATTAATTAAATTGAACTTCTGACATATCAATTAAAGTTAGTGCTAAGAGTTACTAAGTCATCTAAGTACCTAATAGTATTGTGCTGTTAAATCCAACCAACTATAGAAGCAATGTAAACTAATATTACAAGGTAAATAAATAAATTGTTCGTTTGTTTGTAGCAGATAAACTCTGGAAGCAAGCACAACTTTTTTTTTTTTTAGCTGGTCTACTCTGTCCTATTACTGGGCAAAGGCCTTTCCCAAGCCTCTTCTCTCGTGTTTCCTCAAACCAGCCCTTGTGGTACGCGTCGAGGTCGTCTTACCACCTCTTACGTGGCCGACCTTGGCGGTATCGTCCATTTTCACCCATTGCGTGGAGACTGCCCATGGTGCCCGTGGAGTCTGAGGAGCTCGTGGCTAAAGTAATAACAGCCGCATGGGTCGGTCCATCAGGTTAAGCTACGCTTGCCGGGGTTGGTCCATGGATGGGTGAACATCTTTACATACCGAGAATCCCCCGTGCCTCGGAAAGCACGTTAAGCCAATGGTCCCGGCTGTCAATCGTGGATCTTTGACAGTTTTTATGGGTCGTCAGAAGCCCGAAAGTCTGACATCCAGTCTTACCAAGGGGTATCGTATTACCCAGTAACTGGGTTGTGGAGGTCAGATAGGTAGTCGCTCCATGTAAAATACTTATATTCATCTGCATCCGGTTAGACTGGAAGCCGACCCCAAGATAGTTGGGAAAAGGCTAGGCAGACTGATTGCGTGGAGACTGCCAAGCGGCCGTCGTGCATGCGGCTGACGTGACCCGCCCTATCCCACTTAATCATATCTTATGGGAGTAAATTCTTTGGCAAACTGAACGGGCGAAATGTTTGTTAGAAAGTGTTCAGGTTCAAGACAGTTGAATCGTTTCGCAGGGACTCGTCGAGCTTCATGGACTTAGCGTTTTTTTGGTGGTCGCCACTGTTAATTCTGGCTCTCAGGCGTTGCAGTTAGAAATAGTGTGGATGCCTTGTCCATTAAAAACAAAAAAAAATCTATTGCCGGGACTCGTCGAGTTTCATTGAGTCTGCGTTTTCTGGTGGTCGCTACTGTTGATTCTGGCTATCAGTAGTTGCAGTGATTGACTTGCCCTGTTAAATAGTAAGTCCGGAAGTACTGGCTTTATTAAAAAAATATTCTTTAACTAATAGAAATCTACCTACAATATTTTCAAGTACCGTTGGCCATTTTTAACCGACTTTACCAAAAGGAGGAAGTGTTCGACTGTATGTATGTTTTTTTTTATGTAATGTATTGTCACCGATTTCTGTGTTAGTTGTAGACTGATTTGCAAAATACTTTTTTTTATCCGAAAGAGTATACTCCAGAGGTGGTCCCATATAAATTTTATCGAAATTGCTTTAGCGCTTTTTGTAAAAACAAACAAAAATAAAAAATGTGTATACGGAGATGACGTTTTGGTCTCCTACAATTACGAGTATACGTTCAAATTCCATGTTCAGTAACTTTAATATTTAGTTTTAGTTCTGGGGTCTATCAACTAAAAAGTGAAAAATAAAAAACTTTTTACAAAAAATACAACCGAATTCCAAAAAAGAAAGTGCACTTAAAATTTAAAAATAACTTTAATTTCGGCAGTCGGTGTCAATTAATGAAGAAATAAAATACAAACACCGACTTCCGAAATTAAAGTTATTTTATGTACAAGCCCTGGGAGTAACGCTGCGTGAAAAAGCTAGTAACACTATCAATTATTAAAGTAGTCGGGTAAAGTAATCAAAGTTTCAAACTAAATTGGTTCTTTCATACAAAACCATTCGTCATTCATAAAAGATACACACAACGCGGCAATAACTAACTTCAAACTATTAAAAGTACCAGATAATATTACGTATACTTGGTTAAAAGTACCAGTAGCACCACCAATTCCTGTAATAACTTTAGTTCTGAATTTTGACCTCTCATGCCGACAAGTCTCAGTGCGCTGTTCCGGACTACATTTGGTATGTGCTTATTAATTGTTTCAAACTGTAAATAGCTTATCGATCTGAGCTTTAGCTCAGCGTGAACAGAAGTTTTAATGCCTTTCCAGTTTTGTACCGAGTAGTTGTTGTATTGTTGAACGCTTAGTTAGTGGTATGTTATCCGAATGCAAAGTGAGTTTTGATACTTTATTATTATTCTAGTTTTAGGAAAAATAGGTTTTAAGTTGTTGGTAATAAAAAGGCTTATTATTATTATTATATTATTATTATTCTAGCTTCTGCCAGTGGTTTTGTTCGCGTAGAATCAGTACTTCCCCCATTATTAAAGCCTTTTTTTTTCAGGGTGAGAAACTATAAGATGACTTTCTTCCGCTCTGGGTGGAGCTAGGACGTGTTAGATTCTTACTGATCAAAACTGACCCGTGTTCTTTCAGTGGAACTTTGCGTTCCAGAGCCACGGTGACTGCTATTTTGGACTATAATCTATCTATGCGCCAAATTTCATCCAGATCCGTTCAGCCGTTCTAGTGTGATTGAGTAACAAACATACAACCTTTCGTATCTATATATATAAAAAAATCAATAGCCAAATGTATGTAAGCGGATCACTTGGAGGAGTTCGTGGCTAAAGTAATAACAGCCGCACGGGTCGATCCATCAGGTTAAACTACGCTTGCTTGGGGTTGGTCCATGGATGGGTGACCATCTTTACATACCGAGACTCCTCCGTACCTCGGAAAGCACGTTAAGCCGTTGGTCCCGGCTGTCAATCGTGGATCTTTGACAGTCGTTACTAAACTAAACTACCAAGAGAACTTATTAATATCATCAAGTTCTGGTATGGAAACCGGGTCAATAGTGTCAGATGGGCAGGGGTCAGATCTGACGCGTATGGGTTGGAGTGCGGAGTGAGACAAGGAGGGTTGACGTCGCCATTGCTCTTCAACCTGTATGTGAATGAGCTGATTGAGGAGCTCAGCAGCACCAGGATAGGTTGCTATATAGATGGAATGTGCTTAAATAATATAAGCTATGCGGACGACATGGTGCTGCTGAGTGCGTCGCCCTGTGGCCTCAGCAAGCTGTTGCGGATTTGCGAAAGATACGAGTATGCATTACAACATGGACTTCTGTATAATGTGAAAAAGAGTGAAGTTATGGTCTTTGAGGCCGGCAGCAGTAGTGTACCTATTGAGATGCCGACCATTAAACTGAACGATGTTCCTCTACAGAGAGTAAAGCAATTTAAGTATCTAGGGCACAATCTGACTGCCGACCTCAGGGATGATAATGACATTGAACGGGAGCGAAGGGCGCTGTCTGTACGTGCTAACATGATAGCTCGCAGGTTTGCACGCTGTTCGAGTGAAGTCAAAATCGCATTATTCCGTGCATATTGTTCTTCATTCTACGCGTGTAGCCTGTGGGCTCATTTTACACTAAAGGCATACAGCGCCCCCCGAGTCCAACATAATAATGCGTTTAGGGTGCTGATGGGGTTGCCGCGTTACTGTAGTGCTTCAGATATGTTTGCTGAAGCCCGCGTAGATTGCTTTTATACAGTAATGCGTAAGAGATGCGCATCCCTGGTACGCAGGTTGCGGGGTGACCAACAGCATCCTAAAAATGATCTCTGGCCGACTGGATTGCGCGATCGTTAACCGGTGCTGCAAGATTTCTGCTGGACTTGCAGCATAGTAACGATGTGCCATATTTGTGTTAGGTTAATTTTATTGATTGTATATAATTTAGTTTACTAACATAGATATAAGTCAAAATGTTACTAATACTATGAGTTGTGTTGCTCGAATAAATAATTTAATTATTATCATATTATGTTACGGGTTGTCAGGAGCACGAAAGTCTGACAACCAGTCTTACCAACGGGTATCGATTTACCCCGTTACTGGGTTGTGGAGGTCAGATAGGCAGTCGCTCCATGTAAAATACTGGTATTCAGTTGCATCCGGTTAGACTGGAAGCCGACCCCAAGGTAGCTGGTAACAGGCGCGGGCAGATTTTTATGTAAGCTAAGCGCATCATTTCAGAACGGCTGCACCTATTTGGCTAATTCTTTTTGTTGTTATGTTCGTAATTTTGTAAGCAGAAGGTTTGTGTGTGCAAAAAAAATATTGCACCCGTGCGAAGACGGGGCGGGGTGTTAAGTGCTTGCCTTCTTTTTTTGGGTGGAAAATCATCAAATAAATTCTCCCGCTCTGGGTGGAGCGAGAGGGAGTGTCTCTGACTGACTAAAACTCACCCGAGTTTCTTCAGTTGCAGGGGCCCCGGTGACACGTTACCATAAATAAATATAAAATCTACGACTGGCAATATTTATTTTGTCAGAATTTTCAGGATTGCCTAAGACTTCAACTGAAGAGATGCTCGTGGCTAATGTAATAACAGCCCTGCGGGTCGACCCATCAGGTCAAGCTACGCTTGCCGGCGTTGGTCCATGGATGAGTGACCATCTTTATATACCGAGACTCCTCCGTGCTTAGGAAAGCACGTTAAGCCATTGGTCCCGGCTGTCAATCGTGGATCTTTGACAGTCGTTACGGGTTGCCAGGAGCACGAAAGTCTGACAACCAGTCTAACCAAGGGGTTTCGTATTACCCAGTAACTGGGTTGTGGAGGTCAGATAAGCAGTCGCTCCATGTAAAATACTGGTATTATAAATAGTGTTATATATAAAGGTGTAAATAGCTTCGGCCGATCTGTTTAAACTAAATAAATATAAATATAACAAATCTTTCTTTGATTTCTTGCCCACATTGTACTTGTACCGCCAAATTGTGCCTCCAGCGACATTTTCTCCAAAAACGACTCAACTTTTCACGTCACTTATAACAAATTACCATATCGTATTACAAAAGAATACGTTTCCAAAATTCATTGCGTATCCAAGTTGTGAAGTAATTCAGCTAAAATGTATGGTCATTATTATTTCAAGTGCCTCAGCTAATGTTTCGGGAAATTTTCGTGTGCCCGCGGGAAATCAAAACTGCGGTTAGTGTTGTGTAGATTTTTCGTTCCTATATTAATTTTGTAGATAGATAGAAGTTGTATATTTAGATGCTCTGATTTGATACTATAGGTATACTTGAATTTATAATTAGAGATAATTTGAATTAAGTCACGAGTGAATAGGTTACTTCTAGGCAAGCGTGCTCCAACTTGGGCGGAGCCCCGCCGTGTCCTCGTGGATGCGATAGGCGGCAGCGACCCCTCGCGCCCTGCCCTGGTTCAGGCCATGGTACGGAGCGAGAGGGAATGGGAAGCCGTCTCCTCCTTTTGCGAAGCAGTAATCCTCGCGAAGGCGGAGGCGGGACGCGTGAGGGAGACTCAACAACGGAATCGCCCTCACGCCCTCAGCAGCAGCCGCCTCAGGAGACGCCTGGGACGCCCGGCGCCGCGAGACGATCTCCGGCCACCGTAGACCCGGGCCTGCGGACGGCGAGTAATGGGTAGCTCGCCGTCCGATCAGCACCAGGCCCGAGAGTCGACGGCGCGTAGTGTTCCACGTGCGCCTCAAAGAGTTGTCAGCAATAAAGACGGGGCCCATCATGGCCGATGCCTGCCCGGGGGTTGAGGATAAGTTCGAAACAGAGTTACCTCGCCCTCGGGCACTAAGCGCAGGAAAGAACAGGGGTGGGTTTTAGTCAGTAAGAGTCTGACACGCCCTCCCGCTCCACCTAGAGCGGGAGAAGCCATTGGATGATTTCCCACCCAACAAAAAAAAAAAGCGTGATCCGTCTTCGACCACATCATCGCTTACCATCAGGTGAGATAGTGGTCAAACGCGTGCCTATAAACAACAAAAAAAACACAATTAATTCAAGTATCGACTTTAGCTTTGTGCATTTTGAGTGACTATTTGTGTAAATAATATATTATAGTTTAAAAAAAAGTAAAAAAAAAACACGCTTTTTCATATTTTTCTCAGAAAAGTTTTTCATTTTAAAAAATAACAAGTCCGCCATCTTTGGGAGTCCGCCATAATAGATTAAGAATACTGTCACTTAGCTAACCATGCATTGTCATCCAAACCATACATGTATACAAAATTTCAGCTCAATCGAAAATCGAAAAGTGGGGCAAAAACTTCTAAGATTTTTTTACAAAGTTAGATTTTTTACAGGTTACATTAAAAAAAGCGTGTAAAAAAGCCCTTAAGTTTGCCTTGTATGGGAAAGACTTTGTGAATTTGAAGTTTGTCTTAATAAGATATAGAGTTTGTGAATTTGAATTTTTCCATATAAGACACCATCATCAGCCTTGTAGTGTCCCCACTGCTGGGGCACAGGCCTCCTATCTGTGAGAGGGTGTGGGCCGTAATCCACGCCATCCAACGCGGATTGGTGGATGTCACATGTCTTAGAATTTTTGGTTCTAGAACATGCCGGTTTCCTCACGATGTTTCCTTCACCGTTTTGAGAGCAGTGGTGATGAAATAATTTACACAAAGTAAAAAGCGCCTGCCTGCATGGGTTTGAACTTACGACATACAACTTGTAAGTCACGGCTGTTACCACTAGGCCACCACTTTCTTGTTGTTGTGCGTGTTATCTATTAAGGCCCTACTACCGGCCAAGTGGCGCCCTCATTGAATAAAAAATCGTAGCATAGCATAGAAAATAAATATTAAAGAATCCAACGTCACGTTTGTTGTAAAGAGGATAAAGTATTTTTACGTTGTTAAAACAGGTCTCAAAATGTTTCGTATGTAAAGTAATAGGCAAAAGTGTCAAATACGGCGGTTTTGGTACTTTTCCGTTTTGGTACCACGTATTCAGGGTCGTAGTCCAGCCTGCGGAGCTCCTCTTCTATGGCGGCTGGCTCTGTGTTCACTGGCAGCCCTCGTATGGCCACCTTGAACTTGCGGTCCGCTGGCAGCGAGTAGGAGAACTAGGACAGGCCGGTCTCCTTTTCCAGGCCGCACAGGTACTGCTGGACCACCCAATATTCCTTCTCACCTGGCAGGAAGCGGATTCCAACCTGGTACGGGCAGGCTATCGGTGGGCGGCCCAGCAGGTCGCCTAGGGCCCTAAAGTGGGACCTGCCAGTCCGGCAACTTTTCCACTACCATCGGAGGGTAGCTTGGCTTTCTCACCTTGGTGTTCTGGTGCTGGGCGGCGGAGGCCGCGGGGGACGGTGTCCGCCCTGACGCGGACAAGCGGTTCGCTGTGTTGGCGTAGGACTGCGGTGTGCGCTGCAGTAGGCGCCTCTTCGCTTCCTCCGCGGTGTCCTCGTCTTCCGGGCTTCTGGGTCTCCTCTGGGGGCGCGTGTACTCACACCCCTGGTCTTCCAGTGGAGTAATGCAGTGCTCTCCTTCATCGCCCGAGTCCTCCGATGACGCCGACATGTCCGACGCCTGTGGAGAGAAACATGCCGACATCATGGCAGCGGAGTCCTGGGCGGCGCATTTTGGTGGAGGCGGTGATTGTAGGGCCGTTGATGGTCGTGACTGTAATACAGTAGCGGTGGGCGCCCTCGGCGTGGCGTCGAAAGTACGCGGCACGCTCTCGGGCGCGCTCTGCGTGGTGTCAGGGACATGTGGTCCGTACGCGGCAGGGGAGGACCCCGGGTGTTTCCGCTGCGAGGATCGCCCAGGGGACACGGTGGAGCATACGGTGGAGGTTAACTCAATAGATGGAAAAATGATCAACAATATTAGTTATACGGACGACATGGTTCTGCTGAGCCCGTCAGTTAGTGCGCTCAGGAGACTGCTGAGTATTTGTGAAACTTATGCCCTGTCACATGGACTCAAATATAATGCTTGTAAGAGTGTACTGATGATATACAAAGCAAGAAACAAGACTCCCTCTAACGTGCCGCCAATTAAGATCGGTGTGTCGGTTCTCGTGAACTGCATAAAGTAAAGTATTTAGGTCACATGCTGACAGATCGGCTAAAGGACAATGAAGACCTAGAGAGGGAAAGGAGGGCGTTGGCAGTCCGCTGCAATATGTTAGCCCGCAGATTCACACGATGTACCACAGATGTAAAACTGTTACTTTTCAGAGCCTTCTGTCAGTCTTTTTACACGTGCAGTCATTGAATCAACTTTACGCGGCGGGCTTAAAACGCCCTGCGTGTTCAGTACAACGACGCTCTGAGGGCAGTGTTGAGAAAACCCCGATACTGCAAACCCGATCCGCTATGTTTGCGGATGCATCCATCGATGATTTCTTCGCCATTCTAAGGAAGAGAACTGCATCGATGATGAGCAGGGTCCGTGGTAGCACCAACACTGTCCTCAGAACGTTAGCGTGCAAAATTGATAGTCCTTTTGTAGTTTACTGGGCGGGTACACCTGCACAGGAATAGTGGAGTTGCCCAAGCGTGTAAATAGCCGTGGGTCTCTGCGGATGTAGAACAGTAAATACGACCAAGCACTTGGAGGGAATGCTGGCCCAAAATTGCCTATATTTGTCTGTATAACTTCAAGTTAGGAGTGGTCGGCAGCAGTCGGCGAATGTGGCCCTACTCACAATTTGTAAAACAAGTGGTACCTTACTTTCCGGGCTGTTCTCGATGGTTGCACGTCGAATTGTCGAGTGGCCACTCGATCTCTTCACACCAACACTCCTGATTATGCTTGTTCAGTAGTTAACAGACGCGGTAAATATGGGTTATTTATTATTCCCGGTGGATCCCCAACGTTTACGGGATTTACTCGGGATTTTAGCGTATTTGCGGGGACGATATTATTTTAAGACATTAATTTAGTCTGCGGTGAGATGCGCGCTGTGCCTCGCGGCGTTAGACACACACACTAACGTCAAACTGACGTGACGTCGATTGTTGCATTTTAAATTGTCTATACCTCGCGTAAAGCCGGCCACTCACGTCTGTCTGACAAATTAAAGCGAGACACACGCGAGACACACACGCGACGTGATACCAACCCCACCCAACTTGCAGAGTGGCGGCAACTCGCCACACCATGCTCCCCGCCTTGAAAGGTCCAGGAGCTTTCAAAAGCTGCTAATCTATGCGGAGCGAGTGAGGTTCAAGAAGCGGTGATGATATGTAAGCATTAACTTGTTGAAGAGCTTTGAGGGAAATCCAAGCAGCAGTCCGAAACACCATCGCATTGATATAATGCTCGGGAAAAATAATTATCAGTGTCCTAAGAATGAATTGCGGTTCGACTTGACTATGGTAAGTCGAATAAACTAAATTACAACTATGTAATGGTGTACCATTGGAACGTATAATATGAACCCTAAACTAAATTAAACTAAATTATGTAGTAATAATAATCTATTGAGTTGGCAAAGGATACAACTTAGTGACAGGACGTTTATACGTGCCTGACGCGGTTTTTATTGAAGCGACTCGAATTACACCATCCGATCCCGGAAAAACTTCCTCTATGATACCTAATGGCCAAGTCAATGGAGGTACGTTATCTTGACCCAAGAGAACGACAGTACCTATCTCTATAGGGCGATCGGGAGTGCACCACTTCTGGCGAACTTGCAGCGTGTGCAAGTACTCAATTCGCCATTTATTCCAGTAGGATAACACAAGTTGATCCAAGAGCCTTTTGCGGTTGTTTAGGTTTATGCTTTCTTCTGCCAATTCAGAAGAAGGCAAATACGTGAGTGGACTGGACATTAAAAAATGCGCGGGCGTGAGTACCTCCGGATGTGGGTCTGACGAAATGACACTAAGTGGTCGAGAGTTCAAAAGGCACTCAATTTGCACCAATACGGTCGAGAGTTCTTCGTAAGTGAGAAGTTGTTTACCTACGACTCTAAACAAGTGAGTTTTAACACTCTTAATATTCGACTCCCAAATACCTCCGAAGTGTGGAGCTCGCGGCGGTATTCTTGTCCACTCGATGCGTGATTTAAGAAGCTCATTTTTAATATCCGTTTGAACAGTTGAATTTAATAAAAAAGAATAAATATCATCCAATTGCGCCTTAGCGCCAACAAAATTGGTACCATTGTCTGAGTACATAACAGACACTGGACCGCGGCGAGAAATGAATCTCTTAAATGCGGATAGGAAAGCCTCAGATGTGAGATCCGAAACAAGCTCGATATGTATGGCTTTAGTCACCATGCATACGAACAAACATAAGTAAAGTTTCTGCGAACGTTGACCTCTACGTCGAATAGGTATATAAGCAAGCGGCCCGGCGAAATCTACACCGGTGTGTACAAAGGCTTTAGCATCACGGACGCGGTATCCAGGAAGTTCAGCCATTTTGGGTACTGGATGCTTAGGATTTAGACGGAAACAAGTATTACATTTGCGACAACGAGAACGTATAACCGTTCGGCCATCCAATATCCAAAACCGCTGCCTTATAATGGACATCAATAACCCTGGGCCCGTATGGCAGTACGTATTGTGATAGTGATCGATAATTAGATCGACTACGCGGTCGCGTTTAGGTAAAAGCGCGGGATGCTTGGCTTCATACGGTAAGTCAGATTTAGACAATCTGCCCCCAATACGTAAGATTCCGAAGCTATCAATGAAGACAGATAAACAGCGCAACTTCTTAGCTGGAAGTTCACCTGCTTTAATTAAATTTAAATCGCTCGCAAAATGTAAACTTTGAACTAATCGAACAATGAAATTTTCGGCGGTTTGAATGTTTTCAACAGAACTATGACTATGTAGTCTGTTTGTAAATTTAAGAATGTACATAAATACACGTAACAATTTATTCCATGAGCAAACACGGTCAGCTATAGTATCTAAAATACGCGGTTCAGTATTCGAAGTTTCTACAAGAAAAACCTTTGATTTAAACTCCGGCAATGTTTCACATTGAGCAGGAGCGAACTTTAAAGGCCACTCGCTCATGGGCTGATGGAGCCATGTGGGGCCGTTCCACCACAACGAGTGTCTTATTAAATCCGACGGCAGCATGCCGCGAGACAGACAATCGCTAGGATTCTCTTTCCCGGACACGTGACGGAAACAAGCGGCAGGTAAGTTTTCCTGTATTTGAGCAATGCGGTTGCTGACAAAAATAGACCATCTATGGGGAGATGAGTGGATCCACGAGAGAGCTATGGTGGAGTCCGAGAAAGCGTGGACACCTGTAATAGGTACACGAGCGGAAAGTTTTTCCTTGACTACGCGAACAAGTTTAGATAGAAGTAAAGCGGCGACAAGTTCTAATCGCGCTAGCGTTGTTATTTTAGCGGGGGAGACTTTGGACTTTGCACATAAGAGTCGGACAGTGATATCACCAGTAGGGTTGGTAATGTGTAAATAAATACAACAGCCATAACCAGTAAAGCTGGCGTCGCAAAAGGCTACGATGTTCACTACAGCTTCTCTAAAGACGCCAATGTGGCGAGGAACCTTTAGAGAAGAGAGTGAAGGAAAATCGCGCGTAAAAGCGGCAAACCGATTTGTGATAGATTCCGGTGGAACCTCATCCCATCCTACTTTAGCTAACCAAAGTTCCTTGATTAATACCTTCGCGTACAGCACAACGGGTCCTACAAGGCCCAGTACGTCGAACAAGCGGGCAACTAGCGATAGAATCGCGCGCTTCGTGCATTTATCATCCACGGCGATTGTTGTCAAAGAAAAATAATCATCAGCGGGTTCCCAGGTTAATCCAAGGATTTTGAAATTATGGACATCATTATCCATGCCAGAAAAATTAACTGGTAAGCGGTGAGACTCTGGGAGAATCTCTAATAAAGCGGGTGAATTGGTAGCCCATTTGACTAAGTCAAAGGAACCTTCATTAAATCAATTAAATCGCGGGATAGACGCATAGCTGTCTGTTCGTCCGAAACAGAGTAGACGTAGTCGTCCATGTAAAACTGAGTTTCTACCAATTTAGAAGCCTCAGGAAAGCGGTCGCTTTGCTCACACGCCAAGTTACGCAATGTGCGCATCGCTAAATAAGGACTAGGTTTTAGTCCGAAGGGAACGCGGTTAAAATGAAAGGTGCGAATAGGCTCACCTTTGCTAAAACGATACAAGATTCGTAAATATTTGCGGTGGTGCTCTCTTACACCGATACGCAAGAACATTTGTTTTATATCCGCTGTCATCGCGACAGGGAATGTACGAAAATAAAAACAAGTCTGCTTGCAAATTAGGTCCGACATGCAAAATGTCATTGAGCGACAACCCTGAGTGAGTTTTGGCGCTAGCGTCCAAAACCACTCGAATGCTGTCCTTGTCCGGTCTAATGACGGCATGATGCGGTATATAATAACCCTCCTCTGTCAATTCAGAGTCGGGCACTTCCGCTAAATACCCCTGAGTTATATAATCCGCGATAGTTTTATTATAATTCTCGCGTAGGGTCGGCATTAACGTGAACTTACGCTCGAGAGCAAGTAAGCGCCGATGGGCGTAACCGCGCGAGCTACCTAGCTCGCTGGGTGAGCGCGCAAAAGGTAGATCGACAAAATATCTGCCGTCTTCAAATAAGACTGAAGAATTAAAATTATTTTCACACTCTAATTCGTCCGGACTAATAAAACGTTGAGATGGAATTTCCTCTAGCTCAAAAAACTTATGTAAATTTGACTCGACTTCAATGTCGGCCTGCGCGGTAAACGAAGATGCAATGTGTGTCACATCACTACTACAACAATCAATATCACCCATAAGTACATAACCGAAGCTAGTCAGTACAGCAGGGGGCGCGCGGGTATACCTGAATCGGCCCTGTCTCCCAGGTAAATAAAGGGGAACAATTGTGCTCCAAGCACAAGATCTATTCCGCTCGGAACATTCCAGAGCGAGTCGGCGAGCGGTAAGCTATTTAAGTATGACATGTTATCATTGTTATTGTTGGGGTTTTTCTCGTCGTTGACGGATACCCCGGTAGTTGTTGTAGGTAGTTGTTAGTTCACACCAAACCACTGTTAAGTTCAATAGTTTATTTATATAAACAGTTTAAAGTTATGTTTGTTTGGTAATCTGAGCCGCACTTAATGTTATATTATTATTGATCGAGCCGCACATGAGCGCGGGACGGAGTTTTAGTTACGACTGAATTGAGTAATTATTTAATAAGGTACGAATAAACGTACTTTTGCTGTATGAGCATTATTGGCTCGTACATGCTCCCGAGGGAAAGATATGCATATGTACTCAGATCACCAAACTTGCGTTACAAGTTAAGTAGGTATAAGTGTTATAAAACTAATAAAAGCAATCAAAACAATAAGCAAGTAATAATTATTCATAGTTTAAATCTAAATAATTAATCATAGTTTGAATCTTGTTCCAATGGCTGATTGCGGCGGATGGTAGTCCTGTGAATGTCCACCTCGTATTTTAGCGTAGGAAGGAATCTCCTTTAGCTCTATATCTTCTGTCCTCTCTCGAGTCTTATTCGTATTGTTAGAGGTATTGCTCTTCTTACGCGCCTGAAGATATCTTCTTATTTGCCAAACTAGTACAGCGGCGACGATTCCTCCCACCAGCAAAGTGGTCATAGCGTAGTTGCCGATGTCGTGGACACTTAGGTCGTTAGGTAGGCTCTCTCGTCCCTTTTGTGCGGTTATCTGGTCATCTAATAATCTGTGTTCATTTGATAAGTTTAGTTTCGTTAGCACAATCTTTGTGTTTTTGAACGTATTCCACATATCGTTTGGTGAGTCAATAGTAGGTACCTCCAAATTAATTCCAATATTGGTACTGCTACTAAAAACGTTATGTGAATAAATTGTAGCGTCTCTGTGCTGAAGTATGCAATCCTGACCTAGGGCAAGGAGCCCCGCCTTTGTTAAAATTGTTGTTGTAATTCGATTTTCGCATACAATGCGCGTCGTACACTCGTTGATGCAATTATACAGCCATATGTTTGGTCTCTGTAATTTAATCCATTGATCAGAGCATTGTTGTGGTACCCAATCACATGTAATATTATTTACATTTTGGCTCAGTATTTTAGCTTCGCAAGATGCCGTGGCTCCATGCAAGTTGCTGATAGTTGTAGCTGCGTGGCAGATGTGATTGTCTGCCGTCATTGTTGTACATTGCTGAAGATCAACCTCTTCCATCTGTATGTAGGTATTCTTTATGAAGTTGACTCCAATATATTGTGTTGTTGTCTCTATCACCTGACATTGGTTAGTTGTTTGCTGTCTAGGTATACCTATATTGCGATACAATGTATACTCGTCATCACTTAGTAAAGGGATATGTAATTCAAAGAGTAAGTACTGTTCGGTGAGCCGGGCTTTAACATAAATAATTCTGTAAATATTTTTTACATTAGCTCCATTTCTGTTTTTGATAGGTAACGTTAATCTTTTCGGTATAATACCGGCAATGTAATTGAGTTGTTCTGATAGCTGCTCCGGTGTGAATAATTTCATATCGAGATTGCCTCTGTAGATATCTGTCAATGCACTTAGGAGCATTTCTTGGTTTCTTCTCAGTACTGAGATAAGTAAACTAGCAGTTAGCGCCCCTGCGTTGACGTCATTCATGGTTTTCATTATTTGAAATCTGTTTTCTATCACTGCTGTGTTATATTTCATTTCGTTCATGAATTGTCGAATTACTTCCAGTTGCGTCCTTACAAAGTCTTCATTTTTCTTGATGACGTTGTTTTCTGCCTCTATAATCAGTGTCTGATTTCTTATCAGTTGTAGTAAATATTGTTCGTTTGTTTTGATTTTTTCAATGTCCTGAGCGTATTTTTCGGCGAAATCGCTGTCAAGGACACCAAAAAGGGCTCGTGCAAGATTTCCTACGCCGTTGACGTAGCCACGTCGCCTTCGTTGTTGATGTTGAGACCGTAACAATATGTTATACTCATTCAGCTGGTTCATTTCAAACTTGAGTTGTTGTGTCGTAGAGTGGCATGGTTCGTTAGGCATCGTGTCGCACAGTTGAACTATACGATTAATGAATTCCTCTACCTTTGTCGTACTTTGCCAGAATGTTGTCAGGTTATAGTATACCAGAAGTTTCCATTCATCGTGAATAAGTTGGATATTTCCGACGGGGTCAAAATAAACTGGCTGGTTTTCAGCTAATCGAGTTACTTTAAAATGTTGCTGGGGTGCTGCTAATCCACATGTTAGCGTTGTAAACGCTACTAGTAACACCATAAGCAAGCTGTTAACCTTTCTCTGGGTTTTGTTAGTCCCTTTATTTTGGTTGTCGTGCTCAGTTTCTGGACTCACCGTTTGTGAATCAGTGCTGCCGCATGCCTCGTTTTTCGGTAGCGGGGCTAATTTAGTTATGGGTCTTTTTAGTATCCCATTTTGTGTCTTGAGCGTGACTACTCGTACTAAGTTATCGCTGCCTGGGTGAAGTTCCACTACGCGTCCCATAGCCCATCTGCTTGGGGGTAGATTGCTTTCTCTCACGAGAACTAGTTGCCCCTTCTGTATATTTTCTTTTGTTTGTTGCCATTTGTTTCGGTTTTGTAATGAATGAAGGTATTCTTTCGACCAGCGATCCCAATAGTGTCGACGCATGAGCTCAATGAGTTTCCAGTTGTTTCTGATGTCTATAGTTTTCGTTTCTTCAGTTTCATTGAGTGGTAGTGTTAGTGTTGGACAGCCCGTGAGAAAATGACTAGGGCTGAGGTATTCCAGATCTTCCACATCCTCCGATAATGGACACAACGGTCTGCTGTTCATGCACGCTTCGATTTGTGTTAGGAGCGTTGCAAATTGTTCGTATGTAAGCTTCTGTTGTCCGATAACCCGTTTCAGGTGTGCTTTCATGGAACGTACAGCAGCTTCCCATAAGCCTCCCGCTGATGGCCAGGATGGAGCGTTGAAGTGCCACTCGATTTGAAGGTCGTTGATCTCTTTAAAGAACTCTGGAGATAGCATTGTTTTAAATAGTTGGAACTCTTCTTTTAAAACTCTTGCTGCTCCAACGAAGTTGGTTCCGTTATCAGAGTAGATATGATTTGGGGTGCCTCTTCTGGCGCACATTCGTTTTAGTGCTGCGATAAAGGTTTGCGTTGATAGGTCCGAAACAAGTTCGATATGTACTGCTTTTGTGCACATACATATGAATATGGCTATGTAGCCTTTGCAGGTTTTTATCCCGCGGCCCTTGTTAATCTTTACGTCCACATGGCCTGTAAAATCGATGCCGGTGTGTGAAAATGGCCTCGATGGAGTGATCCTTTCTTTAGGAAGGTTTCCCATCAGCTGTTCAGTTCGGGTTGAAGCGTATCGACGGCATCGAATGCATTGTCGCAGTATTTTCTTGACGGTTCGATTGCCGCTGATAATCCAGTAATTGTTTCTAGTGTCAGCAAGCGTTAATCTTGCTCCACCGTGTAAGGTTCGTTGATGCGCCTTTTCAACAATAAGTTGGGTTAGTCTTCCCTCTCCTGGTACCAGTATGGGGTGTTTCGTTTCCACTGGCAAGTTTGAGTGATTTAAACGTCCCCCAACACGTAAAATTCCATAAGAATCCAAAAATGGATTGAGTTTTAAAATGGTACTTCTGTTGAGAAGTTTTTCACCTTTGTTGAGAGAATTTATTTCGTTTTCGAAATAATCCCGCTGCACTGATTTGATAATTAAAAATAGTGCGTTATTTATTTCATTCAAGTTCAGTTCATGGCACTCAGTTGACCTTCTTTTGTTTCGTAATGCATCAGCAAAACGTATCACCAAGGTGAGTATTCTTGTAATCCGATCTAAGTTGCTATGTCGCTCAAGTAATGAATCAATTAATTTGTTTTTAATCGCCGTGGGTTCCGCACTATTATTAGTCGTGTAACAATTTGTTAGGAAGCCCTCGTTTGTGGTAAAAGTTTCTTTTGAGATAAGGACTTGTTTTTCTTGCTCTTTAAGCCATTTAGGGCCTTCCCACCACAGGGTAAAATCTGCCAGTTTTTGCGGTGAGAGACCTCTTGTTGCACAGTCAGCTGGGTTTTCGTTCGTCTTCACGTAACCCCAGTTTATAGCAGGCACGATGTTTAATATGATTGTGGTTCTGTTGGTTACATACTTTTCATATTTAGTTTGACTTCCCTGAAGCCATGCTAGAACGACTTTAGAATCGGTCCAGCAGGTAATCCTTAGATCGTAATCTTCCAGGATCTTAGTTATCCTTTGTAGGAGCTTCGCTAGCAAAACTGCGGCGCATAATTCCAACCTCGGTATGGTAGTTTTCTTACTGATTGGTGCCACCTTAGTTTTTGCCGCGAGTAGAGTACTTTCGTAGGAGCCGGTGGGTGACGTAGTTCGGCTGTAGATAACGCAGGCGTAGGCTTTCTCGCTCGCGTCACAGAAGGCTTGCAATTCGATCGCCCTATTGTTTTCGTTTCGTATCCATCTTGGTAAACGTATGTATTTTATGTTTGGCAGATCGGATTTAATTTGCATCCATTCCTTTTCTATGGAATCCGGTACATTTTCGTCCCAGCCAATGTTTTGACAGTTTTCACTCCATATTTTTTGGAAAAGCAGTTTTGCTTGTATAGTAATTGGAGCCAACCAACCGAGCGGATCGTAGATCTTGCTTATTTCTGACAATAGCCTGCGTTTAGTGTATGGTGCATTTTTGTTGTTGCTAGGCGCTTCGCTAATAAAATGGAATGTGTCGCTTGCGTCATTCCATGCGAGTCCAAGTGTTTTGCTGAACTCTTGTTGCTTGAAGTTAAATTCAGTATTATTATTCTTCTCTATCCTCTGTAGTTCTTTGAGAATAGATGGTTCGTTCGTGGACCATTTCCGTAAAACAAAACCACCTTTCTTCAGTAGTTCGCTTAGCTCCTTTTGGAGTAGCTTTGTTGATTCTATGGTATGGTGGCCCGTGATGGCGTCATCCATATAGAATTCGTTAAGTAGCGCCTTTTGGGCCAGAGGGAAAGCGTTGCCTTCATCTTTGGCCAACTGTTGGAGAGTACGCATCGCTAAGAATGGTGCAACTTTGGTCCCGTATGTAAGGGTACACAGCTGCATATCTCTCAGTGGTTCTCTCTTAGAGTCTCTCCAAATAATTTTTTGAAGACATTGTTGATCTTGATGAACAAGGATTTGGCGGTACATTTTCTCAATGTCTGCCGTTAGAACATATTTATAACTCCGCCATTTTATGATGAGGGATAGAATGTCCTTTTGAAGATTAGGCCCTTTTCCCATCAAATCGTTTAGGCTGTACCCAGAGTCTGTTTTCATTGATGCGTTAAAAACAGCTCGTAGTTTGGTTGTTGTTGAGCACTCTCTTGCTACGCCGTGGTGTGGTAAGTAGGCTTGTACTCGACTTTCTGATTCTGTAACTGGTTTCATGTGACCTAATTCGATGTATTCTCGGATGAATTCTTTGTATAGTATAGCGAAGTGTTCTTGTCTTGCCATTTTCTTTTCTAAATGTAGGAATTGTGCTGTAGCTTGAGGTTTCGAGTTACCAAGGTTTTGCTCATAGTTAGCGTTCATGGGCATTTTCACCACATAACGCCCGTTACTCAATCTTTCTGTTGTTTCTGTGTAATATTTTTCACAGAATTCATCTTCCGTTGTAGTTTCGGTTTCTGAAGGGATGTCTTCTATTTCCCAAAATTTTGTTATGTTTTCTAGTTCTGTTAGAGTAACTAGACAGTTAAACTGCTTTGTAGCACCGCACAGTATCCAGCCCAACTTTGTGTTTTGCGCTACTGGCGAGTCATTGTTATGCTTGATTATTCCTCCTAAGATCACCTCAGAGTAAACATCAGCTCCAAGTAGTAGATCGATGGGTCCAGAGATGTTGTAGTCTGGATCAGCCAACTTGATGTTATGAAGGTGCGGCCAGTTGTCTGTGTTGATCGTTGAGTTAGGCAGATTGTTGATGAGTCTATTCATCACTAACGCTTCGGTTTGGAATGTATAGTCAGAATGGAAAGACTTGCATTCTAATTTTATCATTCCTTTACTCTTGCCCATTATAGTGCCAACGCCAGTGACCGCAGCGTTCATTTTGTTTCGGGGTAAGTTCAACCGTTGAGCAGCATTTTCTGTGACCAAAGTTACTTGAGACCCTTGATCCAGTAACCCCCGAAGGACGACGTAATCTCCTTCCTTGTTCTTGACCCTTAGTTGAAGAGTTGTTAAGAGTATCTCTTGTTCACCGTTAATGTGGTTAGAGGTTCGCTCAGCCACCGTTGATGGCTTTGATTGTTGCCGTTTCAGATAATTATCATCATGGAGAAGAGAGTGATGTTTGAAGTTACACGTGCGGCATGTTTTCGTTGAATTGCATTTATTGCCTCCGTGGCTAAACAAACAATTTTTGCACAAGTGCATGTTACTTGTTGTTTGATTTCGCGTTGCGACATCCATGTTCAAAAATGTCGAACACTGTCTCAGCGTGTGTTCGTTTTTGCAGAGTGGACATTTCCTCAGCGTTGCATGGAAGGTTTTTGCCCACTTTTCTGTGTCTTTAAAGTTCGTTGATTTGTTGTTGTTATAACTTTTATGTTGGTTATTCGTTGAATAATTTGTTTTCCCGCCGTTCCTTTTGGTACGGGATGTTTCCAGCGTTATGAACTGTAGTTCTAGAAACTCCATAAACTCCTCTAAGTCTGGAAGCTCTCTTGAATGTTTCATGGTTTTGATGTAGTCACCGTAGGTGACGTCATCCAGTTTGGAGGATAGTAAGTACACGATAAGTGGACCCCAAACTGGAATATTGATGTCAATGTTTTCTAGGCCATTTAAACACTCTTTCGTTATGTCATACAGCTTCTTCATGTTGTTTGAGTTCGGTTTTTCGATAGATGATTGATTGAGCAGTGTGTCCATGTATGAGGTGAAAAGTAATCGTTTGTTGTCGTAGCGGTGCTGAATAATATCAAGGCACGAGTCATAATTCTCAGCACTCACAGGAAGGTGTTTGATTAACTTTTCCGCTTCACCTTTCAATTTAGATTTTAGGAACTGCATTTTCTGTGTTTTGTTCAGCGTTGGATTGTTGTGAATCATCTCAAAGAATAAATCCCTAAAAGAGATCCAATTGTTGAAACTTCCGTTGAACTCTGGTAATTCCATACGTGGTGTTGTTTTTTCGTAGTGGGATGTTTCAAAGATTTTTCTATGTAGCTCGTCCTTTAGGTTGTCGTAGACTTGCTCCCAATGGTCGTATTTTGCTTCATAGTCCTTGTCGTTCCCTTGCAATAAATAGCTTAGTTCCCAGTGAATCTTGTCGATGGATTCCCATTTAGATCGTAGTATGTTAACTTGATCTTGGAGTTGCCACTTCTCTTTCATGCAATTCAGGTTCGTTTTGGAGACCGCTCGCTTCAAGGCGTTGAAGTTACACATTTGATTACGTAACAGCGTTGATAGGTGCTTGTCCGTTTCATCTCCGATTTGTTGGTGTACTCCAGTTGTATCAAATTGCACTTTTCCGGGAGTTTCTAGTATTTTCGGTTCTGATATTCCCGAAAATCCAGGTTCGTTTATCAACTTGTTTCGTAGTTGATTCATTGATTGCATTGTTTCGTCAAACATGCTTCTTGTTATGATGAAAATGTCCTGCTTAAAGTAGTCATGTGCCCTTTGTTTAGACTCATACTTCTTCAAAATTTCATGATTCGATCGAAATTCATCCCATATGGATTGTAAAGCTTCGATGCGCTTGTTAAGGTAGTCTATGTTTTTTCTACTTACAGGATCCTTTTTGTAGTTAGTTTGAAGAGTTTTGATTCTCTCGTAGCTGCTTTGCTGCTTAGTTATAAGTTCTATAAATTCAGGATAGTCTTCTGTCGACTTTGTTGATACCGATGGCTGCTAGTAGTTGGCGTGTTGGTAGTGTGTGCTCACGAAGTTTTCGGAGCTGAAGTAACCGCAGTGGACGTTATCCCTGCTGATTATTTCTTGTTTGTAGCGGTAGACGTGATCTCCGCTGTAGTAACCGTCGTGGACGTTATCCTCGCCGATTGTTTCTTGATGAGTAGTTTGTAGCAGTAGACGTGATCTCTGCAGGTTCGTTAGTGGCAGGCACTCAGTGTAGCTCACCCTCCTTTACGTCATGTGCAATGTCTCAATACTACTGGTTAGACCCGCTTGTGGGAAGCCAACAGCACCGATTTGCTAACGTAACTGGGATATACCACGCTAAGCACTCTGCTGATGAGGAGACACGACGACTCACAAGATGATTTGCCGTGTCATCTGGCTCGAAGGACCAAAAGATGTTGGGGTTTTTCTCGTCGTTGACGGATACCCCGGTAGTTGTTGTAGGTAGTTGTTAGTTCACACTAAACCACTGTTAAGTTCAATAGTTTATTTATATAAACAGTTTAAAGTTATGTTTGTTTGGTAATCTGAGCCGCACTTAATGTTATATTATTATTGATCGAGCCGCACATGAGCGCGGGACGGAGTTTTAGTTACGACTGAATTGAGTAATTATTTAATAAGGTACGAATAAACGTACTTTTGCTGTATGAGCATTATTGGCTCGTACAGTTATGTAATCTAATTAATTTCGCGGGAAGTCTATCTGTAATACAATCAACAACTAACGCTTGTATCGAAAACTTCGTATGAGGGTCAAACCGAGATTCTATGTTGAGATGAATAAAACCGTGTATTGGTTTCGATGACATTCCAACACCTTGTAAAAATGAATTGCGTAATTTAATTATGGGTAAGTTCAAACGTTTACAACAGTCCACAGTAATTAAATTATTTTGCGATCCGTTATCTAGTAGGCACCGAACCACCTCCTTATCTCTGATGTCGCTATAGTATGCATATAACTGCGCGGTCGCTAGCAAAATGGTTGACCCAGTTTTAACAGCTGTAGTGGGCGAAACAGATGTATCCTTAGTAGGCGCTTGCGGCTCGGGCGATAATGACTCATGTTTTTCTCGGAAATGTAAGAGAGAATGGTGGTTTTTCTTACAAATTTTACAAACGTTACGTGACTTACATTTAACCAAAGAATGGGATAGACTTAAACAGTTTATACAGCCACGTTTAGCTTTAATAAATTCAAAACGTGCAAGCGGTGTACTAATATTTTTAAACAGCGGGCAATAGAACAGCTGATGTCGTACGTCATCCTTACCGCACAACGTACATTTGCCATTCGAAACCGGTTCATTACGCGATACGAATGACTTAGCGGTGTTATTTTTTGTTTGATGATTAACTGAACTAGACTTAGCGCGCGGTTCCGTCTGTAAATTATTACCGTATGAGCGCTGCAGCACTTTAACATATGCTTGCATGAATGTTATAAACTCCGCATAGGAAGGTAATTCTTTTTCACTCACACGTGATTCAAACTGTAAGACAGTTTGCGCGTCAACCTTTCTTAAACCACAGTGTAATAAAACAAAATCCAGTAAGTCTGGAATGTCTAACTGCTTCAAGGCTGCGACAGACGCTGAATATCGTTCCACAAAAGTATTGAGGCTCGCGGCATTTCCGGCGCATTGTTTAATGTCCAGTATATTATTGAGATAATGAATCCCTAAACTACGCTTATCTTGATACCTTTTTACGAGACTGTTCCACATAACGTTGTATGTATCACCTGTAGGAACAATGCCCGCGGTCAGCTTCAAGGCATCATGAGTCAACCTACTGATCAAGTACTGGACACGCTGCGAGTCAACCAGATCGGTATTTAAATGAACATTGCTTCGAAACATTTCATAAAATATGGGCCAATTTTCCGCTTTACCATCAAACGTTGGCAAATCTATGGGCGGTAATTTTATCCGAGTACCCACTTTGTGTTCCGATGTTTCGTTTTTCGAAAGTATGAGATTACGTTTATATTTAATATTAGAATATAAGTCTTCAAAAGAATATAGACTCGAATAGTCTGGTGCGGTTTGGTCAATCTCGAATTGCAATTCATTCATTTGTTCTACTATTTCCTCAAATTTGTTATATTGCTCAGTAATTGTTTCCGACTGCGCTAAGAATGTCTCATTTGAACGTGAATCATAGTTCGAGATGTTTCTGGAATCATTATATATGCGATTAACTCGCTCGAAAATCATTTGTCTTTTAGCGGTAAGCTGAGCCAATTTAGCTTCTTGCTTGCGGGACGCCATTTTGGGGCACTAATAAAGTTATGTGCCTACCTACTGTAATGACTTGTACTTAATTTGTACTGAATTTTACTGATGCCTATCCAGGCTCGAAAGGACCATCTGGGGATGGTCAGGCGTGTAAATAGCCGTGGGTCTCTGCGGATGTAGAACAGTAAATACGACCAAGCACTTGGAGGGAATGCTGGCCCAAAATTGCCTATATTTGTCTGTATAACTTCAAGTTAGGAGTGGTCGGCAGCAGTCGGCGAATGTGGCCCTACTCACAATTTGTAAAACAAGTGGTACCTTACTTTCCGGGCTGTTCTCGATGGTTGCACGTCGAATTGTCGAGTGGCCACTCGTTCTCTTCACACCAACACTCCTGATTATGCTTGTTCAGTAGTTAACGGACGCGGTAAATATGGGTTATTTATTATTCCCGGTGGATCCCCAACGTTTACGGGATTTACTCGGGATTTTAGCGTATTTGCGGGGACGATATTATTTTAAGACATTAATTTAGTCTGCGGTGAGATGCGCGCTGTGCCTCGCGGCGTTAGACACACACACTAACGTCAAACTGACGTGACGTCGATTGTTGCATTTTAAATTGTCTATACCTCGCGTAAAGCCGGCCACTCACGTCTGTCTGACAAATTAAAGCGAGACACACACGCGACGTGATACCAACCCCACCCAACTTGCAGAGTGGCGGCAACTCGCCACACCAAATAGAAAATAGGCTAAGTAGGTAACTTGTCTTGTTTACTAACAAATTACTAATACCTTTTTATTTAATTTAATTTAATTTTTTGTGTAGGTACTACTAACAACCCTGCTAACGCCTTCTTTATAATTTTGTTATACTATGTTGTTTTTTTTTATGGACTGTATTGTCTGAAATAAAGAAAAAATATTATTTCATTTCATTTCAATTCATTTAATTTAATTTAATTTAATTTTAATTTATTTCAAATTTATGAATCAGTGCAGGTTGGAGTATTTCTGTTTATTATATCTTTCAATTTTTTTTATTTATTTAAACTTCATAAATACAATTGTGATACCTATGCGGACTTAATGCAATAAGGCATTTTTTACCCGTCAACCTTTTACAACATAATAAATAAAAAATAATTATTAAAATCGAGATTACTATACTTACTTATAAAATACATATTATGTATACGCTGAAATAATAAACTAATAAATAAGACAAATACCAAATACAACAATAACGAAAACTCAAAATACAATCCAACTAAGTACCCAAGTTTACTTAGAGAAAAATTTTCCTAAACTAGTAATTAACTTTGTTTTTTTTGGAGGGTGGGAAATCATCCAATAACTTCTCCCGCTCTGGGTAGAGCGGGCGGGCGTCTCAGACTTCTACTGACTAAAACCAACCCTTGTTTCTTCAGTTGCTTGTGTGCCAAGGGCCGCGGTAACTGTATTTCGAATTTATCCGCGACCCCAGGCAGGCATCGACCCTAACGGGCCCCGTCAGGTACTGCTGGCATCTCTTTTAGGCACCGGTACTCTCGGGCCTGGTCGTTCTCGGACTCGGTCGCCGGAAGCTCGTGCCTACGGTGACTGGAGATCGGCTTGCGACCCCCGACGCCCAGGGCATCTCCTGCGGCGTTGAGTAACCTAGTAGTTAACCTGGAAGCCAATTATCATCATCATCATTTTAGCCGAAAGATATCCAGTGCTGGATATAGGCCTCCCCCAAGTCCGGCAACACCAGACACCAGGTAATCGGACCACCATGTGGATGGTCTTCCAACTCTCGGTCTCGATCATTTTCCAGTACGCGGTCTCCACTCCAAAAACTGCCACTCTCAGACCCGTCAACCATCGGTTCTTTGAGCAATGTGCACTGCCACTACCACTGCTTAATATTAGGGATTTTTTCGATAGGTAACTACTCTATTTTAGTACGAAAACAAAAACATTAAAATATCAAACATCATGGGTAGTTCCCATGATGTTTGATATTTTAATGTTTTGCTAGAAAAATCAGTATGACTTCCTGATCCAAGATAAGAAACCACAATCGTTACATTTTTGCAGGAAACCAGCATTTTGCTTGGGATTCCCATGTTTTTTTGAAAAATAACTTGTGGTTTTAGATAAGGGACAGCTATGTTATAAATACGAAAATCCTACGTTCTGCTACAATATTCCAGGAGCCATCGCTAGAGGTGCTCGTGCCATGTGGATACAACTTTATAGTCCCGAAGTATAAAAAGTGAAATGTGTAGAACTCAGTATTTGCTAGCGTTGGTAACGCTGTCTGTGGGATTGGTGCGCTCCTGGGGTGAGTAGTAGTAAATATTATTATTTTGCTGGACTATTTCGGCCCTGTGCACAGGCCTTCTTCTACTTATACCATTTTCCACTTGCCTAACTTGCTCCTTCCAGCATCAACTGTTCGTCCCATCTTCTTCTTTGAGGTCCAGAACGACCTCATCTCCAGGCTATCACGGCCATGTGTTACTTGGTTACAGTCTGCCCTATAGGGCAGCTTTTGAGTCACTTATTATGTATATACTTACACTATTTTATTTTATAGTACAGTACAGTGTTTCGAACTCGATTCGACAAGAAATGCAGTGCAGTATTAATACTAGTATTAATACTGTACTGCATTTCTTGTGCGTGTGATTGAAAGAGTCACAGCGCCCCTGGCACAGACATTGAAAGAACATGCGTGGGTTTTAGTCAGTGAGAGTCTGTCACGCGAGTGTCGGAATTTATTTGATGATTTAAAAATAAAATGCGAATGTCAAAAATTTTGCAGCCCATGTAGTATTTCTGGTAATTTTACAAAAACTGTCTAGCATTAACCACTTATGCCCGGGTTACAGGTTTTCCAAGCTAGGATAATAAAACCTCACTGGGCCCGCGTGGTATATTATAGGCCTTCCTCTCACACGGAGAGGTGGCCTGTGTCTTACCAGTGGAAACTTTATAGACTGATGCCTTGAGGTAGTTTTGAGTTGGACTAAAACCCACCCTTGTTCCTTCAGTTCCTCTTGGCGTTCCAGGGCCGCGGTGTCTCTTTCAAACACTCCCGTGACCTCTCAAAGTATATCTAGTGGTTTATTTGAAAGAAGAAAGAAATAAACATTTATTGCCAACAAAAAACAATAATTACATCAAAAAGACAAAACAATCATTACATTAGTGTGGCAAAAGGAGCGTGCTCAGCAAATGTTGAGCAGCGTGCAGCATAGACGCAACGCTGGTCAATGCTGATTTGCAGCCCGCCCCCTTTCCCATTACTTTACACATAAAATAATAACATCTTAAATAAAACTTTTCTTCCATACTCCTCTATCAAGCGTCATCTCTGTAGTCACCCCCTTTTTACCCATATCCTCTTTCACACAGTCCAACCATCGTTTCTTTGGCCTTCCCCTACTCTTATAGCCATCCACATCCATACACAAGACTTTCCTCACGACATTTTCTTCATTCCTCCGCATCACATGCCCATACCACGACAACTGATTTCCACACAACTTAAATAAAACATTTATAAATAAATATATAGCCATTTTTATAAATAACAATAAAAAATTAACAAACTAACAAATTCCTAAATAAATACCATAATATTTGAAGCACTGCCCAATGAAACCCAGTTTATAAGTAGACAGGAAAAGGGTTTTATTTAGGAAAGGCATTTCTCTTGTTTCAGACTTCGCCATAACTGCTGGAGAGCAACTACGATTTTATACCAACGACGGAACCAAAACATATGCCTTTCAATGGGTTAATAATAATTTAACAGCAATAACTTACGATGAAGTACACAACATGGTGATTTTCGTCGACCATCAGCGCGACAGAGACCTTATCTGTGGTTATAACTTATCGTCCAGAGAAATCGTGGGTTTTGTTAGCAGAGACGGTAACAACATTCAAGATGTCACTTTCGACCCAGCCACAAATTTGCTCTTCTTTACCGATACTAAACAAAGAAGCATTAATTGGGTTTCATTAAAGGATCCAGGATCTGTGAGATTTGTTTACGGGAATCTTTTAATAAAGTTGGACCGGACGCCCAGCAATATTGCCGTGGACAGCTGCAGAGGGTATGTTACCAATCTTATCATTTTGAAAAGGTATACAACAAATCCGTTCAATTTTAATTTAATAGTGGCGCTTCATTTACAGGCATATTTACTGGACTAACTTAAAAAATGGTCGCAGAGTGTACATGGAGAGAGCTTCATTTGATGGTTCCGGGAGACAAACTGTTTATCGATTTTTGCCAGTACATAGCATTGCTATTGATCCACAGACACAGAAAAATTACTTTATCGAAGGTGTAACCGTTGACTTTTTAAACAAAGTAGATTTGAGAGCTCAAAACTTAAACGCAAAAAAACAATTAATATTTTATAGAGAACATAGTTCTGCCCAAAAAATGACCGTCTCAAAAGATTACATCTACTGGATAAGTCACAATACCGTTTGGCAAATACCAAAGAACGCAAGCAGACCTTTTGCAATCCCCAAAAAAATTGTTAGGTTAGATACTGGAACAGAATTTGGTATAGCCGCAAATTATAAAATTAAAGAACAAATTCAGGGACTTCAGGATTGTGAAGCACTGTTGAAAGTGATAGAAGCAACAGAAATAGATGAGACAACATACACAGAAACGACAGCAGAACTAGACGAAGCGACGGAACAGACATCAGAACTCTTTGACACATCAGACATGGAACAGACAACAGAACAAGATGAGGAAACAGAACAGACAGCAGAAATCTATGACACATCAGACATGGAACAGACTACAGAACCAGATGGGGAAACAGAACAGATAACAGAACTTTATGAAACATCAGACATGATACAGTCTACAGAAGTATATGAAAAAATTGAATACACCATAAACCTCGATGAAACATCAGACACGGAACATACTACAGAACTAGTTGGGGAAACAGAACAGACAGCAAAACTTTATGAAACATCAGACATGGAACAGACAACACAACTGGATGCGGAGACATACATGGAACAGACTACAGAACTATATGAGACATCAGAAACAGAACAGACAGCTGAAACAGAAGTCGTACCTGAATACAGGTAAAATATTTTCTACTCCGTGTCTTTGTTTAGTTACGTATTTATGTTAAAATATCTTGTTGTTAAAAGGTTCCTTTAATCAGAGATAATATCTTGTGTTTTAATTTTTCGGATATAATTTTGATTTTTCCAGGAAAAGTTATGAAGGCATTGCATGTCATGGTTATTGTTTAAACAGTGGTGACTGTTCACTGAGTGAAAAGAGTGAGCCTGTATGTCAATGCAAAGGAGATTATATAGGTGACAGATGCGAGGTGTCAGGCTGTCTGAACTATTGTTTCAAAGGGACTTGTAGTTACAATGACGAGGGGCATCCTAAATGCAGGTAACACCGATTTTACTTCTCATATTATTGGTCTTCTTAAGTTATACTTACCTCATTTCACGTTAACATGATTCCAGATGTAATGCCGGTTATTCCGGACAAAGGTGTGAAGTCTATGCGTGTCATGGTTACTGTCTGAACAACGGCGACTGTTCCCTGAACACGGAAGATAAGCCTGTCTGTCAATGTATCGATAACTACGAGGGTTCAAGATGTGAAGTTGTTAAAAACAATTTCACCATCACCTTTCAGTTCTCAGGAAGTGAAAGCCTAACGTTAGCTGATTTATTGTCAAAATCTACCGCGAACATTATCTGTCATGGTTGATGTAAGACATGTAACATTCACCAACTCGCATTGGGCCCGCGCACTATTGGTAATCGAGGTCTGTTTCAGATCAAAAATCGATAACCTCTTTATTTTTTAGAAAGACGCTTAAATTTTTGCACATGCGTAATTTATTAAATAAGGCTTTAGATAAAGTTCAGATGCTATCATTTTATTAAAGTTTAAATATTAAAAAAAAATATAATAGAAAAACTTTTTCTTATTATTACTTTTTCTTTTTATTATTTTTGCATGTGTATTTGTAATTTCTATTGCTGAAGATGGTGGATGAAATCTCTGTTTGGCTTCTTTTATTTTATAATATGGTGGAAATATAAAACAGTTTCACTCTTTTACTGCTTTTACTTACTTTGCTACCTACTTTTAGTAAAATTTTTGAGAAAATTATTTTAGATCAAATTCAAAGATATTTTAATAAACACAAATTATTACACAACAAACAGTTTGGTTTCACAAAGGGTCGTTCAACAACTGATGCTAGTGTTGAACTTTTGGGACACATTTATAATGCATGGGAAGATAAATGCGATGCGTTGGGCATTTTATGCGATTTGTCTAAGGCTTTCGATTGCGTTCTCCATGATACATTGATCAGGAAGCTGCACTACTACGGAGTCCGGGGCGCCTCTCTGAAACTTCTTACTTCATACTTGAGTAATAGGATTCAGAGAGTTGATGTGAACGGCAAAAGGTCTTCCGGGTCTGTAGTCAGAATGGGGGTTCCTCAAGGCTCAATTCTGGGTCCTTTTTTGTTTTTAATCTATATCAACGACTTGCCTTACCTCATAAAGGATAAACATGATATAGTGCTGTTTGCAGATGACACTTCACTTTTATTTAAACTCAAACGTCAGCAGGTGGTTGTTGATAATGTAAATAATGCTCTTTCAACTGTAGTTAACTGGTTTAATGTCAATAATCTTCTCCTTAACGAGAAAAAAACAAAATGCATAAAGTTCACATTACCCAATGTAATACAAGTGAACACTAGTGTGTCAATAAAGGGTGAAGAGTTGAAACCCGAGGATTCCACAGTGTTCTTAGGTTTAACTTTGGATGCGCAGCTTCAGTGGAGCCCCCATATAGATAAACTGTCCAAAAAACTTAGCTCTGCAGCATACGCCGTAAGGAAAATTCGTGGTTTAACTGATTTAGAGACAGCTCGTTTAGTATACTTTAGTTATTTTCATAGTGTGATGTCGTACGGCATTCTGTTGTGGGGAAATGCCGCCGATATTCAGACAATTTTTGTTTTACAGAAAAGGGCTATTCGTGCAATTTATAAATTAAGTCCCAGACACTCCCTCAGAGACAAAAAAGAGATTAATATTATGACTGTTCCCTCTCAATATATTTATGAGAATCTCATGTATGCACATAAAAATATTAATCTGTTTAAAAGATACAGTGATATCCATAGCATAAATACTAGGAACAAACACAAATTTATTGTACCAAAAACCAGGCTCAAGAAAAAAATAGGTGGTTCGTTTAGATGTCAATGTATACGTTTCTATAATAAACTTCCTAGCCAAATTCAAGAACTAAGCATAAATAAATTTAAATCATTTATTAAACGTAAGCTATGCCAGAAAGCTTTTTACACAATTAATGACTTTCTTGAGGACAAAAAGGCGTGGGATTGAGCTGCTTCAATGATATACATGAGCCATTGTTTTCATATGTACTACTTACTGATGAAAAATTTTTTTTATATATATTTTTTTTTAATATTCGTTTTTGACATGGTGACTACAGAGATGACGACTAATAGAGGAGTATGGAAGAAAAAGACATGTTGCGCCGACCCCAAATAAATTGGGATAAGGGCAGGAGAATGATGATTCGTTTTTGACATGAATACTTGTATAGTATTGTATTATATTTTTTATTTTATTTTTTTATTGACATTTTATTATTATTATTATTATTTTTTTTGACTTGAATACTTTGTTAAGTATTATATTTATTTTTTTGATTAACATATTATGATTACTATTTTGTTTGACACAAATATTTACTTTGTAAAGTATTATATTTTTATTTTTTTTTGATTACTTAATTATTGTAAATGTGAGGACTATGTGGGTTATTATTATTATTTTCTCCTCCTTTTTACAGTAATTTTCAACGTTGTCTGACAGTTTGAGTACTTTTGCGGCCTACCCAAATGTCTTTTCTTTGGTATTGTTCGTCATGTCATTGAGCTCCTTAGTGGTTTTTAAGTTGAGCTATTCGACTATTGACAAATGCTTGCACTGACTGGACAGGTCCACTCAAATATGTTTGGTTCTTTCTTCAAAAGACCACTACAGACACTAAGCTGCATGGTCCTCATATAGAATAATGTGAATGCGAGAACTATGTATGTCGTTATATTCATGTAGATTTTATGATTGTCTGGCAGTTTGAGTATTTTTTGCGGCCTACTCAAATGTCCTTACTTTGGTATTGTTCGTCGGTTCGTTGAGCACCTCAGAGTTCTGAGTTGAGCTTCGCGATGACTGACAAATGCTTGCACTGTCTGGACAGGTCCACTCGAATTCGTGTGTTGCTTTCTTCATAAAGCTCATCCCAGACATAAACGTACATGGTTCTCATATGATCTAACCAGTCCACATTGTATGGATTTGAACACTAAAAGAGACTTTGACCTCTGAGTTTGTTTCGGTGTTTCTTCTCAGGGTAGTCAGCTAGGAAACACCGGCCTCATCTAGCTTAAACTGACAAAAAACATTGACGTGTAAAAGTGTTCCTTGTAACCTATTTACTGAATAAACATCATTTATCATTTATCATTCACTCGTTAGTTAACTTCCATAAAGAAGTATATTATGCTTTCGTTAAATCTAAATCAATGAAAACACTTAATGCCTCTTGATCCGTTAACATTATAATCTGGCTTGCGTTATCTAAGAGATTAAAATATAGAGAATTTATATCACTATTAGAAAGCCTTAGTTTTCCAGGAGATTTGCTTCTATTCCTTCTCCTATTGAACGTTGTAACAAGGCAGTGTTAAAACCTTGTTTATTTTATGACCTCTATTCCAAAATTACGTTCTTTCCTACCTTTTTAATTTTAAATTCAAATATTACTTGTTTTCTCTGTTTTTATATTAAAAATCAGTTCTAGAAATGATTTAGGAAAATGTCAATGATAGGCAGGAGCTTAGTAGCTCCTGCCTATCATTGGCATTTTCCTACTCTACAATAACTGACAGTTACCAGTTTTCAAGAGTTTTCAGGCATGGTCCTGACAAAAATACAATTTAAATATGTACCTAATCACAGTGTATGGTGTACGTACGATTAATAAGTGCTCCATAATATAATCAAGCCTACTGTAAATAATAAAATATACGTCTGAACTCGTCGTGTGTTTATCTTCATCCAACTCGTCCTCTACGGTAATCCTCTGCGTGTCACTCCTACGAGTTCCTTTACGTGTCTACACCACACTACTACTCCGGTTCCACAACGTGACACCGTAGTTCTTGAACAAAGGCATTGTAGATGTGTTCATAGCCATATTCACTAAGCAGCGCAGTATTTTTTCTTTTTTTCGTTGATTCTGACGAGTCCCCATAAGAGACACTGGGTTTTCCACGTTTCCCAGAAGAAGTAGATGGAGTCAAATCAGGCGTTACTTCATCCGAGTTTCGTAAACTTATCAAATATTCTGAATCCAACCAATTGCTGTTCTTTTTTAATAAAACACTTTTTTACAAAAAAAACAACCGACTTCCAAAAAAAAAATACTATAAATTAAAAAATAACTTTAATTTCGGAAGTCGGTGTTTGTATTTTACTTCTTCGTTATTTGACACCGATAGAAGTCGGTTGTTTTTTTTGTAATTTTATTTTTTATTTTTCACTTTTTAGTTGTTATACCCCAGAACTAAAAACCCCAATAACATGGAACGTGGAATTAAAACATTTGGAAAACAAAAAAACGTCATCGATGTATAAGTATTTTTCGTTTTTGTTCAGTTTCTCAAAAAGCGCTGAAGCAATTTCGATAACATTTATGTAGGACCACCTCAGGAGTATATTCGTTCGGATTAAAAAAATTGAAAATCGGTCCACAACTGACGGAGAAATCGGCGGACATAAATAAAAAAAAAACAAACATACATACAGTCGAACATAGAACCTCCTACTTTTTTGAAAGTCGGTTAAAAATTTAAGAAAAGTTTATATTGGTAATCACGGCAAAATACAAGTGCCCACTTCGGCCAGGCCAGTAGAACTGATCCCTAAAACAAATGTGATGCCTACACATTCCATATTCAAACGGCTCTCCAATAATCTTAACAGCCAGCTGAAGGCCGGTACAGACCCGCTGAGATTAGGCTGTGTCTACAATCTTATGAAAGTAACTAAAATAGAACAGCCAAACGGTTTCTACATCAGTGAATTCACGGATTTTTCTGACAGCATATGCTGCTGAACTTAACCGTCCTGCAAGAGATGTTAAATGAGGACCTCATTGTAGCTTTGAGTCGAGCGTTATTCCTAGGAAAACTGTGTTTTCGACGAATTCAAATTTCTCTTTGTTCAATACTATGTCAGAACTATTACTTTTAACATTAGGGAAAGCAAATCTTATGCACTTAGATTCTTTAAAATTTAATATTAAATTATTAGCAGTGAATCAGTTTTGGACCTGCTGAAGGGCGTTATTAACATCGTCAAGATTGTGAAACGTCTGTTAATCTTAAAAATTAAGTAGTATCGTAAGCAAACAATACTATTTATAATTTGTGTAAGCCACATACTGTGTACAACAATTATAAATTATAATACCCAATGGGAACTGGCACTACTCCCTACCCGTCAAGCCTCTCATTAGCAGACATAATTAAAAAACTATTGTCCTAACGCATTAAACAGGTTATTTTATAACGTAGCTGGGAGTGCAGCATCACACCACTAATTCAGTTGTAGTTTTAGTACACTTAATTTGTCAACCCTGTAAATTACCATGTATGTACTACAGTGCTGTTATGATGAATAAACAATTATTATTATTATTTGTGGTTGATTTCTTAATAGATGGGGAAGATAATTAATATATAGGGTGTAACGGAAAGGTGTGGTCATAATTTGAGAACTGAATCTAACCATCGATATTAACAACTTTCTTCAAGAAAACCTGAGGAAATGCTCATAAAATAATTTTTCCTCCCATACAAATATTGATCAGGTGATGATGGATTATTCCGATCTGTTACCCTGCTTCTGTCCCCACGGGGGATAGATCGGAAAAAAATAGTTTTATCTGTCCCCCTGTTAGCAACGAGGGGACAGTTCGAACTTTATTCAGTCCTGTCTGTCCCCCTATCAATGATAGCGGGGACAAATTTAACTTTTTATTCCTGTTTGTCCTCCATGCAATTTAATATGCATATTAATTTCTTAAAGTAATGCCACACATTATAAGCAACATTACATTAAATGAAAGACTAGTGGTTTGGGTTTAATCATCTGTTAATTGTTGTCAATTACAAATATATATTTTTTCCATCTATCAGCCACAGTTCCATAAATCACAGTAGATATTGCAGGTACAGTAGGTATTGGGCCCGCGTGGTGGATTACGGCCCACACCCTCTCACAGAGAGGAGTTCTGTGCTCCAGCAGTGGGGACATTAAAAGACTGACGATGAACAAGTACAACAAGACTGACATAACAATTTTAGGGTAATTTAGGCGAGCAGTGGGTAGCTCGCCGTCCGATCAGCACCAGGCCCGTGACTCGACGGCGCGTTGTCCCACGCGCGCCTCAAAGAGATGATTGTCAGCCACCACTGACGGGGCCCATCGTGGCCGGTGCCTGCATGTCTATGGCTAGCGGATAAATTCTTAACATGAGAGAATCTAATGATACCTCTTTTAAGCCTGTAGACATGCCAAAGAAATAGACATACAAACATACATACTCGAAAAAAACATTACCCTTCTTCTGAGGCAGTCGGATAATGAGTAAAAATACTCTCTTGGCAATATTCAAAGAGGCATATAAGTAAGTAAGGAAAACTTTTTTTTTTTAACCTGTTGTTACATTCTCAAAGTCACAGTAAGTTAGCTCATGCATCACCCACATCCTTCCTGAACCAATCTTGATTAATTTAATCAGTCTTAAACTGCCGAACCGTTTTGCTTGCGTGCTCCATCACGAAATCACGAATGACGGGGAATCTATTAGGTTCACTTCAAGATTTATACGTACGGTAATTGTCGAAGCTAAGAGGGCTGGTTTATTGTGGACCTTAAAGGACAATGAAACCGTTCACTGGCCAGTATTCTATCAAATTACCCTTTTTTGTCAGGTGGGAAATCATCCAATGACTTCTCCCGCTCTGGGTGGAGCGGGAGAGCGTGTCAGACTCTTTCTGACTAAAACCCACCCCTGTTCCTTCCCTGCTTGAGTGCTCAAGGGTTTTTTTTTTTTAGGAGTGCGGTAACTCATTTTGAGAGTGATTGACTACCTAATATTTCGACAGCGCATGTCATAGGTACATATTAAAATTTTTGTCTAATTACGTTCAATCAATCATTCATTCCAGCATTCAATTAGTAATTCCATCATTCATACAACCATTCTTTCAATCATGAATTAAATCATTCCATCTTTCATTCAATCAATCATTCAATCATTCATACAATCATTCATTCATAAATTCGCTGATAGAATGTCACTTGGTATATGCTTTTAGAACTTCGGATTTTCACTCACTTCTTTCATATCTTAAACATAGGTAACAAACAGGTACCTATAACGTGGGAGTATTCACCACTGCCGACAACAGCGTGACGTAGGTACCTACTGTAGCTCTCAACATTTAACTCCACACATGCATGAATTTACCTCTCAATCAATAGAATCAGATGAAACCCACGCTTTTAAATGGCACGAACTGTAACGAGTGTCTCTGTACGAATATTGGAGAACTTGGCAACAGGGACGGAACTCTCGCTCGGGCTCGCAACTTTGAGCAGGTGAATAAAGTCGAGCTGTTTACCTTATCTTCACGTTTCGCTGTAAGAGGGTGGGTAGATATTGGAGAGGTGGTGAAACAGAGAAAGAAAGAAAAATGCGTTTATTGGCATTACAGCAAAAAATGGTAATAATTACACTTTAAAAAGAAAAAAAAAAACAGAAAGATTAATAATGCCAAAAGGGTCTCAGCTCAGCATAATGTCAGATACAACACGGGATGCCATTTGACGCTGATTTTCAGCTGCAACCCACGAGTGCCATACACTAGATATCAAACAGAGAAGTATGTGTCTGTGTGTGAAAGGGGGATAATTCTATGTGACTGGATGTTTGTGATTGGATGTGCGTGAGATTTGTGCTGTGATAAGTAAAATACCAAAATAAAATATGCAAAATATCGGCGCATTGTTAATAACAAATCCATGTATATACCTACAGTGGCAACTATAAATAATACGTGGGCAAAACACAAGTGAGTGCGTTGTTCCTCCAAGCCTCGAAAGGGATTTTGATGCGGATTACAAAAAAAAAAAAAATTAGAGGAGAGTCCAAACATGTTAGCATTTGAATGTATTTTTTTTTTAATGGGTTCTTTCTAGTTGGTGTTGTAGACTTTATAGAAGTAGGTACTAAAAATATCAATAGGGTAGTTTCTAAAATACATTTGGCCCGTCGGATAGATTACCAAAAAATATTTATTATACGTGTATTTTTTTTTTGCAATGTCGACAAAAAAAAGTACACTGCGTTGAAATTGTACAATTAAAAATTGTAACACAGCCTGACGTCACGTCACGCTGTGGTACACTTTTTACCACGAAGAGACGTAACAAGCCTCCTCTCCTGAACTTTGATGCGTTTTATCTTTGTAATTTTTCATTGGTGTGCTAGAGCAAAAAATACTTGTTGAGAACACGAAACACACACACACTCTTTCACACGAAAGAGGCTGAGAATGCTGACCAGGAATGCGCGTCCGCTGTGTGCTGGTGGTTAGGATACCCGTAGAAGCCGTGTGTTTTGGCTGGCTGTATGACTCACTTGCTCAGGAGCTTGAAGGGAGTGATGATGAAGACGTCACGCTGGAGTAGCTGCACGAAGGCTGCGTTCATGCTCGAGGGTCACCAGTTTGGAGGCATGCGGAACAGGGTGTAAAGTCCCACAAACCTCCATTGAAAAGGGAGGATCCTCCGACCAGACGTGTTGTGTCTGGTCCGGGCAACTGCCCGATGTTTGCTTTCAGACTGTTGTATATGTTCAAATCGCGCGGAGAACTATGCTTTTGCGATGCAAGATTTTGTGTGTTTAGTCAAAGTTTGTTTGTGGCATCATAGATGTCGCTACTAAACTATCCACTTGAAACAATACAGTATGTCTCTACTAGATAAGATTTAATTACGCTCTAAAACTTTTGATTTAGCTGAATCTAACAAATAACTGTATTACTAAATTTGACAGTTTTTTATATTCTTTTATTTTGTGGTTAATAGTGGTTTTAGTTTTTGCAATATAAAACAACTAGCGGCCCACCCCGGCTCCGCACGGGTACGAATTATACACACAAATCTTTCTCGATTATTGCTCTTTCTATTCGTGAAAATAGCATTAAAATCCGTTGCGTCGTTTAGAAGGATTTTGCGGAGAAACAGACAGACGCGGCAAGCGACTTTAATTTACTATATAGAGATGACGTTGGTTACTTGATAACACAGGCATTTAAAGACAGAATATCCTTTCCACATCTTAGCATTTTATTCGTATCTCATGCACTGTAAGCGATGCGGAATTAAAGCTTGGTCAAACAGGAATTCCAAATCGATATTTTAATCGGATTCGATTATCTTCAAGAGCTGAGACTCAAACACGTCTAACAAGAGCAGTTACTGCTAGAGAGTAGTTAGTTGGTACGTTTGCTGCTATTCCTGTAATTACTCCAGTGCTAGTGCAGTCTGAGTTGTAAATGTAAGTAATTTATATGCCGGGTACTTTACTAGATTACTAAATCTACTTGTAGGTTTATTCCGTCAGGGGCAAGTCAGGGGACAATCTGCTGTTTGAAACTTGTTGACGCAGTATTACTATTTACTAGCTTGGTAAATTTCCATGTGCTCAAGCGTTTTTATCGTCCTTACCATCGTCCATGCCGTCCTTGCTTATTATTGGAATCGAATGTTAGGACCCATTAATATTAGTGTTTTAATCCGTGGTGCTTGGCAACTGGGTTTACCCCAGTTGTAAATGTCCCTATAGGCCTAGTTTTGTTCTCTTTTCAGCTTGATAAGTAGGAAAGTGGAAAATATAATTACTAATCCGCTGTTCTTCTCTGATTAATTTCTTTGCGGTCTCGAAGACAGTTTAAACGTTTCTCTGAGAATCGTCGAGGCAGTTTTCTGACTGTTGATTCTGGCTTTCAGGAGTAACAGTGGTTGGGAATAGTGTGACGTGCTTAACTGCTTAAGGTGCAGCTTCATTAGAAGTCGTATATGACTTCCAATGATTTTAAATTGAACATCACGTCTAAACGACTAGTCTTATTTCTTAAAAAAAATATGTTTCTCTAGACAATTTTCTTCCTAATTTGTTAAGTGAATATTCGAAATTATACTTTTATAATATAGTGTTATTAATTTGTAAAGTTATTTCTAACGCGGATAAAAAATTGAGAATCACGCACAAACTATTAAGAAACCTATTCACCATTTTTAAGATAATTTAGTTATTTATCTTTTAGTATAGGTACGTGTTTTAGTGTAATACCTGTTGGTTTTATGTATAATACATTAATAATGCGTCTAATTTAAGACAGTCGGTCCACAACTGACAGAGAAATCCTCCTTTTTACGAAGTCAGTTAAAAACATTAGTCTTAACTCCTGATAAAATATATCTATTCGCTACACTCCTAGGGTTATGCAACGAAAGGTTTGCGACTGAAATAAGATATTATTTCGTTCAGAAATTCTTTTGATCGATAGTCCAGGCCGTGAGTATATTCATCTAGTGTTCCTAAACATTTGGTGATGTAGAAAGAACGTGATATATTTTATTCAGCGACAGTCTACTTATCTCTGCATATGGAATCGGTTGAGCGCCTGATAGTTTTATATTAGCAGTTTAACGACTCATTGCTATTGGTAATTCTGTTATGTATTTAATTTTGTATGTATATAAAGTCGCTTATCAAAAACAGGCCCTTCACATAATTTATGTAAATGTTGTGCAGTGAATTCCTTTTTGTGACAAAGCAGCAATGGGGTATTTTAATAAAAAAATTGTCACGTAAACAAAAAATGACGTAACGAGCCCACACTCCTGAACTTTGATGCGTTTTATCTTTGTCATTTTTTATTGGTTTGGTAAAGCAAAAAATACGTGTCCAATATTTTTTGGTAATTTTACTGACGGACTAATTAGATTTTTTTTTTTGTAAAATATCCCATTATGAAATGTAAACCTTTTTACGTGTTACGTTCTTACTACTTAAAATAATAACTATAAAGTAAAAAAAAAAAATTATAAATTAACTGTATTTTTTTTTGGTAAATGAGTATGGCCGCCAAAAATTGTACAACAACGGTAGTGAATTGGTAACACACGGTAACATACGTAGATGAGGGTAACACACGTGAACTTTGTAAAGCCTAGAGTTCACATAAGAGAAATTCCTATTTCATGAATGGTTATTTTGACAATTTGAAAACAACTTTTTCCTTTTTGCTAGTCGTGCATTTTTAATAGATTCACTAAATGCATCAGATAATTCAGATCCCGCATTATCAATGTGATGATCTCGTCTGACATTTTCTTATAATTTATTTTTCGGGGTTATCTTTCTATTTCTGCACTGTTTTCATATGTTTTTTTTTTCATTTTCAGCACATTCATTGATTTTCCTCCGATTTTTATTCCGCGCCGCATTTTTACGTTTAAGTTCCGTGAACTTTTCGGGGTCATTGGAGCGCATGCGCTGTCTATACAGTTTTTGTTTTTCTGCTGCTGTTAACGGAATGAAATAGTTAGATTTGGATTAAATGAGAATACGCGCATACTGTATTAATATTTAAAAAACTCACACAAACGAGCAATAGCCTTTTACTATCGCATTTTAAATAACAAAGTTCTTATCCATTTGCTTGAATTGCCTTCCGACTAGTTTAAAATTATTTTAATAATAAAAACGATGAAATATTTTTTTTTGTAATTAGATTACAATATCTACTCGTACTATTCCTGAGTAATCATAATGTTTTTATAATAAAACCAGAACAAAATTTTAAATTATCTTAATAGCACCGAGGTAATCAATTAAATTATATAATGTACACTTAGCTTAACAACAGCCCCCTTAGCCAAAATACATTTCTGTTAACGTTAACGCTAACGGTTCGTGCAATATGGCAAAGACATTACTGGGCGTGAGTCACGTGACAGTTCTCTGTCTAACGCTTCGTGCAAGGCATTGTTGCCATACATTTTGCACGAAGCGTTAGCGTTAACGTTAACTGAAATGTACTTTGGCTAAGGGGGCAGATCACGAATGTTACTTAACACACATAGTAACACATGATATCATTCGTGAATCAAAAACAACGAGACATAAACTAAAATTATTGTATTGATGTGAGTTTTGAAGTTAGAAGGTGCCGTATAGCTTTATTTGTTTACCAAATAGTTTATCTACACATATATTTTACCATATTATAGTAAACTTGCGTTCTTACTTTACATATCGGCTCTTAAAAAAATTAAAATCTCCTGAGACAAGCAGTTTAGTAGTAAAAAAAATGTTAGCTTTTGTCCAACGGTTGGCCAACCTGTAGTGTGGTGTTTTAAGGACTTGAATTCTCGGTAGTTTCAATGATACATGGTAACTTACGTGAAGTAACATTCGGGATCGAAATGTGAGGCATATTTTAGAAATTCGTTTGTACTTCAAAAACTTTGTGTTAATAAATTCAAAAGAACATAGATAATTTAAAGGAAATGATAACTACTGCAAAATTGAAGAGGCTAACTATGAATTAAGTACATATTTCTGATGATGTTTCTTTTTTGTTTTTTTTTACGCACACGAAGTGTCGTAGTGGGGCATTTGAATTTTGTATGAATATGAAAATTGAACATGTTTAAAAAAAAATCTAACTCGCTCAGGAAACCGAAATTAACTTCCAACTATTAATTTATACATGGTTATATTATTTAGCTAACCAGAAACACTTTAACATATCATAAAATTAAAAATTAAAATATGATTTTTTTACTTATATTGAGAAGGACACAACTTTTCTCCAAATTGTACAATTTTTGGCGGCCATAGGTACTCAAATCTGTAAGGGTGACCATACACACACATCCCATATCGTTAGCGGAGTCTCGATGGTTGATTGAATTTAAACAGCCATAACTTGATCGTGTAAGACAATACCCAACATTCGATACATTATTATCAGTTGCAAAACCGCACATACCTAACACTACCGTCGTATCTACAAGGTTGGACGTGGATGTGTGCGTTTACGTTACATATTCGAATGGAGTCGCATAATGTAGGTAAGCAGGGCGGCTGGTGTGCTGCGGGCGTATGCGTCTCGCGTACGCCGAGACATTACTTTAAATGTGGGGTGACCATGCGGTCGATGAGAAGATAACTTCTCCCACTCTGGGTTTCAGAGCGGGCGAGGTTATTTGATGATCGGGAGGGCGTTTCAGACTGTTACTGACTAACTGACCCTTTTTTTTTGGGGTTTGGAAATCATCAAAAAATGAATTACACTATTGTTATAAAATATAATTTCAAATATTCTAGAGAAATTGTCTAGAGGAACATGACTAATCGTTTAAACGTGATATTCAATTAAAAATCGTTTGAAGTCGGAAGAAGACCTAACTTATAATTTATCCATACTAAAACTAAATCTAAATAAAACTAGGTAAAAACAGCCAGTTTCCTATTCCCTTTGATTCAGTGCGACCGCCTCGCTCGGACGCTAGGCGGAAATTATTCTCCACGGTGCGTGACTTAATTCAGTCTTATAAATGCATGGTTTGTAAAAATAGACACAGTTATTTATGAGGAAGGTTTGTAGGTTTTTTTTTTGTGGGGTGGGCAATCATCCAATGACATCTCCCGCTCTGGGTGGAGCGGGAGGGCGTATCGGACTCTTATTGACTAAAACCCACCCCTGTTCCTTCCTTGCCTGAGTGCCCAGGGGAGCGGTAACTGGGCAAGTAGGCACCGGTCATGATGGGCAACGTCAGTGGTGACTGACAAACATCTCTTTGAGGCGCGCGTGGAACACTACGCGCCGTCGACTCACGGGCCTGGTGCTGATCGGACGGCGAGCTACCCACTGCTCGCCGTCCGCAGGCCCGGGTCTACGGTGGCCGGAGATCGTCTCGCGACGTCCTACGCCCGGGGCGTCTCCTACGGCGGTGGCGCCTGGAGGCGTGAGGGCCACTACGTTGAACCTCCCTCATCCGTTCCGCCTCCTCCTTCGCGAGCATTACTGCTTCGCAGAAGGAGGAGACTGCTTCCCATTCCCTCTCGCTCCGTACCATGGCCTGAACCGGGTCGCTGCCGCCTGTCGCATCCACGAGAACACGGCGGTGTTCCGCCCAAGCGGAGCAGACCTTATGCTCCACCGTGTCCTCTGGGCGATCCACGTAGTGGTGACACCCGGGCGTTTCCTCCTGCCTTATCCGACACAGGGACCTTCCGAAACAATCGTGTCCAGTGAGGACCTGCGTTAGGCGGAAAGTGGGGACGCCGTGACGCCTCTCCAGCCACTCCTCAAAGAGGGGCACTACCACCGCAATGGTGGCATGCCCAGCGCTGGGACTTACTGACTCTGGCAGGAAGATCAAGACATCTTGGAAATATCAGGACTGAAGATACAGAAGGAAATTAAAAATCACCACACTAACGGTTGGCTTAGAAGACAAAGTTATTTGTGCGGCTACTTCCGAGTGTTATGTATGGAACTGGTGAATAAAATTATTTTGTATTGTTATTCTGAATGATTTTACTCAATATAATCTAAAACGTGTTTGAACGTGATATTGATATCGGCGTCGACTCGGATCTGGACCTGGAAAGAAGCGAGTTCTACCTGTATACCAAGTTCTCTCGAAGTTTCTTAAATCATAGCTCCTTTTTTTTGACTTGTTTTTGTACATTTTAATTTTTCTAAATTTCTCTCTGACACTTTTTTCTACATTTAAATAAAAAAAAATCATTTCCAATTTTAATTTTTTTATATCCGTCAGACCCCGGAATAGCAGACACAATTAAAAACCTATTGTCGCGTCTCCTGTCGAAGACGCGCGGGGCCTGACGGATTAATCTTTGTTATATTTACACCTTTGCTTATGTTTTTACTTCAATGTTTTGGTTGTCTCTAAGTTTTGCAGCACTTGAATACTTTAACTTTAAAGTAATGTTTTGTTAATTTATAGTGTATGCAATGTCGTCAACATCTCCTATCAATAAATAAATAGCTCCTAACGTGCACAATCTTTTTCAGTTACTTAAATAGAAAATTCTATGTTTTTTGTTCCATAATAGTGTGACTTGATATGCAGGCAGATCTCATTTCTTTTATAAGCGCAGACGTTGTAGAAAACTTGGCGTTATTTCAAATATATGTTCTTGCTGCTTGTGAATTTACACATTAATTTATTTATTGTACATTGTACAATATTTTAATACTATCTACATACTTAAATAACGATGATTAACTGACGGATTAATACAAAAACTCATAACTAAATGAAATTAAAAATAAGTAAGTACTCAAAAATTTGTACAATATTTATTTACAGCAAAATAAGTTTGCGTTTCAAAGTAGATAGGTATTTCTCAAAGAAATTGTGAAAAACAAGGGGTCGTAACCAAATATTTCAATCCTTGGGTTATGGAATGTACAAGACACCTTATTCCCAAAGATATAGTGCTAATAGTACCTATCCTAGTAAAGTGGCTGTGTAACATTCTGACGTTTCTAGCTTTGCTATTGTACCTAACTTTCTACACAGACGGTCAGTATGAAATAATGAGGGATCCGTTTTTTCATTTGGCATCGGAACCATAAATAAAAAACTACTAACCTTAAAGATTAACAATTTAATGAATATTGATAAATAATAGTTACAACTTCTTTCATTGCTATTTTTTGTTTAAAAAAAATGGTTAATAAAGTTGCATTTACATTTGCTTTGTTGTAGGTACAGGTCCATAATTGCACTTAGCATTAAAACATTGCTGTTAGATCTTAGTAAATATTATGTAATACAAATAAAGATACGAGGCATAGGGACAGATTAAGTCATTCCATATTCAATTAGAATAATACATCAACCATAGCTAAGCATAGATAATCAGCCTATAATGTTCCCACTGCTCGTACACAGGCCTCCTCTCTGTGAGAAGTCGTAATCCACCACGCGGGCCCAATGCGGGTTAGTGGATGTCACATGTCTTACATCAACCATGACAGATAATGTTCGCGGTAGATTTTGACAATAAATCGGCTAACGTTAGGCTTTCACTTCCTGAGAACTGAAAGGTGATGGTGAAATTGTTATTAACGACTTCACATCTTGACCCCTCGTAGTTACCGATACATTGACAGACTGGCTTATCATCCGTGTTCAGGGAACAGTCGCCGTTGTTCAGGCAGTAACCATGACATGCATAAACTTCACACCTTTGTCCGGAATACCCGGCATTACATCTGAAATGATGATAACGTGAAATGAGGTAAGTATAACTTAAGAAGACCAATAACATGAGGAGTAAAATCGGTGTTACCTGCATTTAGGATGCCTCTCATCATTGTGACTACAAGTCCCTTGGAAACAATAGTTCAGACAGCCTGATATCTCGCATCTGTCACCTCCATAATCTCCTTTGCATTGACATACAGGCTCACTCTTTTCACTCAGTAAACAGTCACCATTGTTTAAACAATAACCATGACACGCAAGGTCTTCATAACTTTTCCTGGAATAATCGGAATTATATCTGAAAAAAATTAAACACAGCATATTATATTTGATCAATAAAACCATTTAATACTCGTAACAAGATATTTTAACATACAAACTTATTAAAACAAAGACAGAAAAATTTAAAAAAAATATTTATATTAAATTTTTAGAAAATATTTTACCTGTATTCAGGTTCGACTTCTGTTTCAGTTGTCTGCTCTGTTTCTGATGTCTCATATAGTTCTGTAGTCTGTTCCATGTCTGTTTTCTCATCCAGTTGTGTAGTCTGTTCCATGTCTGATGTTTCATAGAGTTCTGCTGTCTGTTCTGTTTTCTCATTTAGTTCTGTAGTGTAGTCCATGTCTGATGTTTCATTAAGTTCTGTTGTCTGTTCTGTTTCCCCATCTAGTTCTGTAGTCTGTTCCATGTCTGATGTGTCATAGAGTTCTGATGTCGTTTCTGTGTATGATGTCTCATCTAGTTCTGCAGTCTGTTCCATGTCTGATGTATCATAGAGTTCTGATGTCTGTTTTGTTGCTTCGTCAAGTTCTGTAGTCTGTTCCATGTCTGATGTGTCATAGAGTTCTGATGTCTGTTCTGTTGCTTCGTCTAGTTCTGTTGTCGTTTCTGTGTATGTTGTTTCATCTAGTTCTGTAGTCTGTTCCATGTCTGATGTATCATAGAGTTCTGATGTCTGTTCTGTTGCTTCGTCATGTTCTGCTGTCGTTTCTGTGTATGATGTCTCATCTAGTTCTGTAGTCTGTTCCATGTCGGATGTCTCATAGAAATCTGCTGTCTGTTCTGTTTCCTCATCTAGTTCAGTAGTCTGTTCCATGTCTGATGTGTCATAGAGTTCTGATGTCTGTTCTGTTGCTTCGTCTAGTTCTGCTGTCGTTTCTGTGTATGTTGTCTCATCTAGTTCTGTTGCCTGTATCACTTTCAACAGTGCTTCACAATCCTGAAGTCCCTGAACTTGTTCTTTAATTTTATAATTTGCGGTTATACCAAATTCTGTTCCAGTATCTAACCTAACAATTTCTTTAGGATTTTCAAAAAATCTGCTTGCGTTTTTTGGTATTTGCCAAACGGTATTGTGACTTATCCAGTAGATGTAATCTTTAGAGACAGTCAATTTTTGGGCAGAACTATGTTCTCTAGAAAGTACTGTTTGTTTTTTTGCGTTAACGTTTTGAGCTCTCAAATCTACTTTGTTTAGAAAATCATAGGTTACACCTTCGATAAAGTAATTTTTCTGTGTTTGTGGATCAATAGCAATGCTATGTACGGGCAAATATCGATAAATAATCTGTCTCCCGGAACCATCAAATGAAGCCCTCTCCATGTACACTCTGCGACCATTTTTTGAGTTAGTCCAGTAAATATGCCTGTAAATGGAGCACCACTATTGAATTAAAATTGAACAGATTTGTTGTAAACTTTTTCACAATAATATAATTGGTAACATACCCTCTGCAGCTGTCCACGGCGACATTACTGGGCGTCCGGTCATACATCTTTATTAAAAGATTCCCGTAAGCAAATCTCACAGATCCTGGATCCTTTAATGAAACCCAATTAATGCTTCTTTGTTTAGTATCGGTAAAGAAGAGCAAATTTGTGGCTGGGTCGAAAGTGACATCTTGAATGTTGTTACCGTCTCTCCTAACAAAACCCACGATTTCCCTGGACGATAAGTTATAACCACAGATAAGGTCTCTGTCGCGCTGATGGTCGACGAAAATCACCATGTTGTGTACTTCATCGTAAGTTATTGCTGTTAAATTATTACCAACCCATTGCATGCCATTTGTTTTGGTTCCGTCGTTGGTATAAAATCGTAGTTGTTCTCCTGCAGTTATGGCGAAGTCTGAAACAAGAGAAATGCTTTTCCTAAATAAAACCCTTTTCCTGTCTACTTATAAACTGTGTCTCATTGGGCAGTGCTTCAAATAATATAGTACTTATTTAGGTCTTTGTTAATTTTTTATTGTTATTTATAAAAATGGCTATATATTTATTTATAAATATTTTATCAGGTATTTCAGATGTTATTAGTTTATGTGTAAAGTAATGAGAAAGAGGGCGGGCTGCAAATCAGCGTTGACCATCGTTGCGGTTGTGCTGTACACTGCTCAACATAAAAAAAAAACAATTTATTTCAGAAATAAAACCCATATCTTTACAAAAGTGTTAGTATCACAACAACTTACCAACTATGCTAGTACACAAATACAAATACAAAGATGTTAGTAAACATAAAAACTTAACTTAGCTGGCTTAAGTACATGTAAAAAGGACAATCCAGCTTGTTGGCAATGACACTCGGGTGACTGTTGGTACTGGCACGCACCCTGTGCAACTAGGATGCTGTTCGCTTGCGCCTGATTGCAACGAAGCTGTCAGTCTGGGTGTCCGCGAACATCTCTGAGGCACTACAGAAGCGTTAACGGATTTTTGAGTGTAATTAGTCCAGAGGCTGCACGTGTAAAACACCTGACAGAATGCTTTAAACAGTGATATTTTAACAGCATCTGTGCAGCGTGAGAACCTTCGGACCAACATATTACACCTCACTGCCAATGCTCTCCGCTTCCGGTCCACGTCTAGATTGTCCTTTAAATTTTCCGTGATAATATGCCCAAGGTATTTAAACTGACGAACACGGTTCAAGATACCACCATTCAAAGAGACAGTTGGAAAGTTTTCAGTGGCCTTGTTAGCCGCCTTAAAGATAAGCAGCTCACTCTTGACCGTGTTATATCTCAAACCGTGTCCTTCAGCGTAACACTTACACACTTTTATCAGTCTTCTCAGAGCAGCCATTGACGGGCTCAGCAGCGCCATGGCATCGGCGTAACTTATGTTATTAAAACAACCCTATTTGCTGAGCCCGCTTCTTTTAACACACTAATGTAATGATTGTTTTGTGTTGGCAATAAATGTTTCTTTCTTCTTTCAAATAAACCATTAGATATACTTTGAGAGGTCGCGGGTGGGTTTTATTCCAACTCATAACGGCCTCCAACCATCAGTCTGTAACGTTTCCACTAGTAAGACACAGGCCACTTCTCTGTGTGAATGGATGGCCCATAATATACCACGCGGGACCAGTGAGGTTTTATTATCCTAGCTTGGAAAACCTGTAACCCGGGCATAAGTGGTACCTAAATGCTAGACATTTTTTTTTGTAAAATTACCAGAAATACATGGGCTACAAAATTTTTGACACACGCTTTTTTTTAAATGGTGGGAATCATCAAATAACTTTTCCCGCTCTGGGTGGAGCGGGTTGATGTGACAGACTCTTACTGACTAAAACACACCCGTTTTCCTTCAGTTGCCTGTGCCAGGACCGCGTTGACTGTTTCGATCACTCCCGTGACCCTGGTAGACACACGCATTCATCATTATCATCATCATCAGCCTTTTAATGTCCCCACTGCTGGAGCACAGGCCAGGAGGGTGTGGGCCTTAATCCACCACGCGGGCCCAATGCGGATTGGTGGATGTCACATATCTTCGAATTTTTGGTTCTAGGATACGCCGGTTTCCTCGCGATGTTTTCCTTCACCAAACACACGCGTTACTAGGATACAATTTAAATCACACTGTAAATATTCTTACAAAAATAAAAGATCATGGACATGTGCACATCGTAACCAATGGAGCACAGGCCAACTAACCTAGTCTTTGTCTAATATTTAGTTTTCCAAACTCAAGGTTTGGACGACAAGAAATGCAGTGCAGTATTATTATTAGTCGTCAAGGCGCGGTAATACCTCAATAGTCAAAAAAATTGGTTTCTTGGATAGTCGATTATGACGTAATGCAATGAAAATATCCTTTGCAAAAAATACAGTGGACAGAGAATGGTTTAATGAAAAATTTTAACCGAATAGAATACTAAAAAATAGTTTGATATGCCCGAAAAAATTTGGAAATTGCTCCACAAAAATAATCTTTGGAGTCGAACATATCTTTTTTTTCAGCGACAGCAAGATTAGTTTTTTCAAGAATTGAATAGAATTAGCATTTTATTAAAACTTTGACAGGACATTTATTTAATTTATTGTGTATGTTCTGGATAATCTAAAGAAAAGCCGTAAAATAAATGCTTATTCGCATCGTCAACACAACTATTATGTTCAATTCTCAACCTTATTTGAAGCTATCTCAAATTGTGGTCAATCCACGCCTTAAGTTAATGAATCAAGTTCGAAACACTGTACTGTGCACTTTAAAATAAAATAATAGCACAATCTATAAAATAATCAATAGTGACTAAAAAGGAGCCCTATAGGGCATCCTGTTAGCAAGTAACACATAGCCGTGATAGCCTGGAGATGACGTCGCTCTGGACCTCAAAGGAGAATATGAGACGAACTGTTGATGCTGGAAGAAGCAAGTTGGGCCAATGGAAGATGGTATGAGTAGAGAAAGGCCTCTGCCCAGGGATGGGCCGAAATAGTCTAGCAAAAAAAAAAGAGGAGTGTGCTTTATACCACACGACTGAAGTAAAACTTCTTTAGCTCCATCTCTTCATTGTGTGTACAGTTCACATTCATTGTGCGTACAGCTAGGGAGTGGAATTCCCTGCCGGAGTCTGTGTTTCCTGATAGCTACAACCTGGTACTCTTTAAGTCAAGAGTGAATAGATTACTTCTAGGCAAGCGTGCTCCATCTTCGACCACATCATCGCTAACCATCAGGTGAGATAGTGGTCAAACGCGTGCCTACCAACAATTAAAAAAAAAATCTTCCGTTCGCCTCGCCCGATCACACTTTTCGTAACGCTCTCGTCACGCATTCGCCAGCTTGCTCCCCAAGTCAAGCGTGCGTAAAGAAGTTTTACTTAAATACTACTACTCACCCCAGGAGTGCACCAATCCCACAGACAGCGTTACCAACGCTAGCAAATACTGAGTTCTACACATTTCACTTTTTATACTTCGGGACTATAAAGTTGTATCCACATGGTACGAGCACCTCTAGCGATGGCTCCTGGAATATTGTAGCAGAACGTAGGATTTTCGTATTTATAACATAGCTGTCCCTTATCTGAAACCACAAGTAATTGTTCAAAAAAACATGTGAATCCCAAGCAAAATGCTGGTTTCCTGCAAAAATGTAACGATTGTGGTTTCTTATCTTGGATCAGGAAGTCATACTGATTTTTCTAGCTAGTTCTCATGATGTTTGATATTTTTATGTTTTTGTTTTCGTACTAAAATAGAGTAATTACCTATCGAAAAAATCCCTAATATTAAGCATCTTAAGTTACAGAGGCAGTGCACATTGCTCGAAGAACCGATGGTCGACGGGGCTGGGAGTGGCAGTTTTTGGGGTGGCGACCGCGTACTGGAAGACGATCGAAACCGAGAGTTGGAAGACCATCTACATGGTGGTCCGATTACCTGGTGTCTGGTGTTGGCCGCTGGCATTAGCTTGATGTGAGACGTACGAGACCGGCGGATGACTCGCTACTTGGGGGAGGCCTATATCTAGGCTAAAATGATGTTGATAATTGGCTTCCAGGTGAATAAAACAAAAATATACCTATCTAACATAGCTATATATACCAAAAAAAAATTACCTAGCTAAAACTAAAAATAATCTAAAATATGGCGTCGAAAAATTCCTCCACATCGCTGTCGGCTGGTAATGTGCCCAAAAGGCTGGCGGCATTGCCACGTTGTATGGCAATGCTTATCCTCTGTCCAAGCAAAAAAAGCCAATCCTTAGGTTACGCGAAGTGTCAAAAATAGTTAACAAGAAAATGCTCATTTTACACATTTTTTTTTTATACCAATCGTTCCTGTTTCTAATACTGATCAAAAACTTCAGAGGAACCGGTAAGTCATAAATTGCAAAAAAAACTTTTCCCATACATTTTGTACGAAAAAACACAATTTTTATTATAGGTCAATCGATTCTTTTTATAATATTGATCAACAATTTCTTTTGGACCAACCATCGTTGGTCTATTTATGGTAAGATAGTTGTTTTTTTTTCTCGTCTATCCTATCGTGTGGGGTATCGTTGAACTTCGAATTCCAAGTCATTCCGAAGACGTCCACTGCTGGACATAGGCCTGCCCCAAGTCTCGCCACACGACCGGTCCTGTGCGTATCGCATCCATCGGCTATCCACGACCCTAACCAGGTCATCGGTCCACCTTGTGGGAGGCCTTCCAACGCTGCGTGTTCCGGTATGCGGTCGCCACATCCGAAGTTATCTCAGTTCAAAGTGGGCTGTTTCAAAAACGGCAATTTTATAGGTAAAAACCTAATATTATCATGGTATCGAATTTGTAACAATTACCATTACAACACACTAAAAAAACAACACTACGTACTGCAGTTACCAACTAACTAAATACTGTCCACTAGTTTCAAATGCAAACAATAGGTAATTGGCAACTAATGAGAAATTAATAGCGTTTGTGGCGTTAATTATCTCGGGATCAACTAATTAAATAGTGATCGGCGATGTGTGTGCAGTTACTAAAACACAAAGCTTTATTATTGTCATGAACACTGCTTCTATACAATTATTTTGTGTATTATTTAGTTCTTAATTTTCCGTTTCATTCGTTTTAATAAGCTCGGGGCTTAAAATTGTTAATTGTTTCATTTTGTTACGGGTTTAAGTCGTTTTGGTTCTTCCTTTTAATGAAAAAAAATGTATTAGTTTCCTATTTTTGGTCATTATAGTCTTAGCATCGGTTATTCAGGGCCCATCCAATATTCGCTCGCGACAGTCGCGACTCATCAGTGGGTCGGGCCAAAGGAATTAAATTACACACTACAAGAATTACCGGTACGGTTCTAGCTGTCTCATCATCTTCCTGCCCTTATCCTTTGTTACTTGGGGTCGGCGCAACACGTTTTTTTCTTCCATTCAGTCGTGTCATCCGTCACGCTATCACTAACTCCCTTTTATTTCATATCACTCCTCATACAATCCATCCATATTTTCTTTGGCTTCCCTCTCCCTCTCCATTCATACACATTTATGTTCATAACTCTTTTAGTTACATGTGTTTCATCCCTCCTCTTCACATGACATACGGTTCTAGCTGTCTGTTACCTATAAATCATTAGTCGATAGTTTTGGCACTTACACCTACTTTTTCTAATGATGTTAGAAGAAGAATCTGTGCAACAGCTCCCAGAAACATCACAGAACAAAAATCAATATCTAGACTACATTATAGTTGTTTAACAGATTTCTAAAAAATTAAAAATGACATTACTATAATATTATTATGCTGACAAATGTGACATAGTCGATTATTACAACATACTCTTTCTTCTTTACTGCACCTTATGGCACCCTTTGCATCTACTAGGTATTCATCGAACCAATACGCTGACGCGTCGTCAACGCAATGCAAGCGTAGCATCTACGCGGCGTCAATGCAATGTCAATCAAACCAACATCAGATGAGAATCATAATCATCATCAAAATTGCAGCCGGTAGATGTCCACAGCTGGACAAAGGCCTCCCCTAAGTCCGGACCAATCCTGTGTGTCTCGCTTCCAGCGACTTTCCGCGACCTTTACCAGCTCATGGGTCCACTTAATGGGAGTCCTACCGTGGTCGTAGTTATTAGGTGATAATTCACCAAAAAAAATAGTTACTAAGTATATCGATTGCAATTCTTTTGATGGTCACCCTGCTACTCCAGTAATACGTGTATAGAGATACCATGGGCTTCAATAAATTACCTGGATTCATGGCACCCGCGTCGGCTAGATTTACGTACAATGCCCTGTAATAACGTTATGTGTTCTAATACATTTGTATGGTAATTGGCGATCTATGGGCGTGGCTGTGTTAGGTACACAATGACAGATGCTGGACAGATTACTATGATGATGGATTGTGTCTAATATGGGAACCGTGTAATGATTATAAAACGTACCTATTTCTTCCAAACTGGTTTAGAAGAAGGGTTTTTTTTTTGTAGTTTATGTTGGTATCTATATATTTAAAAATCAAAGTCCTGACTGACTGACTGATATATCAACGCACAGCCTAAACCGTTGGTCTAAGAGACATGGAATTTGGAGGTTGTGTTCAATGTGAAGAGTAGGTATCCACTAAGAAAGGGTTTTTTTGTGATTCGACCCTCAACGGGGTGAAAAAGGGGTTGAAAGTTTATAACAGGGCAAGTAATAATAACACGCGGGCGAAGCCGCTGGCAGAAGCTAATGATAGATACACATACAGGGTGTAAGGGAAACACGTGTTAATATTTTGATAATGCTTCTGCCCATGGAAATGAACTACTTTCATCGAAAAAGTCAAAGTGAACTCGGAAAAAAAAAATTTGCACCTCTCATACTAATTTTTTTTTTTTTTTTTTTAATTCCAATAATGTGATTAACAAAGGTTACAAGTACAGTAATGTGATACAACATCATGTGCATAAAGTAATATCTCCTGGCTCCCAAACTAGGTTTATGGCCTGTGACTTGGGGACCAGTGATTCCATAAGGGTAGATCAAAAATCTGTTTTCACCAGTAACATGGCTAACATAACAATATAATAATTATTTATGTGTACTTTAAACAGAAAAAAAAATAAAAATAATTAATAACAAAAATATTGTAAGTGAGAGTGAGTCGTGGTATGTGTAATATGTGGTATAAGTGTAAGTAAATGTGAAAGTGGGGAGTGTGTGTGAATGTATGTGTGTGATATGTATAATTGAGTGAGGGGAGATCTGTCTTAGGCATATGGAAAGAGCAGTTTTTCGGTTTCGTCATACGATTTCTCAATCAACCATCTCTTAACTGTGTTCTTGCATTGGTGATAATTTAGACTGTGGATATGGAGAGAAGAGAAGAATTTGAATCAGCTGTTGATAATTTTGTACGGAAAGTGCATTTTTTTTACCTTGACTTCGTCTTGAACCTCAACGGTTTGATTAAATGATATAATGGTCTTTTTTATTTATTTTATTAAGGTTCCGTACCCAAAGGAACAACGGGACCCTATTACTAAGACTCCGCTGTCCGTCTGTTTGTCAGCGGGCTGTATCTCACGATCCGTAATAGCAACACAATTGAATTTTCACAGAATGTGTATTTCTATAGCCGCTATAACAACAAATAATAAAAATAAATAGAAAATTTCAACTGTCTACCTGTTACGGATCATAAGATAGAGCCCAAAAACACACCCGCACTTGTTTTTTACTCCTTGTTCAGTGTGGAACAGAGTTAATTTATCTTGAATAACGTATTCATTATATTTTTTACTATAGTTGAATGATTAAAGTTGAATAATAATAGAATCTGAAAACAAATAATTCTATAATGTTGCCATGAAAAATCAAGCGAAAAAGAAATGGGAATAAAAGTAACTCTTAATAGAATTCGTTGGATTTTCTTGTCACTCAGTTAAGCAATATTTAATGTTTATGAAGCAACACAGGCGTATCCACGTCAAATATAATAAAAATGTTTTTTTTTTCTGTATAATGATAGTGTTTATAATTCCTAAAGAGTTTTCTTTCTAAATCGTTAATTAACCAGGGTTGGCGTAGTTATAGGCAGGTCAGAATGACATGAAGACTTATTTATGAACCTACAATTTTTTTCTCTTCAATTTATAATTCGTACTATATCTCACTAATATTAAGAAGGAGAAAGTGTGTATATGTTTGTTTGTGTATGTTTGTTACTCCTTCACGCTCAAACGGCTGACTGGATTTAAATAATAAAATAAATAATTTATTTGTTTCATATCAAAATACAATTTACGAGTACATTTATTACAATTCACATTAAAAAAATCGTGTTTTCGAATTTTTGGTTCAAGATTTGTATGAATTTTGAACCAAAAATTCGAAAACACGACTTCTACCAAACAGCACCTTTTTTTTTTGGGTTCGCGTGGTGGTTTGGTTTGGGCAGTCGACTCCCTCTCATACAGAGGAGGCCTGTGTCCTAATAGTGGGAACATTGAAAGGTTGTTTTTTATTAGGATTCCGTACCCGAAGGGTCTAGACGGAGCCCTATTGTTGTCACTCACGTGTCCGTCTGTCCGTCTGTCCGTCTGTCTGTCTGTCCGTCCGTCGTCTGTCACAAAATTTTGTTACGATTTTTTTTTTAAACTTCCCATTGACCTATGAACTTGAAATTTGGTGACAATGTTTATTATTACGTATACTTTACTAACAAATACCAATATTTGGTACGGAACCCTTAATGTGCGAAACACGCACTTGGCCAGTTTTTATTATTACTTTGGCACTTGCAGCGACTTCAAAAAAAGGTAGGTAAGGAAGTCGCCTGGACATTCAAAACACAATAAATAATTTAAAATTCGGACCAGCGACAAACCACAATCCAGTAAAATAAAAAACAAAAAGCCGTGGTTTAAAACAAAATATGCAATACGGTTTTTTATGGTAAAAAGTATAAAAAAGTTCTCGGCAACGTCCCGGCAATATTTATTTTTGAATGGCGGGCACTGCCCATGTCTGGTCATGCTCGTGCGTGCCAAATAAAATGGTGGCGCGTGACAACGTGACGTCAAATTGCCTGACGTAGACGTCACGCTAGGGTGATGCTAAAGGGTTTTTGTCAGTGCATTTTTTTAATAAGAGTTGTTGTTGTATATGCATACTTATAGGTGTGTACCTATATACAAAAAGTTATGGTTTGTACTCCTTACACTATTGTTGTCACTACTAACATTATTCTTTTAACAAGATTATTCTTTCAACAGTTGTTACGGGTAATGAAGGCACAGTAGGTCGCACGTCATCGTCATTGTTCCGTTGCTCGTATCGTTGTGATAACCGCTTCGTTGGCCTTGTGGTCGCTAGCGTGACTGGTGATCTTGAGGCAGGACCTCAGGTTCGATTCCCGGTCGGGCAAAAAGTGCTATTGGGATTTTCCATTACGGATTACTCAGTAGCTGCCCGGAACTTGGAAGTTGGTGGTATGACATCCCGGCGGTGCCTCGGTGGCTTTACGTGTTTTCCTGTGCCTGAAGTCTCCTCAGTCGTGTCGGATTACCATTCCATCGAACTATGTTGAATAGAGAGTGCAACTGTGTTTGCGAACGTGCTGGTGCACTATGGTAGGCGCCAGTTAAACGTGGAATAACAGTCACTGACCCACCTACATTTATTGATATTTTTAATTTGAAAAACGGAAATAATGATACAAAGCTGTCCCGAATCAACATATCTCGTGACCCTTAACATTGTTTAATACTGAAAAACCGGTGCGAGTGCGAGTTTGTCTCGCACATGAAGGGTTCCTTACGATTTTATTATTTGATGCTATAGCGGCAACAGAAATACACATTCTGTGAAAATTTCAACTGTCTGCCTATTACGGATCATGAGATACAGTCTGCTTTCAGACAGACGGACAGCGGAGGCTTAGTAATAGGGCCCCGTTAGTTACCCTTCGGATACGGAACCCTAAAAACGATTCATATTTAATTGTTCAGGTACCTATGAAGAGTTATAGCGAAAGGTCAATGCACTTTATTCCACATTTATGTGGCGCCTACCATATAATAATTCTTCTGCAAACTTGGCTTATCTCCGTTGAAATTGGACTCCGTGATAGAAGTTCATGAAGTTTGGTGTTCAGCGTAGAGCGGATTTGGTCCGACCATCTGAGTGGGCTATGACCTCTCGAACGTTTACCCTCGATCAGTTGTTCGAGGATATGTTCGTCCTCCGTCTGACCGAAAACCTCCAATGCTCGGCGCAATCAGATGGTGGAAAACCTGATTACCTGATTAAAAAATTGACTTTTGTAGGTCTAAAGTTAAGTTTTCCTGTTACTTAAGGTCGTGACATGACCTAAAGCGCTGTCACTCTCGGACTGTATAGAAAAGAAAGAGATGCGCGACAACACAAAGTATTTTATTGTGAAATATAAAGAATTTTATCGATTTACTCAAAAGAGTTGACAATATCGACAGAAAAAAAAAAAAGTTTAATTATAGTTAAGTTAAAAAAAAACTAAGTTCTCGGAAATATAGTCAAAATTAACAAATGCATATTTTTTCTGCCGTTAAAAGTTACCTCGCCCCTGAGCATGGCATTCCAGGGAAGGAACAGGGGTGGGTTTTCGTCAGTAAGAGTAACACGCCCTCCCGCTCCACCCTAGAGTGGGAGATGTCATTGGATGATTTCCCACCCCACAAAAGGAAAAAACGGGTACTCAAAAATTGGTATTTGTTCGTAACGTATACGTAATAATAAACATTACCACCTTTCAAGTTCATAGATCAATGGGAAGTTAAAAAATTCTTCGTAACACAATTTAGTGACAGACGACGGACGGACAGACAGACAGAAAGACGGACACGTAAGTGACAACAATAGGGCTCCTTTAGGACCCTTCCAGTACGGGACCCTAAAAAACAGAAAACTAGCAATTTTTGAATCCCTCCGAATGACAGCGTCTTTAAATTAAACTACTGCTATTTACGAAATAAACACACCTCCACAGCGAAAAAGTGAACATGTTACTATTCTCTTTCAGCGAAACTATTCCGTTCAAACATAGAGAAAATAGTCGTTTTCTCTCAATTCCTCGTACAATGAGTGGAACATTTTCTGACGACGCCTGCAACGGATATTGAATTTCATGCTCACGTCTGCCTGGTGTGGTTGTGTGCAGTAATAAGAATTTTCTTAGAAAACTAGAACTATGTTGACTCCATTGATTAGGAAGCGAAGATGGGTGTGATAACTAATTAAATTAGAAATTACGGGCTGTGTTGGTACTACTCTCGTGTGCTTTGGTTTTCATCAAGATTCAAGAATTCGCAGAGACGACTTAATATACAATTTTGTACAAAGTTTGTAGATTGTTAAAAACGTTAATGCGATGTTTGGCCATATGGCTTCATTTTGCATGGTTCTGGTAGTTTTAGTCCTTGAAACCATAGAGCGATGCGATTGGTTTTGGTGCATAATTTGTAAATATGCTAGAATTGGTGCCGATTCTCTTGTTCATTAACTAAACTAAAATTAGAGAATCGCTATCTTTTACTAAAAGGCAGTGCGAGAAAAGGACGGCTATAGCTATGAACTAAGTTAGAGAAGTCAAACTAGTTTACGCCTTGCGCTCCACCGTATTTTTAATTGACATGTTTTTACGTGTAGGTACCTTTAATTTGTATGGAAATATTAGTTCAACTAAATTTGACAGCTCTAATTTACGTCCGTCGCTTTCTTGTTTTATTAGACAGAAAAATATAGCAATAGCGTAAATTAAGTTTAGTTTGTGCACAATAGAATCCGCACCATTGTTTTGTGAAGATTGTGTCATTAATGCAGCCTGTTCTAGTTTTCAACACCTTGTCTGTAAAAAATAATCAGTAGTCTAAATAAACTAAAAAGCACACTTTTTTTGGTTTTTCTCAGCATTCCTTTCATTTGATATCCGTTTTATGAGAATACATACAAAATAACTAGTCCTCAATCTTTGGGAGTCCGGAATATTGGATTCAGAATGACGTCACCATGCTTTGTCATCCAAACTGAACGTATGCAAAACTGCTTAACTTGAAACCTTAAGGCGCACTTATACGACTTTTAATGGTTTTTAATTGAACATCACGTCTAAACGACTTGTCATATTTCTTTGAAAAAAATATATGTTATTCTAAACAATTTTCGTCGTAATTTGATCTCAGAATATTTGAAATTATATTTTTATAACATAGTGTAATTAATTTGTAAAATTATGTCTAACACGAATAAAAAATTGAGAATCACGTAAAAACTATAAAGCGTATTGTTATGAAACCATCACCATTTTAAAAATCATTTAATTATTAATAATTTAGTCTCAGTGTTTTAGTTTAAACTTGTTTTTTATGTGTAATAAATTAATAATGCGCCTAATTTCGGACAGCGCTCCTTGATGGGCGAGTCCTATTACTGGGTAAACATACGACGCGTTACGTGAGCTCAGCGCAGAACACGCAAGCTAACCACTCAAGGTCGTTGGCAGCTAATAGCGCCTTAAGTGGGTCAACTTCAAAGATTTGTTAACATATAGTTACTTACAGGTGATCTGTAATACAAGTTAGCACCCGTAATAGACACCAGCCCCGCACTTTAACTTAACTGTATGCAAAATAATCCTGAAAGATACTTAATTGAATTTATTATAGTACAAATAATTTGTTATAGTACATATAATTTATTATAGTACATATAATCAAAAGATCTTGTTTATGAGGAGAAATAAATGAAAATTATGTGTTGAAAATGTGTGCATATCGATACTAAGCGCCCATTTTCTCCAATATGTACTAATTGGGCAGGGGCTCCTTGCGTGATCGAATCAGGAATAATTAAATCCGCAGGAGAACCAAGGTTATCGACATAGCCCGAAATCGCGATTTTTTTCGGGGGGAACCCTTCAAATGGCGTCTCGTAATTTTGGGAAAAAGACCAGAGAGTGTACGATTGTTACCTCACTAAAACCACCCCGGTGATCAACATCAGCATATGGAGGAGCTCGTGGCTAAAGTAATAACAGCCGCACGGGTCGATCCATTAGGTTAAGCTACGCTTGCCGGGGTTGGTCCATGGATGGGTGACCATCTTTACAAACCGAGACTCCTCCGTGCCTCGGAAAGCACGTTAAGCCGTTGGTTCCGGCTGTCGTATCGACGAAAGAAGAAAATGTCGTGAGAAAAGTCTTGTGTATGGATGTGGATGGCTATAAGAGTAGAGGAAGGCCAAAGAAACGATGGTTGAACTGTGTGAAAGAGGATATGGGTGAAAAGGGATATGGGTAAAAAGGGGGTGACTACAGAGATGACGACTAATAGAGGAAGGAAGAAAAAGACGAAGAAGATGTGGTCGAAGATGGAGCACGTTTGCCTAGAAGCAAGCGACAAACCGCATAAAATCTATTCAGATTTTTTTTAATTTATCGCGTACAAACATAGATAGAATAATAAAAGTGATGTCTATTAGGACGAACTCGTGGCTAAAGTAATTACAGCCGCACGGGTCGATCCATTAGGTTAAGCTACGCTTGCCGTAGTAGGTCCGTGGATGGGTGACCATCTTTACATACCGAGACTCCTCCGTGCCTCGAAAAGCACGTTAAGCCATTGGTCTCGGCTGTCAATCGTGGATCTTTGACAGTCGTCATGGGTCGTCAGAAGCCGGAAAGTCTAACAATCAGTCTTACCAAGGGATATCGTATTACCCAGTAACTGGGATATGGAGGCCCGATAGGCAGTCCCTCCATGTAAACTATTGATATTCAGCTGCATCCGGTTAGACTGCAAGCCGACCCCAAGATAGTTGGGAAAAGGCTAAGCAGATTGATTTTTTTGAGTGATGTCTGTTACACTGAGATCTTCTGTTTTAGACTAAGTAGCCATCAAAGTATTTACATTTAAAGTAAATCGGAGCAATGTTATCGCAACACAAACCATGCATATCTATGTGTGAATTAAGTCGGCCTGGTGAATAATTTTCGCCTAGCGTCCTAGAGAGGCGGTCGCACGGAATCAAAGGGAATAGGAAACCGGCTGTTCTAAGGGGGAAGCGCCACACGAGAGTCGATGGCACGCCAAAACTTCGAAGACATGTGTCAGTGACATCTACCAACCCGCATTGGGCCCACATGATGGATACTCGTCACATAGAAGAGGCCTGTGTCCCAGCAGTGGGAACATTATAGGCTGATTATGCTCGTGGAGGAGCTCGTGGCTAAAGTAATAACAGCCGCACGGGTCAATCCATTAGGTTAAGCTACGCTTGCCGGGGTTGTTCCATGGATGGGTGACCATTTTACAAACCGAGACTCCTCCGTGCCTCGGAAAGCACTTTAAGCCGTTGGTTCCGGCTGTCGTATCGCCGGTATCTTTGCCAGTCGTTACGGGTCGTCAGAAGCCCGAAATCTGACAACCAGTCGTGCTAAGGTGTATCGTATTACCCAGTAACTGGATTGTAGAGGTCAGTCAGATAGGCAGTCGCTCCATGTCAAGTGCTGGCATTCAGCTGCATCCGGTTGGACTGGAAGCCAACCCCAAGATAGTTGGGAAAAGGCTAGGCAGATTGCAGATTGATTTGCTATGACAAACCTGTCTACAAGAGTATATGAGGCGTGGATACTCTCAAGATGACATTGTACCATCTCTGTATCTTACAACTAAGTTCCTTATATCCAATATTTAAAATTGCAAGAACAACACTACCCTGTCTTTATACTAAAGCCTCACTGGTCAAAGCACAGTTTTATTCATCTTAACGCTGAAACGAGCCAGAGATTTACTTATCTAACTTCCAATTTCAACCATAATATCGATCTACCCAACTGCGATAGTGTGACAAAGAACTCATATTTCTTCCTTCTATCCGGAAAGCCTATCCGTGGGGGATAAAAGTCCCCAATTTATTCCCCGTCGACACAGTGTATGTGCACCGTCGTTTTTCATTTTAACACCGATTCTCACTTTCGTACGAACAGGCCCTATGTACTGCAATAACTTTGCAAAACACTTTTGGCTGGCTTTTTTACCAGCTTTTCATGCAAATTGCTTACATAATTTTGAGTGTAACGTTGTCTTAAAATTACGGTTATTGTTTTGATCCCAGTGGAGTTAAATTCGACTTACTAGCCATTCTGCCATTTTTGTACCTACAAAGCTTTCGGATGAAAATGTTAATGTGTTTATTTAAATATATATTGAGGACGTCAAATAACAAAGATGTACACGAAAATAATTAAAATGTTCAAAGAAAGTTTTTAATTAGTGCACACTCCTTCAATTAAATTGCAAACTCTATTATGTACCTAATTACAATCAGCTAATTAATCTTTAAAGCGCCGAAAACTCATAGAAACGTAGTTCTGACTTTAAGAAATTTTTAATACATATAAACTTTTACAGCAAAAAATTACAAAACCGTCGTCGGTTTGTGGTCGATTAATCGTAATTATAATATAATTTAAAAAAAACTAGCTCATACATTAGATCATAATTAAAATGATTTTTCATGTTGTGCATTAAAACTTATAGAAATTATTATTTTAACTGTTAAATTACATAAATCAGTGAAATCGGCAAAATTTCTATTTTAATTTTATACGGCTTCTTAATAGGAACCGTCGACTTTGTAAATAAAGTCGACGCATAAACATTGATCTAAAATTTTTCAAACTGCGTTCCACATCTTGATTGACTCATGCTTTCGCGCTACGAAAAAAGATCATTGGCCTTCAATATTGAACCCTGATTACTATTGACTGAAAGAAGCGCAATCTTGAAAAGATCACCTCCATCTAAGACTGACCTAGATGAGGTTCGTCTTTGAGTCAATATCTTTGAAGGGAATTCAATCGACTGCTACTAATCCCCATTGGAGGGGTGCACTTTATTATGAGGGAGGGGGCTAATACTAGAGTTGTAACTTTAACTTATACATTAAGTCGAGGTAGACCACGCTTTTTAATCCGTTTTTTTTTTACCTTCACCAGTAACTATGTGAACAAATCATAGAAGTTAAATTTGACCCACTTCTCGGTTTCCGATTGAGCTGAAATTTTGCAAACATGTTTAGTTTTGATGGCAATGCATTCTAGATCCAATGTTGCGAACTCCCAAAGATGATGGACTAGTTATAAACTGTATGATGAAGACAGTTTGATTTATAAATCACTAAGAATCACAGCCTACCCGGGCCTGCGGACGGCGAGTAATGGGTAGCTCGCCGTCCGATCAGCACTAGGCCCGAGAGTCGACGGCGTGTAGTGTACCATGCGCGCCTCAAAGAGTTGTCAGCAATGAAGACGGGGACGGTCATGGCCGATGCCTGCCTAGGGGTTGAGGATAAATTCGAAACAGAGTTACCTCGTTCCCGGGCACTAAGGGCAAGAAGGAACAGGGGTGGGTTTTAGTCAGTAAGAGTCTGACACGCCCTCCCGCTCCACTCAGAGCGGGAGAAGTCATCGGATGATTTTCCACCCCACAAAAAAAAAAAAAAAGAATCACAGCCTAGATGTGACAAAGCCGGAAAAACTGTTTTATTTTTGTGACCATACCTACGTATGTATAATTACGTCACAAAAAACAGTGGTGGACCAGTGGTTAAAGGCCGCGACTTACAAGTTGTAGGTCGTGAGTTCAAACCCAGGCTGGCGTTTTACTTTGTGTAAATTATTTCAACACCACTGCTCTCAAAATGGTGAAGGAAAACATCGTGGAGAAACCGCAATGTCCTAAAAACAAAAATTCAAAGACATGTGACATCCACTAACCCGCATTGGGCCACGTGGTGGATTACGGCCCACACCCCCTCACAGAGAGGAGGCCTGTGCTCCAGCAGTGGGGACATTAAAAGGCTGATGATGATGTATGTATCCAATTTGCCGTTTGATGATAGTGTGATGATGAATTTCTCTTCGGGTGGGTCGCTATCTAACATTGTAGGTAATTCCTAACTATCATAACTTGCATCAGTAATATAATAAGACATATTTAAGTTTTAGTTTATTTTTAACCGACTTCAAAAAGAAGGAGGTTATCAATTTGGATGTTTATTTTTTTTATTTATGTTTGGGCATAAACTCCGTCTTATACAGACGGATTTGCAAAATTCTTTTTTTGTTTGAAAGGGGTGGTTTATTTCGAAATAGGCCCATTTAAATTTCATATAGATCTGATGAAGATCTTCGGAGATAGCTAGTGGAACTCTTCAATAACTAACAGCAAATGACTCGCAATTACTGCGATCGCTTATCTATGAATTTTTAACACAATTTAATGGGGAATCACAACTAAAAAGTAAAAAAAAAATAGAACCGAATAAAAAAAAAAACAGTAAAGTGCAAAATAACTTTAATTTCGGAAGTCGGTGTCAAAAAACCAGAAACACCGACTGCCAAAATTAAAGTTATCTTGCACTTTTTTTTTTTTGAAGTCAGGTTTTTTTTTGGCACTATAATTGCATAGGATATCTTACTACTGTAGACTAAATGTACACTTTTTGTAAACCTTTTGTTCAATAAACATATTATATTCTACCTGCCTCCGTTAAAAAGCCTCCGTTACATTCCCATCTGCAGCCCTAACCTCCGATCGACTCGCCACTCCACATCTAAGCCGATTAGTTACCACGCTAGCCAGACGTAAGCCGCTCACATTATGAGATACGTGAAATGACTTGCTTTTTTCAATAAGCTTAGATAGATTGGGTTGAAATCAAACTAGTATTAGATGTGCACTTTCCTTGTGCGTGTAAACACCTTTAACATTATAACACGTTATGTACGTAACGTGTTACGCAAGGGCCAATGGAGAGGGCTATTCTCGGAGTTTCCTTGCGTGATCGAATCAGGAATGATTATATCTGTAAGAGAACCAAGGATACCAACAAAGCCCAAAGAATCGCTAAACTGAACTAGCAGTGGGCAGGGCACATTGCTCGCAGAACGGACGGTCGATGGGGTGGAAAGGTTTTGGAGTGGCAACCGCGTACCGAAAGACGCAGCGTGGGAAGGCCAACAACAAGGTGGACCGATGACCTGGGCGGGTAGACGATGGATGCGTGGTGACACTTGGGGGAGGCCTATGTCCAGCAGTGGACGTCTTTCGGCTGAAATGATGATGATGATGAACACGTTATGAAGTTCAAATATCTGCAGGAAAACGAAGGTGACCGACTTAGCCCGAAGAGTTGCTGAACTTAATTGGTAGTGGGCAGGGCACGTTGATCGCAGAACGAATGGCCGATGGGGTCGAAAAGCAAGGTTCTTGATCGCGTACTGAAAGATGCAGCGTCATAAGTTCAAGGTATATTTATATGTGACAAAAGAAAAAACTGGCCAAGTGCGTGTTGGACTTCGCACATTAAGGGTTCCGTAACAAATATTGGTATTTGTTAGTAAAGTATACGTAATAATAAACATTATTACCAAAGTTCAAGCTCATGTGGCAGACAACGGACGGGAGTGACAACAACTCTAAAAATATATGTCTATTATTTTTTGGTAATAAAATGACGGACTAAATATATTTTTTTAGTCTTTTACCATTTAGTGTGTTTCTTATTAAATCTTAATGCATTTATAAACTTACAATATGACGTGGTTACAAGAAGATCTGTATACTAATATCTTAACATTTCTTGCTGTTAGTCAAGTAGCTGCTTATACTGGGTACCTACAATTTCAATTTGGCTACAAATTGAAATTGAACCCACAACCACTCCAGGATTTAATTTCAGGTTGACGCAGTATTGGAAATTGGAATTTCGAGTTCTGGCCAGTAAAGCAATTCGCAAAGACGCAGTACCCACTTTTTTTCTGTCGTGGGGAAATCCTCATGGACACAGATAGGTGGTCTCCACCCTGCGGAGTAATAATATTGTACTTTTGTTTTATTGGCTGTCTGTTAAAGGGTGAGAGTTCTTAGAATAAAAGCAACTCTTACGAGTAGTTAGTAAAAAAAAAAAACAACCGACTTCCAAAAAAAATGTATTTTTTTTTGGAAGTCGGTTGTTTTTTTTGTAAAAAAGTTTTTTATTTTTCGCTTTTTAGTTGTTATACCCCAGAACTAAAAACCCCAATAACATGGAACGTGGAATTTAAACATTTAGAGAACACCAAAACGTCATCGAGATATGCGTATTTTTCGTTTTGGTTCAGTTTTTCAAAAAGCGCTAAAGCAATTTCATTAAAATTTATATGGGACCACCTCGGGAGTATATTCTTTCAGATAAAAAAAGAATTTTGCAAAATCGGTCCACAACTGACGGGGAAATGCGCGGACATACATAAAAAAAAAAAAACATACATACAGTCGAACATAGAACCTCCTCCTTTTTCGAAAGTCGGTTAAAAATACAACCGAATTCTAAAAATATGCAAAATAACTTTTATTTAGGAGGTCGGTTCGGACTTCCGAAATTAAAGCTATTTTGAAATTTTTAGAAGTCGGTTGTATTTTTTTTTGTATATTTTTTTTTACACTTCGTCTTCGTCTATGAATTGTTAACACAGTTTAATGGGGAACCACAACTAAAAAGTGAAAAATAAAAAACTTTTTTACAAAAATATAGAACCGACTTCCAAATAAAAAACTTTTTAACAAAAAAATTAACCGACGAAAAAGAACTAAAAAGCAAAAAATAAATAAACCTTTTAAGTCTTGAGTAATGAGCTTATTTACCTACATAAAATATCAAATTTTATAAAAACTAATTTTGAGTCGGCGTCAAACAACAATCTGATTATTAAATATCTAAATTTTATAAGTACTTACAAATGAAGAGGGCTGTAAGTAGGTAATTAATCATTTTATTAATTGGCGCCGACTCAAAATTAGTTTTTATAAAATTTGATATTTTATGTAGGTAAATAAGCTCATTACTCAAGACTTAAAAGGTTTATTTATTTTTTGCTTTTTAGTTCTTTTTCGTCGGTTAATTTTTTTGTTAAAAAGTTTTTTATTTCATGATTTTTTGTGGCTCGCATCATCTTTTAACACTCTGAGGCTAATTTCTAATTCTTCATCATTCCTCTTGCCACTGAGCTGATGATATAACAATCCTTCCATGAAGTTCCCAGGATATTGACCAGTTGAGGTTACCTCCAATATTGTAAAGACGTCTTTTCGTCAAAGCATATTAAGTGGTATTTGTCACTAAAACCAGTTTTTATATCTGACTTCTATTGTTTAGGAAAGGTATGGTTTTCATCATCAGCTCAGTTTCATGATGTGATGGTTCCTAAATACAAATACCTGATTCAGTTATGAAAAGTAAACAGAAACAATATTCGTGCCCAATTTTCGAGGTTCTCTCTCAATTTTTTCAGGATCCCATGAGCAAATCCTGATATCCTTGACATGGGACAATCCTTGAGGTATACCCTATCTAAGAAAAAAGAATCATCAAAATCGGTTCATAAATAACGGAGTGAGGGCCGAACATACATACAGAAACGCCAAACGTGCCCACAATTTTCGAGGTTTTCTCTCAATTTTATCAGGATTCCATTGTCAGATCCTGATTTCCTTGACATGGGACCACCCTCGAGATATACCCTATCTAACAAAAAAAGAATAATCAAAATCGGTTCATAAATGACGGAGTGAGGGCTGAACACACATACAGAAACGCTAAACGTGCCCACAATTTTCGAGGTTTTCTCTCAATTTTGTCAGGATTCCATTGTCAGTTCCTGATTTCCTTGACATGGGACCACCCTTGAGGTGTACCCTATCTAACAAAAAAAGAATAATCAAAATCGGTTCAGAAATGACGGAGTGAGGGCTGAACACACATACAGAAACGCTAAACGTGCCCACAATTTTCGAGGTTTTCTCTCAATTTTGTCAGAATTCCATTGTCAGATCCTGATTTCCTTGACATGGGACCACCCTTGAGGTGTACCCTATCTAACAAAAAAAGAATAATCAAAATCGGTTCAGAAATGACGGAGTGAGGGCTGAACATACACAAAAAAAAAAAAAAAAAAAAAAAAAAAAAAACATATATACGGTCGAATTGAGAACCTCCTCCTTTTTTTTCGTCGGTTAAAAAGTGCAAAATAACTTTAATTTCGGTTGTCGGTGTAAAAAAACAAAGACAAAACCAGAAACACCGACTTCCGAAATTAAAGTTATTTTGCACTTTTATGGAAGTCGGTTAAAGAAAGAAAGAAAGAAAAAGAATTTATTTGCCACAAATTAACGACATACACAACAATATGATTCAATTTCGGTTCAATTTTTTTCAAAGAAACTATGGATATTTTTATGAAATTTGGTTGTCCCAAAGCAGACCTATATAGGTCTGTTGGTGAGAGTTGGAAAGAGTAACCGTGGCCCTGACACAGGCAACTAGAGGAGCAGGGGTGGGTTTTAGTCAGTAAGAGTCTGACACGAAGAGCGGGAGAAGTCATTTGATGATTTGAGAAGTTATTTGATTTGGGGCGGCACTTTCAAAACCTCCTTACTTAAAGTTGAAAGAGCTCAAAGGGCGGTCTTGAAAGTCATGCACTTTAAGAGCAGGGACTTTTCAACCACTGAACTTTATTCAGAAGCCAAAGTGCTGACTGTGAGACAGCTTTTTGTGCTCCGCGCTGTGCTGCGGAATCATTCTACGCTACATCTAGATCATGCTAAGCTAAAAAGACGCAAAGGCACTCCTGTGTGCAATACAGTCCAATGTCGTTCCAAGTTTGCCAGCCGACAATATGTGGCAACTAGTTCTCGACTGTATAATAGAATACATAAACTTATGCCCATTTACCACCTGACACAACATGAAGTTAAAATAAAACTTACAGATTGGTTGCAGAAGTTAACGTATGACGAAACCGAGAATCTTATTACCATTGTCTCTTAATAAATCTGATACTGTAATTAATTTAAGGCATGTTTGTTTAACTTATGTTTTGTAATTATAAGTACTTGCACATCAACTAATAATTAGTGTATGCCATTATACCTGGAGGAACTTTGGCTCCTAAAACACAGGCTTTTGGCCTAGTTTAGGAGGCATCAGTTCGCCCTTTAATGTGACTCTATTGTACAATATCTCCACAATCTTTGTATACTTATGTATGTTGTTCTGTGAAAGAAAGAAAGAAAGAAAAGAAAGAAAATACGTTTATTTACGGTAAACATGACGCAAAAAACAGAGAAACACAAAAACAAAGAAAAACTGGGGGGAAAAAATGCGTCACATCCACGCAAAACGGCCATCGCTCAGCTTAAGTGCTATGACCCTATGCAAGACAGAGCCCCAGCGCTGGTTTTCAGCGACAGCCGGCGCCGACGTCATGACGTCAACCGGTGCAGAAAACAATGAGTAAAACTTCTAAATGTTATACAGCGCAAAAAATATTGATATTTAAGTGGCAACATTCCATTTCCTGCAACATGACGCACGCGCCGCCGGCTTTGATTTTAATCTGTGCCTCTCAGCTGTCAGTAAACTATCTTTGACAATGACAATGTTAGATTAGAATAGGTTATGTGAGGTTATGTAATAAAAAAAATGGCTCATGGCGGCACTATGCAGGCGTTGGCAGGCATTACGCAATGACATTATATAATGAATGTTATGATGAGATAATAATAAATAGTTAAGGGAAATTGTATAGCGAGTAGTGTTATTGTTTTTGGGAAAAAGTGTTTATGAAAGTGTAGAACGATGTATATCACAAACACATTGATTGACAGAACGGAACAACAAAGATGGTAAGTAAAATTAAAAATAGATTTAGATTTAGTCACTGCACAAAGACATTATACTCGTAGAGTAATAGTACCAAATTATAAATATAGGCATCGTATTGATTCAAAAAGTGTACAAATAAACATTTTTATTATTATTATTATTTCCCACCCCAAAAAAATACCTATATAAGTACTTATGCAGCACATATACAGACACATCAATAATGCTTCGCAACAGCAAAGAGCAAAACGTCAGCAAAAAAGAACGAGACGCATTACTGCATTAGGAGTTAATGGCACACGGAGCGATGCATTACGTGCGAAATAAAGTCGCCGGCTTTTAAACGACTTCCATACAGATGGCTACAGGCTTCCATGTAGACGTGGCTGCAAGCTTTCATAGAGATGTGGCTGCTGGCGTGCATAATATGATGCCTCTTGTGTCTTTAGGAAAAAAAAAACAATCGCTTGTAGAATCAAGCAAATAATCAGAAAGGGGCGTATTTGTGGAAAAGACTGGTGACATAATCATGTGATTAGTTTAAACACTGATTAGTAGGAGCTCGTGGCTAAAGTAACAACAGCCGCACTGGTCGATCCATCAGGTTAAGCTACGCTTGCCGGGATTGGTCTATGGATGGGTGACCATCTTTACATACTGAGACTCCTCCGTGCCTCGGAAAGCACGTTTTAAAGCCGTTGGTCCCGGCTCTCAATCGTGGATCTTTGATAGTAGTTATGGGTCGTCAGAAGTCCGAAAGTCTGACAACCAGTCTTCCATGTAAAATACTGGTAGCTCCATCCGGTTACACTGGAAGTCGACCCCAAAATAGTTAGGAAAAGGCTAGGCAGATGATGACTTAGTAGGATCGTAATTCAAGATTTTATATGGAGAATTTGAATTTTGAATTATAATCAGTAGGTATTTAAACTAAGCATACGTGGCCTTATTCATAAAAAAATAAACGTGATTAGTTTAAACACTGATTATTAGGTTCTTAATTCAAATTTTTCTATGGAGAATTCCAAATTTAGAATTCGCTAATCGTTTTATATAAGGCTGATAATTAGCAAGTTTTATAAACACGAGTGATTGCCATACAATAGCAGGAAATTGTGGTTTCTTTAGGTACTTTCTTGCTACATACGAGTATTATGTATCTTCTGAATAACACATACACATCAAAAGTGTCTAAGGATTAAGCACATTTTTAACTGTAAAAAATTATCTAATTAATAATTACCAAATCTAGTCTTCCAGACTGGCTTCTTACTTTAATTCCTGTGAATAAGTTAACAACTTATCCCTACATTTTGTAAAATTTAAGAAAAATTGCAACTATTACAAATTGTGGTAAAAGTCTAATGCTAAGTTAATGTTGACGACAAAAAAGGCAATTTTTTACATTTTTATTGTAAATATAAATATTATCAGCAGGCAAGAGCTGTGTAGCCTCGTAGTTAACATCATGGCGGTTATGGTATGATTAAATCGTGTAAAAAATTACATATGCCACATATTTTGTGGAGTTATGCAAACCAATTCACTTAACAGTTTTTTTTAACCGATTTCCAACGAAGGAGGTTCTCAATTCATTTGTATTTTTTTTAAATGTATGTTACGCGATTTCTCCACTTGTGAATAGATTTTGATGATTCTTTTTCAGAGGTGGTCCCATATAAATATTATCCAAACTGATTCAGCACTTTTTGAAAAAATCAACATAAACCAAAATGACGTATACATAGATGATGATTTTGGTTGTTTCTAATTGTGCTCAAACTCCACGGGGTTTATCCATTTAGGCATAACTTTATTATTTAGTTTTAGTTCGAGGGTGCAACAACTAAAAAGTGTAAAAAAAAATATACAAAAAAAAATACAACCGACTTCTAAAAATTTCAAAATAGCTTTAATTTCGGAAGTCCGAACCGACCTCCTAAATAAAAGTTATTTTGCATATTTTTAGAATTCGGTTGTATTTTTAACCGACTTTCGAAAAAGGAGGAGGTTCTATGTTCGACTGTATGTATGTTTTTTTTTTTTTATGTATGTCCGCGCATTTCCCCGTCAGTTGTGGACCAATTTTGCAAAATTCTTTTTTTATCTGAAAGAATATACTCCCGAGGTGGTCCCATATAAATTTTAATGAAATTGCTTTAGCGCTTTTTGAAAAACTGAACCAAAACGAAAAATACGCATATCTCGATGACGTTTTGGTGTTCTCTAAATGTTTAAATTCCACGTTCCATGTTATTGGGGTTTTTAGTTCTGGGGTATAACAACTAAAAAGCGAAAAATAAAAAACTTTTTTACAAAAAAAACAACCGACTTCCAAAAAAAAATACATTTTTTTTGGAAGTCGGTTGTTTTTTTTGTGTTGTTTTTTTAACTTATTCACAGGAATTAAAGTAAGAAGCCAGTCTGGAAGACTAGATTTGGTAATTATTAATTAGATAATTTTTTACAGTTAAAAATGTGCTTAATCCTTAGACACTTTTGATGTGTATGTGTTATTCAGAAGATACATAATACTCGTATGTAGCAAGAAAGTACCTAAAGAAACCACAATTTCCTGCTATTGTATGGCAATCACTCGTGTTTATAAAACTTGCTAATTATCAGCCTTATATAAAACGATTAGCGAATTCTAAATTTGGAATTCTCCATAGAAAAATTTGAATTAAGAACCTAATAATCAGTGTTTAAACTAATCACGTTTATTTTTTTATGAATAAGGCCACGTATGCTTAGTTTAAATACCTACTGATTATAATTCAAAATTCAAATTCTCCATATAAAATCTTGAATTACGATCCTACTAAGTCATCATCTGCCTAGCCTTTTCCTAACTATTTTGGGGTCGACTTCCAGTGTAACCGGATGGAGCTACCAGTATTTTACATGGAAGACTGGTTGTCAGACTTTCGGACTTCTGACGACCCATAACTACTATCAAAGATCCACGATTGAGAGCCGGGACCAACGGCTTTAAAACGTGCTTTCCGAGGCACGGAGGAGTCTCAGTATGTAAAGATGGTCACCCATCCATAGACCAATCCCGGCAAGCGTAGCTTAACCTGATGGATCGACCAGTGCGGCTGTTGTTACTTTAGCCACGAGCTCCTACTAATCAGTGTTTAAACTAATCACATGATTATGTCACCAGTCTTTTCCACAAATACGCCCCTTTCTGATTATTTGCTTGATTCTACAAGCGATTGTTTTTTTTTTCCTAAAGACACAAGAGGCATCATATTATGCACGCCAGCAGCCACATCTCTATGAAAGCTTGCAGCCACGTCTACATGGAAGCCTGTAGCCATCTGTATGGAAGTCGTTTAAAAGCCGGCGACTTTATTTCGCACGTAATGCATCGCTCCGTGTGCCATTAACTCCTAATGCAGTAATGCGTCTCGTTCTTTTTTGCTGACGTTTTGCTCTTTGCTGTTGCGAAGCATTATTGATGTGTCTGTATATGTGCTGCATAAGTACTTATATAGGTATTTTTTTGGGGTGGGAAATAATAATAATAATAAAAATGTTTATTTGTACACAGAACAACATACATAAGTATACAAAGATTGTGGAGATATTGTACAATAGAGTCACATTAAAGGGCGAACTGATGCCTCCTAAACTAGGCCAAAAGCCTGTGTTTTAGGAGCCAAAGTTCCTCCAGGTATAATGGCATACACTAATTATTAGTTGATGTGCAAGTACTTATAATTACAAAACATAAGTTAAACAAACATGCCTTAAATTAATTACAGTATCAGATTTATTAAGAGACAATGGTAATAAGATTCTCGGTTTCGTCATACGTTAACTTCTGCAACCAATCTGTAAGTTTTATTTTAACTTCATGTTGTGTCAGGTGGTAAATGGGCATAAGTTTATGTATTCTATTATACAGTCGAGAACTAGTTGCCACATATTGTCGGCTGGCAAACTTGGAACGACATTGGACTGTATTGCACACAGGAGTGCCTTTGCGTCTTTTTAGCTTAGCATGATCTAGATGTAGCGTAGAATGATTCCGCAGCACAGCGCGGAGCACAAAAAGCTGTCTCACAGTCAGCACTTTGGCTTCTGAATAAAGTTCAGTGGTTGAAAAGTCCCTGCTCTTAAAGTGCATGACTTTCAAGACCGCCCTTTGAGCTCTTTCAACTTTAAGTAAGGAGGTTTTGAAAGTGCCGCCCCAAATCAAATAACTTCTCAAATCATCAAATGACTTCTCCCGCTCTTCGTGTCAGACTCTTACTGACTAAAACCCACCCCTGCTCCTCTAGTTGCCTGTGTCAGGGCCACGGTTACTCTTTCCAACTCTCACCAACAGACCTATATAGGTCTGCTTTGGGACAACCAAATTTCATAAAAATATCCATAGTTTCTTTGAAAAAAATTGAACCGAAATTGAATCATATTGTTGTGTATGTCGTTAATTTGTGGCAAATAAATTCTTTTTCTTTCTTTCTTTCTTTAACCGACTTCCATAAAAGTGCAAAATAACTTTAATTTCGGAAGTCGGTGTTTCTGGTTTTGTCTTTGTTTTTTTACACCGACAACCGAAATTAAAGTTATTTTGCACTTTTTTGGAAGTCGGTTCTATATTTTTGTAAAAAAGTTTTTTATTTTTCACTTTTTAGTTGTGGTTCCCCATTAAACTGTGTTAACAATTCATACACATACGATCGCAGCAATCGCGGTTGATTTGCTGTCAATTTTTAAAGAGTTCCGTTGTCTGTCTCCGAAACCCATCATCAGATTTATATGAAATTTAAATGGGACCATTACGGAACAAATCGCTTTCCAACAAAAAAAAAAAATGCAAATCCGTCAATAAATGACGCAGTTATGCCCGAACGAATGTTAAAAAAAAAAATACAAGCATTCGAATTGATAACCTCCTTCTTTTTGAAGTCGGTTAAAATGGTTGTTGCATTGTCGCGTTGCACCTTTCTGTGGAAACCGTTAATTACAATATCAGATAGTAAGAACAGTGTGATGAGTTCATGTGATAGGGAAGTTACCGTAAACCCATAAATTTAGGTATTCATCATAATTCAATTAATATCAAATAAGTACCCACACACACACACACAGCACACAGCTGTTTATGGTGCATTTTTTGACACTCGCAGGGGAATCAAAACATATAGGATACTTTCCGTAGGCCTAGAATTTTGCCAAGAGCTCTCACGCAGGTCTCACAGTAGACCTAAAGGAAAAAGTCCGATACAGTTAATACTTCCGTACAAATCGTTAATTTGTAGTTTTACCACAAATAAAAATATTATTTTGCCATTACGAACTTACATTTGCAGTTGTGGAATTGATCCTGACGTATTTAGATTTACGCGGGAACATTTTTTTTTCCACTAAAAACTTTATCAATCCTACTTATATATTCGTCCGAAAATTCATCTGCGAGTCCCACTCGCAGTTTTTATTTTATAGAAACAAAACCAAAAAGCATCGTGTGTGATATAAAGTATGGCAACACACAAAACGTTACACGGCCGGACAATTGGACATGGCTGGACATAAAACATTGTTATCTTTCGCCATTTTCCCCGCCATTGCACATATTCTATTTTCTGTATTGTTTGATAGTCGTTCGCATCTCGTCCGTTTTCAATCGTGTGCTTTGAAAGCCTATTGGTGCATGCGTCCTATTTCATTGGCTTCGTAGGGTTGACTCTTTACAAGAATAATTCTTGGATTTTTTGCGATTATTTTGTAACCGCAACTTAATTAATTCCTGCATCAACTTGAATAACATTGACATTAACAGGAGTTCGTGGCTAAAGTAATAACAGCAACACGGGTAGATCCATCAGGTTAAGCTACGCTTGCCGGGTTGGTCCGTGGATGGGTGACCATCTTTACATACCGAGACTCCTTCGTGCCTCGGAAAGCACGTTAAGCCGTTGGTCCCGGCTGTCAATCGTGGATTTTTGACTGTCGTTACGGGTCGTCAGAAGCCTGAAAGTCTGACATCCAGTCTTACCAAGGGGTTATCGTATTACCCGGTAACTGGGTTGTGGAGGTCAGATAGGCAGTTGCTCCATGTAAAATACTGGTATTCAGGTGCATTCGGTTAGACTGGAAGCCGACCACAAGATAGTTGGGAAAAGGCTAGGCAGATTGATCGACTTGAATAACATATTCATGATTTGTAATTTTATTATTGTGCTGACGACAAATTGTCAATTTAACGACTACGCGTTGTTGTTTTTGAAACCGAAAGCAATACTTTCTACTTTATTGAACAACTACAACTGCAGTTGTTTTACCACCCTAATATTTGACAGTGAAATTCCATGACCTTAGTTTTTTTATGGGGTCTACTACTTACCTATCAACTTATGAGCCGACGGCTAGAACTCCTCTTATTTGTCGTTCTCTTACTAGAGAGAGGATCGCGACTACATACGACGCGCCTCCAAGTCATGTGGTCTTCTGTAGTGTGGACCGCTCGGTAGGTATATGCTTTGGCTGCCTCCAACAGCATTCGTGCGAAGCCAAAAATGGTGATAAGAGCAGGAACATGGTGATGATAATTTACCTACTTATCACACCGAAAATAACTGCAGGTGATCGAAGAAAATATTACTCAAAAAAAAGTGAAAAGTGAAAGTCCACCGAAGTATCGAAAACTTGGAATCAGCCAGCCCTATGCCCATTCTCAGTCATCCGCCAACATACAAAACTTCCATCCGAATCTGTTCACGCACAACTCTCCTTGAATACGTGCAACTTTCTAAGAACATGGCCGTCGCTCCGTTCCATTTCTGGGCCCATTGGCGACGGTGCTGCCACATCGCGTCGTTCCGGTGAAATTACGCGTTTTACGCGGAGATGCCCGAAGTTGCGCGGAATTAGTCGAAGTTAGAGGGCCATCGTCGACGGGAGACGTGACCTGGCGCTGCAGAATGCTTCTCTGATAGATTGAGAGTATGTTTTTGTAGTGTTTCTCCGTACCCGAGTGAAGTTCTATAAATTAATGAAGTTTAGTTTTTTGCCTTATCTTGTCTCGCACATGAAAAAAACATGAAATTCGACAAAATTATTCGACAGATTTACAAACATTTATAGGAAAACCTGATATAAAAAATACATATTAGAGGCCCAAGTGTCTGTCTCATGACATCCAGTATGATATAGGAACCGGACATCTTTCAACAATAAAACAGACACATCAAAATAACCTAATTTTTATCCTCACCATATCTTTTAAGTACGTACCATTTGCAAAGGGCCACAGCTCAACAAAGGGTTCAAAGCCCTTACTCACGGTGTTTTAATTATACGTCTCTCGTTAATATAAAATGTTATTTATTTGAGCAGCCATTTTGTGAAAGCTGGCCAGTCAACTCGTTGGGATTAGCACGGCTTAATGCTCGACATTATGAGTTATGTGTTCCGTTTGTTGGACACGGGAAGTGTTGAAGAGGGTGATATCGAGGGGTAGGTATTTAATCAAAATATGTCCGGTCTATAGAACTTCTGTTAAATCTTCTTTACACAAGTTATTTTAATTTTAATTGAGGAAAACTTGGAATTTAGTTTTCATGAGATATTTAAGTCTCCGTTGTGTAACGCTAATAGTTTCCGTTCGTTATAAACAAAGAAAATATTTTTGAGAACGGTTTACCGAAGTACCTATATAGTTTTAGACAGTTAATAACCCCAGTTTAAATTTGCTGACTAGGCCAACATAAAAATAACTGCGTTGCAAATGCATCAAGGTCTGATGCTTTTCTTACCCAACTGCGCGGCGCAAGGGAGGTATTTATGTAGGTATGTATGTTTGTTCCTTTGTTGCACTTTAGAGACCAAACGCGTGGGCTGTTTCTAATAATTCATAAGTCAATTGATTCGTCTTAATCTTGCAAGTGCTACTAAAGACATGACAGTAATCAAAATATCATCTAGGGCGACCACCAGACACCATATTGTGAAAAAGAAAAAAATTAAAGTCGACGAACTATATTAAGTGGGGTATCAAAATAAAGGGTTCGAAGAGGCGATTTCAAAAGTATACCTCACTAAAATATTATTATTTGAAAATATTAAATAAATATTTTCAAAAAACCCAATTTCGACGAGAAGTCGTTGACAAAGGGTATATGGTATCGGACGATGCAGCCAACCATCCAGCAGTATCCCTGGTTTGTTAACGCCGATATGAGTAGACAAGAAATTGTGACAAGTTTGAGACTTCGTGCCGGACACATCCCATTGAATAGTTTTGCTGCATTGATGGGCAAAGTTGCGTCTCCAAACTGCACGGAATGCAATGTGGTCGAAGACGTTTTTCATATTATGGTGGAGTGTAACCGGAACGGGGCGGAAAGATATTTGATTCGAGACCAATTTAATATAAATATTTGTCAATTTGGAGAATGTAATACCATCCTAGCTTTTCCAGCATCCAAAACCGCTAGAATAATATATAAATTAGTTAATTTAGGAATTAAACGTAGATGTTAAGTTTTGCATGTAACAAAAGTTTCCTATGAGGGTCCAATGTTCACTATGTGATCAAACCCTCGTTAATAAATAAAGATTTAAAAAAAAAACTGGGGTATCAAAATAAAGGGTTCGAGGAGGCGATTTCAAAAATATACCTCACTAAAATATTATTATTTGAAAATATTAAATAAATATTTTCAAAAAACCCAACTGTATAAAATAACTTAAAAGTTTCAAAAAAGTCGCTTTTCAAGCAGTGTGATGCAGTTGGTGGCACGTAATCAATAACTGAACTAAAATAACTGCTACCAACTGCATCAGACTGCTTGAAAAGCGACTTGTTTGGAACTTTTTTGTAGTATTATTTATTTATTTAATTACAATATACATTTAAACTTAACTAAACTAATAAATGGAATGGTGCCCTCAAGATGGGAAAAGAAAGAAAGGGCGTCAAAAAACTAGATGGGAAGACGATGTCAAGAAAGTAGCTGGATCAACATGGCAAAGACACGCCAGAAACAGAAAATCTTGGAAAGCCCTAGGGGAGGCCTATGCCAAAGGGCAAGCGGATAATGTTACCGATGTCGAGGAATAGAACTATTATTATTAATATTTTTTGTAATTAACCTATAAAATAAGTATTATTGTAATAATGTCACTAATCGATTTAAAAATAATGCATGTAAATTTAATGTCAATAATATTGAAGAACTATGTATAATAGTGCGATCAGAAATAATTGTAATGAAATTAATTTATTATCCGAAATAAAGGCTATTTGATTGATTTGATTTGATTGAAACTAATAAATAACTAACGGGATAAACAGGCTAAAAGAAAATAAATAAAATATGTACAAGCGGCATAAAATATGTACAAGCGGCATAAAAGAGGGAGCAAACAAAAATTCACCCACATCGCTGTCAAGTTCAGGAGCCAGCTGTTCAACTTCTTTATTTTTACCACCGTTTGTACAATTTCGTTATGTTTATGACTAACTTGTGTGTGTGTTTCCATTTGTACAATAAAAGTATTGTATTATTATAATGAGCAAAGTGCTTTTTAGGTGTTTTTTACAGTCGGATTTTTTGAAAATAATATTTTATTTTATTTTTATATTTTCTATACAAATCTAATGATGTCGGTTTGTCTTTTTTTAAAATCTGTTGTTATTATTTTTGAGTATTTCCGAGAAGACATCGCTCGCTCGCTAACGCCCAACCAACCAACGTCAAACATCCGCTCACTTCCCCCCGCGCACCTCCAGTTTCTGTCCACCCGCCCGCTGAGCTCCACGTATAGTCCTACTTTGTTCGTAACGAAGAGCTGCATGTAGATTTCAAACTCCCCACCATCCAGCAGTTCTTGAAACGTCTCACCAAGCGTTTCTTGGATACTGCTGAGAAACATCGAAACCCCCTAATCGCATCGGCCGCCCGATACGTACCCTCACGCATCTCCAAGGTGCGCCGTCCCAGACATACCCTCCTCATACCTGACGACTCTACCACTCTGCTCCAAGAGAGCCGTAGGGAAACCAGTACAATTTACAAACGCAGACCGCCGTCGTTCCGCCCTCGCCGTCGAGGCCCGTCCCGAAGACTCAGTCAATGCCCTCCCCGTCCCTTGCCAGCACGCGCCGCTGAGCCAGCTAATCCCCCAATTAATGGAAACTTGATCCAGCCTTCCCTTGCTGCCCCTCCCCCAGTGACGCCCTAAGCCGAGGCCCGTACCCCGCAGGAGGTGCCCTTAGCATAGTCACTTAGTATGTAAGAAAAATAATAAGTCCTGGCTGGAGGCTTTAATAAATTAAAGCTGCACAGGCAAGCTCGGTTAAGCAGACGACAGCCTCAGAGGCTGACCTGCAAGACGCCCCTCACAAAAAAAAAAAAAATTCTAATGTTGTACCTACCCTAAACTACATTATGTTTAGGAATAGTTTTGTGTATATTAACATTTTAAAACTATCCACAATCGCGTCTGATAACGGCTCAAATAAATCCGGTTTCCCCATTACGATTATATTGTTATTAGTTGTACGTTATCAAATATTTGCAGCGATCTGCCAGTTATTTATTTATTTATGGAGCAACACTGAAACCAGTAATGCTTTTCACATCAGATTAAGCACGGTTCAGCTGGATAACTGTTTGCGAAACCTCGAAGCTTTTATATTAAACTGATAGCAGAATTGAATAAAAGTTATGGTTTTGTATGGTTTATTAATTTTCCTCTAACTATTGTTTTTATTCTGACTGAGAAATCTCCTTAGAAAGTCATTATTTGTTGTTATAGCGGCAACAGAAATACACATTCTGTGAAAATATCAACTGTCCTATAACGTATCATCCTGATACACAGATGACATACAGATGGACGGACGGACGGATGGATGGACAGCGCGGCGGCGGTAGGGTCCCGTTGGTTACCCTTCGGGTACGGAACCCTAAACAAATAACACGCTTTTTCCTATACATCATAGTAAACCCTTTCATTTGATACTTGTATGGGGATGGGAATACATGAATAATAATAATCCACCGTATTGGATTTCGAATGATGTCACTTAGCCAATCAACCCAGCAACCCACCCTGCCCGGGGGATGAGGATAAATTCGAAAGAGTTACCTCGCCCCTGGGTATTCAGAGCAGGGAGGAACAGGGGTGGGTTTTAGTCAGTAAGAGTCTGACACGCCCTTCCGCTCCACCCTAGAGCGGAAGAAGTCATAGGATGATTTCCCAACCCCCCCAAAAAAAAAAAAAACCCATCAACCAAAAAAAAAAAAAAAGCCACCAACAAAAGTTAGTTTTTGACATACCCACATGTAAAAAACAAAATTATAAATTACCCGCTTAGACTATGAAAGGTTATAGACGCAACGTCATTGGAAATTAAATGAAGCAGGATCGTTAAAATGTGTGTGACCTCGGCGAATCTTAACGATGACGTTTCGGCTTCTCATTTTGTCTGTTTGAGTTTATGTGTACAGATACAAGCCGGCTTCTCTGGTACTTTTTTTTATTTATTTTTTTCAGATTGCTGGCTTTTGACACTCTGTCTAACCTTTCATAGTCTAAGATTACTCAATAATTTGCATTTATTTCATTATTTTATTAGGTTATTGCTAGTTTTATGTTGTAATCTACAATCAAATGTAGACTTTGAAAGGCGAATCGCTAGCCTCATAATTATTGTTACTAATAATTATTAGTATTTCCAGTATTTAAGTGTTAATTTATCTTAGGTACGTGCATTTTGTTGATCTTTTTATGTTAAGTTAATATATTTGAAAATTGAATTGAACTTAGCCAACCATGAATTATTATACAAAATAAACATGTATTCATATCACAGACGTAACGAAGAAGTCTTCAGGGCGGACGCTCCGACGAAGTGACAGCGCATCTTCGAGACGATTGGTTTTGGCGATCGCACCCACTAGCGCAGGAGCTAGTTTTTGGTGGGCTTGGCAAACCGACACTATCGCTAGCCTAGTCACCCAACCGTGTCATGCTGCTCGCCCGGTAACCTGACCTTGGAAAGCGCCACAGACAAAGTACCTATTTAAAAAACTGTGAGTAAACTACCCACACCGCGCTATTACTTATTTCACGCCATCGAATAATGCCGCTTCAACATTCCCCAACTAAATCTCCACCATCAACTCCAACAGCTACTACAAATAGTAACTCGATTTCAATGGCCGATAAGAAAGCCACTTCCAGCAATGTAACTCAAAGGGCTCAAAAAAGGAGGCAGGGAGACGACTTAGATTTTTTTATGAAAAAGATGGAATCGATGTTTCAAACCTGGGCCGAAAATCAAGATTCCAAATATCAAAAACTTCTTGATTCTTTTGAGGCCATTAAAGTCCAAAATGAGGAAATGAAATATAGCATGAATATTATTTCCAAGCAATACGACGAGATCAAGTCGAAAATAGATCAATTAGAACAGGACAAGAAATCTAACTTGTCTTATATTCAGTCAATTGAACAAAAGTTTGAGTGGTTAGATAGGAATAATAGGATTGCATGCGTGGAAATTAGAAACATTCCGTACTCAAAAAAAGAAAACCTGAACGATTTATATTCTACAGCTTTGAACCTAAGCCAGGCACTAGATGTTGCTATTCAGCCCAATGATATCAGGAACATTTACAGAGGATATTCAAAAACCCAAGACAAAAAGCCAATTATAGTGGATTTTGTCTCGCTCCCGACAAAAAACAAACTGCTTGCATCCTTCAAATCTTATAATAAAAATAATAGCAACAATAAATTGAACACTACCCACATCAAGATCGACGGCCCATCAGCTAATATATATGTATCGGACTACTTAACTACGAAAATGAAGAAACTACATTTTCTCGCAAGAGACTTTGCATCAACAAATGGGTTCAAGTTCTGTTGGTCGACACCGGGGACTATATATCTACGTAAAAAGGAAGGCGAACCTTCGGTTAGGCTTAAAAACGAACAAGATCTTACTAATTTGCGTAAACAAAACAATATATGACTAACTTCCTTAACTAGATTAAAATTACTCCTATTTAATTTTTATTCATTATTGTATAATTTTCACATTTGCGTTAAAACCTCATTTTTGTATTTTTTTCTATGCTATGGATCAAATAGGTATGTTATAAAAAGTTTTGTATGTAACACAAACTCACACTTACAACTACCGGCACACTCCACAATTACACTTTCACACCATTATATCTCTCTGTCTAACCAAAACACTAAAAATATTCTGCCAACGGTAAAATTTTGTTTACAATCCCTTTATGTGATACGAAACCCGGCTATACTGCAGTGCAGGCTATCATACCTCTTTTCATACTGGTTCATTCCTCTCTCGCTGGTCATAAATGATTCCAATATTTTTCACAATTAGCATTCTCAGACATAAACAACTTAATTAAAAATTTAGATCAATTCAGTATAAGCGAATCATTAATTTGTCATCCTGAAGAAAGTAAAAACATAATTAAAAATCCTCAATTATACACTAAAATACTGCATCAAAATATTCGCAGTATCAACAAAAATTATGATAACTTGTGTATCCTATTAAAACGAATACAGGTAAACTGTGATATTATCATTCTATCTGAGTGTTGGTTATCTTGTGTCCATAACTTACCTTCTATAGATAGCTACGACACTTTTAGTACTACTAAACACCACAACCAAAACGACGGACTGGTTATCTATATTAGTAAACACCAGAATTATAAAGTAGAAGAACCCTCATTCAACGACGCAAATTGTATGCTCATTAAAAAAGGAAATAATGACATGGCTATAATTGCATTATACAGACCACATTGTTTCAAAAATATTGATAACTTCCTAAACTCATTGAACGATCTGTTAACTGAGCTATCATCCTTCAAAAATATCCTTCTCATTGGCGACATAAACATAAATATACTTGACTCAAATCAAAACGTATCCCGTTATCTTGAACTAGTGACATTCCACGGATTGACCCCCGCTTTCGACATTCCAACTAGATCCAAAAGTTGTATTGATCATGTAATTATAAAAACAAAGTTACCCTCATTATCACTTATACTTAACTCGGCCATAACAGACCATGAAGCAGTATTTTTCTGTCTGGAAACTAAAAATAACAACAGCTTAAAAAACAAAAAAATTCTCGATAGAATAAACTATAATAATATCCACTCGGAATGCAAAAATATTGACTTCAGCCAAATTTTTAAAGATGGAGATCCAAACGTTTCACTTAATCTATTCATACAACTTATTCAACAATTAATACTGACTAATTCAATCAAAATTAAAATTCCTTGCAGCAAAGTAACAATAAAGCCATGGATCACTGTGGGTTTACTCAGATGTATCAGGAACCGAGATAGAATGCATTTTAAACTAAAAAAAGAGCCGTATAATCACATACTTGCAACTACTTACAAGAGGTACAGAAACTTCTGTAATTCTATTATCAAGAAATGCAGAAGAAAATACGAAAAACATGAGCTTGAGTTGGCAAAAAATAATAGTAAGAAGCTCTGGAGTAGTATCAAGAAAATATCAAACACGTTCAAAACAAAACAAACAAACCATGAATTACTTTCGCTAGAACAAACGCCTGTCAATTCTTGTAACGCAATAAATAACTTCTTTGCAACTATAGGCTCCAATTTAGCGAATAACATACCGACGACTCCTCCGATTTCTGACAGTAATTATAATAGTGCTCACTGCACGTCCTTTGTTCTTTTGAACACGGACTGTCAGGAAGTTGCCAGTATAATTGAGAACCTGAAATCGGACTGCAGCGTAGGCTGGGATGGCATATCAACCAGAGTTCTGAAACTCGTTAAGGAATACATAGCGCCGCCACTCACTGAACTCTTTAACAACTGTCTCAGGCTGGGTGTGTTTCCTGATGCCCTCAAGCAATCCATAGTTATTCCTATACACAAGGGTGGGGGGAGAGACTGTGTCAATAATTACCGTCCAATTTCACTCCTACCATCGCTATCAAAAATCTTAGAAAGGATTATTAATAAAAGACTTGTAAATTTCTTGGAGAGTAAAAAATTACTAGCAGATGCCCAGTATGGTTTCAGACCAGGTAAATCGACAGACGATGCTGTACACAACTTTACGGAATTCATCGCAACGAAATTGGATGAGAAAAAGAGATGCCTGACCATTTTTCTAGATCTAGCGAAGGCCTTTGACACAGTCTCTTCCGTTAAACTCTTGGCAAAGCTTGAGAACATGGGTATAAGAGGAACGGAATTGCTCCTTCTTAAAAGCTACCTTCAAAATCGCACGCAGAGGGTGAGGATAGACAGCACGGTGAGCGAGGAGTGTTCTGTGACCTTCGGAGTCCCTCAAGGCAGTATTTTGGCCCCATCTCTCTTCCTGTGCTATATAAATAACCTCTGCAATCTTAATCTACAAAACTGCAAGATTATCTCATACGCTGATGACACTACACTTACTTTCTATGGAGACACCTGGGACGAAGTTTTTATTTACGCCCAAGAAGGCTTCAACAAGGTCTGCCACTGGCTTGCTTCAAACCAGTTAACGCTAAATGCCACTAAAACCTACTTTCTTACTTTTTCATTACGTAACACTCCCATCCCATCACACAAAATAATCGCGCATTCTTGTCTTCAACAAATAGCCACAGCTTGCAACTGTCCACATATTAATTATTCAAGTTCCGTTAAATACCTAGGTGTAACAATTGATAACAATCTAAACTTCCACGAACATATAGGTAATGTGTCCAAGAGAATACGTAAACTTACATATGTCTTTAAAAACCTTCGACATGTAGCGGACTCTAAAGTCATGCGAACTGTGTACCTGGCGCTCTGTCAATCTGTTCTCACCTACTGTATCTCTTCATGGGGTGGGGCAGCTAAAACGCGCCTGGTTGAACTAGAAAGAGCTCAAAGACTTATTCTTAAGGTCAGCCTATTCAAACCGAGGCGTTTTCCTACGACGGAACTGTACCAGCAAGCTGAAGTTTTAACGGTGAGACAACTATATGTTCTTGCTACCATACTTAGGCAACATTCAAGCTTGAACTATAGCAGTCTTAATCCTGTACTAAAAAGAAGGCGTTTTTATCAAGTGTGTCAAGTAAGACCTGCTAAGACAAGTTTCAGCCGATTCTTTTTCTTTTTTCAAGGGCCACGTCTATATGAAATTGCAAATAGGAAGCTGTCATTATATTCTTCAACGAAACTTGAATGCAGGCGTAAGGTCTCAAATTGGCTCCTAACTCTTACCTATGACGAGACGGAGAAACTGCTTTAACAGAGAAGTATAACAAACATGCAATACACACACACCCCCAAAACCTAACAAGCACAACTCATATATCACACACACAAAACACTATACAAACATTAAACACCCACCAACAAATTCACAAACTTACCTTTCATTAATGTTAATGCCTTAATTTAATTCTACTTAATTTAATTTATTTTTAAATGTTATATTCTAATTTTTATCATTGATGAGCTATGAGCGCTCCCCTACTACAGTAATATAAACCTTTATTATGAATCTTTACATGCATTCGAGATAAGGAGACCAGGTGACCCATAGCACAGGTTTTACTTAGTATGGGCTCCTGTCTCCCATCTTCAAATTGTTCCCTTCATGAACTGTATATGATTTGTTACATATGGGAGAAAATAAATAAATGTTATTATTATTATGTTATTATTATTCAAAATTTCAGCTCAATAGGAAACCAGGAAGTGGGCCAATTTTAACTTCTAAGATTTGTTACGTAGTTATGAGGCTAATAAAAGCGTGTTTAAAACAGCCCTTAGTCAAGTATTTACAGTATGTATCCGTGGTCACTGTCAAACTGCCTCAAAATAATATTTACAGTATGTCTCGCTGGTCACTGTCAAACTACATCAACATAATATTTACAGTAGGTATGTCTCAATGGTCACTGTCAAACTATATCAACATAATATTTACAGTATGTCTCACTGGTCACTGTCAAACTATATCAACATAATATTTACAGTATATATCACTGGTTACTGTCAAACTACCTTAACATAATATTTACAGTATGTCTAACTGGTCACTGGTGCCGATTCTGGTTTGTACAAACAAAACTTAATTTAGGCTATTGCTATCTTTTTCTCTTTAATAAAACAAGAAAGAGACGAACGTAAATTAGAGCTGTCAAATTTAACTAACTAATATTTCCATAAAAATTAAGGGTACACGTAAAAACATGTAGACTAAAACCACGGTAAAGCGCAAGGCGTAAACTAGTTTGATATCTCTGAATTTGTTCATAACTATAGCCGTCCTTTTCTCGCACTACCTTTTAGTAAAATATAGCGATTCTCTAATTTTAATTTAGTTATTGAACAAGAGAATCGGCACCATTGTCAAACTACCTCAACATAATATTTACAGTTTGTTACTACTTACAGACTAAATAGAATAGGGTCTTGTCCTGGGTATAAAATAATAATTCTATTTAGTTCGTAAGTTAGATTATCAAAAAATATAGGACACGTATTTTTTCCTTTTCCTTTACCAATAAAAAATGACAAAGATAAAACGAATCAAAGTTCAAGAGTGGGGGCTTGTTACGTCACTTATCATTACAAAGTGTATTGAACACAATATGAGATAGGACGTCACGTGAAATTTCAACGCACTGTATCGTCCTCATTTTTAACCGACTTTCGAAAAAGGAGGATGTTATATGTTCGACTGTGTGTCCGTTTTTTTTTTTATGTATGTCCACCGATTTCTCTGTCAATTGAGGACCAATTTTCAAAATTCTGTTTTTATCCAAAAGAATATACTCCCAAGGTGGCCCCATATAAACTTTATCGAAATTACTTCAGCGCTTTTTGAGAAACTGAACAAAAACGAAAAATACGTGTACCTCGATGACGTTTGTGAAAAATAAAAAAAAACTTTTTTACAAAAAAAAAAACAACCGACTTCCAAAAAAGAAAATACACTAAAAATTCAAAAAAATAAGTTTAATTTCGGAAGCCGGTGTCAAATAACGAAGAAATAAAATACAAACACCGATTTCCCAAATTAAAGTTATTTTTAAATTTTTAGTGTATTTTGTTTTTTGGAAGTCGGTTGTTTTTTTTGTAAAAAAGTTTTTTGATTTACGTGCCCAAAATAATAAATTATTATGTGTCCAATATTTTTTGGTAATCTAACAGACTAATTAAAGTTTTAGATTTTTTTAGGACAAGAGCCTATTATTATTTTTATAATCAGGAAACTACCGTATTCCCGATACAACCAAGATGACTCGCACAAACCCCTGCCATTGTGTGACCCCATTCCTTAACAACTGACCCCATGTAATGTACATTGAAAATTGAACCGTACGGTATGTCCAGGTATTTAATTAATAAAGTTCCTTGTCAATGTCCGTGCTTTGAATGAAATAAGGTACATTCTCCAACAACATACCGGTCGGTTGTTGAAAGGGATTCCCTGATTGAAATATTGGCGTGATGAGGAAAAGAATTGGGCAGATTGGGGAAGAAATGTTGAGGTGTGGTGGGGTAAAATGCAACAGGATGGTCGAATGGTGGAAAAATATGGTGCTATAAATTACTTACTATTTCCAAAAGAAAACCGGCATGTCCAAAGATTCGAACCAAAAATTCTTTCTCTTTATTTATTCTCTGGTTCACTCGTACTTTTTTAATGGTTCCGCGAAACTCAAACTTGGACATCATTCTGTGACGAAATTTCTAACCATGAGATGTCCTCAGGGCTCAGTGATAGGCCCGTACGTATGGAATTTTGGGTACGATGATTTTCTCGCGATTCCGCTTCCTTGCGATTGCTCATTAACCGGGTATGCGGACGATGGGCTGCTGATCATTCAGTCAAGTACTCGGGCTGGCCTTGAGAGTTTGGCTGAGACTTCCCTTCGTTTAATATCTCAGTGATGATCGGAACCGTCTTACCTTCGCACCGCATAAAACCTATCAACTTATGTTGAAAAGTAACCTTAAGTCTTGGTCTAGTATAAGGTTTAATAACGTTTCCGTTAAAAAAAAACAGTCTGTATGCTACCTCGGTATGGTATTAGAAAATAACTTTCCATTTATTGAGCATGTAAAAACAGTAGGTGAAAAAGCTAAAAAGAACTTCTATGCGTTGACGAGGATTTCCAAGGGTACTTGGGGCCTATCATTCCTAACGTTAAAAACAATCTATGGGGCTACTTACCTGGGTTGTATGTGCTACGGGGCACCTGTTTGGGCTGATAGGGCCACCATTGGGGCGGTACGACGTAAATTGCTACAAAGTCAATGTTTAGCTTTGATTTTCCTATGTAAAGCGTATAGGACGGTTAGCACTGAAGCCTTACCGGTACTTGCAGGTGTACTTCCAGTCGATCTTGAGGTGCAGCGACGTGCTGCAATGTACTATTCTGCACGAAAGACTACGGATCCAGACTTTTTACCTCAATGTGATCGTGCCAAGATTTCTAGATTACTTAAACTTCAAACTGAAGTTTGGGAGGACATTTTATCCGAATGGCAATGTAGGTGGGAAAGTTCCGTCAAAGGCAGACACCTCCACCAGTTCTTCCCATCGGTTCGCGAACGGCTGGATAGGACATGGCTGGAGGTGGATCAATGTGTTGCCCAATTTCTCACAGGTCATGGCAACTTTAAGAGTAAATTATTTTCCTTCAAGCTTGTTGCCTCACCTTTATGTCAATGTCCTACTCCTGATTGCGAATACGAACAATCCGCACATCATATCATGTGGGAGTGTCTCTTTGGCAGGCTGAGCGCAATATTATGTTGGATAGTATTCAGCCTACGTCTGGAGTTGTCTATTACACGGACCTTGTGGAAACTAGAACGAATTTCCGTGCGTTCAAGCGTTTTTGCCATACCTATTATTGGAATCAGCTCACAATTTTAGGACCCATTAATATTAGTGTTTTTAACCAGTGGTGCTTGGCAACTGGGCTTACCCCAGTTGTAAAAACCCCCTTTGTGCCTAATGGCCTAGTTTTGTTCTGTCTCCCGCTTGATTAGGAGGGAAGTGGAAATTATGTTTTTCTTACTCCTCCGCTGTCTTTTCTGATTAATTTCGTTGCGGGACCCAAGACAGTTTAATCGTTTCTCTGGGACTCGTCGAGCTTCATTGCCTTGGCGTTTTTTCTGGTGGTCACCACTGTTGATTCTGGCTTACAGAAGTTACAGTGGTTTGGAAATAGTGTGGCGGGCTTGTCCAATAAAAAAAAAAAAGAACCAAATATTCGAAAACATGTGACATCCACCAATTTCAGGGTATATTTCGTCATACTCTATTTTTAGCCAGATCACTAACAACAAAATCAATTTTAAAGTCTGTAATCCCTGACCAAACAAACTCAAATCAACAATACCACAATATGAGCCCGAGCCAGTCCAGTGACTAGCAGTGTGTTTATTTGGTTGCGTCTGTGAAATAGCCTCGTCGACACTTGTGTGTAAACATTGATCTAAAATACATTACACTGTTGATCACTTGTATCACTGACTGTTTATGTTAACTAGGGCATGGATAATATCCGGGCTTACTGGGAAACAAGCAAATACACTGTTTGGTTATTCATAGGATCAATGAATTATACAGATTCAATTAAAGCCTAAATCGGAACTGTGTTTGGTATATTTCTATATACCAAACACAGTTCCGATTTAGGCTTATTAGAGTCTCATTTGTTTAAGCCCAGCTTCTACCAGCAGCCTCGTCCGCGTGAAAGTCGGAAAGTATCCCAAGGGTTATAGTCCCGGGATAAAAAGCATCACGGATAGGGTCTACCCGTATACCAAGTTTCATACAATCCCATTCAGCCGCTAAGAGTGAAACAACAACAAACAAACAGATAGACAACCAGAGGTACTGTCGCATTTATAATATTAATGGCTGGAAAATCAACACTTTCTAAACGATAACATTTTAACAGACACTTCACAGGCGCCACTGTTACAAAGTTTTCATAACATCCTGATAGCTATCAAAAGTAAATAGGTTACCCTTATGCAAGTTTGCTCCGTCGTTGACCACACCATCACTTACCAGGTAAAATATAATCAAACTATCAATGATATAAATAAACAAAACCAATTAGCATTCATAACTACATATTTTAAAACAAAGCCCCCAAAGTCAGTATGTCTGTTCGCGATAAACTCAAAAACTACTAAATGGTTTTGCCTGCGGTTTTCACCAATAGACAGAGTGATTAATGAGTAAGTTTTAAGTGTATAATTTGTACCCGTGTGAAGCTGGGCGGGCCAAATCCTCTATTGAGTCTGTAAATCCACTAACTCCATATAGTTTTCTAGACACAGTTCCCTCAGCTAAATGGGCTAATTACGACCTTAAAAAGTCTGCAAAAGACTGGAAACAGAAGTTGGAGAAACGAGTGTTGTGGATCAGTTTCATATAAGAGAGTGACTATGTAAATATAAACGTACTCGTATCAAATAAAACCCTGTATTCCAAGTTGTTTATTATTCGCAAATTCAAATTCAAATTCTTTATTGCATCCATAATGTACATAGAGATGGTGATTTTTTAGTATATATACTGAAACAATTATGGACCCTGTCGGGCACAGCAAAATTTAAAAGTAGGAGAGGGGAAGACCACTTTAATATTATCCTTTTTAATTTATGTACTAAATTCAATTTCAGTTTTTCATATCTGTCTTATTAATATTACTATTTTTTTACTTATTTTATGTAATTATTATAATGTTATTTTATAAATTATCTATTTTATATTAAATTAAATATTATTATCCATTCGCTTACATATTTTGTAAATCTATTAATGTATTTATTATTTCAATTAATATTTAATATGTTCGTCTATTTTAACTCGTTTATTTTTTATTTATTTTTTACTTATCAAGTAAACTGTTGTATCTATTTATTATTGAATTTATCCGTTAGATATTCGTCAATTGTATAATAGTTTTTAGTAATTAAAAATTGTTTTAGTTTATTTAAAAATAAGTAAGTGTGCCGGTAATTTGTTGTATCTTTTTATTGACATAGCATATGGACTGGAAGAGTGCAATTTAAAGCGGGATGGAGGTAAATTTAGTCTGTTTTTATGGCGCAGCGAATATTTTGTTTGTATTTCTGCCCGGGTGGTGTAGAAATCTGGGTGTTTGCGGACTAGTTTGCATAATTCTAAAATATAAATATCAATTAAGGTAAGGATTTTGTGTTTCTTGAAGTGAGGCTTGCAACTATCTGTTTGATCTATGTTGGTTATTATTCGTATGAGCTTTTTTTGTAGTGTAAATAGGGTAGGTGCGTCTGTGCTGTTTCCCCATAAAATAATGCCATAGCTGAACCAAGCGTGCGCATGCACTAAGTATGTGACTAGTACGGTCTGCAAGTTTGTAGTCTTTTTAATTTCATGAAGATAAGAGAACTTTAAAATTTTTAATTTAACTTGCTGTATGTGTGTTTTCCAGTCTATGTGTGTCTATTGTCAAACCCAGTAAAGTAAATTCGTTCACTGCTTCTATGGTACAATTCCAGCAACCGGGGCAAATGCGTTGCATTTTTATCTCTACATTTATAACGTATCATTAAACTTGTTTGTTTTGCCGAGGATGAAAGGTGATTAATTTGGTTTTGGTAAAATTAATTTCGAGACTATGTTCACTCAACCAGTTTATGGTTTTATTGAGAATAGTGGTAAGTCGCTTAGTTTATGAGCCAACAAAGCCGTTAAAATTACATTAACAAATGAAGCGAAATGTACAATATTGGTCTATAGTCCATGAACTTTATCATAATAATTTTCGGCTGACATCGGAATAAGTTTATTAATCTCGTGAGAATCCGAATAAATAATATGATTTCTTCCATCGAAAGTAATACCTAGCACTCCTTGCACGTTGATTACTTTCTTCACTTTCTGAACCATTTTGGTGACCACAAAAATTCCATCTTCACTGCATACATGGACGTGTCCATGGTTATCCGTCGCAATACCCAGAAATCTTGGATGGTCTCTCAGCAGGATAGGCTTATCATCACCATGTTTAATACCAAACAGACCCGTACCATTGATGAAGAAAATATTATCTTCATTATCCAAAACAAATTGATGGATTATACCCCCTCTTAGTTCAGATACAGGTTTCACTATTCTGTCTTCGTAATAGTACGCGCTGAGACTCGGGAACTTGATCAAGTAAATGTGCTTCTTGATGAATAGCCACCAAATGTCAAGGTTCGGTATGTTCAATCTCTGCAAGGTTTTGTTGCTTGGGGTATATCTGTAGATGCCGTGACTGCCTCCAAAGTACATATCTCCTGTTGTTGGATCATTGGCGATGGCAAATGCGTCTTTAACTCCTTTGAGGACACTAAGGTTTCTGGTGTCAATTTGGAGCATAGCGGGTACGTACTCTCCTTGTCCGAAGTCAAAGCTGAAGTATAAGGTGTTGGTAGTTTTGTCCACTGATAGTTGGTTGGGACTGTGAGCGACGGTTGACAAGGTTTCTTTTACGTAGCAATGCCTCATCGGGTCCGTGGAAACAATGTCACAGTATTTACCGGTTTGTTCTTTTGCTTTGATACTCACTATTAAAAAGACAACCAAATAAATTCTCATCTTCTGTTTTAAATATTCAACGACCAGAATCTAAAACTCAATCAGGAATTATTATTGTAATAAAATCTCATTGCACTTTTACGGGCCGCGAATAGTTTTACCGCTAGCTGATGCTTGAAATTGGACTGACTTTTAACAGAAACGTTGCCAGGATATTATACTGATTCAAATGTCCACACTGATAAATTCCGAGAATTTTAAACTGATTCTAATGTCCACACTGCTAAATGCCGAGAATTTTAAACAGATTCCAATGTCCACGCTGCTGAATTCTGATTTGATTTTTGACTATTTTTAAACGCACCAGTTTCCAATATTTTGAGAATTATTCAACTTATAGTATTGATATTTAGTTTTGGAGTTTTTAAACTCGTTTGTAGGACACTCTTCACAGTTTGAGCAACAAGCTAATAATGCGTGGCCGAGTGTTTGTGAAAATTTTTACCGTTCAAACAAACAATGAAAGTATTCGAAAATATTGAGGTTAAAAAGATATGTTTTTGTAAAATCAATTGTTTGAACAGGCGGCGGTAATATCGGGTGTCGCGATGAATGGAATTCACTCAGACTAATTATTGTAAGATTAGTTGACGGCGGATATGCAGGGCGTATGATGTTTTTAGGGTTTCCTAGTCCTAACATGGACAAGAAACCCTTATAGTTTCGGTCTGTCCGTCCGTGGCATAGCTAAGAGACTGTTAGTACTAGAGAGCTGCAAGTTTGCATACATATATATCAATTACGCCACGATAACGAAATAATAAAATTTTGAAAATATTTTTTTATGGTAGCTCCCAGAGACAACTTTTTTTTCCTCGCCTATCCTATTATGTGGGGTATCGTTGGATAGGGCTTTCAAAATCATTGCGGAGTTAGACAGACTATTTTTTTATTCAGTCATTTTTTTGCGAAATATAAGACTTCAAAGTGATTTTTCGTCTAAAAAAATTTCACTTTCACCACCACCCTAATAAAAGCTAAACTATTGGCTTCAAATATCTAAATAAATTCGTGATGATAGTATATATAATGAACTATAAAGAAAAACTATCACGGCTAAGTTAAATTTGTTAGTTTTAGAGAAATAGTCGCCCAACTTATAAAATGTTTCTACTTGTTAAATTTCGTACAAAACACTAAATCCTTGAAAAAAAATACTTAGGTGAAGTACGGTCTACGGAACCCTAAATTGCACGTGGCCCGACACACACTTGGCCGGTTTTTTATATAATAATTCTCTTTTGTAGACTAAAGTTTTATGTTCTGTCAGTCTTTTCTCTAAGGTGAGGCCCGTGTTCCATTCTTAGAGTCAGTTAAAAGCCGTACAGGCCCTGTAGACAAAGTAACATCGCTTCGTAGCGAAACGATATCTAAATTCGTCATCGTCTCTGAGATATCGATAAACATTTCCTAGCGTTAGCGTTCCTTCGTTATCTTTTTTGGCGATCACGATCGAGGCGAAGGCGAACTCTGAAAGCGCTGCTTGTCTACGCATTTGTATGGGATAAACACGATAGCAATTCGGTTCTTTATGGTTTCGTTACGAATTATAACATTGTCTACCAACTTGCGATAACGATGTCGACAGTCGACTGACCACGTGACTTAGCGCGGTTCATGTCAATCTCATACATTTTAGTCTTTTCTAACTTCGTTATCGTTTTTAAATTGTTACTTTGTCTAAGCCCCCCTGGGCTTGGAATTATGCGTGTACAGATACTTGTAAAGGGGTCTTGATAAACTTTCTAGAAAAGTTGCCCACGTTTTACCCATTGCGCGAGTGTGTGACAATATATATGAGTATCAGCTGAACTGCTTCATAACTGCTTTCCATCCATTTCCTTCCATATTACGGGTAAGTTTCCATCGCAGGTAACATGAACAAAAAGTCATACCGTCTGTCCGATAGAATGACTCTAATTAGTGTTTCAATTGTTTCTTTCTCAATATTCCATCACTTACCTTTTTCTTCTAAATCATTTGACCACGAAACGCAATAAAAACGTCGTCACGTCTCCAATGATGACTTATTCATAAATATATCGAATAAAAAAGACGTAACACGTAATCTAAGTGATGAAGATCAGCATAAACAATAAACTATGTAAGGGGTGCTGTCAGAAGTCACGCCGTAAAAACAGGATCGTGAAATTTAATGGGCTCAGGATTTTGGGAACGGGTCTTTGCTCTTTGGTGATAAATTCTGTGGGGAAAGAAATGGAAACTTGTGGAATTTCTTTGAATCAAAATGTTTATCTATTATTTTTTTTTTGCGACTTCAAAAATGGAGGTTCTGTATTCGACCCGTTTGTATGTATGCTTGTTTGTGCGCGATTTTCTCGAAAACTGCTTATCCGATTTGAATGCGGTTTTCGTTTTTCAAATTCATATTTTTCAACAAAGGTTTTAGTATATAATAGGATCTGATAAAGATCTACGGAGATAATCATAATCATAATCATCATTTATTGCATTCATGTAGTTTAAAAGTTGTTACAAGTAGGTATATAGGTTTCATACATGAACCCTGCTAGGGCACAGCAATAATTCAATAGTTTAAAGTGCTACAGTGTCACAATAACAAAACAAACCACTGTGCTTAAAACAAAATAGGTACTAATTTTTACATGTTTATCAGGTGTTCATCCTTTGCTATTTAAATAAGGAACTGTCATGATATAATATAGGATAAAAACAATTGGTCATCATTTTCATTCATTAAATAAAATAAGATAAAAAATTAAATTAAAACAAATAGAGTCAACAATAATAATCATTAAAACAATATAAAATAGGTAGTAGGTCAAAATTATAGATGCTGTGTGTATTGTGCTGGTATGAATTACAATGTCAAAGTTTACTTATCGTCAAAGAATTCCTTTAGAGTGTAATACGATTTTAATGTAAGGTATTTTTGGAGACTGTTTTTAAATTTATTTTCGTACTCTATGTCCTTAATTGAGTTTGGAAGCTTGTTATATATTTTCACGCACATGGCTAAAGGTCCTGAATGGAACATAGTTAATTTTGAGCTTGGTAAGGCTAATTCATTTTTATTTTGGCGTCTAACACTGCGATATTGTGTGCGAAGATTCTTAGTGAGTGGGAACAGTGACTGGTGTTTTCTAACAAATTTGCTAACTTCTAAAATGTAGATACCAGTTAGTGTAAGGACTTTATATTTTACAAAAAATGGCTTGCAGCTTTCTGTGTTATCTATATTGGCAAGAATTCGAATACATTTCTTTTGCAGAATAAAAAGTCTATCCCTGTCTATACTATTTCCCCACACCACGATTCCATAATTTAGCCAGGAGTATGCGTATGCATAGTATGCTGTTAGAGCAGTTTTGAAGTCGGTAGCTCTTTTTAGCTCCCCCAAGGCATATATAAAGCTGGCTAGTTTGTTTACCAATGAATCTATATGAGCTTTCCAGTTTATATTGGTATCTATAGTCAAACCTAACAATTTAAACTCGTTTATGCATTGCAGCTTTATGTTGTTATATGAGTAATTTGTATCTAATTTGCGTTTTTGGTATGGTCTATATTGCATTAGTTTTGTTTTGTCAAAATTTAATTCTAAGTTATGTTCCTTTAACCATGCTATTATTCTGGAGAGCTTATCGTTTAGACTTAAGTTTAGGTTTTCTTTATTAGTGTAAGGAAAAATAATAGAAATATCGTCGGCAAATAAAATACTTTGAGCGTCAATTTCTTTAGGTAGGTCATTAATATAAACTAGAAATAATAAGCATCCTAAACGCTGCCTTGTGGTATTGACATTGTTATTTTTGCTTTTTTTGATCTTACGCGTGTTATTTGGCCAGTGTGTAGGTCGTTATGTTCTACCTCTACGAATTGCTCCCTATTTTGTAGGTACGAGCAGAACCACTTGTGTGCTGTACCTCGCACACCTATTGCATATAATTTACTAAGTAAAATTTCGTATGAAACTCTGTCGTAGGCTTTGCTCATATCCAGTAAAATCCCTACTGCGTAATTTTTGTTATTGATTATATTTAAAGCTTCCTGGATAAACTTAAATATTGCTAATGTTGTGGATCTATTTTTTCTGAACCCATTCTGGCTATCGTTGAATATTTTGTATCTTTCGCAATAAGAATAAAGTCGTTTTGACATCGCAGTCTCCATTATTTTTGAGAAGGTCGGTAGCAATGCTATCGGCCGATAATTACTAGTGTCAGTCTGGTCTCCCTTTTTATAAATTGGTTTCACTATCGATACTTTCAGCAGGTCAGGGACTGAGCCTTCATCTAAAGACTGATTTATTAAATAAGTTAGTGGTAACGTTAATTCTTCAGCGCATGCTTTTATAAGTATAGGCGGTAGCTCGTCATGCCCATAACTTCGCTTGTTTTTTAATCTTTTTATAATAAACTTTATTTCGATAGGGTCAACAGGTCTTAGGTAAATGGAGTTTTCGCTTTGGGAGGAGGTAGAACGGCCAGCTGGACAAACGTTCCCGTTTGCGGTATCCGTTTTTCCTACTGATACAAAATAATCATTAAAAGCGTTGGCAATGGTAGTCGGGTTTTCTGTCACAGTATTCTGGACACGCAATTTTATGTTATTTATTGTTTTTTTGTTCTTATTTGTACGCTCTTTTATTATTTGCCACATAGTTTTCGTTTTATTTTCAGATTTACTCATTATTCTTATGTAGTTTAGTTTTTTAGAGTGGGCTACTGTTCTTTTAAGTAATTTTTCGTAACGCTTATAGTACTTTTCCAATATACTGTTCTTAGTTGTAGTCATTAATGCTTTTAGCTGTCTTTTATGCTTGCATGCTACTCTCAATCCAGTCGTTAGCCATGATTTAGATGATCTCTTTCTAATTTTTACGGTTTTCTTTGGTATACACTGGTTTAATACGTTTTGTAAGGTGTTATGAAATGACAGATAATTTGTATTCATATTTTGATTATCGTTTATTATTTTACTCCAGTCTAGTTTTTTCAGTTCTTTTTTAAACGAGTCTATGTTTTGTTTGTTAAAGATTCTCTTTACAGTTAAAATTTGTTTTTTATTAATTATTGGATCGCGGGTAGGTACAGTGATTACTATTCCTCTGTGATCTGAGAGTCCAAGCTCCACTACTTCTAGATGGAAATTTTCGCGTGCGTTTGTAAATATTAGGTCAATACATGTTGCGCTTGAGGTTGTTACTCTGGTAGGTTCCGTCACTAGTTGTTGAAAGTTGTACTTAGTCATAGTATTTAGAAGATTAAATGAATTTCGATTTTTCTCAAGGATATTCACGTTGAAATCCCCGCATATAATTATGTGTTTATGTTTGTCCTTTTTGTGGATTTTAAGCAGCAATTTTTCCAAGGATGTATAAAATATTTCGGTTTCCCTATTTTTTTGTGGCCAATAGATAACTATTAGTAAAAGATTAATTTTAGGAATTTCTACTGCACACGTTTCGAATATAAATTCAATTGTCAATTCCGTTAAATCTAGTCTTTCTTTGGATTCGATATCGTCTTTTAAGAATATGCACACACCACCTCCCGCATAGTTAGGGCGGCAGTATTTGGCGGCTACAGTATACCCTTCCAAACTTAGTAGGTCTTTTTTTAATTCTGTAATCCATGTTTCCGTAAAACAAAGCGCTTCCATTTTATGTTCATTCGTGATTGCTTCCAATAGGTAACGTTTATCTTTTATGCTTCGCATGTTTTGATATAGGATGTTTATATTATTGCATGAATGTGTTTGTGTGCTATTTTCCGATGTGTTGTTGTTAAAGAAAAAACTTAGGACTGGTTTTTGGTTGTGAGTTCGTAAATGTTTCTGTTTTATCCGACTGTGAATACTCTACCTCAAAATCTCCATTGTTTAGGTTGTTTATTGTCATAACAAGATCCTGTATGTCTGACACCACAACTTTCGTGCCATTACTATTCAGTGCGCCCGTGCGCTGATTATACATATTGTAGTTATAGGAAAGATTTAGATTAGAGTCCAGAAGGTATGCGTAATTAAATGTCTGTGTATCCATATATAAAAGGTTACTAAAAGTTTCTATTCTACTATTGTGCAGAGTGTTGCCATAATTTTGCTGTCTTATATAATAGTTATTATTAAATTTAAATTTATAAGTAGGTAGACAAATAATGAAATTAGTATGGGTTAATGTAATTAATTTTTCTCGAATAAACATGACTAGTTCTACATAGTTTTGAGTTCTTCGGAAGTCTTCTTCGCCGATGTAAATAATACAGTAGTCCTTACTTGTTAAGTTTTGAACTTTTACGTCAATTTTCTCAAATATTTGCTTCAGTCCACATTTTGGTTTGCGATAGTGGCAAATCTCGTAGTTTCGCAGGTTAGTTTTCTCTGTAGCGGCGTATAATGTATTCGAAGTTTCGCTGCTTATCAAACATATTTTTGGTTTATCTATTTTAATAGTCTGCTTAGTAGTATTAGAACGTTTTTGCGTTATCTTACTTGAATTAGTCTCATCATTTGTGTTTTCAGATATGTTTTTTAAATTGTCTGTTTGAGTCTCTTTACTACTTGTACGTCTGTTTGTACTTTTCTTTGGTGTAGATCTTGGTTTGGCGGGGCTATTAATTTTTTTAAGGAGTTCGTTTATTTTAGCTAGTTCGTCGTTTTGTTTTTTCAATTCGCTATTATCCAGTGATAGCGACTCAATTTCATTATGCGCACTGTTTAATTGCGATGTGAGTCGATCGATTGTGGTTTTTAATGTTTTGAGTTGTGAGTCATCATCGTCCTCAGACATGTCAGGCATGCTGTTAATTGTTACATTTTGAGACACATTACTGTCGTCTTCCGGCTCCGAGCGGGTGCGCGTGCGACGGAACGTAATATTCTCCAGAAAATTCATGTTTTTACCAAAATAATCTCGTGTGGTGAGATTCGAACTGAGGCTGAGGATCGCGGACACGTACGACGCGGCTCCAAGTTTTGCTGTGTGTTGCAATGTAGACCGCTCGGTATATTCTGCCTCCAACAGCCTTCCTTTCCTATGTCCCCTTACTGTAGCGAAATATTTTTTTTTTCTTTCTTTCTATCTTTCTTTCCCTGAGTCCTCATCAACGGTCTTGATGTTCATGCTTCACCTCGCTCCACGTCATTCCGTAGCTCGTTGATTCTGCCAACATGGTGCGACGCCAGATTTGACGAGGACGGCCACGCTTTCTTTTACCTTGTGGGTTCTGGTCCAACGGTTGCTTGGGTATGTGTTCTGAATCCCTTCGGATCGTGTGGCCTGCTTGATTTGGCGGTCGATCCAGTTTTTGAGGCATTTCTCAAACAGTTCTACGTTAGAGATTGTCTCTGGCAGTAGAGTGCATGAATGCGACGTAGACGGTTGACGAAGACTCGATTTGGCGTGAGATGTCCTTTGAACAGCACGGATTTGACATTGGACTCGAAGATTTTTAGCCAACGATTTTTTTATCATTAATAGGCTCGCGTTTGACCACTATCTCACCTGATGGTAAGCGATGACGTAGTCGAAGATGCAGCACGCTTGCCTTGAAGTTGCCTTGACTATTCGCTCATGACTTAAAAACTCCCAGGTTGTGGTTAAGATGTTGTCAAATTCTTACAATACACAAATAACACAGTATAGAAAAGCAAAAAACCGGTCAAGTGCGTGTCAGGCTTCGCACATATAGGGTTCCCTACCATATATATATATTTTTTTTTTGGAGGTGGGAAGCGACATCTATGATGCTACATACGAACTAGAACAGCAAGATTCCTACATCGCGCAAGCAGAGTTCTCCGCGCGATTCGAACATATACAACCACCCGAAATCAACTATTGGGCAGTTGCCCGGACCAGACACAACACCCGTCTGGTCGGAGGATCCTCCCTTTTCAATGGAGGTTTGTGGGACTTTACACTCTGTTCTGCATACCTCTAAACTGGTGACCCTCGACCATGAACATCAGCGCAGCCTTCGTGCAGCTACTTCAGCGTGACGTCATCATCATCACTTCCTCAAAGCTCTTGAGCAACGAGTCATACAGCCAGCCAGTACCAACGGCTTCTACGGGTATCCTGACCATCAGCATGCAGCGGACGCGCATTCCTGGTCAGCATCCTCAGCCTCTTTCATCAACTTCAACCTTATCAGCGATCTTGGCGCAACGCGCCCAGCACGCCCAACGTGGGAAAACAACACCCCGACTCACTGGGGCATCACCGCAGACAGTTCCGACTCACCGTGAACTATGCGGCTCTGCCGGTTCCTACTCACTGGAACCAACCTTCCACTGGCCCGGCAAGCATCACGTATGAACGACTCATCGAGAACAATCGATCTCCGATCTCCGGAGGGGAGTGATGTAGCGACATCTATGATGCTACATACGAACTAGAACAGCAAGATTCCTACATCGCGCAAGCAGAGTTCTCCGCGCGACTCGAACATATACAACCACCCGAAATCAACTATTGGGCAGTTGCCCGGACCAGACACAACACCCGTCTGGTCGGAGGATCCTCCCTTTTCAATGGAGGTTTGTGGGACTTTACACTCTGTTCTGCATACCTCAAAACATCCTATTACTTCTCCCGCTCTAGGTTGCAGCAGGAGGAAGTGCCAGACTCTTACTGACTAAAACCCACCCCTGTTCTTTCCCTGCCCTGAGTGCCCAGGAGCGCGAGGGAAATCAATATTTTGGAATTAGTTACTAAAATATACGTCCCTAATAATAAACATTGTCACCAAATTTCAAGTTCATAGGTCAATGGGAAGTTAAAACATTCTTTGGAACAAAGTTTTGTTACAGACGATGGACAGACAGACAGACAGACACGTGAGTTGTCAGCAATAGGGCTCTGTTTAGACCCTATGGGTACGGAACCCTAAAAAAGGCCCCTTATTTTTCAAGTGAGCAAAAATATGTTTTTGCGGCATTTTTTTTATAAAACCAACATAAAACAGCAGTGTTAACTGATTTTGGAGGAAACCTTATTAATTTTACCCCAAAAGATCCACAACTCACGTCCAAATTAAGTTGCGAATTTAATTATCACTCATGAAAGTGAATTGTTGAGTTACCCACATGATTCAGAAAACGTTACAAGGTTGGGAAGGTTTTTATGTTAAACATGGACACCCTGTAGCTATGCAAATGTTGTGAATCTACATGTTAAGGTGAAAGCGCCAGGGTAGCCCGCGTAATTCAAATTTTCTTACGTTGTTCGCAATTTGTAGGTCAGTATCAGGTTGTATGTTAGTCAAAATGTGATTCGCGGCCGTAGCAAGTACTTATTTACAGAACTGTAATGATTAAAAGATTAAAATCATCAATACAACTCTCGCAGTTAGAGTTGATGCCAAATGTCATGATTTCATGAAATACTATCTATATTGATATCAATTCTAACTGAAAGAGTCGTATTGATGATTTTAATGATTATAATTCTTTGCTACGACCGCGAATCATATTTTGACCAAGATACATCCTGACACTGACCTGCAAATTGCAAAAAATGTGAGAAAATTTGAATTTCACGTGCTACCCTGGCGCTTCCACCTTAAGGGGAAACCTTTGGTTTGAGTTTTGTTAGGTGGTTGTTAGTGAATTTTTGTAACAGGAAATGTAGTTTTGGTTTCATTCTAAGATTTTGAAACAGGAAGTGGAATAATTGTACAATATTTGCATGCTGGCAGTTTCCAGGCCTCAAAATCTACGACACGAAAAGGAATGGATGACTATAAAAAATTGTACAACAAATAGTAGTTTTTATTTTTCACTTTTTAGTTGTGGTCCCCATTAAATTGTGTTAACAATACTTATACATACGATCGCAGTGCTCGCTAGTCATTTGCTGTTTGGTATTAAACTGCCTATCTCCGAAGATCTTCATCAGATCCAATGTATTCTAAACTAAAACCTTTCTTGAAAAGTATGCATTTGAATAATGACGCACACCGCATACGATGACACCCCATCTAATTCGGATTAGTAATTTTCGAGAAAATCGCATACAAACAAGCATACATACTCGTACCATAGGTACGGTTCGAATACAGAACCTCCTTTTCTGAAGTTGGTTACATTATCATCTTCCTGTCCTTATCCCATGTTACTTTGGGTCGGCGCAACACCTTTTTTCTTCCATTCTGTCCTGTTCATATCACTCCTCACACCATCCATCCATCTTTTCTTTGGCCTCCCTCTTCCACTCCATCCATCTACATTAATATTCATTACTCTTTTAGTTGCATGTGTTTCATCCCTCCTCTTCACATGACCATACAAGATAAGCGGCTTCCTTTCAACTTTTCTGTTACTGGCGCCACTTTTAAACTACCTCTAATATACTCATTTCTCACTTCATCCATTTCTCACATTATTGGTTATAAATTAATTAACATTACCAAGCTTAGCAGAATAATTTTAAACTGTTGTGTTTTTTTTTTGCAGAGAAGAGTTCCTATTACGTACCATACTTGACAAAAAAAAATCGAGATGATTTAATTCAAGGCCATCAACTCAAGTTTCGACTTTAGAACCATTTCGAAGTATTCCCTAACTGGGCAGCATTTGGACCAAACCCGGTCAATGAACTTTGAAAAAGATTTGGAATTTGAAATAAATAAAAAGTGAAAAATAAAAAACTTTTTTACAAAAAAAAACAACCGACTTCCAAAAAAAAATACCCTAAAAATAAAAAAACAACTTTAATTTCGGAAATCGGTGTTTGTATTTAACTTCTTCGTTATTTGACACCGACTTCCGAAATTAAAGTTATTTTTTTATTTTTAGTGTATTTTATTTTTGGAAGTCGGTTGTTTTTTTTGTAAACCAGTTTTTAATTTTTCACTTTTTAGTTGTTATACCCCCGAACTAAAAACCCCAGTAACATGGAACGTGGAATTTAAACATTTGGAGAACACCATAACGTCATCGAGGTACTCGTATTTTTCGTTTTTGTTCAGTTTCTCAAAAAGCGCTGAAGCTATTTCGATAAAATTTATGTGGGTCCACCTCGAGAGTATATTCTTTCGGATAAACAAGAATTTTGAAAATCGGTCCACAACTGACGGAGAAATCGGCAGACATACAAAAAAAAACATATATACAGTTGAACATAGAACCTCCTCCTTTTTCGGAAGTCGGTTAAAAAGCATTTTAATTTTGTTTTACACTAATAGTAACATGAAAACGTCTTATTTTAATAAAAAAAAGCCTTTTCAGAACCAAATGAAACCAAGGAAACAGCTTCAATTCTTATCTATTTTGTGTTCAAACGCTAAGGCCGAAAAAATTTAGGCATATAATTCCATTGACACCCAAATGTAAAAAAGACGAAATGAGAAATATCCGGTAGCGTGTCAAATTGTTGCCATAAAAGTTCATCATTGATGTGAGATAATATTTTATTCGTAATTTTGTTATTGTTAGGTAAAGTGAAACAACATAAGTCAGGTAAAAAGGAAAGGAAATGATGACGATCTTATTTCTATAGCAGATATCCTTATATAACCTTTTTTTTTAAACAAACTTTAATCACCAACTAGCTTGCCAGCCATCACCATCAGCTGTGCTATTCTGTAAAATCTCACCGTTAAAACTTAGGTGAAGTGAACACGAAGTGAGCTGTCAATCCACATAATCAAGGTGGAATCATTTGACGCTCACTCCACCTAAGTTTTCACGGTGAGATGTTAACAGAATCGACCGGCAGGAATTTCCTTTTGGCAGTATTCACTGGTCTCATAACGATTTACAAACGCAACATTGGAAGGTATCCCACAAGGTGGACAGATGTCCTGGTGAGGGTCACGGGTAGATGGATGCGGGCTCAGGACCGGTCGTTGTGGGGATACTTCGGCCATAGCCATGTCCAGCAGTGGACGTCTTTCAGCTGAAATTATGAATGATGATGATCATAACGGTTCACATTTAAATTATCCTGCTAAACTCAAAGTAGCAGTAGTGTACCGATGTGTGACAGACTACATTACAATCGCACCGAACAAGTTAGATGAGTTTGTTTGACGTACTTATGTACAACCGTTGCCTTAACTTATGCCAATGCATTTTAAGAAGTAGAATTAGTTAGGTAAGTATATTCTGATATGCTCGGAGTTTCCTTACGTGATTGAATCAGGAATGATGATATCCCCAAGAGAACCAAGTTTACGGACATAGCCTGAAGAAACGCCAAACTGAAGTGGCTGTGGCACATAACTAGCGAAACAGATGGTCGATAGGGTCAAAAAATTCTGGAGTGTGGACCGCGTATAGGCAGACGCAGCGTTAAAAGGCCTTCCACAAGGTGGATCGATGATTTGGAGAGGGTCACGGATAGCTTATGGATGCGAGACGCAGGACCGGTCGTTGTGGCGACACTTGGGGAGGCCAATGTCAAGCAGTGGACGACTTTTGGATGACATAATGAAAAATATCCTGTATAAACTATAATATGTTGTTGTCTCAGAATCTGATGATTCTGAGATAACATACTCGTATTATAGTTTATACAGGATAATTTTGTCGCATTTCAAAGGTGATACTTTTTCTTCTTATTTGAATCGACGGTTTTCTAATTTTTTAAATACTGTGGGCCCAGAAGCTAGCCACATTAATTGCAGCGTCTGTAGCGTTCACCAGATCCTACATAATACAGGTTTATGGACACTTGGGGCATTCCAGTATGTGAGTGATGTTCTGCTGAGAGGCACCGCACTAACATTGTGTATCAAACGAGTTTAAAAAACCCCATTTTGCCAAGTTGGTATTAGCAGCCTTTTTTTTTGGGTGTAGGAAATCATCCTATGACTCCTCACGCTCTGGGTCGAGTGGGAGAACGTGTCGAGATTCTTACTGACTAAAACCTACCCCTGTTCCTTCCTTGCCCTGAGTGCACAGGGGCGCGGTAACTCTGTTTCGAATTTATCCACGACCCCAGGGCAGGCATCGGCCAAGACGGGCCCCGTCATGCATTGCTGACCACTCTTTAAGGCGCGCGTGGAAGACTACGCACCGTCGACTCTCGGGCCTGATCCTGATCGGACGGCGAGCTACCCACTACTAGCCGTCCGCAGGTCTGCGAGGAGGCTGATCTTGGATTGGAAAAATTTCTCACAATCTTACATCAAAAACAGAACATGCTTTCAGTCTAATGGGTTGTTGCAAATGCTAACTAATATATTTCATCCACTGTCGTGAACATTAAAATATTATGCATTTCACGACGAGACTGATTCTGCCGAGGACTTAATTAAAATATAATAAATTTTAAAATGCTGGAGTTGCTTTACCGTTTGTGCACGTGCGTTCATTAAAACTTGGACACTGTAAAGGATAAAATGATAATAGGGTAGTTTCCTGGGTATAAAATAATAATTATATTTAGTAAAGAAGTTAGATTATCAAAAAAATTTTTGATATGTATTTTTTGCTTTACTAAAAAAAGGACAAAGTAACGCATCAAAGTTAAGGGCTGGAGGCTCGTTACGTCACTTTGTGGTAAAAAGTGTCGCACACCGTTTTTTTTTTTTTTTGTGGGTTGGGAAATCATTCAATGACATCTCCCGCTCTAGGGTGGAGCGGGAGGGCGTGTCAGACTCTTACTAATTAAAACCCACCCCTGTTTCTTCCCTGCCCTGAGTGCTCAGGGGCGCAGTAACTCTGTTTCGAATTTATCCTCAACCCCCGGGCAGGCATCGGCCATGACGGGCCCCGTCATTATTGCTGACAACTCTTTGAGGCGCGCGTGGAACACTACGCGCCGGTGTCACACACCGTTACGTCACGATTTTATTGCGGGAAAGGAGTTTCACTAATAGACAGAGTGATTTTATATGAAGGTTTATGTGTATATGTACCTGTGCGAAGCTGAGGCGGATCAATAGTCATAGACAAAAATATAGTAAATAATAACCTTGCTAAGAACTTCACAAGTTATTTCCATGACTACTAAGCATAGTCTGAAGAGAAATGTATCTAAATATAATTGGGAACTTAAGTATTCAGGCGTAGGATGTCCATTACAGAGAAACATTGTTTGAATAATTTTACCTTAAGATGCTTTAAGTATCTAAGTATCAAGTTGTTTTTCAACTCAAGATAACTTTAAAATGTCGGATCAGTTACTAAATACGAAAATTTTGCTAGATTTTCTAACTTTGAGTATTAATTATTAAATAAGATTTTTAATGTGTTTCAAAAAAGAATCCGTATGATTGAATGAAAAACTAAAACCCCTGGGGTAGGTATGGGCCATGACAGGCCCTGTCATGTTTTGCTGACAACTCTTTGAGGCACGCGTGGAACACTACGCGCCGTCGACTCTCGGGCCTGGTGCTGATCGGACGGCGAGTTACCCACTACTCGCCGTTCGCAGTCCCGGGTAAGTTAAAGCGCCCCTGGGCACTCAGGCAACTGAAGGAACAGGGGTCGGTTACAGTCAGTAAAAGTCTGACACGCTCTGCCGCTCCAACCATAGTGGAAGAAGTCATTGGATGATTTCACATCCCCACAAAAAAGGACCTCAACTAGCCGACAAACAATACCAAAGTAAGGGCATTTGGGTAGGTCGCACAAGTACTCAAACTGCCAGACAATCATGAATTCTAAGTAAATATAACGACCTATACAATATGTAACAAAAATCCTGTTGTTCCTTTTAAGGATGTGTTCATTTACCTACAAGCACAACATAGATGAAATCATAATTTAAAAAAAATAAGCATTGGCTAGTCGAGAGGTCAAAATCAAATAACTATTAAATTCGACACGTTCAAAAAAATGTTTAGATTATCTGATTTTACGAGTACATCTTTATTTTGCTAAATAACCTACGGATTTCGCAATCCCTTCATGCAGAATTGCATGAGCATGCATGAGGTAATAAATCAGTTAGACATTACAAATATTAATAATTAAATATTTGTTTTAATTATTTTTTCTAAATGACTTGCTTTGTTACGTTTGTATACCGATTCTTAAAACGTGGGTAGAAGGAACAACAGGGTTTTTGTTTATACTGTATAGTCCTCACAATCCCAATATGCTATATGAGGACCATGCAGATTACTTGTCTGTAATGATCTTTTGAAGAAAGAACCACACATATTAGAGTGGACCTGTCCAGTCAGTGCAAGCAGCATTTGTCAGTAGTTAGTGTTACATCTGTTGCTGATCAGTGCAGAACTGCGGATGAAAATCTTTCAAAATCCTATTTTAAGAGCCGCAATTTATAACAAAGCAGTCTATAACCATATCGTTCCAAACCTAAATCTACAGATTTTCATAAAATTCTGCCGTTATAGTTAGCAAAAGCTTATATTATAAACTCTGCTCACGTATAGAATTGTAAATGGTGATTTTCGCGAGTCAACTGAAAAGTTTTGTGGGCTCCCAGACGCGTAACTCAGTCGTGGCTATCCTCCAAAATGGCGTGTTGTAAAATTCGTTGCATTTCTCTTCCAAATCGTTTCTTCTCAATCTACTTTGTGGTTGCGTTAGCGGAAATTGTATGTGTTAAGAGTGTTATTTGTTACTTGAATGCTAGAATAAACTTTATTGTACACCAGAAATTAAAAAAAAAACTTCATGCACGAACTTAAATCTATAGGCACAATGGCGGTCTTATCGCTGCCAACGATATACGATAACGATACCTTTGGATGGACTGAAAGAACTAAAAATATAAAGTCTGTAGTCAGTGGTGTACTGCTTATAAATATCATCATAATTATGTAATTTAAGTAAATAAGATAAAATATATGTTACACAACGCGATACCATTTAATACTGAGTTAAAAACAAAATGGAAAATTCGTTGCACTACAAACTATGATAGCAATAATTTATAGGCACAGTGTATTGAGGAAACAAAAAAAAAAATTAATAACCGCAAACGTTAAAAATATACTGCTAAAGCTGCCACATAAAAATGTCCGCCACTGTATTTGTATACAAAATACATTTTGTTTGTAAATTTTTGAGTAGCTGCATTCTGACGTCATTAATCTGCGTGTATTTATATAACGTGGCTCTGCACTGTTGATTTTATAGGGTTTCACTTTAAAACATTATGAACTTCGCAAATAACCAAACAACATATGAAATCCCACCTTATTCAATAAAACATAGAGTACGTTTCAGTTTACAGCTTCGCAACTTTGTAAAAGTCGATAAGAATTTTCATTATTAAAAGTAGTTTTGTAAAAATGTGAAAGTTTCTCAAACAATTGTGAATTGTTGGCCGACAAGTGTTTTTGTTGTATTTTTTATTCGCTAGTTGAAGTTTTCAGGTTGTTTTCCGAATGAATTACGAATGTTGTTCAAGTTCCTTTTCTATTTATTTTTATTTCAAGGAAGTTTGAATACAGGAGATGGTTGCTCATTTCCTGGGGTACGTTGGTAGAACACATAACTAGCATGTTTCCTAGAAGTCTTATTAAAAAAGTATTTAGTAGGTATTATGTACCTACTATATTACTTCATTTTTTTCGTATACGTGTTTTTTAAACCTAAAACACGTATACGATAAAAAACTTTTTTACAAAAAAATAGAACCGACTTCCAAAAAAAGTGCAAAATAACTTTAATTTCGGAAGTCGGTGTTCCTGTTTTGTGACTTCGTTTTTTGACACCGACTTCCGAAATTAAAGTTATTTTGCACTTTTTTTGGAAGTCGGTTCTATTTTTTTGTAAAAAAGTTTTTTATTTTTCACTTTTTAGTTGTGGTTCCCCATTAAACTGTTTTAACAATTCATAGACATACGATAGCAGCAATCGCGGTTGATTTGCTGTCAATTTTTGAAGAGTTCCGTTGTCTGTTTCCGAAACCCATCATCAGATCTTTTTTAAATTTAAATGGGACCATTTCGGAATAAACCCCTTTCAAACAAAAAAAGAATTTTGCAAATCCGTCAATATATGACGGAGTTATGCCCGAACATACATAAAAAAAAAAAAAAAAAAAAATATACAAACATCCGAATTGATAACCTCCTCCTTTTTCGAAGTCGGTTAAAAATATAAATAATTAAACGGTCTTTGAATTAGTGATGGTTTTATAAAAATACGTTTTATAGTTTTTGCGTGACTCTCAATTTTTTATCGGCTTTAGACATAACTTTACAAATTAATTATACTATATACTCCATTTGTTTAGGTAATTAACTAAAGTTAAACAAATTTTAAAAAGCGGTTTTTAATGATGACACTAGAGTGTTTCAAAAAACATAGGTTTAACTCTATTTTTATTTACGTTTTTTTTTCTTTTGTTATTAACTTTTTTATCTTCATAGATGTAACTGCTTGAGCACAACTTTTTAATTAAATTTATAATAATTATTTAATATTTTAAAATCTATCTACTGCTCTAAAGCCCAAAAAGAAGAACAACAAAAAAAAAATACAAAAAAACAACCGACTTCCAAAAAAGAAAATACACTAAAAATTAAAAAAGTCGGTGTTTGTACTTTATTTCTTCGTTTTTTGACACCGATTTCCGAAATCAAAGTTATTTTGTAATGTTTAGTGTATTTTCTTTTTTGGAAGTCGGTTGTTTTTTTTTCTAAAATTCATTTTTATTTTTCACTTTTTAGTTGTTATACCACAGTACTAAAAAACTCAATAAAATGGAACGTGGAATTAAAACACACTCGTAATTGGAGAAACCCAAAACGTCATCTAACTGTACATATTTTTCGTTTTTGTTCAGTTTTTCAAAAAGCGCTGAAGCAATTTCGATAAAATTTATATGGGACTACCTCGGGAGTATTTTCTTTCGGATACAAAAAGCCTACTGATACAGAAATCGGCGTACATACATAAAAAAAAAAACATACATACAGCCGATCATAAAACCTCCTCCTTTTTCGAAGTCGGTTAATTAGATGACGTTGCTAAATTGAAGAGTACAACTTTGACTTACTCGTAGTACGACAATTGAAGTAACAGGTATTACGTTTAGTCGGTTAACCACACGCCAGTGACAGTTTTGACGCTAGTGACATTATTTTGTTTTTCTATAAATTAGTTGAAAACGAACAAATGGATGCTATTTGTAAATAACTACAGTGTTAAGTTTTATCTGGCATGCAGATGAAACTTAACAAGTTTCGTAAACAGGCAATTGGGGCTTGCAGTCAATTGAAATCCTGTCAGCGATAACGATTATAAAAAACCCAAAAATGTATGGGAACAATATCTACGCATTACTGACAAGTCATGTGGTTAGTCCCAAATATTATACACACTAATATTTAACACACTTTTATCAGCTTAATCTGAAACTATGTAAAAACATCTATAGAAGTTACATTTGACTGACTTTTCCGGTTTTCGATTGAGCTAATATTTTACATACATGTATAGTTTGAATGACAAAGCATGTTTAGCTAAGTGACGTCATTCTACATCCAATATGGCGGACTTCCAAAGATGGCGGACTAGTTATTTTTTATGCATTCCATGGGTATCGAATCAAAATGTTTTCTTAGGGCAAGTTTTTCAATAGTCATACTAAGTTAAGAACAAATAACATATGGCAGTCAAACGCAAAAAAACATGGCGGTTTGACAAATTTTCTATATATAACCTCCTCCTTTTTCGAAGTCGGTTAATAAAAAACTTTTTTACAAAAAAATAGAACCGACTTCCAAAAAAAGTGCAAAATAACTTTAATTTCGGAAGTCGGTGTTCCTGTTTTGTGTCTTCGTTTTTTGACACCGACTTCCGAAATTAAAGTTATTTTGCACTTTTTTTGGAAGTCGGTTCTATTTTTTTGTAAAAAAGTTTTTTATTTTTCACTTTTTAGTTGTGGTTCCCCATTAAACTGTGTTAACCATTCTTATACATACGATAGCAGCAATCGCGGTTGATTTGCTGTCAATTTTTGAAGAGTTCCGTTGTCTGGCTCCGAAACCCATCATCAGATCTTTTTGAAATTTAAATGGGACCATTTCGTAATAAACCCCTTTCGAAAAAAAAAAGAATTTTGCAAATCCGTCAATATATGACGGAGTTATGCCCGAACATACATAAAAAAAAAAAAAAAAAAAATACAAACATCCGAATTGATAACCTCCTCCTTTTTCGAAGTCGGTTAAAAAGCTGTCAAACTGCCATTTTAATTCCTGAGATAAAAGTTATTAAGACTATTGAAAAATTAGTAATTCCTTAGAAGAATACGAAAAATAATAGTGTGATTTTTAGGGATCCGTACCCACAGGGTAACCAACGGGACCCTATCATTAAGACTCCGCTGTCCGTCTGTCTGTCAGCGGGGTGTATCACACGATCCGTAATAGCTACACAGTTGAAATTTTCACAGAATGTGTATTTCTGTTGCCGTTATAACAAAAAATAATAAAAATAAATTAAAAATTAAGAGGTGGAAAATTAAAGGGGGCTCACTAGGGAGCCCCCATTAATTTTTAATTGTAGGAATACACGCTGTGTGAAAATTTCAACTGTCTAGGTACATATAACGGATCATGAGATACAGCCCAAAAAACAACGATTTCTTTTTTTCAGTTTATGGTACGGAACCCTATCGTCAGACTCGCACTCGGGCGGTTTTTTTTTTAAATCTGTATCTTAAAATTATTATACGTGACAATCGTTATCACGTTTAAGTAGAAATGTTTAACAACAAAAAATGAGAAATCAAACCTTCACAATCCATCAAATTACAATCTCTAAAGCTAAACCGTCTTGTTTCATCAAAACTTTTTGATCCCCAACCAAACACGGATGATAATTCCCCTGCAAAGCTCTCCAGTAGGTACCTCTAACTAAACTTATCTAAGACCACCTCACGCGTTACACAACTTAATAAAAGTCATAAATTACCCACACGCTCCCCAAATTAGAACATTTTAATTCAAAATGGCGGCTGGGATGGGTCCTTTGTGCCCCAATTACATCCTATTTTAGATTAAATGTTACAGGGGCTAAAATCCTCGATTGTTCGTCACTGGGTTTAAGATTAAGCTGGACAGCGAAATGACTTAGACTAAATAATTGTTCAAACTTAGTACTTTAATTTCTAATTTATTTCCGACAATATACACACAGGATGTAAAAAGACACATCACATAGCCGTTAACTACGCATACTGTACGTCTAACAAAGTAGCTTAGCGCAAAAATTATTGCTGGGAAACGACTTTTATTTTTAGGTATGAATCAATGCAACGTGAACTCAAGCAAGTGGAGTTAAACCCCGCCCCTTCATTCTAAGCCGCGTAGGTACTTGTCGGATACGTTTGATATGCACTGCGTTTTTGTAACTGCAAATGCGTAATTTCGAAATTTCGAAAAAAAAAAATGAAAATTCAGGTTACGTTTGTTTGGAAAAAAGTTTAGTAATAACACTTGGAATTCATTTTAAAAGTAAAAAAGAAAATTTCTACTTTGACCTTCAATATCTCCTGAACCAGTGGATTCCCAGGTATGGTCTAGTGGAAAAAAATATCCAAATAATGGGTAGAATATGTGGCTTTCGGCTTCGGAAACTGTCTTTTTACACCCGATATACTTAACTAAAGTAATACGTAACGTAATAGGATAAAGATACTAAAAGAAAAAAACGAAAATATGTACAAGCGGTATGAAAATATGTAGGTACACGCGGCATAAAAATATGTACAAGCGGCATAAAAAAGGGAGCTATTTATAATGCAGCAAAATTGAGTTTTGAAGATTTTGGAGATTTTCAAGTGAAAACTTCTTAACCTGTTAAGCCCTGCGACTCACTGGTGAGTCGGACAAAAAAAAAAAATAATAAAGAGAAAAAAAAAAAAACAAATCGGCTGTCAACCCGGGTTGTCGTCGGGGTTCAATTTGACAACCCGGATTTGGCCGCGGGGGCAGAAGGGCCACGTAAACTTATGGGTTCGCCTCGTCGACCACATGTTAGTGATGTTTTTCGCCTAACTGGTGATGCGCAGCGGTTTGTGTAGATACATGTATGTAAACAAATACATATACACTAATTCATTGTTTAAGCATACCTTGTATACACGATAGTCATACTATAATCTTTATATATAAAACAATGTCGGGTTAGTTACACTTTATAACTCAAGAATGGCTGAACCGATTACTTTGATTTTTTGGATTCGTCTCCACCCGAATAGCGGAATAACTATTAAAACATCAAAAAAAAAAAACTCATTTTGTTTCCGTGGGAAGCCGAGGCGGGTCACTAGTAATATAATGAATGTCTTTTTTCCAACGAAATAGCAACTTCAAAACATTCGCTCCGAAAGCCACAACCATTCACATGTCGTTAACCCTAACTCATTAACCCTTCCAAAAGTAACCCTCACTCTAAACCCCCATACACGGCAGAAAGTCAGCTAAAATACTCTTGCAAAAGATTCTAAACAAAGCTAGTAGGTACATTAATATGGCCGCAAACTATAGACCCCTGTGGATAAAGATGTAGCGCGTGGTGACACAGAATGGTGAAGAGCAGAAGATCTAATTCATGCAATATTCGAAAGTAACCATAGATAGATGGATAAAAAACTGGCCAAGTGCGTGTCGAATTTCGCACATTAAGAGTTCCGTACCAAATGTAGGTATTTTTTTAGTAAACTATACGTAATAATAAACATTATCACCAAATTTCAAGTTCATAATTCAATGAGAAGTTAAAAAATTCTTCGTAACAAAATTTTGTGACAGACGACGGACGGACAGTAAGACAGACAGACACGTGAATGACAACAACAGGGCTCCGTTTAGACCTTTCGGGTACGGAACCCTAAAAAAAGCAAAGAAGAAGGAACCAAGCAAAGCAAAGCATAAAAAAAGAAAAACAAAGTAGTCGAAATTATGCATAGTAAAGCAAAGCTTATGGAGATGCCGAAAGAAAGTTGGCACTCTCACTTAATCTGCCACGATAGGGAAAGCTCTACCACCGTGCCGTCTTTTGCGAGGACCCGGTTTATTAGGGGCGTAAGATAACTTATGTGCATGAAACTGTCCTAAGAAACGTTGAATGAATGGTGTGAAAACTAATATGGCTAGAAGGGAGCTGACTATTGAGATGACAAAAAGAGAGATGTATGGAAGAATAAGAAATTGTGCACCGACCCCAAATAAATTGGTTAAGGACAAGAGGGTGACGATGTGGGTAATGCATCTGCCTCCTTCTGTGAGACCGTGACGGTCCAGAAGGAGGCCGCGTGAAGAAGGCATCGGGTAATATGCCGAAACCCCACCTACGCCATTTAATGCAGGCGAGCTTTTGGAAACTCGGGTGTTCAGAGTGCGGACTCTGATTGCCCACAGAGTGATTCCAGAGAATACGGCGAGACAGTGTTCACAGCAAGGCTCGAGGAGACCCCTTTATAGTCTCCTAAGGGATGTGCCCTAGCAGGCGTTGCACAGAACGGGTTCCGGAGTGGTCTTTTAATAGGTAACGGGCCCCTTCCATGTGTTGACTGACGGTCATCACCGGGGTGGTTTTAGTGAGGCAATCCCACACTCCCAGGTCTTTTCTCCAAAATTCCAGGCACCTTTTGAAGTTTTCCCCACAAAAAATGCAAGTGCAACTTCTTGAGCACTTATGGTGCAACGGAAAGATGTGGTCATATTTTAAGAACCGGCTCTGCCCATGGCAATGAACTAGTTTCTCTAAAAAAAAGAGAAAATTAAAAAAAAAATTGACCTGGAAAGGTCAACAAAAGGACGGAAGGTCAAGGGCTGATGATAACTTTGTATGGAAATACAAAGTTATCATCAGCTGATCAATATACCTAAGGGAGGTAAAAAAAAATTGACCATTTCCTCAGGTTTTCTAGAAGAAAGTTGTTCATATCGATGGGCAGATGCAGAGTTCTTAAAATATCAACTAAGCCTATCGCAGTCCACTGCTGGACATAGGCCGCTACCAGGCTGCGCCACAACACCCTGTCCTCCGCCTTTCGCATCCAATCTATCCCAGCCACCTTCTTAAGGTCGTTGGTCCATCTAGCTGGGGGGCAAGGCACGTATCGATACGTGGTCTCCACTCCAGGACTCGTCTGCTCCATCGGCCATCGGTCTTTCGACAAACATGACCAGCCCACTGCCACTTCAGTTTGCTTATTCTGCAAGCTACGTCGGTTACTCCGGTTCTTTTCCGGACAACTTCATTCCTGCTTTTATCCTTCAAAGAAACTCCTAACATAGTCCGCTCCATAGCGCGCTGAGCAAACTTGAATTTGTGGACCAGCCCGACCGTCAGTGTCCACGTTTCGGCACCGTATGTCATAACGGGCAGGACGCACTGGTTGAAAACCTTAGTCTTCAAACATTGTGGAATAGGGGACGAGAAGACATGACGTTTTCCAAATGCTGCCCAACCCAGCCGGATCCTTTTGTCAACTTCTTTCTCAAAATTGTGTCTACCGAGCTGGATGATTTGCCCTAGGTAGACATACTCCTTCACAACTTCGAGAAGCGACCCTTCGATGCGGATTGGACTCGGTACGACATGTGTTTCGTCTTGTCCAAATTCATCCCGAGGCCATACCGCCGCGAGGCTCCATTTAGGCTGTGCAGCATCAGGCTCTGTTCCGCTGTCTCTGCCATTATGACGATGTCATCGGCAAAGCTAAATAAAACCACACCTTCACTCTTAAAATATAACCACACCTTTTTATTCTATGGACTGAAATTCAGTACGTTCACTGAAGATACTCGCAAGTGGGTCACTCGCGCCCATTTTCAGTTTATGTGTAGTAACTTCCAATCCGCATTGCGCTTGCGTGGTGGATTACGGCCCACACCCTCTCATAGAGATAAGGCGTGCGCCCCAGCAGTGGGGACATTAAAAGGCTGAGATGATGATGACGATGATGAACTTAAAATTATCAATGCGTATCACCCATGATAACGTGAGCTAATCCTTCTGAATTTGTCTACTGCATGACGTTACCCAAAATTAATGAAAACGCACCGTCTTCGTCGAAATAATTCATCTTTTCAACAGCTGCTTTTGCTCAACGATATGCTCCCAGCTCTCTTGATTGATTAATTGTGGTTATTTCACTTTGACTTAGCAAAACGGTAATTACTGTATCCTTCAAGATTATTCAGGATGGTTAGTTGGACCTCTTAGTTTGATTGGCTTAGAATCTATACTGAAGTGGCTTTAAGTGAGGTAAAATGGTTTTTTCCTATGTTTTTAACATACTTTTCTTAACTTCACCTGTAATTAATTATGTAAAACTAGCTGCGCCCCGCGGTTTAACCCGCCTAGGCCGGAATAAAAGGCAGCCCATATGTTAATCCAGGCTATAAGCTATCTACATACCAAATTTCATCCATATCGATCCAGCCGTTTGAGCGTGAAGAAGTAACAAACGTACACACTCACAAACTTTGATATTTATAATATTAGTATGAAGTATGATAATCATAGACGTTAAATTAGACCCATTTCTTGGTTTGTAATGGTTTTGTAATTTTGCATACAGGTTTAGTTTGGATGACAGTGCATAGTTGGCTGATATAAAAATAATAAAATAAAATGAAAAAAAAATTAATTCAGATTTTTTTCAAATCTGAATTCAACTGTAAAGCTGTAAAAACTTAAATTCTAGTGTTAGTAGTTAAAAAAATATGATTTATAATTATTTTCTAATGTGGGTGTTAACCCAGTGCTGGATGTATCGCGTGTCCAGCCTATTCGCAATAACGGCCGCAAACATCGTGAAAACCGTCAACGTGTGCGTCCGCAAACATACCCGACGCATTGCACCAGCGCGGCAGCCCCAACAACGTCCTGAACGGATTGTAATACTGGACGCACAGGGCGCTGAATGATCTTTGCGTATAATGAGCCCACAAGGAGCACGTGTATAGTAAATAAAAAACATAAGGCTGAGGGCTGTCCAACTTGTGGTTGAGCACGTTCAGGATGATGTTGGCACTCCCACGCGTGCGGAACATCAGCGAAGCGATGCGGCGCCGCAGCACAGTGTGAAATCCGTCTGTGTGCGCGTGTGCAAACATCGCAGACGCACTACAGTAGCGTAGGAGCATCACCAGCACACTGAACGCGTTATTATATTGTATTCGGAGAGCGTTGATGGCCCGCTGCTTGTAGTTGACCCACAGATTGCAGGTGTAGAGTGTTTGGCAGAATGCTTTAAACAGAGTGATCTTAACCTCTAATCTACACCTCGCAAATCTGCGTGCCAACATGTTACAGCGGACCGCCAGCGCTCTCCTCTCCCTTATAGTGACAGTGTGTGTGTATAGTGTCAGTGTAGTTAGTGTGTAGTGAGTTAGTGTGTCTTTCTTTCCTTATAGTGACGTACAATGCGCTCTAAACAGTGTTATTTTGACTTGTTATGTCATTCTATATTCAATAAGACGGACTCCTAAAAAAAATATCGAACATGAATTCCCATCATATCGGTATCAAATAAATGGATTTGCTGAGAAAAACACGGAAAACAAAATGACGTCACTCTAAGAGTGTTTTAACTTTTTTGTAACTATAATATTATTAGGAACGTATATTTGTTGCGGACGGATTCGTCCAGCTGAAAAACCGTGTAAATAAAACAGAAGAGTATTTCCCGTCAAGTACCATTAGATCAATACCCTTTTTTTAGAGGATCCGTAAAAAATATTTAAAAACACAAAAAATGCTTTCAAAACCAAAGAAAAATGCTTTATTCCGTCAATTTTTGACTTTTTTGTGATTAGTCCTTTTAAACGTAAACCTTCAACGCTTTTATATCTTGCTCTTTACTTTAACTTTTTACTTAAGCAAGACGAACATTGCGGTGGTCTATTTGCTGTAGCTTGAAAGCCAGCCAATGTTTGTTGGATAAACAGTTTGACATGCAAGCAGCGTAAGTCGAGGAACAAGCGAAGCTGGAGCCACTTATTCGTTCACTATGCTCCCCGCATCCGGTATCGGGTAACTTAAATAAGTTGGTTAGGGTTGAAAACTGAAAGATAATGTTAATATTCATCTTCATCTTCCTTTTAATGTCCCCACTGCTGGGGCACAGGCCTCATCTCTGTGAGAGGGTGTGGGCCGTAATCCACCACGCGAGCCCAATGCGGATTGGTGGATGTCACATGTCTTCGAATTGTTGGTTCTAGGACATCTCGGTTTCCTCACGATGTTTTCCTTCACCGTTTTGAGAGCAGTGCAGTAAAACCGGAATAGCTAACTAGTTGAAATTTTCACAGAATACGTTGGTACGTACGTTACAAGTTCTAGTAATCATTTTATTGTGATTTGTGTGTCTTTTGTGTGCACTGAATAAATGTTTTATCTATCTATCTAGTAGAACGGAACTCTTAGTGCTCGAGGCTGACTCGCACTTGATCGTTATTATTTTTTTCACAGAATTTGTGAGCAGTAAAACTTCCGTCCGTCCGACCGTCCGTCATAAAAATTGGGTGACAATTTTTTTGTTTCCGTATGAAAAAATAACCGTAGCTACCAAAAAACCACCTAGTCCCAATTAATCGCTTTTCCGAATTTCAGTTTTCCCCATGGAGCAGCTATTCCCTACCTTTGGGCGACGTGTGATGATCCAAAAAAACACACAATAAAATGAATAAAAAACTGTAATAGGAGCTCCCTTGAATACTTTTGAAAAATGGTAGTTTTTGTGCACGGAATTTATTGAAGAACTAGCACTTCCCCCGCGACTTCGTCCGCGTCGATATCAAAAATTTATAGCCTATGACATTCACAAATAACGTGGCTTTCTATTGGTAAAAGAATTTTCTAAATCGGATCAGTAGATCCACAGATTACCCCCTACAACCTCAAAACTTTACTTCTATATAATATTAAGTTTATATAGTACAGATGAAATGATAAATTCGATTGTTTGATCTTTATTATTACATTATAAAAGATCACCCGCATATCCCGAAAGAGTGGAAGTGCTTGATGCATTTCACTAGCAAGTTTTGATGGCCCATGCAATAAGGGACCAATTCTCAGACTTGTTATAATATTTGCCCGATGTCTGGGCATACAAGCAGGTCATTGTGGCCACTGTAGGTAGGTTCCTCCTACTATCTATAGATCATCAAGGCAGTTACCACATCAGTCTGTAAACTTCCACTTCTCCTTCAAATGACCGCTACAATGAGAGGTTAAATGAAAATTGCCAAAACGCCTTCACGATCGTAGCTTGCTAAAATTGTAATGACGTAATATACGAGTAACTCACGCGTTCCGATCGAGACCCTATTTTTTGCCGAGTACACTTAATTTACGTAACAGTATATTTAGGTTCTCCTAAACCAACAAACGCTAACCCTAAATATTTAGTCCCTAAACGAAACTAAACCAAGCAAATATAAACATTGGTTCTAAGTACACTCATCGCGCCAAGTTTTTGTGATACCCTGACCAAAGTCGGCGATAGACGTGGAACTTCGGGAAAGTTCGTGAAACTTCGCCAAAGTTCGGACGTTTCGAGAACAATAAAAGTTGTTACAAGTTAGAAGACTAATCTAGACGCTTTAGTTCGATGTTAGTATTTATTGTTAATGCTGTTCGCGGGAACTTTGACGTTTCTCTTTCTTTGGTCCTTCGACCTTCAAGCTAAGTTAGGTCTAGAGTTGGGAAATAACTTTCTTTTGGGTCGAAATGAATGGATCACTTGTATCTAAGGATATAATTATAAATTCTTACTTTTTTTATTTGTCAGGAAATAAAAGTCGATACAATGAAATGGTCTTTCTCGGTCGTTATTTATAGGACTTTAGAGTTAGCCGCAGTACATTGTTGGTTACTTTTATGTGTGAAACACAGTTTGTAGCCCAGAAGTAAAAGTTTATTTCTCTAAACGTTACAGGATTCGTACAAATGTTGGAGATAATAATAGAGTGTCGTGTAACCACAAACTAATACATTATAACTTTTTGATAAACAATCCACACACACATTTTATTTCAGTCCAAGGTCAAGTCCAGGTCAGACAAAGTGTTATTGGGTTTTTCAGCCTGTGAACGTATCCCCTTCGAAAGAACTGTAAAATGTCCATAGTAACATTTCTATTTAATTATGAACAATACTCGGAGAGGAAGGTACTTACGGCAATTATGCTGTTGAGGCTCGTGCCGGCTCCTGCCTCCATTGCACTGACAGTTGATATCTTGTCTAATGTTTTGATAAATGAACAATTAATTGTTCTGGGACGTCCTTTTATGGATGTATTATACCGGGGTTAACACAGCCTGAAATTTCTTAGAAGGTAACAGTCAGGAGTCTGGATTGGTTTCCAACTAATGGTAACAGGCTTACTCTCTATCACATGAGACTGAAACCGTGCCCATTACGGGTTGATAGATGTCTCACGTCTTCGATTTTTTAGTTCTAGGACAAGCCGGTTTTCTCTCGATGTTTTTCTCTCTCTTCATCGTTTTAAGGGCAATGATGATGAAATAATTTACACAAATTAAAGCGCCTGCCTGGACCTGAAACTCGTAAGTCACGGCAATTAATACTGGGCCAAACCTGCTCTTTATTTTAGGTAAAGCATTAAATTCCTGTTCTTAAAATAATATGTTCTTTATCCAATAAAATAGCCACAACAATTCACATGTCGTTAACCCTAACTCAATAATCCTTCTAAAAGTAACCCTCACTCTGAATCCCAATACACAGCAGAAAGTTAAAAATCCGTGGGCAAAAGATTCTAAACAAACCAAGTAGGTACATTAATATGGCCGCAAACTGTAGACCCCTGTGGATAAAGATATAGAGCGTGGAGACACACAATGTTGATGAGCAGACTAGGTTCGAACCAAAGACCTGGTTGTGTTGTGGCCACTTGTAAGTCGCGGCAATTAACACTGGACCACACCTGCTCTGCTATGTAACTACAGTTTGTTGACACTAATGAGAGGCTATCATCCAAGAGCTCCTACATTCAAACCCAGCGAAGTCACGAACCGAACTACAATCAAGTTAGCTCAAGTGTACATTAGTGTTATTAGGGACTAGTTGCTAGTCTCTAATTTAATAACACTCACTCTAACTAGAGATTAATGTTGACGAAGTAGGTACTCGTATGTTTGTGCTACTGTCTATAATATGTATAATTATTTATTAACTATATTAGATGACAATCGTAAGCTTTTGCGAAGCATAGTGGAGCAGCTACGCCAGTAGTATTATTGCTGTTAAAGGTAGCCGATTCGTCGTTGCCTATCATCCTATCCTTCTTTCTACCATCCTATATCTATTTTATTTGCAATATTGAAATGTTAAATAAATTATATGAATTATTATTTTTAAATAAGTGACATTTTATGATTGTTTCTAATTTAATTTTTTTTTTTTTTTGACTTTGCCAATTTAATTTGTATGTAATCTATCTGTATGTAATAATGAAATTGTGTGTTGTGTTTTGTCTTAATTTTATTTATTTTTCTAATAATTTTTAATTAATGTACCTAATGCTGTTATATGATCCAAGTAGTTGATTGAAATAAAGGAATTGAATTGAATTGAATAGGGAGCGTGCAGGAACTATAGATGGCGCCACATAAATGTCAGTGTCAATTGTCAAGTATTTCTACAGTACAAGTTGCGGATTTCACTCAATAGATGGCAGTATACTCTACGCGTGCTGCATGTGTGCATGATGCGTGTGTGTATACATATATGACACGGAAATGATAATGACAAGTTTTTATAGGGTAAAAGTTTCAAATTTACTCCACTAGATGGCACAGACTACGCCGTGCAAGTTCCCTATACTTCTTCCTACCACCCTATACTTCTTCCTACGATCCAATATTTCTTTCTACTTGCCTATTCTTCTTCCTATCATCCTATCCTTCTTCCTACAATCCTACTCTTTTTCCTACTATGCTATCCTTCTTTTGACTATGTTATCCCTCTTTCTACCATCCTACCCAACTTCCTACCATGCTATCTTTCTTCCTGCCATCCTATCCTTTTCTCTACCATCCTTTCCTTCTTCCTACCATCCTATCCTTTTCTCTCTGATGATTACAATGATTTTTCTACCGTCTATATCATGCCTCAAAGACTGAACGGATTTGAATGAAGCTTCGCACACGGGTAGCCTATGTCCTGAAATAACCCTAATTCAGGACATAGACTTCAGGACTTTAGGACAGGACTTTTATCCTGTTAGTCTAGTTTCTTTGGAATAATTTCTTACTTTAACGTGGGTGGAACCGCTGGGAGAAACTTGCCTAGTAATAAGTTTACACAAGATCTGGATTTCAACTAGATTCCAGCACACTTAAGTTGCTTGGGTTTTCTTTGCACTTTATGTGTTAGTAGTTACATTGTATATTTGTGTCAGTATAATGCTGTTACTGCAGCGGGGCAATATGGCGGTATGGCTAGTTTACAGCCCTATTAACCGGGGACATAGCTTCACTTCTGTTTTTACTTGTAATGTTTTTCGAGAGTTTGTATGTATGTTCGTATGTCTATTTATTTGGCACACCCTGTAGTCTAAACGCCTATATTATAGAATGTGAGTGCAGAAGTAACATAGGCTGTATAAATAATTAAAAAAAACCATAAAGTCCAATTGAGAACCTCCTCCTTTTTTTCGGTTAAAAAGAAACAAGATGGCGGCCGCCATTTGGTAAATGACGTCGTATTTTTTTGTAACAGAGTCATGTGGGTAACAAAATAAGGGACTCGAGGAGTCGATTCCTAAAAATGTGTAATTCACTCAAACTATGGAAATAAAAAAAAATACGTTTCTTAAAACCCGACCGCGAAAAATGACTATTTAGTTCCAAACAAATTACTTTTCAAACAGTCTGATTCAGTTGGTAGAGTCAAATCTGTGATTGAACTAAAATAAGGTGACTTATTTGAAATTTTTAACACAAGTCAATTTTTTTAGTTATCAGTAAAGTACAAAAATGGTCGGAAGACACACCCTTTGAGAGCCCAGACGAACTGAAAATCAATCAGCAAAAACGACTGAACAGTTTTGGGACTGCTACGTGATATTTCGGTAGCGCATGTCATTTTAACGACAATCGTAATCGCTGATACGAGTAGAAGCTGTCCCTTGTGTGATTCGAAAATACATACCTACAAATGGGGTCAATTGGAACTCAGGGGTGGTTAGCAACAAAATTTAGATTATGATTTTCACTTTGACACCTTAATATTGGTTTCTAGCAAAGCACCAATTTATTTTTATGACAATTCATGAATAAATTTGTGTACTTAAATGCTGCAATTTCAAAATAAGTGAAAAAGCCCTTCAAAGTTTTATTTCTATTCAACCTTTTTTTTTTTGGGTCGGAAAATCATCAAATAACTTCTCTCGTTCTGGGTGACAGTGGGCAGGCATCGGCCTTAGCGGGCACCGTCAATAATTAGTGCTGTCATCTCTTTGAGGCGCGTGTGGAACACACTGCAGGCTGTCGTACAAATGCAGGAGAGAGCGCCGGACCAGAGATTGGTTCAAGCTTATAATAATAATTTAAACGATATTGATATATTTGCCTTATCTAAACATAAATTTAAAAACTTTTTTACAAAAAAGTAGAACCGACTTCCAAATTCTTGTAAAAAAGTTTTTATTTTTCACTTTTTAGTTGTGGTTCTCCATTAAAGTGTGGTAACACTATGTAGACATATGATTGCAGCAATCGCAGTTGATTTGCTGTCATTTTTTGAAGAGTTTCATTCTCTTTCTCCGAAAGTCATCATCAGATCTCTATGAAATTTAAATGGGACCATTTCGAAATAAAGCCCTTTCGAACAAAAAAAAAGAATTTTGCAAATCCGATTATAAATGACCACCACACCACTTCTTAATTCAATGCAATCCTTTCACTGGTTGACTACAAGTGACAATAATCACGACCTCTGCCATCCCAAACCCAACTTTCCTCCCCCACATCAAAGTTTCATATCCTATAACATTTGTGTCAGTAGTACCTATTGTGTAATTTATGACTTGAGAGCCAGCAGATGGCGCTGAAGATGCAGCTGACCTGAAAGCGCTTGTCCAGTTTACTGTTGGACGTAATAAACTGGAGATTGCTGGAGTGACTTCCTTTATTATTTTGTTTGGAAGTGTGTTACACTGTGAAGTTAGTTTGGTAACACATTACAGTGTGCCTGTCTGTCCCGAATAGGTGGCACAAGATAAATATATAGATAATCCACGTTTTTATGGTTAAATTAAGGTAGGTACTTATTTAGGTCTCATGTAACCATCATCATATGTTCCATCTGCTGGGGCACAGGGCTCCTCTCTGTGAGAGGGTGTGGGCCGTAATACACCACGCGGGCCTAATGCGGGTTGGTGGATGTAACATGTCTTCAAATTTTTGGTTCTAAAAAATGTTGGTTGCCGGATGTGGCACACAAAACACAAAACAAGAGCAAGCATGAGAGCGCAAGAGCAACTTCACAACAACACACCCACATACTCGTCACTCACATACTCGTATACAAGATACCCAGACCCGGAAAAACTATCTGAAGGCCATACAAATATTTTTCCCATACGAGAATCTAACCCGCGACACGCAGCGCAGCAGTAACCGCTCAACCACTCTACCAATCCTGCCGTCAAATAAACCTAACTTGCTGAATATTTTTATCCGAATTGATAAAAATTACAAACTGGAACATTTGAACCAAACGTTCTAGTAGTACCAACTAATATTAACCTCCCTTTATGGCAATTAGCAGATAAATAAATCACTTAGTAGTACCAGCGAGTACCACTTGGACAAATTAGTGCCAGTGCGGTGCAGAGTAGATTTATTACTCCAGGTGCACTTTGCACTCCTGGTACTTGCTAGTGGTACTAATCGGTGCTAATGAGAGCTCGAATTTGGTTGAATTTGCAGATCTTAGTTTTGAGTGTGTGGATTATTCATTTAGTTGTGTTCAAGTTAAGTGGATATTGTTTTGTGATGCGAAGTCAAGTGGATATAAATATAGGATACTAATTATTGAAGTGAAAACTTCTTTAGGCGCGTTGGGCATTTTTGAGATGGCAAAAAAACAATTGAACTCGTGACCTGTTACCGACACCGCTACGAGAGCCGCTATGAGAGCTACGCGTCGTAGCACTCGTAGCGGATTGAAGTGAAAACTTTTTAGGCGCGTTGGGCATTTTTGTTCAAGTTTTCACTTCTGTCGGCACTCTTGGAGTGCCACTGTTTTTTTTTTCTTTAGGGGGCTTATGTGTTCCTTATTTCCACCTACATAGGGTGTAACGGAAATCGAGTTGTTGACTATAAAAATCTTTTTAGTCCGTCAGTAAGATTACCAAAAAATCTTGGACACGTATTTTTCTTTGTCACTGAATAAGTGTGCGTAGTCCCTTAAACATAAATTAAGACGGTACTGTGCGTTGAAATTTCGCATGACGTCACACTTGAGTTAAAATTGTAGCACTATTCACTCAAAAGTGACGTAACAAGTCCCCACTCCTGAACTTTGATGCGTTTTATCTTTGTAATTTTTCATTGATTTGACAAAGCAAAAATTACGTATCCAATATTTTTTAACCGACTTCAAAAAGGGGAGGTTGTCAATTCGGATGTTTGTATTTTTTTTTTTATGTATGTTCGGGCATAACTCCGTCATTTATTGACGGATTTCCAAAATTCTTTTTTTGTTCGAAAGGGGTTGGTTTCGAAATGGGACCATTTAAATTTCATATAGGTAGATCTGAGGACGAGTTTTGGAGACAGACAATGGAACTCTTCAAAAATAGACAGAAAATCAACCGCAATTGTTGCGATCTAATGTCTATGTATTCTTAACACAGTTTAATAGTAAACCACAATTAAAAAGTGAAAAATATTTTTTTTTTTACAAAAATAAAACCCTTCAACCCCCGCGGCCAAATCCGGGTTGTCAAATTGAACCCCGACGACAACCCGGGTTGACAGCCGATTTTTTTTTTTTTTTTTTCTCTTTAATATTTTTTTATTTTTGTCCGACTCACCAGTGAGTCGCAGGGCTAAAAGTGCAAATAACTTTAATTTCGGAAGTCGCTGTCAAAAGGCTAAGACACAAAACCAGAAACATACGGATATATAATTATTATTATTGTACCCTGAAATCATCCCTATACTTAGTTGGTCATATTTCAGGTAGGTACTGCTTAACATGACCACACATTTTCGTTTCACTCTGTATATGTGAAACTTTTACTCTGTTATGTAATAGTTGTTTCGTATAAACTCCGAACAGAGTAAGTTGAGTTGGGTAAACCTTACTAATTCAATAAATTATCACAGTGAACCAAATTACAGCTCTTAGCAACATGATTTTTCTGCGTGTAAGAGGTATTTTTCTTATGATTTCACAATTTAGCCACGAGCAAAAAAACCTTTCTCCATCTTACAAGCTGAAGAATATAAATGACATCGTGAAAGATCACGACTTCAGAACGAACCGATATTTAGCGATATCTAAGTACATCTCTCCCGCCGCGGGCTCTCCGCAAAATGAACAAAAATCACCGACTGCCAAGTTTACTTTTTACTAACTTGAAGTATCGAAAAGGGGTGGAGAGGCTGATATAGGACGGAAAAAAATATGGATGACGCTTTATAAATGCAAGACTTGCTTTTTACTATATTTTATTTATTATACGGACGACTTGTTCGTCAACTGCACATTGTACATTCAAACCCTATGTGGTTTGTAGTATTGTGTATTGTTTGTAGTATTCACTTTATAAATTCCACTGAGCAGAAATTATGTTTTATTTCTTTTAACTTATCTTGTGTCGAAATGAGTTAGAAGAAAACTGATGCTAACTTAGCAAGGTTAAAAGTAAGATTCCATAATCCATAGTTATAACAGATTATTAGAAATGCGTAAGTAACCGTGTCTGTCTGTCTCTTTGTTACATTTTCACGTCTTAACGGATTTAAATAAAACTTGGCACACGGGTAGATCATATCCTGGAATAAGACAAAGTATACTTTTTGTACCAGTAGTTGCCCAAGCGTGTAAATAGCCGTGGGTCTCTGCGGATGTAGAACAGTAAATACGACCAAGCACTTGGAGGGAATGCTGGCCCAAAATTGCCTATATTTGTCTGTATAACTTCAAGTTAGGAGTGGTCGGCAGCAGTCGGCGAATGTGGCCCTACTCACAATTTGTAAAACAAGTGGTACCTTACTTTCCGGGCTGTTCTCGATGGTTGCACGTCGAATTGTCGAGTGGCCACTCGTTCTCTTCACACCAACACTCCTGATTATGCTTGTTCAGTAGTTAACGGACGCGGTAAATATGGGTTATTTATTATTCCCGGTGGATCCCCAACGTTTACGGGATTTACTCGGGATTTTAGCGTATTTGCGGGGACGATATTATTTTAAGACATTAATTTAGTCTGCGGTGAGATGCGCGCTGTGCCTCGCGGCGTTAGACACACACACACACTGACGTCAAACTGACGCGACGTCGACTGTTGCATTTTAAATTGTCTATACCTCGCGTAAAGCCGGCCACTCACGTCTGTCTGACAAATTAAAGCGAGACACACACGCGACGTGATACCAACCCCACCCAACTTGCAGAGTGGCGGCAACTCGCCACACCATGCTCCCCGCCTTGAAAGGTCCAGGAGCTTTCAAAAGCTGCTAATCTATGCGGAGCGAGTGAGGTTCAAGAAGCGGTGATGATATGTAAGCATTAACTCGTTGAAGAGCTTTGAGGGAAATCCAAGCAGCAGTCCGAAACACCATCGCATTGATATAATGCTCGGGAAAAATAATTATCAGTGTCCTAAGAATGAATTGCGGTTTGACTTGACTATGGTAAGTCGAATAAACTAAATTACAACTATGTAATGGCGTACCATTGGAACGTATAATATGAACCTTAAACTAAATTAAACTAAATTATGTAGTAATAATAATTTATTGAGTTGGCAAAGGATACAACTTAGTGACAGGACGTTTATACGTGCCTGACGCGGTTTTTATTGAAGCGACTCGAATTACACCATCCGATCCCGGAAAAACTTCCTCTATGATACCTAATGGCCAAGTCAATGGAGGTACGTTATCTTGACCCAAGAGAACGACAGTACCTATCTCTATAGGGCGATCGGGAGTGCACCACTTCTGGCGAACTTGCAGCGTGTGCAAGTACTCAATTCGCCATTTATTCCAGTAGGATAACACAAGTTGATCCAAGAGCCTTTTGCGGTTGTTTAGGTTTTTAACAGAACTATGACTATGTAGTCTGTTTGTAAATTTAAGAATGTACATAAATACACGTAACAATTTATTCCATGAGCAAACACGGTCAGCTATAGTATCTAAAATACGCGGTTCAGTATTCGAAGTTTCTACAAGAAAAACCTTTGATTCAAACTCCGGCAATGTTTCACATTGAGCAGGAGAGAACTTTAAAGGCCACTCGCTCATGGGCTGATGGAGCCATGTGGGGCCGTTCCACCACAACGAGTGTCTTATTAAATCCGACGGCAGCATGCCGCGAGACAGACAATCGCTAGGATTCTCTTTCCCGGACACGTGACGGAAACAAGCGGCAGGTAAGTTTTCCTGTATTTGAGCAATGCGGTTGCTGACAAAAATAGACCATCTATGGGGAGATGAGTGGATCCACGAGAGAGCTATGGTGGAGTCCGAGAAAGCGTGGACACCTGTAATAGGTACACGAGCGGAAAGTTTTTCCTTGACTACGCGAACAAGTTTAGATAGAAGTAAAGCGGCGACCAGTTCTAATCGAGCTAGCGTTGTTATTTTAGCGGGGGAGACTTTGGACTTTGCACATAAGAGTCGGACAGTGATATCACCAGTAGGGTTGGTAATGTGTAAATAATACAACAGCCATAACCAGTAAAGCTGGCGTCGCAAAAGGCTACGATGTTCACTACAGCTTCTCTAAAGACGCCAATGTGGCGAGGAACCTTTAGAGAAGAGAGTGAAGGAAAATCGCGCGTAAAAGCGGCAAAGCGATTTGTGATAGATTCCGGTGGAACCTCATCCCATCCTACTTTAGCTAACCAAAGTTCCTTGATTAATACCTTCGCGTACAGCACAACGGGTCCTACAAGGCCCAGTACGTCGAACAAGCGGGCAACTAGCGATAGAATCGCGCGCTTCGTGCATTTATCATCCACGGGGATTGTTGTCAAAGAAAAATAATCATCAGCGGGTTCCCAGGTTAATCCAAGGATTTTGAAATTATGGACATCATTATCCATGCCAGAAAAATTAACTGGTAAGCGGTGAGACTCTGGGAGAATCTCTAATAAAGCGGGTGAATTGGTAGCCCATTTGACTAAGTCAAAGGAACCTTTTACCTTCATTAAATCAATTAAATCGCGGGATAGACGCATAGCTGTCTGTTCGTCCGAAACAGAGTAGACGTAGTCGTCCATGTAAAACTGAGTTTCTACCAATTTAGAAGCCTCAGGAAAGCGGTCGCTTTGCTCACACGCCAAGTTACGCAATGTGCGCATCGCTAAATAAGGACTAGGTTTTAGTCCGAAGGGAACGCGGTTAAAATGAAAGGTGCGAATAGGCTCACCTTTGCTAAAACGATACAAGATTCGTAAATATTTGCGGTGGTGCTCTCTTACACCGATACGCAAGAACATTTGTTTTATATCCGCTGTCATCGCGACAGGGAATGTACGAAAATCAAGCAATAACAAAAACAAGTCTGCTTGCAAATTAGGTCCGACATGCAAAATGTCATTGAGCGACAACCCTGAGTGAGTTTTGGCGCTAGCGTCCAAAACCACTCGAATGCTGTCCTTGTCCGGTCTAATGACGGCATGATGCGGTATATAATAACCCTCCTCTGTCAATTCAGAGTCGGGCACTTCCGCTAAATACCCCTGAGTTATATAATCCGCGATAGTTTTATTATAATTCTCGCGTAGGGTCGGCATTACCGTGAACTTACGCTCGAGAGCAAGTAAGCGCCGATGGGCGTAACCGCGCGAGCTACCTAGCTCGCTGGGTGAGCGCGCAAAAGGTAGATCGACAAAATATCTGCCGTCTTCAAATAAGACTGAAGAATTAAAATTATTTTCACACTCTAATTCGTCCGGACTAATAAAACGTTGAGATAGAATTTCCTCTAGCTCAAAAAACTTATGTAAATTTGACTCGACTTCAATGTCGGCCTGCGCGGTAAACGAAGATGCAATGTGTGTCACATCACTACTACAACAATCAATATCACCCATAAGTACATAACCGAAGCTAGTCAGTACAGCAGGGGGCGCGCGGGTACCTGAATCGACCCTGTCTCCCAGGTAAATAAAGGGGAACAATTGTGCTCCAAGCACAAGATCTAGTCCGCTCGGAACATTCCAGAGCGAGTCGGCGAGCTGCAAGTTACTTAAGTATGACATGTTATCATTGTTATGTAACCTAATTAATTTCGCGGGAAGTCTATCTGTAATACAATCAACAACTAACGCTTGTATCGAAAACTTCGTATGAGGATCAAACCGAGATTCTATGTTGAGATGAATAAAACCGTGTATTGGTTTCGATGACATTCCAACGCCTTGTAAAAATGAATTGCGTAATTTAATTATGGGTAAGTTCAAACGTTTACAACAGTCCACAGTAATTAAATTATTTTGCGATCCGTTATCTAGTAGGCACCGAACCACCTCCTTATCTCTGATGTCGCTATAGTATGCATATAACTGCGCGGTCGCTAGCAAAATGGTTGACCCAGTTTTAACAGCTGTAGTGAGCGAAACAGATGTATCCTTAGTAGGCGCTTGCGGCTCGGGCGATAATGACTCATGTTTTTCTCGGAAATGTAAGAGAGAATGGTGGTTCTTCTTACAAATTTTACAAACGTTACGTGACTTACATTTAACCAAAGAATGGGATAGACTTAAACAGTTTATACAGCCACGTTTTGCTTTTATAAATTCAAAACGTGCAAGCGGTGTTCTAATATTTTTAAACTGCGGGCAATAGAACAGCTGATGTCGTACGTCATCCTTATCGCACAACGTACATTTGCCATTCGAAACCGGTTCATTACGCGATACGAATGACTTAGCGGTATTATTTTTTGTTTGATGATTAACTGAACTAGACTTAGCGCGCGGTTCCGTCTGTAAATTATTACCGTATGAGCGTTGTATTACCTTAACATATGCTTGCATGAATGTTATAAACTCCGCAAAGGAAGGTAATTCTTTTTCACTCACACGTGATTCAAACTGTAAGACAGTTTGCGCGTCAACCTTTCTTAAACCACAGTGTAATAAAACAAAATCCAGTAAGTCTGGAATGTCTAACTGCTTCAAGGCTGCGACGGACGCTGAATATCGTTCCACAAAAGTATTGAGGCTCGCGGCATTTCCGGCGCATTGTTTAATATCCAGTATATTATTGAGATAATGAATCCCTAAACTACGCTTATCTTGATACCTTTTAACGAGACTGTTCCACATAACGTTGTATGTATCACCTGTAGGAACAATGCCCGCGGTCAGCTTCAAGGCATCATGAGTCAACTTACTGATCAAGTACTGGACACGCTGCGAGTCAACCAGATCGGTATTTAAATGAACATTACTTCGAAACATTTCATAAAATATGGGCCAATTTTCCGCTTTACCATCGAACGTTGGCAAATCTATGGGCGGTAATTTTATCCGAGTACCCAGTTTGTGTTCCGATGTTTCGTTTTTCGAAAGTATGAGATTACGTTTATATTTAATATTAGAATATAAGTCTTCAATAGAATATAGACTCGAATAGTCTGGTGCGGTTTGGTCAATTTCGAATTGCAATTCATTCATTTGTTCTACTATTTCCTCAAATTTGTTATATTGCTCAGTAATTGTTTCTGACTGCGCTAAGAATGTCTCATTTGAACGTGAATCATAGTTCGAGATGTTTCTGGAATCATTATATATGCGATTAACTCGCTCGAAAATCATTTGTTTTTTAGCGGTAAGCTGAGCCAATTTAGCTTCTTGCTTGCGGGACGCCATTTTGGGGGCACTAATAAAGTTATGTGCCTACCTACTGTAATGACTTGTACTTAATTTGTACTGAATTTTACTGATGCCTATCCAGGCTCGAAAGGACCATCTAATGGAGTTGCCCAAGCGTGTAAATAGCCGTGGGTCTCTGCGGATGTAGAACAGTAAATACGACCAAGCACTTGGAGGGAATGCTGGCCCAAAATTGCCTATATTTGTCTGTATAACTTCAAGTTAGGAGTGGTCGGCAGCAGTCGGCGAATGTGGCCCTACTCACAATTTGTAAAACAAGTGGTACCTTACTTTCCGGGCTGTTCTCGATGGTTGCACGTCGAATTGTCGAGTGGCCACTCGTTCTCTTCACACCAACACTCCTGATTATGCTTGTTCAGTAGTTAACGGACGCGGTAAATATGGGTTATTTATTATTCCCGGTGGATCCCCAACGTTTACGGGATTTACTCGGGATTTTAGCGTATTTGCGGGGACGATATTATTTTAAGACATTAATTTAGTCTGCGGTGAGATGCGCGCTGTGCCTCGCGGCGTTAGACACACACACACACACTGACGTCAAACTGACGCGACGTCGACTGTTGCATTTTAAATTGTCTATACCTCGCGTAAAGCCGGCCACTCACGTCTGTCTGACAAATTAAAGCGAGACACACACGCGACGTGATACCAACCCCACCCAACTTGCAGAGTGGCGGCAACTCGCCACACCAATGTCCCTTGGGATATTAAACATGTGGGTGAAATCGCTGGCAGAAACTAGTTGCAAACAAGATACCAATTAAATTAAAAAAAATAACACTTAAAAGAAAAGCGAACATTAAAAAAAAAAACACAAAAGAGCTGTTGACCTTGAAAGGGCTGAACCGATTTTGATAAACACGACATGACTAAGAATCATTGCTGGAAACCTGCTTTCAAATAAAAAATAACCGCATTCAAAACGGTTCACCCGTTTAAGAGCTACGGTGCCTCAGACAGACACACACTCATAGCGGTTACACTTATAACACACCTCTTTTTGCGTCGGGGAAAAGTTGATAGTCCCGACTCTACAGTTTTCTCTATCCAGAATATAAAGTTTAAACTCCATTGAATACAATTGCGATGCTTTTTAAAACGCGTTTGACTTCTCGTTTCAGTAAAAATTATATTCGAAAAGTAATTTTTAAAAGGAAAATCTTGCTTCGAGAGTTTTACGAGACGTTTTCTTTGTTCATTGAGTACTTTGAAGATTTTATGCGTTTCAACTGAGTGAGTTGATGTATTCATAGTCTTTTTATTTTGGTATTGGTAAAAATTTTCGTCGTTTAGTTTAAAGTTGTTATTTTGTCTTTTTAGGGTTCGGTATCCGAAGGGTCCAAAGAAAGCTATTGCTGTCACTCACGTGTCCGTCTGTCCGTCTGTCTGTTTAACCGTCGTCTGTCACACAGGTTTTACAGCCGGGGTTGGAGCTACAGTCTTCAAATTTTCACAGTATAAGCGTCTTGTTGACCGGTATTTTTATGTTGTTGTATGAACTTTGAAGGCAATAGCAAAATAGGTTGAGTCCTTTACGCAAGCCATACTAAAGTCGATTGCCGGAGGGCGCCGACGTAACGACCTCCGGCCGCCATAGGATGTGGCCTGAACGCTAACAGACTCGCTCAACAGCTCTGTTACGTGAACAGCCTAAGGCCCGAGACAGCGGTCTTCTTTGTTACGCGCGCGCCTCTCTCGGTCTGCATAAATTCCAGTCGGGCCAATTCGTAGCTGGGGGGGCAGCGTGATGAAATGCGCAAGCACTTCAGTCCCTCAGCCAAAGGTAGTTGCAGAACACCGTGTAGTTTTAGTCAGAAAGAGTCTCACAGACTCTGCCGCCCATCTCACGGTGGAGAACATTTGTTTTCTTTTAAAAAAAAGGGTGAAGGACATCCATGAGGATTTCATCCACACGATAAAAAAGGCCTTATTAAAGTGACATTTATCGTATTTCTTTATATATTTCTGACTAGTTTCTGCCAGCAGCTTCGCCCACGTGGAATTAGTACTTCTTTCGTATAAACTTTCAACCCCTTTTTCACCCCTTTCAGGGTTGAATTTGGAAAAACCATTTTTAGTGGATACGTACCTACTCTTCACAAAGAATACACTCTTCAAATTTCAAGTCTCTAGGACTAGCGGTTTAGGCTGTGCGTTAATGTGTCAGTCAGTCAGTCAGCCAGGACTTTGAAATTTGTTTATACAGATTCTTAATATCCCTAACACTGAAAATGTTATTGAACCGAGGTAGTAGTGTGGATAATGTTGTCGTGAAAATTATGCCTGGCGTAATGTGTTCAACAGTAGATCACCTCACTTGGCTGCTCACAATGTGCCTCATCAGAAGTCTTAGCTATTTCAATGGATAAGCACTAATAATTTTTACAGCTTAAAAGATTTTTTTGACTGGAAGCATTTTTAATGTAACCTAACTTAAAATTTGCATGCTACGATGTAAGCAGAACATGTATGCTCTGTAATGATTTCTTTTTAAACATCTTATACACCATGTTATAAGCAAATAAATATTATTATTATTCCATTTACTTCTATGTTTTATCTTACAATTTACATTTTAAAATATAAAAAATAGTATCCCACCGGTATCGGGATAGGGTCCAAGCTACCGGTGGTCAGGGCTCCTGAGAGCGGAACATCCTAACTATGCGCGCCGTGTCAAGGAGTACTGCCTTCTGGATCAAGCCCTTGATCCAGCTGCCCAACGAAAGCCTTCTTAGGTGTTCGTTGAGGCTCTTGGCTATTAAACCATTGGCCGTCACGACTATCGGCACAATGACTGCTGTATCCACCTCCCACATGTCGACAACCGCGCGAGTTAGATCAAGATACTTTGTTTGTTTATCTTTTATTATTATTATTAGCACCCAAAGGGGAGGGATAAGGCTATGCTCCGAGATTGCTTGCGTGATCAAATCAGGAATGAAGATATCCGCAGGAGGACGAAGGTTACCGACATAGCCCGAAGAATCCCCAAACTGAAGTGGCAAGGCACTTTTTTTTTCTACTCTAGGAATCAGTCCTGCATTGTGCGTTCACAAACATGTAAACTCACATCAAGACACCCAGACCCGAAACAACTATCTGTAGGCCCTACAAATATTTGTTCTGAGCGGGCATTGAAATCGCGACACGCAACGCAGCAGCCGAGCGCTTAACCTCTGCGCCTACAGATGATCGATGTGGTCAAACTTCCTGGAGTGGCGACCACGTACCGGAAGACGCAGCGTTGGAAGATCTCTCTGGAAATTGTTCTTTCCTTAAGGAAAAAAATCTTTTTCTCAAGATTTTTTTTTTCTGCGTGAAAGGTACCTTATATCCTTTTCGGTGCCTCTAATAAGTACAACGTAGGTTATGCAAAATTTCATGATGATATGTTCCGTAGTTTAGGCGTTTAAAAATAACAAAAAAAATCTTAGCGTCGCATTTATAATTTATATAGGATTTTAAAGGATTTAGATGTTTGTGTTTTCCTTGTTTATATGATCATGCATTTCATATACCACATTTGTAGCTAAACCCGAATGAATAATGCACTCTAGTTCAATACACCGTAAAAAATACAGAGCACCCTGTTCTTATTTCTTGCTATAATGCACTACTTACTTGTCTATCCTTGCACGTGTCGGGTAGGACCACATTCTTAACATTGCGTTGGTACCGCGTTATTACGTACCTTTGGAAAAAAGTCGATTAGAAGTCGGTCTGTTTTTAGGGTTCCGTACTCGACGGGTAACCAACGGGACCCTATTATTAAGTCTCCGCTGTACGTCCGTCTGTCTGCGGGCTGTATCTCATGATCCGTAATAGGTAGACAGTTGAAATTATCACAGAATGTGTATTTCTATTGCCGCTATAGCAACAAATAAATAAATTAAAAATTCTTTTTTTCATTTCTAGTAGGGGAGACCCCTTGGTTCCACGCGCGCCTCAAAGAGATGTCAGCGTCAACTGACGGTGTCCGCTTGAACCTATGCCTGTCTGGGGTCACGGATAAATTCGAAAGAGTTTGGGGGCTCCCCTACTAGAAATGAAAAAAAGAATTTTGTTTTTTTGGCTTTTTTGCTTTATCTTAATAATGGCAACAAGTAGACGCGCACTTAGCCAGTTTTTCTTTTCTTAGGGAAATATTTGCTGATGATATTTTTCTTTGGAATGTTCACGCAACAGCAACACACAAAAGATAAAGAGAAAAGAGACACAAAGATACAGTAAAATTTTTCTGAGCATGCACATACCGAAAGGGTTGGTTTTCATTTGGTACCCCGCAGTGACGTACGGACGAGGGTAAACAAAATTTTATATACTTAAGGTGCTATTAGCTGCTGTGTTTTGCTGCTGGTTTGCTGACCTTGAGTGGTTAGCTTGCGTGATGTGTGCTGAGCTCACGTAACGCCTCGTATTTCCAACCAGTAATAGGACTCGCCCATCAAGGAGCGCTGTCCGAAATTAGACGCATTATTAATTATACATAAAAAAAAACAAGTATTATACTATAACACGTATACTAAAGTATAAATAATTAAAAGATCTGTAAAATGGTGAAGGTTTCAGAAAATACGTTTTATAGTTTTTTGCGTGATTCTCAATTTTTTATCCGCATTAAACATAACTTTACAAATTAATTACACATGTTATAAAAACATAATTTTAAATATTCACCTATCAAATTACGAAGAGAATAGTTTGGAGTAATATGTATTTTTTCAAAGATATAAGACTAGTCATTTAGATGTGATGTTCAATTAAAAATCATTAGAAGTCGTATAACTGCGCCTTAATTAAAAGTGGATTACGGCCTAAACCCTTTCACAAAGAGGAGGCCTGTGCCCCAGCAGTGAGGACATTGAAAGGCTGATGTTCCTGTTCAATTATATATCGGTGTGTTGTCTTTGAAAGGTTTTCTCGGGCTTTCTTTGTTTAATTTTAGTTGTCAGTTTATTTATTTATTTATTTTTGTCAGTATCTTTTCGGTCTAAATTTTATTGCTGTATCTGTACTTGGACGATTAGGTAGATATATCTGATACAGTCGATTGTTTTGCCCCCGAAATGGAATGAAATTTCAATAAAACATATTTAAACTTCTTATCTTCAAAGAGATATATTTTTTTATGTCCGAAGGGCATAATTTTTGGAAGCGATACGACTAAAAAGATTTAGTTGAGTATGTTTTTTTTTAAGAAAATGTAATTCTAGAATACGCGGAAAAATATTATCTCCGGAATGCCTATACGTTCCCAATATAAATTTTATGTTAACATTGCGCACATGACAGATATAAACGACCTCCCCATACCACAGGTTAAAGAGTAACTCCGGGGCACGTGTCATCGGCACGTGTCGCTCTTTGCATAGCCTGTGGCGGTAACGTGTTGGAACTTTTTTTATTAATTTTTCAGTATGTGAACATTTTAATACCAAAAGTTGAACACAAAATTGCGGCTTTGATGCGGATTTCGAAGCCTTAATCTACATTATTATAACTGTTAGCTGTAATTATAAATTTTATACTTTTTTATGTAATTTTTAATTTTGGAATTACATTTTTGTATATACTTACAATAATATCTGTGACTCACATTGTGTTCTATTTTCTTTATAAAAAACATAATACGGAACATCAATGTATTTGTACTTCATGGCCTTATCCCAATTCAAATAGAACAATCATTGTCTCAACAGCCATATCATCTCTCACACAAAGTTTCAATTGTTTCTTTGATTTTAGCTAAGATAATTTATTTACTGGCATAAAAAAGTGTACAAGTACAGTGTGGCCCTGACTCCTGTACTAGGTGGGAATAACTGTGTTACAGGAGTCAGAAAAAAAATAATTATAATTAGTAACGTTAGGGAAAATTAACCCGGGCATAGGTAATCGTACCTAGTATGCCCGGTTAAAAGCAAGTATTTCTAATCTAATATTTTGAAGGCCATTAATGAAAAAATGGAAATAAGAAAATTTTCTGAGGGTTTAAAAGGTTCCAAACTTAGCACGATAGTTACAGCCCGTAATAACAACTTTACAACCATAGATGTTTGAGCCGTTTGGTGTTGCAACACTAGCGCCATGTAGTCAAAGTGCTCCTCGAGTTTTGCGGGATATCAGCAAACAGTCAGCTCAAGAATCAGCATTTAACGTAACAATGCTGCCCGCGTTCTGGGCACTTTTCCCGTTGACAGAGATATGAATGAATTATTTGAAGCTCAATGAGTTCATATTATTATTATCAGTTTTTTAGCTTTTAAGTTATTTTTTTTGTGTTATGTTTTAGATACGTATATTTCGTTTTAAATAAATATAACAACTTTACGGGTACTTTCATACATTTCTCACAAAATCTTCCAATTGAATCGAAGTGTCAAATAAATTACGCCAGAAAAACTATTTCAATTCACAAGAATTATGAGGGTTTCCGAACGTTTAATGGAAAAATCTTACTCCAGGATTAAATAAGAAGATAGAAAAATGGGATCGCAAACAGCTGGTCATTTCTTTTAATATTTCACCTGAAGTAATAACTTCGCTGCTTGCGGTACTTAGTCTAAGATTTTATCGTCTGCTGAAGGATTTATTTGCTTGATTAATATCTTAAGTAGTCCAAAAATAATCTTGTGAAGTCTTAAAAGGGCGCATTTTTCAGGAATCCAGGATACTTTCCAGGTACTTTATGAATATTTTTTCTAAGATGCCGAAAGTCCGTGAAAGACTCTTTGTCGGTCTGTCCATCTATAACAGACAATTTGCTGCGAATCTACTGAATCTTAAACACGGACGTGTAACTTAAATAAATGAATTTGTCATAATGGGGGTCACTTTTGGGGTACCAATTGGATAAACAAAAAATCTAGTTTTTCAAACTGTACCGTGTGACATATCTAAAAAAACTGGCCAAGTGCGTGTCGGATTTCGCACATTAAGGGTTCCGTACCAAATATTGGTATTTGTTAGTAAAGTATACGTAATAATAAACATTATCACCAAATTTCAAGTTCATAGGTCAATGGGAGGGTCGCGGATAAATTCGTAACAGAGTTATCGCGCTGCTGGGCACTCAGGCAAGGAAGAAATAGGGGTGGGTTTTAGTCAGTAAAATTGTGACTCACCCTCCCGCTCCACCCAGAGCACACACAAAAAAAAATCTTTGTAACAAAATTTTGTGACAGACGACGGACGGACAGACAGACAGACACGTGAGTGACAACAATATCCGTCTGGACCCTTCGGGTACTGAACCCTAAAAATAACTGTATTATAAATAATCAACGTGAAGACACATTTTCCTATTTAAACTTGATCTATCTATAAAGCTATTTAAACGATTTCCATGAAGTCGTGTTGGCGCAGTAAGGATACTGATACCACATTCATTCAAATTAGATAATTATTAAAGCAGGTAAAAATCCGCTACAGTTCCTCTTAAAGCGGATTATGTACCTGCTTTAATATCTAATTTGGTCTTATAACACTTCCCAAAAGAGATAAGTAATCTCATTATAGCTTGGGACGTTGGGACTATCCCACTCATAATCTCATAAATAGTATAATAATATAACAAAATCGTTGTCTGCGTTTGTCTTTTTATCTGCTTACTTCTTCTAACCCACGCGACGGATTTTGATACGATTTTCACTAATAGAAAGAGCGATAATCGAAGGTTTGTGTGTATAATTTGTACTCGTGCAGAGCTGGGGCGGCAGACGAGTAGACGATTCCTGGAGTGGAGACCACGTATCGGCAAGCGTAGTGTGGGACGCTCCCCAGCTAGATGGACCGACGACCTTAAGGCCCCACTACCCGCCAAGTGGCGCCCTCATTGAATAAAAAATCGTAGCTTTACATAGAAACTAAATATTACAGAATCCAACATTGCGTTTGTTACAAAGAGGATAAAGTTTTTTTACGTTGTTAAAACAGGACTCAAATGTTTCGTATCCAAATAGTAAGCAAAAGTGACAAAAACGGCCGTTTTTGTTCAATGAGGGCGCCACTTGGCGGGTAGTAGACTCTCAAGAAGGTGGCTGGGATAGACAGGATACGGAAGGCGGAGGACAGAGTGTTGTGGCACAGCCTGGGAGAGGTCTATGTCCAGCAGTGGACTGCGATAGGCTGAGATGATTGATTGATTGATTGGAGCCGGGGCGGGTCGCTAGTTTTTACAAGCTTTTAGTTAACTTGCAATTGTAGTGTGTAAAAAATAAATGTAACCATTATTTTTATTTTATTTTGCCGGTGGGCGTGTAGTGTGTAAGACTAATGTGTGTGTGCACATCTGTATCTTAATATTAAGTATCATACATATTATAAGGACTGAACGTACGCTAAGCAGCAGTAATATACAATACACCAATGAAGGCACTTGTTTCAATCATCTTCCCGAACCGACAACCTTACATGGCGACCCTGCCATCTGAGACGGGTGCCGAGTGCGGTCGCATAGTATGGTACAAGTGACATTCTTTTTGAGTTTAAAAGTGGACTAATATTATATTGGTTAAAATGTGCCGGTCGAATATAGAAAAAGAAGACGTTATCATATCACAAAGTGCATCGGGTGGTTCAAATTCGGCGTCTATGCAGGAGTACCATTTATCAAACATTAGTATCGTGATGTTCATTATCTGCACCATATTAGGAATCGCCGGACTATATGCAGTATACAAGCTTTACCAAAAATGTCATTATTCCTGGATAAGGAATGAGGTTCTCGCTCAAAACCTAGCACGATCATTTCGACGACCACACACCGAGACTCGTGTCTGTTACGAGTGCCGCCAGCAACGCCAGGAGCAGCGCCAGGAGACTCGCCAGGAAGAGGGTACCAGAGGCCAGAAACCGCAGTAAGTGACAAAGATAGTCAGTGATAAGTGAAGTGATTGGTGTTCGGGCAACAAGTGAAATATTAAATGTTCCCGCAACGGTTATTGGACGAATTTCTAGTTACTATATCCATTACTTTATTTTTTACATATTATGTTCTGTCATGTAATTACCTAGAGTAAGTATTGGTAATGTGCGTATTTCTTTTTATTGGTAATGGCAAATGACCTAGGAGTGTTATATGACCAATTAAAAAATATAGAAAGTAATTTGAAAAAACTAAGTTATCCTAAAAGGACAGAAACTGTACTAAAACAAAAGTTACAAGAAGCATCATTGTTAAAACAACAATTTGATGAATGTATACAAACCGTATCTGTAAAAATTGAACAGAAACAATTTAGTACAAAAGTTTTACAGGAAATACAGTCATACTGTGATTTATTTAAAAGAACTTTTAACCAAATATACACTTTTTGCTCCAAAACATATAGTTCTCAACCAAGTGCTGAGTGTACAGTCGAGGCTAGAACAGAAGTAGACAATATGGAGGCTTTTAATTACAGGACTGCCGTGGCATTATTACCAGTTATGAATGGTGACGAAAATGTGACGAAAAGTTTAATAGATGCCACAGAGTTATATAGTTGTTCACTTAACGAAGAAAGCAACAAAATGCTTGTTAAATTTGTTTTAAAAACCCGATTAAACGAGAACGCTAAATTAAGATTGTCTGCCTCTTATGACAGCTGTGAGTTGCTTATGATTGAGATGCGTCAACACCTTCTTACAAAAAAGTCGAGTACAGCAATACACAAGGAGTTGACACAAATCAATCAAAACGGTTCTTCTATAGAAAAATATGGATCGAGTGTCGAGCAGCTTTTTGTAGATCTGACGGTCGCGCAGGCAGGTGAGGATCTAAGTGCATATAAAATATTACGTCCTCAAAATGAGAAAATAGCAATGAAATGTTTCATTGATGGCTTGCGAAACCGCGAAGTACGCACTATTTTAGCAGCGCGAAATTATGATACTTTGAAAGATACTATAAGAGCAGCTAAGGATGAGGACTTGTCATGCAGTCGGCAATCATCAAATACATCTGTGTATGTCGGATACCAAAACACATTCAAAAATCGCGGATACAGCTACAATAACAATAGACGTCCTAATAGGTCGGACCCATCCCGCCCTCCCGTTCGTGTATTCATACAAAGAGGAAATAGTAGGGGATTTTTTCAAAATTATAGGCCAAATCAGCAACAGTTCAGCAACAATCGTGGTCACATGCGTGGTTCATATCGCGGAAGGCCTGGACGGAATTTTACACGCAGAGGTAATGTACATGCTATAGAAAATGGCATGAATAGTATCGATTTAAGTGACGGGAATCGAACTCGCCAAACTACAGATAGACCCATTTCTGAACCATTGCAGTTTTTTCGATAATCATTTTATATATGCTTGTAACAACAACAGCTCGGTTGAATTCTTAGTACAAGGTTCCAAATATGGATTGCTTATAGATACTGGGGCATCACTATCAATATTGAAATATGAAACTGTGGCACGTTGGAATATTCCAGTACAAAAGGAATACATTTCCATAAATGGCATTGGTGGCAAAGTACTTACATCAGGTTATGTTTATGTTACATTGATCGCAAAAGGACAGGAATTTGTACACAAATTTTACATTATGCAGCACATACCAGGTTTACAACATGGTATAATCGGCAGAGATTTTATGAGCAAATATAACGCTATTTTGAATTATGAAAATAAAACGATAACATTACAGAAAAATGACAATAATTTAACTCTGCCCATGATTAATAGTACACTAAGTAATACCAGTTTCTTAAAAATTCCACCGAGATGTGAGAAAATATATATGTTAGACAGTAGTTTTAACGAGGACTGCGTAATTTTACCGAAACAATTATGTGACGGAGTTTTTATAGCAGGAAGTATTTGTAAACCAAACAACAGACAAATAAGTGTAAAAATATTAAATACTCGCGAAACACAGGTAGATATTAATTATTTTAGACCAGAAATACATTTGTTATCAGATTATAACATTTGTAACTTTGGACGAGACAGTCAAATTGATGGAGAAAGAGTACGCACTATGTTTTCTCTTTTAAAATTAAACCATCTAAACAATGAAGAAAGGTCATCAATCGAAAATATATGCGCAAAATATTCGGATGTGTTTCATCTTCCAAATGATAAATTATCAACCACTAACCTTTACGAGCAAGGTATACAGTTAAGACAAAATGCTGATCCAGTTTACACTAGACAGTACAGGTTGCCATTTTCACAACGTAAGGAAATTGAAACACAAGTTAAGAAAATGCTATCTGAAAATATTATAGAACCAGCAAAAAGTGAGTGGTCAAGCCCTATTCTGTTGGTACCTAAAAAGTCAGACGACACCACCAAGAAATGGAGGCTTGTTATAGATTTTCGTAAGTTAAATACTAGAATCTTAGACGATAAATTTCCACTACCAAATATAACCGATATTCTAGATTCGCTATCCGGTTCAATGTATTTTTCACAATTAGATTTATCACAAGCATATTATCAAGCAAAATTAAAACCTGAAAGCAGAAAGTATACAGCATTCACTACGCCTTCAGGCCAATATCAAATGACCAGGTTACCAATGGGATTAAAAATTAGCCCAAATGCATTCTCTCGTATAATGACAATTGCCATGTCTGGACTTACATACGACAAATTATTTGTCTATTTGGATAATTTGATCTGTTTTGGACGTAATTTGGAAATTCACAATAAAAATCTTATAGAAATTTTAACTAGATTGCGTAAAGTTAACTTGAAACTTAATCCAATTAAGTGCGATTTCTTAAGAAAAGAAATGCAGCTATTAGGACATGTTGTTTCATCAGAAGGAATAAAACCAGATTTAGAGAAAGTAAACATAGTAAAAAATTATCCTGTGCCCAAAAATGCAGACGAAACAAAAAGATTCATAGCGTTTGTCAACTTTTACAGAAAATTTATACCAGAATTTTCCGCAATATCTTTACCGCTTAATAAGCTGTGTCGAAAAAATGTTAACTTTGAATGGTCACATGAGTGTCAGAAATCCTTCGAATCCCTTAAAGAGTCATTAACATCTCCACCAGTATTACAGTATCCCAACTTCGATGAAAACAATACTTTTATTCTACAAACAGATGCGTCCGGGTACGCAATCGGGTCCGTGCTATGCAATGGTGATAACAGACCGATTGCGTATGCTAGTCGAACTCTTAATAAAGCAGAAATAAGGTACCCCACGATAGAAAAAGAGTTACTCGCTATCGTATGGTCAGTAAAATATTTCCGACCATATCTTTACGGTAGAAAATTTGTAATCAAAACCGACCACAAACCATTAGTTTACTTATTTAATCAAACCAATCCATCAAGTCGTTTAACTAAATTTCGTTTAATAATAGAGGAATATGATTACATAATAGAATATGTTCGAGGTACAGACAACGCAGCTGCAGACGCCTTGTCACGTATCCGAATAACAAGCGATGAATTGAAGGAAATTAATCAGCACGTAGTGTCAGTATTAACTAGAGGTCAGAAAAAACGTATGTGTGAACAAAGTATACAAGGTGGGAGTGACAACCCTGCGGTTGCCAAGCAAACTACAAACGACTGGTCTGATCACCCAAGAGTTTTAGAGTTGCTAGAAAAACCAAAGGATTGCACTGAGTTAATTTATTTATTTATTTATTTATTTAACCAGAACGACAAAATGCCAATTACACTGATCATACACATTACAAATTAAAACCAAAATACAAATTGTATAAAACACATTAAGAATAAAATAAAAAATATTACAATTGCACAAAATTATGCATACTTAATTCAGTGCCTTTCACTCAGTCTTCTCGCAAATCGTCAGACATTCAGACAATATCTTTTTCCATTCATCAGCGAACAGATCTAATCCAGGACTGGACTCTAGGAGAGCATTGAGTGCATTTAGCATTCGCGGAATGGGTGACATACTTCGTGCATCCGTGCGGCAACGTGGCACCATAAATAATTTATGCCGTCTCGCTCGGCAATAGTTGTCAGGAACAAAAATGTTAAGGTTTGTCAATGAAAAAGAATGGAATAACCAAACTAATACATTACTAAATTTTGACTCAACAAATTGCATACTAAGAGTAAATCAATCTTACCGATTACAATGCGCACGAGATGCCTTTGTACGGGAGTTGGCTAATTACTGCAAACAAATGAAACTTGATAATGTGTACATTGTACAAAGTAGTGAAAACATTGAGCTAACAAGAGAGTTAGTTCAAAAGATAAATAACACACCTAGTTGGTCCGGACCACGTTTATATATTATAAAAGGTGTAAAAGTAATAAATGATAACGATACGAAACGTATCATCTTAAACGACTACCACTTATTACCGAGTAGCGGCCACGCCGGTATACGACGAATGATAAATAATATAAAACGCCGCTATTCTTGGCCAAAATTAGAAATTGACGTCACGGATTTTGTAAATCGCTGCGACAAATGCAAGCGACAGAAACATTTTCGGAACATAAAACAGCCAATGGTCCTGACTGACACAGGCCATTCGGCGTTTGATAGAGTATTTTTAGATTTAGTTGGGCCCTTAAGTAAGGATAGTGATAATTATATGTATGTACTCACACTTCAGTGTGATCTAAGTAAGTATGTAGAAGCTTATCCGCTTAGAAATAAGGATTCAGTTTCAATGGCGACGGCTTTCATTAATAATTTTGTATTGCGATATGGCATTCCTAGAAATATTATATCAGATCGCGGAACCGAGTTCGTATCGAAAGTAATGAATGAAGTATGTAAAACATTAAAAATAACTCAACAAACATCGACTGCATATCATCATCAAACAATAGGAGGTCTAGAAAATACACATAAAAATTTACTATCATTCCTACGCATACAAACAGAGAACCAACCACAAAATTGGAGTTTATGGCTACCATATTGGTGCTTTGCTTTTAACACAACTGTACATACAGAAACTAAATACACTCCGTATGAACTCGTATTTGGAAAACATTGCAATTTACCAAGTAATTTAACTTCAGATATTGAACCGCTTTATAACTATTACGATTACCCATAACAACTCAGATACAGACTTCAAAAGTCACAGTACGACGCAAGACAAAATTTAATTGTTAGTAAACAGGTCAGAAAAAGTAAATATGATTTGTATACCAACCCTGTTACATACAGTACCGGTGACATGATACTACTTAAAAATGAACAAGCTGTAAACAAATTAGATCCATTGTATATAGGACCATACCAAGTTATAGAAGATTGTAATCCTAATTTAAAGATAATGTATAAAGGTAAAGAAGTTATAGTACATAAAAATAGAACCAGACCATATATTAAATGACTTTATGTAAGCTGTCCACGTGAATGTATAACTACATTAAATAATACTTTACTTGTAATAATTAATTTGTGTGTAACCCACTGTTATAATTATCATCATTAATATTTAATATCTCTTCAATATCTAACCTACATAAGCATTGTATTTGAGTAAGAATAATAGTATAAGGTTGCGATATTCATATAATCGAAAAACAAAAATAAATGTAACCATTATTTTTATTTTATTTTGCCGGTGGGCGTGTAGTGTGTAAGACTAATGTGTGTGTGCACATCTGTATCTTAATATTAAGTATCATACATATTATAAGGACTGAACGTACGCTAAGCAGCAGTAATATAATGAAGGCACTTGTTTCAATCATCTTCCCGAACCGACAACCTTACACAATGTTTGTATGTTTGTGTCAAATATTGCAAATTGAATTACAACCACTTCCTCGTATCCTACGAAGTTGATTTTTAACATGTTTGTTTGTTCCGATTACAATGTATTTTTATGGTTACGATGACTTGAATCAAAAAAATCATGTGAAGAGATGAAACACATGTAACCAAAAGAGTAATGAATATAAATGTGGATGGATGTAGAGGGAGAGGGAGGCCAAAGAAAAGATGGATGGACTATGGGAGGAGTGATATGAAAGAAAAGGGAGTTAGTGATAGCGTGACGGCTGACAGGACAGAATGGAAGAAAAAAACGTGTTGCGCCGACCCCAAGTAACATGGGATAAGGACAGGAAGAAGAAGAAGAAGACCATGACTTGTATCGACGCTCAGAATAAGCTCCAGATATCACCATAGAGAAATCAAAGTGAATATTCAGAAAATATAATATTCGCATCGCAAGCGACGTCGTTTTCGAAATTTTCTTATGCAGCTACCACAATATCTGGAATTATATTTATTGAGGTGGAAACTTAAAATAAATGTCACAAGAATTTTTATTTATACAGAATTTCGTATTCATTGTTTCTAAAAGAAGTACCTAAGTCTTCAGTCACTGTTTTGTTTAGGGATGTGCCTCCACAAAAATAGTGACGTTGGGAACCGGCAGTAATTTTTTACTTTCTTTTTTTTAGTATTTAGTCCAAGAGCGAACGTAGCGAGCTCGGGAACTTAGGGCGCCCCGACACGGATAGGTTAGGTTCGAAGAGGAATCATCCCGGCAAGCCCCTCATTAGTAGACACAATTAAAAACCTATTGTCGCGGCTCTAAACAGCTCTCAGAATGTTTCGTATCCAAAGTAGTAGGCAAAAGTGTCAGAAACGGCCGTTTTTGGTAGTAGTAGTAGTATTTTTACGTTGTTAACAACGTAAAAATGCTTTATCCTCTTTGTAACAAACGTGACGTTGGATTCTTCTATATTTATTTTCTATGCTATGCAACGATTTTTTATTCAATGAGGGCGCCACTTGGCCGTTAGTAGGGCCTTAAGGAGACGCGAGGGGCCTGACGGATTAGGTTCCCTTAAACCCTGCAGACAGGTATAGAAGCCTCGCGCAACGGGACTCCGTCGGCTTTCCTTACCATCGTTAGCACATTACACCCCCCTATTCCAACAGTTTTGTTACAAGTGATCTAGCCAATTGGTTAGTTCTAGTGATCCGTATGCAAGTTCAAATCTGGCTTCCCACGCTTTATTTTTTGGGAGTTGTTTTGAAGATTTTTATTCAAAGAACAGTATTTTTTATTGTTTGTAACTTTTTGGAACATTTTAACTGCATGTAAGATTTTTTTTGAAAACCCCATTTTCCACTTTTTTTTTCAAAGTCAGTGCCGACTGGATTTTTGAGTCACAGCACCGGCTCCCTTTCTTTTTACAAATTTCTTAAAGCCTGTGACTTCAGCTGTCATGGATAATCTTATAGAATTTCTCATTCGTTAAAATCTATCAAGTGATTTAGGCTGTAGGGCGTCCCGAAGAAATATACATACGTACACAATCTAGGAAAACATTATCCTCCTTCTGGGGTGGCCGGGTAAAAAGTGTCCTGTGTTATAAGCAAACCCGTTGAGGCGTGATTAATTAACAAAACTTCCAAATTAACGATATTATTAGGAATGCTTTTTCTTAAGGCTCAAGAAACTTCTGAGTTGGTAGCCATAAAAACATCTTCAGAAAAACTTACTAAACCAATCAAACTTCCGTCCAGAACCGGCTATCGAAAGTCGGCCAGTCAAAGCCGATCCAATAAGATTACACGGCTGTTATCCGATTACGAACTTACAATCCGGGTAAGATGGCGATTTGGTGCCCACACTGATATCCGGTCAATCTGACACCTCCCTTGATTTATTCATCCGGCTATACTTGAATACATATTGTATTGGTTTGCTCATTGTGTGGAAAGAAGTCGTTTTCATTTGTTCAATGATAAGTCTCGTAAAAATCTTTGTTATGTTTTAGGACAAGTATTTTTGCGTATTTTTAGGGTTCCGTACCCGAGGCGTCCAAAAGGAGACCTATTGCTGTCACTCACGTGTCTGTCCGTCCGTCAGACTGTCTTCTGTCACAAAATTTTGTTCCAAAGATTTTTTTTAACTTCCCATTGCCCTATGATTTCTGTTTAATATTACGTATATTTTACTGACAAATACCAAAATGTTAATAATCAGATTTTTTCCTTGATAAAAAAATGAGGGAAATCATTTGGTACGGAACCCTAAATGTGCTAAGTCCGACACGCACTTGGCTGGTTTTTTTTGACAGTATTTTTATTAATTTTCTTGGTTTGTGTGTGTACGGTCACAATAGAATAGAATAGAATAGAATACTCTTTATTATGTACACCATATGAATTACAATAAAAATATGAAGAAAACATTACATAAGAACACTGTTAACCTCTAAAAGCCGCCATTTGTCAAACGTACCATCCTTCAAGCCCCGCCCGCATACGACAAACCGGATTCAAATGTCAGTTTGACATTTTTTCTCAGTTATGACAGTATATATTTTCTGTCGGGGGGCACCTGAGACGACCAATAATGTCTATGGCCAAGCGTGTAAATGTTGCCACAGCATAAAATACATTGCGTTTTGGTAATTATAGAGGTAATAAACGAGTGGATCACAAGAATCGCAAAACTCACTGGTGAGTTTCAGTGCTCAACGTGGTTTCGATCAATGAAACTCACCAGTGAGTTTCCGGGCTTTACAGGTGTGGGTTTATAATTAATTGAAGTTTGAGATATTTTATTCTTATAAGAATTACATTATTCACTTACATGAGAATATTAAACTAGACATGTCGGACTTCGCACATTTATGGTTCCGTACCAAATGTAGTTTTGACCCCTTAGGGTACAGAACCCTAAAAATAACTGTACCTATTGTTAAAATTGTATCTAAAATAATCATTCATATTAATAACCTCTGTGTCATATATACTCTGTGCTTGATTATCTGTGCCTTGTCTATTAGAAGAAATATAGTTCAGTTCTTTTTGAATCACAACGCGATCGTTTTATTAGAGGTTATGGGCCCAGATTTTTCGTTTAATTCTCGCAGATAAAACTTGCAAATTAGTGCTGTATAAGTTTCGCAGACTGAGAATAAACTGTGCCAGTGAAAATGAGTTCAAACTACGTTGTGAGTGTGCCTAAGTTGAAGGGCCGTGAGAACTATGCAGAGTGGGCTTTCGCGGCGGAGAATTTTCTTGTGCTGGAAGGGACTTCTGATTGCATCCTAGAAACCAAGCCAGAAGAAGCCGCAGCAGATGCAAAAACCAGAGCAAAATTGATCCTAACGATAGATTCGTCGCTATACGTACATATCAAGGAAGTCAAGAGTACAAAGGAGTTATGGGACAAGCTCAAACAATTGTTCGATGACTCGGGATTTACTAGGCGAATCAGCTTGTTGAGAACCTTAATCTCGATCCGTCTGGAGAATTGTACATCTATGACATCGTATGTAACGCAGATTATAGAAACGAGTCAAAAATTAAGTGGAACAGGCTTCAAAATCAACGATGAGTGGGTCGGATCCTTGCTTTTGGCCGGATTATCTGAAAAATATTCGCCAATGATAATGGCGATAGAACACTCTGGAATCCAAATAACAGCCGACGCCATTAAAACAAAGCTAATGGACTTAGAGGAAGTCAGTGGCGACGTTAGCGGAGCATTTGCGAGTTTTCGCAAAAATAAGGTTGGCAACACTGGTGGAACCAAAGACAATATGTCAAAGTCAAAACCGAAAATAATAAAATGTTACAGATGTAAACAAACCGGCCACTATCGTAACCAGTGCACGAATATTGAGAAGGATACATCAAATACTAAAACAATTGAACGCAAACAAACGAATGCCTTTAGTGCTGTGTTCCTAAATGGCGTTTTTGCAAAGAATGATTGGTATGTTGATTCGGGAGCGAGTGCTCACTTAACCGCTAATGAAAATTGGATAAAAAATGCCTCGACCGAGCATCCTATCAAAGAAATTGTTGTCGCTAACAAAGAAAAGGTGGCTGTTAAGTGCTCAGGCGACGTGCAGATTGCTACATTGACAGATGACTGTGAATATGACGTGGTTGTTGAAGAAGTTTTGTGCGTTCCGAGCTTGACCACGAATCTCTTATCGGTTAGTCAATTAATAGCAAGAGGTAATAGAGTGTATTTCACTAGTGATGGCTGTCAAATATACAATAAAGCTGACAAGTTGGTTGCCACAGCTTGTTTGATAAATGGTGTCTACAAGTTAAAAATGCCTGAAAGGTTCTTGGCTGCAGTGATGACCTCAAGTGACATTTGGCATCGCAGGTTAGGTCATCTCAATAGCAACTACCTGAATAAAATGGAGAATGCAGTGGAAGGGCTCACACTCGACAGAAGGGCTGATATTTCGAAGTCGTCGTGCATAGTGTGTTGCGAAGGCAAACAAAGTAGATTGCCATTTCCGCAAGATGGCAGCAGAAGCGATGATCTCCTGCAGTTAGTTCACAGTGATATATGTGGGCCATTTAGCAATGTTTCTATTGGCGGCTCAAGATACTATATATTGTTTGTAGATGACTATAGCCGCATGATATACATCTACTTTCTTAAAAACAAAAGTGAAGCTCTTGATTGTTTTAAAGCTTATAAGACAGTTGTAGAGAATCAACTGAATAAGAAAATTAAGAAGTTGCGTACAGATAACGGAAAGGAATATTGCAGTAAAGAATTTGAGAAGTATCTTAGCAATTCCGGAATTATTCATCAGAAGAGCAATCCGTACACGCCAGAACAGAACGGACTGGCAGAACGCTGTAACCGTTCAGTGGTGGAAAAGGCAAGATGCCTGTTGTTTGACGCTGGTCTGGATAATAGTTTTTGGGCCGAAGCGGCAAATACTGCTGTATATCTTCAGAATAGGACCGTAGCATCAGCTTTAAATGGGAAAACTCCATATGAGATGTGGACATCGAGAAAACCAGATATAAGCCATTTGAGAGTCTTCGGGAGCATAGTAATGATGCATATTCCAAAAGAAAAAAGGCTGAAATGGGATAAGAAGGCTGAGAAGGGCATACTAGTAGGCTATCCAGAGGATGTAAAAGGTTATCGTATTTATGTTTCTAGAACAAAAGTGATCACAACCAGCCGTGATGTGATCATCATTGAAAAACCTACACAGGTAGAGAATCCAGTACAGATCCAAGAACCACAATCACAGACTGAATCCTCTGAGGTGCATTTAGATTCAGTGGGGGGCATATCAGATGACACTGAAAGTGAGGAGTACCATGATGGTGATGAAACCTATGTTCCTGATGAAGAAGAGATCTGCTCCTCTAGTGGTGAAAGTGTAGTGAGTGTAGTTGAAAAAAGGGAGTGTGTGAGGCGCAGACAGCGACCTGATAGGTATGGTTTTTCCAGTGTTTGTTTCGAAAGTGATAGTACAATAGACGTCAGTGAACTCTCATTACAAGATGCGTTAAATGGACCTGAAAGAGAGCAGTGGTTAGAGGCAGTGCGAGATGAGTTACAATGTTTTGAGGACAATAATGCGTGGGAACTTTCAGAAGTACCTGATAACAAAACTATAGTTCAATGTAGATGGGTATTGCGAAAAAAATATGATAGTGAAAATAAAGTAAGGTTTCGTGCCAGGCTAGTCGCTAAAGGTTTTTCACAAAAACGAGGTGTAGATTATACAGAGACTTTCTCTCCTGTTGTGAGGCACACAACCCTACGTTTATTATTTTCACTGTCAGTGCAATTAGGACTTGATGTAACACATTTGGACGTAAAAACTGCTTTCCTTAATGGTGACCTGGAGGAAACCATATACATGCAGATACCAGATTGTTTTGATTCCCCAGGTAGCAAAAATAAAGTGTTAAAACTTAAGAAGGCCATTTATGGCCTGAAGCAGGCCTCAAGAGCCTGGAATAAAAAATTAGATAGTTGTTTGCTTGAATGTGGTTACAAAAAATCAAAGCTTGAACCATGTATGTATACAAAAATGAATGAAAATCGTAAAACTATTGTAACGGTTTATGTAGACGATTTCTTCATATTTTCTAATGATAACAAGGAATGTACTGATCTCAAGGAAATGTTGTCAAGTCGATTTAAAATAAAAGACTTAGGACAAGTGAAACAATGTCTAGGGATGAATGTAAAATTTGATAAGTTAGAAGGATCTGTCACCTTAAGTCAAGAACATTATATTGATAGTTTGTTGCTTAAATTTAATTTGACAGATTGCAAATCCTTTGATACTCCAATGGAGCATAAATTAAATGTAAACATAGGTCAAAATGTAAATAATAAAGTACCTTACCAACAGCTTATAGGTAGCTTAATGTACTTATCTGTCTTAACCAGACCAGACATAACTTATTCAGTCAGTTATCTAAGTCAATATAATAATTGTCATACAGATGAGCATTGGGGTTATGCAAAGAGGGTGTTGAAATATTTGAAAAAGACTAAATCTTATGGTATTAAGTATTGTAATAATGGAATTTCCAATATAGAGGGTTTTGTGGATGCCGATTGGGCAAACAATACAATAGATAGGCGGTCTTATACTGGATTTTGTTTCTTATTGTCTAATGGTGTCATATCTTGGGAGTGTAGGAAGCAAAAGACTGTAGCTCTGTCAAGTTGTGAAGCTGAGTATATGGGAATTTCTGAAGCTTGTAAAGAAGCTATTTACTTAAGGGCTTTGCAATTTGAAATAACTAATAAAATGTACACTTTAGCATTATATAATGACAGTCAGAGTGCACAGAAGCTATCGTCAAATCCAGTATTTCACAAGAAATCCAAACACATTGATGTGAAATATCATTTTACCAGAGAATGTATTTCAAATAATATAGTTAATTTGCAGTATTTGCCGACAGCAGACATGCCCGCTGATTTGCTAACAAAAAGTCTAAGTGCAAAGAAACATTCTATGTTTATGAAAAAGTTAGGTGTTGTTAATGTGTAAAGTGTTTACCTGTGTGATTATTTGAGATAGTGTGGGTGTTAAAATTGTATCTAAAATAATCATTCATATTAATAACCTCTGTGTCATATATACTCTGTGCTTGATTATCTGTGCCTTGTCTATTAGAAGAAATATAGTTCAGTTCTTTTTGAATCACAACGCGATCGTTTTATTAGACCTATTATAAATAATCAACGTAAAAGCGCATTTTTATATAACTTGATATATCTATAAAGCAATCTGAAAACCAAGCCTCTGGAATCAGAGACGCGTCATGTTTTGCATCTGTCAGTCCCCGTTGACAGGCAGCCATCGTGTAACTACAGACTTTGTCAGGTTCCGGGTGGATGAACCTTGTCACAGGTCTAAAGACCTTGGGTAATAGTGATAATAGTTTAAAACGCGTGAATCGGGTTTTTGGCAATTTTTTTGGCAAGGCAAACTAGCGGCACACATGAGAGCGGCTGGGGTTTGAGATGCTTTGGGTCAATAAGATGCTTATACTGTGAAAATTTGAAGATTTTAGCTGTAACCGTTTGACTGTAAAACCTGTCTGACAGACGACGGATGGACAGACAGACGGACACGTGAGTGACAACAATAGAGCTCGGTTTGGACCCGTCAGGTACCGAACCCTAAAAAGAACCAAATGTTGGACATATCACAAAAAGTAGACATCGTACAAATATTTTGAAGGTAATTAATTATTTTACGTAGACGTGGGTGGTTAAGTACTGACCAATCATTTGACGGAGGTTTTGTACTATAGAGATAGACAGTTGAATTTGATGGATGGGCTTTGATGATTTGATGCTTTTTTTATATTTGAAATGGGTTTGCTCTTGACTCTAGTCTAGATCAGAGGTGACAGAGACAAAGGGCCGATTTCACCAATTCTAAACGCCCAGTTTCCGATGTTTAAGCTCGCTTAAACGCGTTTAGCCGCTGTCATAAAGCTGAAGAGTTTGTTTGTTTGGTTGGTTGAACGCGCTAATCTCAAGAACTACTGGATCTAATTGAATAATTATTTTTGAGTTGAATAGTCCATTTGTCGAGGAAGGCTATAGGCTATATAACATCACGCTGCGACCAACAGGAGCGAAGCATCTATGAAAAATGTGGGAAAAACGGAAAAAAAAAATTTGAGAGCTTCAATTGCGTGCGCTACGTAAACGGTAAAAGTTACACAAAAAATATGTGTAACGGAATCGTTCTCCTTGAAGTTCTAAAAAAAAGTCCACGACAGCATATGTCTATAACTCACTATAATATTTTTTATGGTTTATATTTTTTACGCTAAGCTTAGTTCAGTAAAACTTAGTTTATAGAGCGAATGGTGAAATCGGCCCAAAGTCGACGATGGAGCAAGCTTACCCAGAAGAAGAATGTTCACTCTAACTTTGAAGAGGGTTGTAAGCGTTCGGAAACACAGACGCAGGTGAAAGAAACGCTTAGTGCAAATTGGTGGAATAGGAACAAGATAGGGATGGTAACTTGCTGTGCGTCTAGATGTCCGATGGTAGAAGGGTGGGATGAGGTCGTGGAGTTTTTGGGCACACTTTCCGAATTACATTCTGTAGAAGACCGTGTGGTGATGGGCCAAGCTGTGAAGCGTGGCCTCCACCGGTTTTACGTCACCAATGAGCCTCTAAAGCACTGCGTTTCACCGAGTCAAGTGCAGTAAGTTGGTATTTAATTGAGCCATCCCAAAGGTGGCTGCAATACTCCATGCTGGATCCGATTCATGCTATCCTTCTTTTTTTTGTGTGGTGAGAATTCATCCTATGACTTCTCCCGCTCTGGGTGGAGCGGGAGGGCGTGTCAGACTTTTACTGACGAAAACCCAACCCTGTTCCTTCATTACCCTGAGTGCCCAGGGGCGCGGTAGCTCCGTTACAAATTTATCTGCTATCCTTCAACACCCTGCCCTGGAGTTGCATCGGGGAGGCACTCCGGTATTGGGGTGGCGCTCCACCCAGAGCGGGAGAAGTCATAGAAGTCATAGAATGATTTCCCACCGCCAAAAATTAAAAGGGCATGGTGTTGAAGGCATTAGCGATGTCTAGAGACACCGCCAAGACGACCCCACCCCGGGCCACTACATCCCCTGTATCCATGCTATCCTGAATTTAGGATCGCTAATCAGTATTTATACTAAGCATATTTGTAACACCTTAGTAAGTGCCTAAACTTTTTCTTATCCTATTAAGTCTCAACATTATAGATAGTCCCCATACACATAGGAAGTTGCAAGGTAACCCCATGACAATTTATCATTATGACTTACCGGGGCTGCCCCAATTTTGTGCTATAGAACAATTATATGAGAAAAAATAAAAACTTTAATTATTAAATGGTTAGTGTTTGTAATAAAACACAGAGAGTAAGTAAAGTATTTTCACCATAATTTTAATAAAAAGAAAAAAGAATGGCGAGTAACACCCCGTCAGCTACCGTAAGGCCCTTTCGGACCGCGAACCCAGAATACGGACCACTTCCCGTAAGGCCCTTTCGGACCGCGGGTGGCACGCGTTCTTTCAACTTCTATGATTACATAACGAAACGTCATATTCCTGTGGAAATTTTTACACACTCGGAGCGTGATAGTATCGTACTTTTACAAACATTTCCATAGAGAAATACTGTTTTGAAAAATTTAAAAAAATGTTTTTATTTGCATGTTTATGTTTGTCAACGGCGGACGACAATTTGTTGATATTGTGTGTTTTAATTAGTTTCGTGTTTGTTTATGTGATATGTTGTGTTTATATATTCATTACTATGTTGTTATTACGTCATTATAACATCGTTTTAGATAAATATTTTGAAAAATGATTACGTTATGACATTTCTTGTCAAGGTCAAACGGTTTTGTTTACATTGTTATTGTGAGGGTGAATGATGTGACTTTCTGTGTGTTTGAACACAGTGTGAAGGTATTTATTTATTGTTAGGTAGTTATTACATAGTATTAGAAAATAAACGCATCACAAAACGCAACGCAAACGCAGTAACGTAATTTGAAAAAGCCGTTACTTGGTTTGGTTTTCGTGATATGAAGTTTGAGAATGAATAATAGGAAAATATTGTATCGGACTCTACAAAAAAAACATTGTTATTAAACTACTTGTATATTCATAGTATAACATGCAAAATTTCGTGTAAATTGATACAGTGGTTTTATCAGAAATGAACCTATTACGTGAACAAATACTATTCCCGCCAAATCGTTGATAACAGCATTTGATTAGAATTCAACTCTCGTAACACAAGTATTGTTTATATTTTATGATAAGGTCTGTTTATTCAACAACCCAATAAAAAAAACTTCAAGTGCCTAGCACCAATAGAAGCGTCAGCGAACCGTTTTATGTAAACAAAGTCATAAACATGTCAATGGCGGGAAAATAGCGCGGGTATGCCAGATGTGCGAGTTTCGCGCGCGCCGGTCGCAGACGGGTTAACGTATTTTTCGGAAGTTAAAAGCAAAAAGTGTTTGTTGCCACACTTGAAAAGTAAGGTTTTTAAGTATATTAATGTTGCACACATAAAAAGACAAGAAACAACAAAACATTTAGTTATTCTAAATCATTTACAAATCACTGTAAATATTTACATTAATTTATAATATTTCAGAATATCAAAATGTAAGTTCATATTGTATTGAACAGTTACCGAGTTTTATAAATAAGGCTGTATTTATCAAGCAGTTCCTAGCAACCGATTAAGCTGAAACTTGGGATACTTATATAACTTTGGAGATAATGTAATAAAATGGCACTACGGAGCTGGTCTGAGGATGCAGCTTCTCAACTGAACAAATTAGCACCATAGTGTTTGGCCTCGTAATGACAAATAACCAGGCGAGTGCGTGTCGTGTGCGTGTTCACGCCCGCCCAGGCTTGAAAAATGTGATAAAATAAAAAATAATAATGTAATGTAATGGTGTTAATATAATTACATAACTAACTTTGAAGGAAAACTATCACGGCTTTTTATTCTTTTTTTTTTTCTTTTTTAAGTTAGTTCTGTAAGTATAAGAGTAGTAGTCGCTTAAAATTTCGTACAAAACACAAAATCGTTAGAAAAAAAATACGGTGAAGTTTTTAGGTACTTATTTAACACATGTGCAATTTTGAAAAAATAAAACTATGTTTTTCGTTTTTAATGTAAACTTTACAGTCAATTGATATGTTCATAGTAATAAACATAAAGCCCCCTTCTAAGGGTCAGCGCAGACAGAGAGGAATAATCCCCGCGCGGTCTCGGGCATTTTCTTTACGGATCGCGTATGCTCCCCGCATATCTTCGAGGACGTGCGAGCATTTTTTCTCAGGTTCAAGCATTTATGCACTTTATTGTAATCATTTTAAAGTTTATTTTCAAGTGCGTTAATAAAATCCTCTCCGCTGCGCTCCGTTCCGTCTGTGCTGAGCCTAAGTCCGAATGGAATAACGGACGACTAAGGAACCCTACAATGCGCGTGGCCCGACACGCACTTGGCTGGTTTCATTAAATAAATAATAATATTAGGGCCCCACCTATGAAATCAGCGTTTTGTATGGAGAATTTTAAAGAACTTGCATATTTCATACCAACATTTTCTTTAATTTATTTAACAACTATGAACACTAATGTTTTAAAACTTTTATGCAATAATGTTTAAAAACTAAGGTAACGTATGCCACTTAGATAAAGCAACAAAAATAAGTTTTGGCTAAGTTAGGGCCTTACTTACCGGCCAAGTGGCGCCCTTATTGAATAAAAAATCGTAGCATATCGTAGACCATATATAAAATAATATTAAAGAATCCAACGTCACGTTTGTTACAAAGACGATAAACTATTTTTATTCTGGATACTTATATTTTGGATTCTTTAATATTTATTTTCTACGCTATGCTACGATTTTTATTCAATGAGGGCGCCACTTGGCCGTTAGTAGACCCTTAAAACAAATATGGTGGTCATTTCTGCTAACAAAAAGAGGAATCATTTTTAAGGTATTTTTTTTGTTTATAAAACTATAAGTACTAAGGTTTTTTATTACTATTGGCAGTTGTCTATGACGGTCATTATTCGATCTAATATCAAGCAATTATTGAATATTTTAATTCATAGAAGTGAAGTGAAGTCCTCTATTTGTGAGTAAAAAAACCCAATATAATAATAACTGTTCTAAATACTCGTACTGAAAAAGATATCGATTCTTATCTTCTTCTTTAACCTAAGACCATTAATCGATGTTATTAAAGTGTCTATGAGTACAATATGCTTATACTACGATATAACGCTGTACCGTAGTTGCTCAATGCGGTATTTGGCAATATCGAAACCCTCTATGATTTATAACCCCCGTTCGGTAAAGCTTATTGTCGTATAAATATACGTACATAATTCTATGTACAAACACTGCATATTTTGACTGTATCTGGAAGATTAAACCACAGAACTTCATGCCTATATTCCCCGAAGGCCGCCAAGTATGTTTTTTTTTTACATTTTATTATTTATTTATTCTGTTTTATATTTACAGCTAAATAAAAATATGTCACCGTATAACTGTAAACACCATAAGATTTTAATAAATCTTGCAGGAGTGTAAACTCTCGATATATTGTGAAAAGATTATTTCAAATACAATAAATCTCATCGAAATTACACATTTTATTATATAATAAATTATACAGATTCATAATATGGATATATTGCCATTTTTTATCTATGATTACTCATCATGTAAAAATATAGTAGATTTGGAAGAAAAAAAAGAACTGGCCAAGTGCGTGTCGGATATCGCACATTAAGGGTTCCGTACCAAATATTGGTATTTTTTAGTAAAGTATACGTAATGATAAATATTATCACCAAATTTCAAGTCAATGGGAAGTTGAAAAATTCTTCGTAACAAAATTTTGTAACAGACAACGAACAGACAGACAGACGGACACGTGAGTGACAACAATAGGGCTCCGCTTGGACCATTCGAGTACGGCACTCTAAAAAAAGAGTGCATTATTATAACACTTAGCACGAACCGGGCATCGAACTTAAGATCTCATACTCAGCACTAGCGTTTAAATTATCATATTATTACGCTATGTATTTGAAAAACAAATAGATTAAAGAAAACGAGTAGTTCGATTTCAATAAAGTTACTATTAACTATTCGTTTTTTCTAACGACTCTGCAATGGTAGCCAGCTTAAAGCAAAAATGTGTTTGTTCTACCGGAAAATAGGAGAGAGAAAATAATGGTTTTCGCAATAAAAGTAAAAAGGTAGATGCGTTGGAATCTGTAGTCTTCCAGCTTCTTGTTTGCTCATTAAAATGTTATCCAGATTTTAATTTAGTCGAGTAATTTATGTTCGAGCGGTTTTTTGCAAATGAAAATTTAAATTTGTTGTATTTAATTTTCATTGTCATTTTAAACTAGTTGGGGTAGTGTTATCTCGACGAATTTTTCAAATATCCAAATCCTTCGAATTATGAGAGCAAGTCAGTATGGAAAGCAATTGGGTTGATGACGAAACAGAACCTTTTAAGTCCGTCAGTTAGATTACCAAAATGAACCTTTTAAGTCCGTCAGTTAGATTACCAAAAAGAACCTTTTAAATCCGTCAGTTAGATTACCAAAAAGAACCTTTTAAGTTCGTCAGTTAGATTACCAAAAAGAACCTTTTAAGTCCGTCAGTTAGATTACCAAAAAGAACCTTTTAAGTCCTTCAGTTAGATTACCGAAAAGAACCTTTTAAGTCCGTCAGCTAGATTACCAAAAAGAACCTTTTAAGTCCGTCAGTTAGATTACCAAAAAGAACCTTATAAGTCCGTCAGTTGGATTACCAAAAAGAACCTATTAAGTCCGTCAGTTAGATTACCAAAAAGAACCTTTTAAGTCCGTCAGTTAGATTACCAAAAAGTAATGGAGACATATTTTTTCTTTTGTCACGTAAACAAAAAATAAAGACGAAAATTGCAACGCACTGTGCGTTAAAATATTGCATGAGCTCACACTTGAGTTAAAATTGTACTACATTTAACTCAAAAGTAACGTAACAAGCCCCAACGCCTGAACTTTGATGCGTTTTATCTTTGTAATTTTTCATTGATTTGATAAAGCAAAAAATACGTATCCAACATTTTTTGACAATCTAACTTACGACTGTTTATTTTTTATCCTGTTGTTATCCCTATTCTCCGTTTTAGTTAGGCGACTATTAGCCGTGATAGTTTAGTTTCAGGTGAGATAGTGGTCAAACGCGTGCCTATCAACCATTAAAAAAAAGGTTTCCTTTTAATTCCGTTCTTTAAACTACTGCCGTGAATATTATCTCAAAGAAACCATTTAGCTTATAAAAACTTTTTTACAAAAAAAACAACCGACTTCCAAAAAAAATACACTAAAAATTTAAAAATAACTTTAATTTCGGAAGTCGGTGTTTGTATTTTATTTCTTCGATATTTGACACCGACTTCCGAAATTAACGATATTTTTAAATTTTTAGTGTATTTTTTTTTGGAAGTCGGTTGTTTTTTTTTTGTAAAAAAGTTTTTATTTTTCGCTTTTTAGTTGTTATACCCCAGAACTATAAACCCCAATAAGATGGAACGTGGAATTTAAACATTTGGAGTACACAAAAACGTCATCAAGATCTGCGTATTTTTCGTTTTTGTTCAGTTTCTCAAAAAGCGCTAAAGCAAATTCAATAAAATTTATATGGGACCATCTCGGCAGTATATTCTTTCAGATAAAAAAAGAATTTTGAAAATCGGTCTACAACTGACGAAGAAATGCGCGGACATAACAAAAAAAATACAAAAAAAAAAAACATACATACAGTCGAATATAGAACCTCCTCCTTTTTAGAAAGTCGGTTGGTTATCAATTTATAGCTTAATTTTACGCAAACGGATCCCTGAATCGAAAATGGTCTTCACAGACCCGTAATATTTTTGAATGGCCTATCCAACGATACCCCACACCATGGGATAGACAAGAAAAAAAAACATCTCCAATTTACGTGTACAGGAAGTACCATAATCAGGAGCTCATGGCTAAAGTAATAACAGCCGCACGGGTTAACCTGATGGATCGATCCATCAGGTTAAGCTACGCTTGCTGGGGCTGGTCCATGGATGGGTGACCATCTTTTCATACCGAGACTCCCCTGTGCCTCGGAAAGCACGTTAATAGTGGATCTTTGACAGTCGTTACAGGTCATCAGAAGCCCGAAAGTCTGACAACCAGTCTTACCAAGGGGTATCGTATTACCCAGTAACTGGGTTGTGGAGGTCAGATAGGCAGTCGCACTATGTAAAATACTGGTATTCAGTTGCATCCGGTTAGACTGGAAGCCGACCCCAAGATAGTTGGGAAAAGGCTAGGCAGATGAGGTACCATAATCCTCCTTGTTGTTGACTACGGAACCCTAAAAAGGCTATGTTATGTAACAACTGATACATCGATGTACGTACAACTTGTCACGCACGAGTTAGATCACTCCGAACAATTTCTCATCTCTTCGTCGTTCGTGTCATAAGTTAGACTCGTGTAAGTAATCCTGTGTACACTTGGCACGTGTCTCCATGAAACACGTGTAAAATACATCTTTTAGAACCTTTCAAAGTGTTATATTCTTTTACTGTGTGACGGAGCTTAGTTTTATTAACTTTTTGTGAATATCTTCTACTTTTTTTGAAGTCGTTAGCTTGAACATATTCTTATTATTATCTTCCGTGCCTCGGAAAGCACGTTAAGCCGTTGGTCCCGGCTATCAATCGTGGATCTTTATAACAGCCGTTACGGGTCGTCAGAAGCCCGAAACACACAAACTGACAACCAGTCTTACCAAGGGGTATCGTATTACCCAGTAACTAGGCTGAGGAGGGCAGATAGGCAGTCGCTCCATGCAAAATACTGGTATTCAAATGTATTCGGATAGACTGGAAGGCGACCCCAACATTGTTGGGAAAAGGCTAGGCAAATTGATTAAAACAGTATTTTACACACGTATTCGTCACACACGTATTCGTCACACCCTGTATAAATAATATAGGTTGACTGAAGAGCAGTGGTGGCCCAGCGGTACCGGCCGCGACTTACAAGTTGTAGGTCGTGAGTTCAAACCCAGGCAGGTGCTTTACTTTGTGTAAATTATTTCATCATCACTGCTCCTAAAACGGTGAACGAAAACATCGTGAGGAAACCGGCATGTCCTAAAGCCAAAAAATCGAAGACATGTGAAATCCGCCAAGCCGCATTGAGCAAGCGTGATTACGGCCCGCACCCTTTCACAGAGAGGAGGCCTGTGCCCCAGCAGTGGGGACATTAAGAGACTGATGATGATTACTCCAAACTGATGAACAAATAAGTTAGACCATCTTGGTGAAGACCGCGCGAATCCGCTGAATTCAAAAAGCACTGGAACGGTCAATGTGGCAAAGCTTAGGGGAAGCCTATGTCCATCAGTGGAATCTTTTGCCTGAAATGATGATAGTGGCAAAAGTAATAACAGCCGCACGGGTCGATCCATCAGGTTAAGCTACGCTGGCTGGGGTTGGTCCATGGATGGGTGACCATCTTTAAATACCGAGACTCCTCCGTGCCTCGGAAAGCACGTTAAGCCGTTGGTCCCGGATGTCAATCGTGGATCTTTGACAGTCGTTACGGGTTGTCAGAAGCCCGAAAGTCTGACAACCAGTCTTACCAAAGGGTATCCCCAGTACAGTAGTAGTATTACCCAGTTACTGGTTTGTGGAGGTCAGTCGCTCCATGTAAAATATTTGCTGAGTTGACGTATATGAAAACCGTAGTGCATATCAAATTGATATCCACTGAGTTAGCGAATACACCTGCAGGTTAGACTGGAAGCCGACCCCAAGATAGCTGGGAAAAGGCGCGGGCAGAACTTCTCCCACCTTCATGACTCGTGGTCCTGTCTCTGGTGGGCTAGCGACTTATGAGCAAAATGCCATAAAATACACAAATTTTACACAGATATAAGAAACATACTATGTCACAAAATATTTTAGTTTCACCTGCCTCATAAGTTCGCCCAAATGTTTGAATTTATTCGACCCCTGAAATAGAGCCGCTTCCCTTTTCCACACTTGAAGTAATGTCACATATGTCTATGCATTTAATGTTTTTTGGGTAGCTTTGGGTGCTTGTTGCTGGAGAAAAGGGTCAACATAATATGTATATTTCTTTATTTTTTTCTGCAAAAACATAACTATTCTTTCATCAAGACAGAGAGGGACATTTTTATTTTTATTGTTGATAGACACGCGTTTGACCACTTTTTTTTTGTGGGTTGGAAAATCATCCAATGACTTCTCCCGCTCTGGGTGGAGCTAAGTGTTATAATAATGCACTCTTTTTTAGAGTTCCGTACCCGAATGGTCCAAACGGAGCCCTATTGTTGTCACTCACGTGTCCGTCTGTATAGACAGACGGACACGAAAAAAAAGACAACGGACGGATAGCAGTCCGTTGTCTTTTTGCCCAGGGGCAAGGTAACTCTTTCGAATTTATCCTCAACCCCTTTTTTTTTTTTTTTTTGGGGTGGGAAATCATTCAATGACTTCTCCCGCTATGGGTGGAGCGAAAGGACGTGTCAGACTCTTACTGACTAAAACCCACCTCCGTTCCTGCCTGCCCTGAATGCCCAGGGGCGAGGTAACTCTATCGAATTTATCCTCAACCGATGCCTGCCCGGGCTCAACCGATGCCTGCCCGTCATGTTTGCTGACACCTCTTTGAGGCGCGCGTGGAACACTACGCGCCGTCGACTCTCGGGCCTGGTGCTGATCGGACGGCGAGCTACCCATTACTCGCCGTCCGCAGGCCCGGATCTAAGCGATGATAAAAGGTGATATTATTATATGATAATATTTATTTAAAACGACTTCATCATCAGACAAAATTATTGATATATTTAAAAAGTGTAAAAATGTTTTTTTTTTTTATATTGATGTACGTAAAGAAAATAATATTAAAATAAAACAGAAACATGTACCTACAGTAAGAAAACAGTCCTGAAAAGATTTTACAAGAAGTATCTCAAAGAATTGTAGAACAAGCACATTTCAGTGTGAACACGTCTGTTCGCGACGGTACGTCGGTGTCGCTAGGTACACGTGTTCCGTACGTCGCGACGACGTAACTAATCTCATCGGATGTTTTGTGCGCGACTGTACACGAGTGGTACGGTCGGTACGGTGGGTCGTGTTTGTTTTAAAGATAGGTAGGATTGACAGCGGGAGCGGATGGTAAAGGATAGTACCGCGAGACCGCACATTTTTGGGGTTCCGTACCTCAGAAAGAAAAAAGGAACTCTTATAGGATCACTTCGTTGCCTATATATCTTTGTGAAGTAATAAAATAAAAATTATATGAATATATTTATGTATTTAAGACAAATTCCATAGTTTGTTGGTATACACACAAATTAAAAACTAGTGTTAATATTTATTATAACCAGAAAAAAAATACGTGTAAAAGTATTAAATTGAAAAATAGTATCTCTATTATAACTCAGGTCTGCACCCTTTTTTTTTTTTTTTGGGCTGTAAATAAATCAAACTTCTAAGTCTTGTAACTTAACCGCTACTCGCTAACAATGTGGCCTCTCTCAAACCTTTCGCAGTCTCAGTCCCCCGCCGCGGACATATTCTTTTATGAATATGACGTTGTTCTGTGATGACGTCACTATATATGTAGGTACTGGTGGAATCACAAGCATGTGGACAATGTATTTATGGTTTATCTTTTATTTTACGTCCGCAGGAAATGTAGATGACGGCTTTGTTGAGAGCGGGAAATTGCATGGTTTTTAATTGTTTTTTACGGAGTGAACTTTTACTGTAAATGCATTTTAAAGTAGCTGAATTTCCAAAGTATTTCAGCATTGAATAAGAACAAACATAAAATAATCAGCGTAATGTACCAACTGCTGAAACACAGGCCTCTTCGCGAGCCCAGTGCGAATTAGTGAGTCTTCAAATTGTTTGCTCTAGAACATGATGTTTTTCTTTTTTAACCCCCGATGCAAAAAGAGGGGTATTGTAAGTTTGACCGCTTTGTGTGTGTGTCTGTCTGTCTGTGGCACCATGCGGTTTTTTTTATTTGAAAGCAGGTTTTCTAGCGATGGTTCTTAGATATGTTTTATTAAAATCGGTTCAGCCGTTTCTAGCTCTTTTGTGTACATGTTGGCTTTTCTTTTAAGCGTTGCGGTGTTTTTAATAGGTATCTTGTAAATATTAAATAAGTTACAACTTCACCATATTTTTTTTAAAGGAATTTGTGTTATTAAATTATATAAATTAAAGTACTTATCTGAGTTTGAACCATCAGGAAGTTAGTGGGAGTAGCAATCACTGGGCCTCCACTGACTAACTGATCACACCACGTACCTAAATGCTTCTTCTCATAGTGAGAAGTACATCAGCAGTGATTTAACTGTATTTTTTTTATCATCTTTAGGCACACGTTTGACCGCTAGCTCACCTGATGGTAAGCGTTGATGAGGTCGAAGATGGAGCACGCTTGCCTAGAAGTACCCTATTCCCTCTTGACTTAAAGACTCCCAGGTTGTAGCTATTAGGAAAGACAGACTGGCATGAAATTGGACTCCTTAGCACTACGCAGAATGAATGAAACTTCCACTATCATGCTGTTTTACTTTATCTTAAATGTAGAGACGATAATAAAACAATAAGTAAATGAAAACACTGTTAATATTCATAAAAATGAACAACGGGAACAACTATGAAATCATCAAAAACCGGCCAAGAGCGAGTTGGACTCGCACGCATGGGGTTCCGAACAAATCATATTTTTATAGGTATTTTTTTATTTATTAAAAGAATTGCCAAATATTATTTTTATGTTGCATACACTATAAAAATAATAAAACAGTACTTAAAAACTATTCAAGTGCTGCACACTTAGTGACAACCACAGCATTGAAATAAAATATGTAACCAAAGGTGTAAATATAAAACAAAAATTTAACGGTTCAATTATAAAAAAATTAAAATTAAAACCTAATTAAAATGTACAAAAACATGACATGTGTTTTTTAGATACCTATGTTTAGTTTTACATAAGTAAAAGTTTTATAGAAATAAAAGATACTAAACAAAAAAAAAAATAACTATATACTTTTTTATGTGACACGTTATCGTTACCTAAGTAAAGAACTAATTCCTGATTTTTTTTTAAATTTTAGGCCCTTTGGTTACGGAGATAAGGAGGGAATGGTCGGACAGATGGACAGACAGACAGACGAGTGCTTCCATAAGGTTCCGTTTTACATTCGGATTTTCGAAACCCTAAAAACATCTGCCCCATACATGTTTGCAAAAATCGACAAAATGTACTGAACAGCTGTTTTTTTTTGCGATTTCAGGGTTAGTCTCACAGTAATAATGAAATTGTTCATAATGATGAGTATTGCCAGTGTATTCATTTATTGTTGTAAATTGACGTCTCTTCCTTGTTTTCGTCACAGTTTAATCCGCAATCACCGTTAGATCAGGAGAAATCGCGTAAAATTGTTTTTTTTAAATATCGGAGTCGTTTTGAAGACTCCGATATGCAAATTATCAAATTTGGGTGATATTTAATGTATTCAAACAGATCCATCCGTATATATGTAATTCAAATTCATTACTGACTGATATATCAATATGGCAGTGGTTTTTTTATTTTTTTGTGGGGTGGGAAATCATCCAATGACATCTTCCGCTCTAGGGTAGAGCGGGAGGGCGTGTCAGACTCTTACTGACTAAAACCCACCTCTGTTCCTTCCTGCCCTGAGTGCCCAGGGGCGAGGTAGCTCTGTTTCGAATTTATCCTCAACCCCCGGGCAGGCATCGGCCATGACGGGCTCCGTTTTTATTGCTGACCACTCTTTGAGGCGCACGTGGAACACTACGCGCCGTCGACTCTCGGGCCTGGTGCTGATCGGACGGCGAGCTAGCCATTACTCGCTGTCCGCAGGCCCGGGTATACGGTGGCCGGAGATCGTCTCGCGGCGCCGGACGTCTTAGGCGTCTCCTAAGGCGGCTGCTGCTGAGGGCGTGAGGGCGACTCCATTGTTGAGTCTCCCTTACGCGTCCCGCCTCTGCCTTCGCGAGCATTACTGCTTCGCAGAAGGAGGAGACGGCTTCCCATTCCCTCGCGCTCCGTACCATGGCCTCAACCAGGGCAGGGCGCGAGAGGTCGCTGCCGCCTATCGAATCCACGAGGACACGGCGGGGCTCCGCCCAAGCGGGGCAGACCTCCACCATATGTTCCACCGTGTCCTCGGGACAATTCGCGCAGTGGAAACACGCGGGCGTTTCCTCCCGTTCTATCCGACCCAGGAACCTCCCGAAACAACCGTGTCCGGTGAGGACCTGCGTCAGATCCTCAAACCCTGGGCAGATAGGCCAGTGGTGGCCGCGACTTAGAAGTTGAGGTCGTGAGTTCAAACCCAGGCAGGCGCTTTACTTTGTGTAAATTTTTTCATCACCACTGCTCTTAAAACGGTGAAGGCAAACATCGTGAGGAAACCGGTATGTCCTAGAACCAAAAATTCGAAGACATGTGACATTCACCAACCCGCATTGGGCCCGCGTGGTGGATTATGGCCCACACCTTCTCACAGAGTGGAGGTCTGTGCCCCAGCAGTGGGGACAATAAAAGGCTGATGATGATGATATATAAACGCACAGCTTAAACCGCTGGTCATGACATTTGGAGGGTGTGTTCATTGTGAAGAGAAGGTATCCACTAAGACAGGGTTTTTCAAAATTCAACTTTAAAGGGGGTGAAAAAGGGGTTGAAAGTTTATAATTACATGCGGGCGAAGCCGCTGGCAGGAGCTAGTTCAAAATATCTGTAGAGAGTTTACACAAAATATTTATTACAATCTTACGGTATTTGCATTTACTCGTATATGGGGACATATAGGTACGTCTACAGGCCTTTTCTCATGGGGCCACCAATTTGAGTTACTAATCGTAGCAACGAGGGTAGGTATCGACCTGTCTATACTCTTCGTCAGCTCAAAATGTTAATGACACCTCTTACACGCCGCCTCAGAAACCTCAGTAAACGTGTTCCGATGGAAGCGGAACCAATGGATGCCGTATACATAATTAAACAGCCATTTTCAGCTGAACGTTTCGCTGATCCCGAAATTCTGTGGGTAAAATTATACGTTATTCTATCTCATGAGGGCGAAGGTTGAGGTTTACTCCTTGTTCTATTTTAAAGAGTAGGTATTTCTTGGTAGTTGGTTTTTAGGTTAGGTTCCATACCCGAAGGGTCCAAACGAAGCCCTATTGCTGTCACTCACGTGTCTGTCTGTCCGTTGTCTGTCACAATTTTTTCGTTATTTTTCATCTTCCCTTTGACCTATGAACTTGAAATTTAGTGAAAATGTAATAAATAATTACTACGTGTATTTTATTTAAAAAAATACCAATTTATTGATAAATCAGATTTTTTTCTTTCAAATTCCCTCAATTCGTACGGAACCCTGAATGGGCGAAGTCCCACACGCACTTGGCCAGTTTTTAAAGGTTTCGAGGCAATTGTTTTTAGAGGGTTTATATTTAGGTCAATCAATCAAGTAAACTACCGCATCAGTGTAGTGCATCGACGCTCAGTTGCCAGTCTGTCGGTTTCCTTCCTCTTTCTGCAAAGCAGTAATGCTCACGAAGGCGGAACGGGTGAGGGAGACTCGCGGAACAGAGTCGCCCTCACGCCCCCAGTAGCAGCCGCCGGATGAAACGCCCTGGGCGTCGGGGGTCGTGAGATGATCTCCGGCCACCGTAAACGAGTGCTTGCGGACGGCGAGTAATGGGTAGCTCGCCGTCCGATCAGCACCAGGCCCGAGAGTCGACGGCGCGTAGTGTTCCACGCACGCCTCAAAGAAATGTAAGCAAATAAATGACGGTGCCCATTATGTGTCAGACTCTTACTGACTACAACCCACCCCTGTTCCTTCCTTGCCCTGCACGGCCAGGGGCGAGGTAACTCTTTCGAATATATCCTAAACCCATGGGCAGGCATCGGCCATGACGGGCCCCGTCATGAATGCTGACAACTCTTGTTCGGCGCGCGTGGAACACTACGCGCCGTCGACTCTCGGGCCTGGTGCTGATCGGACGGCGAGCTACCCATTACTCGCCGGCCGCAGACCCGGGTGACGTAACTTTTCGCGTGTCAAAAGCTGCTTTTCTTCAAAGTAAGTGGATGTATTATATATTTTACTTTAAGTAATATGAATAATGGTAAGACGTAAAGGATTTATCAAGTTCTTAGTTAAGACAACCGTGATATATTAAGAAATAAGTACCTCTATTTCTGTTGAAGTCATATTTTTAACCGACTTAAAAAACACGGCCAGCTTACTTAACCCTACTCGTGTGGCGGCTACTGGTACAAAATAGAACAATTCCATAAATTCATATTCATAGAATAATTTTGAACGGTAGGTACATACCTTTCTTAGCAACGTCTTTGAAGATTAAATCGATATTCCCATTATCAACCCTGTCAAGCATATTTTCAAATGACAAAGTAGGTAAATCTTCCACAACCTACGCAATTAGATTTTTATCAACCCACATTAGTGTCTGAACATTAATTAGTATCCAACTATAAAAGCTCCGGCAACCATGTAAGCATCACATTCATCCACCATCTTTTGCACAGTAACAACTGAACCACCTTCAAAATCATTATGAAGTTCTACATGGTCTGTCTTCTGATCTTTGCTTGTTTTTCCTGCTACCATACTCAAGGAGGTCAAGAAGGAACCAGCTTTTACTGTGGAAGGACCTTATCGAGGGCTTTAGCGGTGCTATGCTGGGGAGCTGAGTCCAAGCGGGATGCTGGCTGGTGGAAGCCACAGCATGGGGCCCGCGCGCTTGCTGGCGTGCGCGGCAAACGTGGACCTGTTGACGAGTGCTGTGATAAGGCGTGTTCCATCGAAGAATTGATGAGTTACTGTTAAATGATGATTGTCAATTTGATATATGATGAGTGACAATGTGAATAAATTATTATTTGTCAAATAAAAGGTGCATTCTTTTCATTACAATTTTTGTATTCTTTTTGCTTGTATATGTTACCGTATTTTTTCAAACACTGTAAGCTTATGAAAAATGTCGTAAATTTTTATTTTCAAAAAGACAACAATACATTTTGCATTAACTGAAATCATCTATTCATAATATATCGATAGTTTACACCCTCGCAAGATTTATTACAATTTTACGGTGTTTGCAAGTATCTGGAGACATACAGGAACATAACATATTATTGTTATTCACTTTGAAATAGGTAATGACTTGGTTTTGTCACAAGAAAATTACCTTAAAATTTTCAGATTTTTCCGTACTACGTAGGTATAGTATGCGTTAAACTAAATAAGTAGATACCTTACACCCCTATAAAATATCCACAGCAGCTAACTTTGACGAATACTATACCAATATAGTTGACGACGATGACATCCATTGAGATAAATATTTCTATGAGTCACTCGGTAGACCCCATAAAATGAATGATTTCGAAATAAGCTGTATTTACAAATGAAAAAGTTAATCAACCAGCGATAAGAATTATCTCATGAAAAATCTTCTAGGTACAACCAAGATAAAACTAATGAACACAAGGCGCATTGATTGCTTACATTTAGATATGAAAGTGTTCTCCAGATTCATCTAAAAGTGAGCATGAAGCTGTGGTCATAGAATAAAAATATTCAGAACCGAAGTTCCACTGAAAACGCTTTCAAAACTGCCTACAGTTTTGGACATGTCCATGTGGGAATAATCGCAATGAGTTGTCCATATTAGCTGTAGAACTGATTTCTACGGGAATAGACGTTTTCTTGAGTCATCATCGTAACTTCAGAAAAAAGACGTCCACCCCTGGACATAGGCCATCCCCAAGTGTCTCCAGAATAACCGGTCCTGCGCGTCTATCATCCTTCGGATTCCCGCGACCTTCACCAGGGCATCGGTCCAACTTGTGTGAGTCCTTCCAACATTGCGTCTTCCGGTACGCGGTTGCCACTCCATAACCTTTCGACCCCATTGTCTATATATGGTTAATGGGGCCCTCTCCCAGTTAGATTTGACCATTCTTTCTTCCTCGACAGTAACCTGCGAATCGACAAAGATTAGGTAAGACACTCAGGCTAGGTGGGGGACGACATCCGCAGGTTGGCTGTTAGCAGATGGATGAGTGTACGTAACTCGGGACCTGCAGTCTCGACATTGATAGCGAAACTTACGTTAGCTAATGATTGTTAAATTACGAGCCATTAAAAACTCCCACATTATGAAGATCAATTTTAGATCATAACCTGAAAAAATAAATGATTTTCTTGAAAAATCTACAGAGACGACGTCAATTTTAATTTGCAAACAATATTTTTCATAAAAACGTATAAATTATTAACTTTAATGAATAACTTTCACCGCTTGTAACAATTAAACTTGTCAAATTATTAAAGGATCTTAAAGTTTGCCTCCTTGCAACATTAATTTCGTAGCAAACGAATTCGGTCGATACGCGATCGTTAACTATGTCGAGACCGCAGGCCCAGGATTGAAAAAGCCATGGCCGATGGGAGAGGCTTTTGTCCAGATCAGCTTCTGTGAGAAAAAGCTTTTCGACGGTATTGACAATCCGAGTGAAGAGCAGTAGGCTATTATTTCATCAGTGACATAGGTGCGTAGGTCAACAAAAACAAAACAATTAATAAAAACCGGCCAAGTGCGAGTCGGACTCGCGCACGAAGGGTTCCGTACCATTATCTATAAAAACGGCATGTCTGTTGTATGGGACCCCCCCTTAAATATTTCTTTTTTCTGTTTTTTAGTATTTGTTGTCATAGCGGCAACAGAAATACTTCATCTGTGAAAAATTCAACTATCTAACTATCACGGTCCATGAGATACAGATTGGTGACGGACGGACAGACAGACAGACAGACGGACGGACAGTGGAGTGACTGTTCTTTTTCTTTAAATAGAATTAACATTTTTAAATATTTCTTATAAAAACAGATTAAAAACAACAATAAAATTATAAAGGAAACCTACCAGTATAGGCAACAGGGTCTGAACTGCACGCGGTATCCAAAGAGAGGAACCTCCTTACAATACGAGTCGTGACCAGGAATACGACTTTCTGAATCAAGCACTTGATCTAGCCACCTAACGAGAGCCGCCTGTGGTGTTTCTAGAGGCTCGTGACTAGTCGTGATTGATTGATTGTGATTAGTTGGCTGCCCATTGTGTCACCCTATGTAATGTTTTCTTCATATTTTTTTGTAATTTATAATGTGTACATAATAAAGAGTATTCTATTCTATCAGTATTTATCATCGTACTGATCATTATTGGCACTACTAACTCTAAAATCGCGTAAAAATAAATCAAGAACCCCAAACATTTACGAGTATGTAAGCATAACTTGACAAAATACACTGAATACCTGATTTTTTTCGCGATTTCATCGTTGGTCCTATAGTAAAAGTTGTTGATAATGATGATTACAATGGGGGTCACTTTAACCCTGCAGAAGTGTGGTGACAAAATAAAACATCAAGAATATGGCAAAAAAAAGGTAAGTATATATGTGGCACGGTGTGTGCTGCCCCAAAACAAAAATGTCTATAGATTATTATGGTTATCAAAATTAAGTCAAATTGTATTTTTATTTTTTTCGGAACCCCTCAAGTTTGATTGGAATAAATAAAATGGGTTATTAATAAACTTTAATCATTTTCACTTCTAATACTTTTTGGTTACAAAAATCAAAGAGTAGCAAAGAGACATCAAACTAAATTAATTTTACTTTAACGAAAAAAACTCTAAAAACATAAAATAAATAGGATCATGAATGAGATATTCATATTAAATCTAAAGTCATCATTTAGGAACTACTTGATTCTCAATTACTATAGTCTTTGCAGAAAAAAATTGAGCTCAATTTCATCCGAAGACGCATAACACAGACTTATGTAGTTGTTACAAAGTAACCTATAATCCACCAATAACATTTTCATGTAAAATTTTGCCAAGACGAGACCATATGGCTCGCACTGTCAAAAAGTTATCAGATCTCATGTCAAGCCAAGCTTCTAACACTACACGGCGTAAGGTAAAAAAAATATTCACTGTTCATTACTTTTCTGTTCGAGCAACGAAACGGCCAAGCCACATATTTTGACTAACGTGTTTTAAGCATAGCAATATTATTCGTATAATATAAATATATTAATGTAGTAATATTCTGAAACCTGACGAAAGCCTCTGGGGTTGATGGGTGATTTTTTTAAAAACCTGGAACACATAGTTTTTAACTTGTAATAAGAAGTTTTGTCTCTGTACAGTCACAAGCAAGAATATGTACACGAGCAAACTTTACTTGTAAGCTCGAGTATTTTAAGTGGAAGTTTTTAATATACTCGAGCTAACAAGAAAAGTTTGCTTGTGTACACATTTTTGCTAGTGACTGTACTTGTATAATTTTCAGATCTCAAGCATGAAATTAAGCCGTTTTCACCATTTGGATTTTTTTTATTGTTTGTGTAATAATAGGTACTAGCTTACATACCAAATTTCAGCTTTCTAGGACTTCAGGAAGTACCAGTACCAATTAAGTAAGAATTTTGATGATCATCAGTGAGAGCGTCAGTGATGAAATCGGCGATTTTTAGACAGCTATGCAATTGACACTTAATATTTTAATAAGTCTACTACAGACATCATATCCCGACAATTTTGTTTATCTGGTATAATCCAAACCCAAGTTATGTGTGTTCAAAAAAACGACGAAGCGCTTCAAAAAATATAGGTCGTCTTGGTGGGGGAACTAACATGCTCCCAGATGATGGGGCACTGCAGCTGTGCCCCAGATATGTACTTCAGCAAAAATAATTCAATAATTGATATGAAAAGAATGCATCTTTTATTAGACAAATTACAATTAATTTATCCACATTGGTCAGTCAAATTTCAATTAACAATCATCACTTAACAGTAACTCATCAATTCTTCGATGGAACACGCTTTATCGCAGCACTCGTCAACAGGCCCCCGTTTGCCGCGCACGCCAGCAAGCGTACGGGCCCCATGCTGTGGCCTCCACCAGCCAGCATCCCGCTTGGACTCAGCTCCCCAGCATAACACCGCTAAAGCCCTTGATAAGGTCCTTCCACAGTAAAAGCTGGTTCCTTCTTGACCTCCTTGAGCATGGTAGCAGGAAAAACAAGCGAAGATCAGAAGACAGACCATGTAGAACTTCATGGTGATGTTGGAGTAGCTTCAGTTGTCACTGTGCAAACGATGGTGGATGAGTGTTATATTTCCATGGTTTACGGAGCTTTTATAGTGGGATACTGATTAACATTCAGACACTAATGTGGGTTGATAAAGACCTAATTGTGTAGGTTGTGGAAGATGAAAAGATGCTTAGACTGTGTTGATAATTTGAATATCGATTTACCTTCGAAGATGTTGCCAGGAAAGGCTACCGTTCGATATTATCATATGAATACGAATTTATGGAATAATTCTACTTAGTCCAAGTAGCCGCCCCGCCGCCGGGTGGGGCAGAGTACACTGGCCGTATTTAAGTGGGTCAGAAAACATTGACACAAAGTCTTAGTATATTATAGACCGCCTTAAGTATGCTAAACTAAAAACTTTTCCCTACTTTGGGAAGTCAAAATAGGCCAAATAAATGAATACAGGTACATATAGAAGATATTATATCCTACAAATATTTTAAAAGTGAAAGTTTGTTTTTCAATCACGCTAAAACGACTAAACACATTCGGATAAAACTTGGCACACATATTTTTGTAACCTGAATGGTGAGGCTTGGAGAAGGGCTGGAATTGGGCACATGAATAAGAAAATCTAAGAAGTCCGTCAGTTAGATAACCAAAAAATATTGAACACATATTATTTTTTTCTTTTTTCACGTAAACAAAAATTAAGGTGATACAGTGTGTTGAAATTTCGCATGACGTCACACCCGAGTTAAAATTGTACCACTTTTTACTTAAAAGTGACGTTACAAGCCCCCACAATGATAAATGATTTTATTTTTGGAAATAGGTTTGAGAATATATGAAATTATATTTTTATAACATAGTGTAATTAATTTGTAAAGTTTTGTCTAACGCGGATAAAAAATTGAGAATCACGCAAAAATCTGTAAAGCGTATTTTTATGAAACCTTCACCATTTAAAAGGTCATTTAATAATTTAGTCTAAGTGTTTTAGTTTAATACCCATTTTTTTAATAATGCGTCTAATTTCGGACAACGCTCCTTGATGGGCGAGTCCTATTACTGGGTGGACGTACGACGCGTTACGTGAACTCAGCACAGAACACGCAAGCTGACCACTCAAGGACATTGGCAGGTAATAGCGCCTTTTGTCAGTTTTAGCTAGATGAGGCCGGTGTTCCCTGACTACCCTGACAAGAAACACCGAAATAAACTCATGTTTGATTTCATAAAGCAAAAAAGTACGTGTCCAATATTTATAAATAACTAGCGACCCGCCCCAGCTTCGCTCGGGTACAAATTATACATATAAACCTTCCTCTTCAATCACACTATCTATTAAAAAAAACCGCATCAAAATCCGTTGCGTAGTTTTAAAGATTTAAGCATACATAGGGATATAGGGACAGAGAAAGCGACTTTGTTTTATACTATGTAGTGATTAATCTAACTAACTAAATATTTGGGAGGGGGGGGGGGGGTTAATCATCCTATGACTTCTCCCGCGTATGGGTGGAGCGGGAAGGCGATTATTTTTGTACCCTGAAATCATGCCAATTAATAAAAAAAGTTAGGAGCAGAAAAGACACAAACTTCCAGGAGACGAGACCACAATCATAACTATCACAAGTGCAAGTTCACACGATAATATCATACGGTTCAACATTCCCCAGCAACATTTCTAAAGAATAAATCGATGATCACATTATCAACACAGTCTTTAGTAAGCATCTTTTCATCTTCCACAACTTACACAATTAGGTCTTTATCAACCCACATTAGTGTCTGAATGTTAATCAGTATCCCACTATAAAAACTCTGTAAACCATGGAAACATAACATTCATCCACCATCGTTTGCACAGTGACAACTGAAGCTACTCCAACATCACCATGAAGTTCCACATGGTCTGTCTTCTGATCTTCGCTTGTTTTTCCTGCTACCAAGCTCAAGGAGGTCAAGAAGGAACCAGCTTTTACTGTGGAAGGACCTTATCGAGGGCTTTAGCGGTGTTATGCTGGGGAGCTGAGTCCAAGCGGGATGCTGGCTGGTGGAGGCCACAGCATGGGGCCCGCGCGCTTGCTGGCGTGCGCGGCAAACGTGGACCCGTTGACGAGTGCTGCGATAAGGCGTGTTCCATAGAAGAATTGATGAGTTACTGTTAAATGATGATTGTTAATTGATATTAGGGCTGGCCAATGTGAATATATTATTTTACCTACTTGTCAAAAAAGCTTCATTCTTTTTATATCAATTATTGTATTCCTTTCCTCCGTGGCTCGGAAAGCACGTTAACCCGTTGGTCCCGGCTGTCAATCGTGGATCTTTGACAGTCGTTACGCGTCGTCAGAAGCCCGAAAGTCTGACAATCAGTCTTACCAAGGGGTATCGTATTACCCAGCAACTGGGTTGTGGAGGTGAGATAGGCAGTCGCTTCATGTATAATACTGCTATTCAGCTGCATCCCGCGGTTAAACTGGAAGCCGACCTCTAGATAGTTGGGCAAAGGCTAGACAGATTGATTGATATTGTATTCTTTTCGCTTGTTTAGGTCATCGCATTTTTTCAAACAATGTAAATTTTTGAAAAATCTTGTAAAATATTAAACTTTTTATTGAAATAACGACATGATTTCTTCACAAAAAAATTGAACCTAAAAGTTTCAGATTTTTCCATACTACGTACGAGTATTTATAATGATGATGACATCCATTGTGACGAATATTTCAGTGAGTCACTCAGCAGACTTCATAGAATGAATGATATTGGAAAACGCCGTATAATTAGTACTGTAAAATTTAATCAATCAGAGTAACAAGGATTACCTTATCAGAATTCAGCATGATAAGAAAACTTAATCAAAACTCAACATTATTCCCAGTGAAACTAATGAACTTATACAAGACGCATTGATTGTCTGCATATAGTTATGAAAGTATTCTCCAGATTCATCTAGAGTGAGCCGTGAAGCTGTGGTCATAGAATAAAAAGATTCAGATCCGAAAATCCAGATAAAACACTTTTTAAAATGCCTCAAGGCGTAATATGGTTGAACTATGCTCTTTTTTTTTAACAACTTTATGTAATTACCCATATTAGCAAATAAATGATTTTGATTTGATTTGATTTGATTTTAAATTTCTGGAAACATTTCCATATGGGAATAATCGCAATGAGTTGGCCGTATTAGCTGTAAAACCGATGACTGCGGGAATAGATGTGTTCTTGAGTCATCATCATCATCATCATTACAGCCGAAAGACGTCCACTGCTGGATATGAGCCTCCCCCAAGTAACACCACAACGATCGGTCCCATGCGTCTCGCATCACTCGGATTCCCGCGACACTAGCCAAGTCATCGGCCCACCTTGCGGGAAGACTTCCAACGGTGTCCGCGGTCGCCATTACAAAACCTGTCAGCCCCATCGATTACTGTTCTGAGAGCAGTGTGCCCACTGCCAAGTTTAGCGATTTCTCTTTCGGTTATGTCGGTAACCTGCAGAACGAAAAACTTTTTTACAAAAAATACAACCTTTCTTCTTCGGCTTACGAAATGAAAGTTATTTTAAAATTTTTAGAAGTCGGTTGTATTTTTTGTAAAAAAGTTTTTTATTTTTCACTTTTTAGTTGTTGTAGTACCCCAGAACTAAAACTAAATAATAAAGTTATGCCCGAATGGGTAACCCCAACAGCAAGGAATTTTAACATAATTGGAGACAACCAAAACGTCATCTGTTTATGTTGATTCAATTTCGATAAAATTTATATGGGATCACCTCTGAAGTATGTCCTACCAAACAAAAAATCTTTTCACAAGTGGCGGAGAAATCGCGTAATATAGGTACATACATACAAAACAAAAACATACAGACGAAATGAGAACCTCCTCCTTTTGGAAGTTGGTTAAAAAGGTTAGGTAAGACATGAGTGTCTTAAATAACCTTTTTCGTCTTGCAGGTTACCGTGTTTTATGAGGGAGACGACATGCGGGTAATGGGAGAGGCCCTGGTCCAACTCGGTTTCTGTGGGAAAAAGTCAGTCAACAATCAAAATGAAGGCTGAAGGATTCTATCTGCGTCTGTATAAGTGCATATATATGCACAAGGTGTAACACACGCAAAGTAGTTCCTGAAAAAGAGTAATTGCTTCAACTTCGTTTATTCATTTTGTGTATGAATTTACATTTTTAAATAGTCCTTATAAAAAAAAAACGATTAAAAAAAAAACATTAAACTCTCTTTGTTGCTTGAACCCAAGCTACAAAGAGAGGAACCTCTTCCGCTCCGCACGAGAGCCTCCCTTTTGTGTGTTGGGAAATCATCCAACGAATTCTCCCGCTCTGGGTGGAGCGGGAGGGCGTGTCAAACTTTTACTGACTAAAATCCACTCCTGTTCCTTCCTTGCCTGAGTGCCTAGGGGCGCGGTAGCTCTATTTCGAATTTATCCGCGACCCAAGCGAGAGCCTTTTGAGGTGTTGATCGAGGCTCGTGACTGTTTAGCTATTGGCTGAAACAACCTATCAGTACTCGTCATTTTATTGATCAGTAGCGATTCTCCCAAAATTTCCAGGGGTACAAATTATACACCTAAATTTCCTCATGAATCTCTCGAAAACACATGAAAATCCGTTGAGTAGTTTTTGAGTTATCTCGAACAAACAGACAGACAAACTCGGTGGGGGACTATGTTTTTAATATGTTTTGATTATGAGCACTACTAACTCCAAATTGTATATATGAAGTTTTACTTCTGTAGGATTTTATTACTCTATGCTGTGGCTTATTTCATTAGCGCGCTTTATTGGAAATTCCTTCCATTGTGAAAGATTGTCGCTTCGCCATCTTCATTAGGTGCGTCTTAGAGATTTAAAATGGAGCTGTAGGCTCTTCGCAGAGCTTTTAAAGTATGAAGTTTTAGTTTGTTCGGAGATTTAATTAATGTTTGTAAAGTTACTGTTTGATTAATTAATTTTGGTGGCATTTAATAAGAATTATTTTTGACAGTGCTTGCCTATAAAAACCTTTATTATAGATTGAGATTTGATTTAAAATGTTTCAGCTTATGAAAATACTGTAGTATTAGAAACTTATGTTTTTGTAGTTATATTTCTGACAACTTATTTACATGACTTAGAATATAGGGCTAACTCTAAAATATATAAAGATGTCTGCCATATCATACAAAAAATGCAATACTTGCCCAATCTTCCTCTTCTTCTTAGGGTGTCGGGTGATGACATATATTGTTTTTTTTTTTAAATTATGTCTCATGCTTGGCCTAGTACTCGGCCACGACAGTGCAATATCCGCTGACGCAGTCATAAGATCCTCACGTGTATAGGTAACAGGGCATGTGGTGCAAGATGAACACGACTACGTGTAGAGATTGTCTTTACTGCGGCCGACTTGAGCTTGCCTGTCTGCTTAACCTTTTCTCAACTATCTATGGGTCGACTTCCAGTCTGACCCGATGCAGCTCTAAGCGAGTTTTAAGTTTTTTAAACTGAGAGTGTTTCATTATCATAAATCCTTTCACCACCACAAAGATCGCCAATTAATTAAAAATCAGCCTGGATTAATTTCAATTCTTTAATCCTCTTTCTAGGCAGACGTAGAACGTTTGTATTTATATTATAAGTTTCAATCCCCAGTCATAACCAGAGGTCGGTATTAGATAGAGTTATACTTACAGATATACTTACACTAATTCAGAAAGAATAAAGTGGATATGCCTCAAATCCCGAAATTAATTTGAAAGAGCAGAAAAATCCTGTGATTAATAGAATAAAAAAGCTATTAACTTTTACACAGTTTAAACCATTGCACGCGCTACGTTGACAAATTTACATCAACGACACCGGATGTCCGAAATTGCAAAATTTCAATGCGCACACGCGCGATGTTGCCGCATTAAAATTTGTAGTTCACACAACACAGCTTGTGAGAATAAAATAAAACAATAGAGGTTTTTATTATTATTTATTTGTAGTATTATTGGCCAAACGGGATTGTTCAGAAGAAGATCCATATTCATATCAACATTTCGATGCAAGTACATAAATCACTCTACCTAATTCCGACCTCTGGTCATAACACACCTACATTCATATATTGTTGCGGAGAAAACTGACTGCTAACTAGTTTGAGTCCCGCGACGTTGCTTGCATTTTTTATAAGTTCAGGCAAAGTTGGGGACTTTCAATCAGGTTTTGAACAAGCTGGTGAATATTTTACGTTTATATTTACGGATAGACCGACGATCTGACTTCGGTGGAATATGAAAGAAGATGGGGGAGACACGTGCTATGGATTTATGTATTTGATAATAGTCAAGTTTTATTAAGTTGGGGCTTGAATTTCCATTGGAAGAGGTTTTTGGGTCATTGTGATGCATAGCCTTATGCGTTTAATACATGTATTATAATAGCGATCATACGTCTGACGCAAAATGGACTAGGATGGTTACCATTTGGTCTGGCCCTACCGGTAAAATGAAAAGAGGAAGACCACTAGAAAGATGGTTAGATGAAATCGAGAAAATGGCTGAGGGTAACTGGATGACATTGGCTCAGGAAAGAGAAAAGTGGAAAAAAAAAATTAGAGGAGGCCTATGCTCGTCGAGAGGTCCCTAATCATTTAAAATATAATAATCATGAAAAATATACTATAATAATATATCACAATTCACAATTAATTCTAACTGCAATTCATTTTTTTTTAATTATTATTTTTGTGTATAATTGAACAATTATTATTGAATTTATGATGAATGTATTTTTAAATTATTATGGAATTAAATGGCTAAATTATTATTATTACGTATGACTGAAAATTCATATTCCAACGGAGTCCAAACGGAGCCCTATTGCTGTCGCTCATGTGTCCGTCTGTCCTTCGTCTGTTATGCAGGTATTACTGCCAAACGGTTGGAGCTACAGTCTTTAAATTTTCGGAGTATATTATGCATCTTATTGACCCAAAGCCATACTAGTCAAAAACATATTTGGTACGGAATCCTAAATGTGCGAAGTCTGACACGCACTTGACCGGTTTTCGTTTTTTAACCGACTTCAAAAAAAGGAGGAGGTTCTCAATTCGACTGTATTTTTTTTTTTAATTTTTTTTTTTTTATGTGTGTTACCTCATAACTTCTTACTACGTGAACCGATTTTGAAGATTTTTTTTATTTGAAAACTGTTGCTTCACATTTGGTCCCATTTTAATTTGGTGAACATCTGATGAAGAACTTCGGAGATACACAATGGAACTCTTCAATAAATGATAGCAAACCTTCCAGAATTGCTGCAATCGGCTGTCTGTATATTGTTTTCACCACTTCACAACATTACATCACGCTGATGGGCTCTGAAGGGGTATACAGATTTGTATAGTTCACCCTGATACACCCTAATTTCACCAACTACGTTCAAATTCCCTATTTTTGGGACTATCAATTCGGGCATAACTTTACTATTAATTTAGTTTTAGAATGGGGTAAAACAACTAAAAAGTAAAAAATAAAAAACTTTTTACAAAAAAATACAACCGACTTCCATAAATAATACTAAAAAATGCAAAATAACTTTAATTTCGGAAGTCGGTGTCAAATAACGATGAAACCAAACTAGAAACACCGACTTCCGAAATTAAAGTTATTTTGCATTTTTTAGTATTATTTATGGAAGTCGGTTGTATTTTTTTTGTAAAAAGTTTTTTTAATAAAAACGGGTGCGTTTACATATATTTAAATACACGTACATAAACAGCCAGACCCGAAACCACTGTCTGTAGATCATACAAATTCGTTCCGTGCGTGAATCGATCCCGCGACACGCAGCGCAATAGCCAATAGTCCAGCTACTGTGCCAACCGTGCCGTCAGCAGGCTACATACCTACTCAATATCGCGATGAACGCCAGTGATGAACATTTCTATACCTTCATATTCAACAGCTCTAGTTATTATTATTATTCCGTAATATGTGCATTTATATTATATTTTTAAATATTTCACTAAAAAAGATAAAAAAAAACATTAAAAAATAGAATCGCACCGGTATCGGGAACAGGGTCCAAGCTACCCGGCGGTCAGGGCTCCAGAGAGAGGAACCGCCAGACAATGCGAGACGTGTCCAGAAGTACAGCTTTCTGAATCAAGCCCTTGATCCAGCCGTCTAACGAGCGCCTCCTGAGGTGTTCGTCGAGGCTATTAGGCCATTTTTATTATTATATTCACTAACAAAAAAGGAATTGGGCGACAGTAGTTTTACAGTTTCGGTCCTAAACATAAGATACCTATGTATTTTTTTCCATCGGGCACCATCTTTCCGAGGTGTAACCTTGCCGATAACCAACCATCTTGCACTAATTTTAATTAATTTTATTCAAAAGACTAGATTTTCGACGTCATCAAAAGATGTGTTATATTTTTAGTTCTGATTTATTAAGTTAACTAATATGAATTATTGAACATTGTCGATTACTTATTATATTTATGTTTCGTTTATTAACTTTTCAGCACATTTTAAAATATTTCTTAAAAAAAATCCATTAAGAAACAGCTTTTTGTTATTGTTGATAAATGCTGTTATTAGTATCTACTTATATGAATTTATAAGATACATATTTTTTATAATTTTTTGTGGGGTGGGAAATCATGCAATGACATATCTCGCTCTGTATGGAGCGGGAGGGCGTGTCAGAATCTTACTGACTAAAACCTACCCCTGTTCCTTCCCTGCCCTGAGTGCCCAGGGGCACGGTAACTCTGTTTCGAATTTATCCACAATCCCTGGGCAGATAAGATACCTATTGCGTTGACATTGTTATAATATTGTTATTTTAGGGTTCTGTACCCGAAGGGTCCAAACGGATCACACAGGTTTTACAGCTAAACGGTTACTACACTAGCTAACACTACATTTTTCAAATATTCACGGTATATGCTTCTTATTGACCCAAAGCCATACAAATAGTCAAAAATAGATTTGGTACGGAACCCTAAATGTGCGAAGTCCGACACGCACTTAGCCGGTTTTTATAAATGTATTTTTTTAATTGAATATTGATTGTAGTTTTTATTTTATTTTAATTTTTGTAAAACATTCAATACAACGTCCATTGTTATTAATTACATGAAATGAAATTGTTTTATAATCAGATGATACATTTCTGTTTCAATATCCACATGGATGCGCATTTAAATATTCATATGGGCATCATTCAACCCACACACAGAACACCGCAAAAACGTGGGCATTTGACAAAATTCGCCATGTTCCCTAAATTGGCGGCTTCCCTAGGGACGTCACAATTATCCACTGGGGTGTGAATGCCTCGCGTGGTTCAGTGGATGGGTCTGCGGAACCCTCCGCATTATGTGCCATTGACGCATTGGTTACACCTTTGTAGGTGTCTATTGGAAGTTGGAGTTTTGAGCTTCTTTTGGTTTATGTTGTGAGAAAAATAAGTTTTGGTTCCTAATATAGCGAAAATCAACAAATAAATTGTTAGTAGCACAGATTTCGCCCCATAGCGTCAAAATATGATTTCTTTTGCTATGAGCCTGTGTTGTCCCACTACAAGGCAAAAGCGTCCCTCCCGTCCTTACACTGTTCGAGGTCTTCTGCTATATTGGGCCAGCTTGTAAAAATGCTTTTGACACCACAGACAATGCATGCAATGCATCGCAATGATGCTATGGAAATGACTTACAGAAAGAACAACTTTCTTCAAGAATACCTGTGGAAATTCTCAAAAAAAAAATTTACCTCCCATTCAAATATTGATCAGCTGATGATAACTTTGTATAGAAAGTCCAACTTTTTACAAGTTTTTATTTAGTTTCACCTGTTCTGTTGTCTGTAATCAAATCTTGCAAGCTAAATTAGACCCACTTTCCGATGTCCGATTGAACTCAAATTTGGTGAACTTATGTGTCTTCGGTGACAATACAATGTTATGGTATCGTGGAGCTGGTCTGATGATGGAGACGGAAGATAGTCATAGGAACTTCTGAACTAAACAAGATAAACTCATCGAATTTGGGCTCTTGGCATTTGTCACGAGGAGCACTTTACGCCTAGACGATATCTAGGGTCTGACGATGAAGCTGGTAGGTGACCACGGCGTCTTTATGATGATATGATGAAATAACATAACCCCACCGAGTTTGGGCTCGACTGATTCGTCTTGAGTAGCAATTTACGCTTAAATGATATCCAGGTTCTGATGATGAAGCTGGAAGGTGGCCACGGTATCTCTGTGATAAAACAACATAACCCCACCGAGTTTGGGCTCGATTGATTAGTCTTAAGGAGCACTTTATATCACACCATAATATCCGTAGAATATTTTAATACATCACGCCTACTCTATCCGGTTTGCGGTCAGCAGCGTTTGGACCCTCCTATCCAGGGCGTCGAGCTCGGTCTGAGTCCATTTGAGTATGCCAAAAGAGTACATCAAAACCAGCATGACCCAACCGTTGAAGGCGCGCATCTTATTTCCGCCCGACAAAAGGCTATTTATAACCTTTTTCAGGCGGCCAAAGAAGTGCTCCTTCAGCGATTGCTTCATGTCAGTAACGTTAAAATTCCTAACGCTTCCGACATACCCAAATATTTGTAAGCTTCGGTCGAGGAGAGAGATCGTAGGTGTATGGAACCAGAGAGTTGAATCCCTTCGGATTCCATAATCCCCCTCGCTTAACGTCCATGACTGCACATTTGTCTACACCAAATTCCATCCTGATGGCGCTACTAAAAAATTCAGTTACCTTCAGTAGGTCCATCAGTTGAAAATTGTTGGGGGCAAAGAGTTTCAGGTCATCCATGTAAAGAAGGTGTATTATAAGTACTTGCGTATTTAAAACGATTTTTTGTGATTTACGAGATGCAAGTACTCGTATTCAAGATTTCTAAACAATTTATTTGACAAATAATTTATTCACGTTGGTCAGCCCTAAAATCAATTAATAACCATCTTCTAACAGTAACTCATCATTCTTCGACGGAACACGCCTTATCACAGCACTCGTCAACGGGTCCACGTTTGCCGCGAACACCAGCAAGTGCGAGGCCACCTTACTGGGGCTGTGGTGTGAGGTCACGTACATCGGCACATCACGTATAGCACACAGTTTAAGTTAAGATAGGTAAGCTGTTTTCAAAGTTTTATTAGCATTATATCACGTACATACTATGTCTATATACGTTACTAATTAAAGGAGGAACACGAGTTGACTCATGGAGAAGTACGCATCATGTCGTTTACTTAACCCTCCTTCCCCCACATCGCAGGGCAACCACCAGCCAGCGTCCCGCTTGGAGTCAACACCGCATAGAATAGCTAAAGCCCTCGGCAATGATCTTCCACAGTAGTGCCTGGTACCTTCTTGAGCATAGTAGCATGAGAAATAAGCGAAAATCAGAAGACAGGCCATGTAGATCTTCATGACGATCTTGAACTAGATTCAGTTGTTACTGTTTATAGGATGGTGGTTGAATGAGATGTATCCAGGGTTTAGTGAAGCTTTCAGTGGGTCACTGATTAATATTCAGACACTAATGAGTTTGCTTATGACCTAATTGTGTTGGATGTGGAAGATGTTCATAGTCATCTGTAAATATGGTCTAGATATTGATTTTTAGGTCTTTGATTTCGCTGTGGAGTTTCTTTCACAGATTATTCTTTACAACAACACTTATTCAATTCACCTAATCGAAATGACAACAACACTGAAAAGCGATTTATGTGAGTGCCAAGGTGCCGGGGGCGTCGGGGAGGCCCCGCCTCAATACCTAAAACGCCGGTACTCTTCCTGCACCATTCAAGGCAGGCCAGTTTCCGGGGTCACGGGTGCTCAGAGCGAATCAGGACCCGATGGTTTTAAAAGCCGGGGCCTGGCCTTGGAGGCTCTCGGGCCTTGACTGAGACTCTGGACGCCCACCGAGTGATCTCAGGAAAAACGGTGGCCTAGTAATCTCGTGCTTCAGTGCAGAGCGAAGCTCAGGAGAAATCCCTTTACAATCTCCTCTGGGATTTGCCCTTACAGGCGTTGTACAGATAGCTCTGGGGTGGTCTTTTAAGAGGTCACGGGACCCCTTCATGTGCATTTTACCTCGGCCAGAGGTTAAGCATTGCTATACCTACATCGTTGCGATTCCGCCAGTCTTTTGGGCACATTTCCAGCACATTGACAGCGATGCTGAGAAATTTTTGACGCCATACAGGATGTAAGGGGAACGCTTCCGAAGCCAGAATGTAGATTATATACAACCTACATTCAAACAGATACCAGAATTCTTTCACTTTATTTTGCGTCGCGTGAACGTGGCGTAGTTGGCCGCACGGCTGTCGGCGCGAGCACGCGCACTTTGAACTCGAGGAATACGCGGGCGTCAGCTGATATTTTACAAATATTACGTTGCATGATAAAGTTATAAAGAAAAAAAGTGTCTTTAACTGCAAATAACGGGTTCATTTAACTGTTCTCACATCATAATGTACGTAAAATGTTAAAAAAGTTAGACAATTATTTTATTTTTTTCAGATTTTTTGACGGTATCGTATCGAGAATCACTAGCCTTATCATCTGTCTCCGTTTTCGGGAGCGTTTACCTTATACCCTGTATATAAGCTTTATTTAGTTAGACGTTTTTGTTTTAATTATAATATGTAGTTAGTTAAGTATTTTATTAGTAGATATGTAAATAGTATTTCCTTTACTTTAATTTTTTTAAATAAATAATAAACATAATAAATAATTTGAAATACATTATCTCATTGATAAGATTTACTTTTCTTTGATAGGTACCTGCAGTTTCCTGTCGATTCGGAAGTTCGACGTCTCTCATTTGATCAAGTTACAATACATACCAATTTCTTATAGTTTTCCCCATGGTAACAAAACCACCGTTTCATGTTAGACTGAAATAATCATTGGCACTAAGGGCGAAGTTTTTGTTCCGTTGTTAAATTTCGGCGTTGTTTAATCACGTGTTAGCTTTACTAATGGTCAAATAAATCATTTTATTAATAAGGATTTAATAAGAACATAAATATTTGGACATTTTGGCGTAGTTTAATAATTAGTTAATACTTTAAACTATTGGTTAGTATTTTAAACTACGTATCTAAACACTGGCGAAAGTCATATAAGAAAGAATACTCCAGAGAATATGTTTGCTTTTATTTTACCATAAATACTAGGGAACCCGTCTCCGGTCTCCCACTTTCAATAGGGTGCATCCATTCGCTAAATCAACGTGACATACAAGGTAAATAAATTATTCCACAGTCTACATACATTTAATACGAAAATCTCCTCATTAGTGTCTGAATATTGATGAGGATTCCCAGTATATAAGCCAAGGAGTACAAGGACAAAGCACATTCGACTTCCAACGTTTGGGACTTCAGTACCTGCATCTTCACCAGTACCTGAAAATTCTTCATCATCATGAAGTTCTTCACTATTTTTGCTCTGATGATGGCCTGCGCTGCGTGTTACGCTTCTCAAGATGGGACCAATTTCTACTGTGGCAGGCATCTGTCCAGGACTTTGGCTGTGCTATGCTGGGGTGCAGAATCCAAGCGTGATGCCGGTTGGTGGATGCCCCCTCAAAGCGCGAGGGCTCTGGGAGGTGTTCGCGGCAAGCGTGGACCTGTCGACGAGTGCTGCCTCAAACCTTGCTCCATTGACGAGCTTTTGTCTTATTGCTAGCGACTTGGACATGATGACAAAGAGGATAGTCACTGCCATATTAAATGTTATTGTTGATGAATAAATGACAGTTATCAAATTATTGTTATTTAAAGATATATTTCCTCTTTTTGATTTTCAAATTTTTGTTTGTTTTGTTTTTTCGGTTTTGTGGGGATAGTAGTAGAGTAAAACTTCTTAAATATTTTTCAAAACATAGACTCTGCCGTGATTTGTAGTGTATGTTCTTCAAGAAATTTTAGTCTTGATTGATGGTTTTTATGACGGGTGCTTTTTTTGCTCGATTCTTATCAGATTAGAAAATATACAGAGCAAGTAACCAATTGTGTATAAACAAAATTGTACACTTATCAGATTTAACTGCAATCTCTAGGTACAAATAATTTCTCAGACAAAATGTTAATATCTTACCCTGCAATATGATTTTAACGTTGTATTCCTACAATCAACTTCAGGAGCCATCTCCTTGATTAAATATAGTTGTTAGTTAATTTCTAGATTGGTCCAGAGCCGATTGATTAATATTTGCACATTTCTTCCTCATTTCCTTTGGCTTTATGTTGCAATAAAACAAAATGGTCAGTCGAAAACCTCTCTCGGTTCCGTATAGTGATAAAAAAAATTTAAATGTAAAAGTTATCCAATTGTATGGTTAAAAGAGGTTTTTATAAAAAGTGAAACAATAATGTTTGGTTATTTCAATAAAAAAAGTTTTGTTTTAAAATATTGATAGGCTCGCCTTTGATCAAGTTACGGAACTCACTGTTAGTTCGCGTTTAGAAGGATTGTAGTCAATCATATAATTATTCGGAATGCTAACGGCCTTGAGTGATTAGCTTTCGTGTTCTGTGTTGAGCTCACGCAACGCGTCGTATATCCACCCAGTAATAGGAACGCCAATGTCATAAATTAGACGTATTTTTCACGGGCCTGGTGCTCCGATCAGCACCAGGCCCGTGAGTCTACGGCGCGTAGTGTTCCACGCGCGCCTCAAAGAGATGATTGTCAGCCACCACAGACGGGGCCCATCGTGGTCGGTGCCTGCATGCCTAGTGGTAGCGGATAAATTCTTAACATGAGTTACCGCACCCCTGGGCACTCAGGCAGGGAAGAAACAGGGGTTGGTTTTAGTCAGTAAGAGTCTGACACGCCCTCCCGCTCCACCCAGAGCGGGAGACGTCATTGGATGATTTCCAACCCCGCAAAAAAAAAGACGTATTTTTAATTTATTGTACATAAAAATAATACATATTTTTAAAAAATAACAAACCAAATCATTTTTCTATGTATTGCAAAACAGTAGTTTTTTTTTTATAAAAAATGAAGGAGTAAAATGGTTTCATCTCAACGATTTGGAAACGATTTGGTGATTTTTTTCTTATTTTGAATGTGATACCGAAAGAAAAATTATGACTCAACCAAATTACGTTTCATATCATGTAGATTACTAACTATTTTTTTCATATGTAATTTCTCTGTAAATGCCGACGAAAAGCTGCTTCATCTGCACGCTTTTTTCAAGCTGCAAGCATTTTTCGAGATAGCAGCCTTAATTGCTAATTTTATCTGACGGACTCTTTAGAACACATACACATTTAACAACACCATGTTAATGGCTTTATAAACTAACATTACAATTATGTCCGATTATCGAAGCTTTGGTACTTAGGTGCTCTTTATCTGAAAAAGGCGACAGCCTCCCAAAACCACAACAATTATTCAAGAACCATTTCGAAGGCACCCAAAAAACGGGTACCAAAAGGTACATTTACCAGTTGCCCCACCGACGAGCTGCTCTAAGTATAAGTAGTTCCTTACTGACCCACAAACCGTTGGCAACACAAGGGTTGCCCACATATAACATTAATTTTATTGCCCGACCGTCTTGGTGCAAATCCCCCGGGGGCCAGTAAAAAAGTCTGCATTAATCATTTAGTAACATAAAATCGAATGGCCTTCGTATCTACACTTGAATAAATCAGATATATGAGGAATACTTTAGTGGTTAGTTTCTGTATTGGGGGAAAGAAAAAGGCGTGTCTGGGTTGGACCTAAATAATTTGGGATGGTTTGCAGCTGTAGGTAAGTCTGTAACATCTTTTAGATTGGTCACTTCGTGGGTGGTAGGTAATCGTAAGTTACCAGTTCTGAAATTTGAGTTAAACTCAGACTAGATTATTTGTTTGGTAACTATTTACTATTGAACTAGAAAGTATACATAAGCTACTAAAAATAAAAATAAAATATTGGGTCCTTACATATGAAATTGGCGTTTTTTTCTAACAAATAGAGAACCTCGTCACTTCTATGAATTAAAATATCTAGCAATTGCTTGATATTATATCGAATATGACCGTCATAGACAACTGCCAATACTAAAAAAAACCTTATTACTTATAGTTTTATAAACAAAAAAAATAACTTAAAAATGACTCTTCTTTTTGTTAACAGAAATTACCACTATATTACTTGACCAAAACTTATTTTTGTTGCTTAATCTAAGTGGCATACGTTATCTTAGTTTTAAAACATTATTGTATAAGAGTTTTGAAACATTAGTGTTCATTTGTTAAATAAATTAAGAAAATGTTAGTATGAAAAATGCAACTTCTTTAAAATTCTCCATACAAAACGCTGATTTCATAGGTGGAGACCTAATATATACAAGCGGTATATAAAAGGGAGGCATAAAACTCATTGAGCATCAAAAAATTAATTTACATCGCAGTCGATATGCACTTTAATATATACATATGTCTGGGTTCGGACTGTACAAACTTTAGGGGGTGATAGTTTGCTCTATTTTATCACTAAAATCATTCTACAGGTGGGGTCTAAACCCAACGCCCTCTAAATGGCAGCCATTTTTGTATTTTGGTTGACTTTTTCGTAGCGTCCATACTAAAAGTAATGTAACTTTGGAATTTAATGTCCGATTATCGTAAAACAAAAACTTCCCATAACGAAAAAGTATTACCAATGAGATAAATAACTCAAATAATTTTAATAATTGCTGTATCATATCAAAATAAATGCTAAAAGATCAATTTTACGTCAAAATTAACATTGTTTTTTTGTTTTTCAAGGTTATTACAAAAAACACCCCGGAGAACTACCTCTTTTTACGCACTTGTTTTACAGATGGTAAGTTTACCTAAATAATGACACCAAAAACTTGATTCTATGACAATTGGTTTAAGAGATATTGATGTTGGAACATAGGCTTGTGCAGATAGTGAATTCACAACGATTTGGTTTTTCTTTAGATATTTACAGTGATTAGCAAAGATAAACAAAATAACAAAGGTTAATTATTTAATAATCAGACATATTGTATATATTAAAGTGCCCAGAATACTGGCAGCATTACCACGTTGAATGGCAATGCTGATTCTTTAGCCGTCTGGTCACATGAAGATTCCACTAACTGTTAAATTGGACTCAGACTGGAGTTCATTTCTGTTTGTAATCGCCATGAGGCTCTACTAAACAAAGTGTAATCGGCGTGTCATTTCGGTGGTACTTGACAGTATAATACGTCTATGGCAATCTATACTAATATTATAAAGAGGTAAAGTTTGTGATTATGTGAGGTTGTAGGCGGTAATCTCTAGAGCTACTGAACAGATTTTGAAAATTCGTTTACCAATAAAAAGTCACGTTATTTGTGAGTGTCATAGGCTATAATTTTTTTGAATCGACGCGGAAGAAGTCGCGGGCGAAGTGCTAGTATTTTATAATGTCAGTTTGTCTAGCCCATAAGTGCAGATTTAATTATATACTCCATAATTATTGAATCCGTAAAGGACAATGGTGACTTTTGTATGGACTCCGTACCCAAAGTTGTGGTATATTGGTCATTTGAAAGTTAATAGCTTCATTTCATTGTACAGCACCAACAATCAGACATGTGCAGAGAGAGAATTATGACAAATTTTATTTTAGTCCATCTCTAAATACCGAGACTCATCCGTGCCTCGGAAAGCACGTTAAGCCGTTGGTCCCGGCTGTCAATCGTGGATCTTTGACAGTCGTTACGGGTAGTCAGAAGCCCGAAAGTCTAACAACTAGTCTTACCAAGGGGAATAGTATTACCCAGTAACTGGGTTGTGGAGGTCAGATAGGCAGTCGCTCCATGTAAAATACTGGTATTCAGCTGCAACCGGTTAGACTGGAAGCCGACCCCAAGATAGTTGTGAAAGGATAGGCAGATGATGATGATCATCAATATAGCAGATCATGTTTCCATTCCATACAGCTACATCGATTTTTGTCGTTATATACTTTAAAATGACATATGCCACAACTTGATACAGACCCCAGGTCTAAACGCCCATTCACTTTTTCTGCTCAAAGATTCTCTAAATTGACTATGTAAGAGTAATTGAACAGAAATAAAGAAAATTAGAAATTGCTTTCAAAAACTTTCAATATCTAATCTGATGAATCCTTATGTACTCGTACTTTCAAAAAAAGTTTAGTAGACATGAAAAAGCTTCTAGCGTTTCGACTAATCTTATCATTAATCATCTAACTACGCACTAGATAAAAATAATATGAGTCGTAAAATATAAATACGAAATGGAAAAGGTATACTAGTAGTATAGTGCCTATGGTTTTTTTTTTTTTTTTTGGGGATTGGGAAATCATCTTATGACTTCTTCCGCTCTAGGGTGGAACGGAAGGGCGTGTCAGACTCTTACTGACTAAAACCCACCCCTGTTCCTCCCTGCTCTACGTGCCCGGGGGCGAGGTAACTCTTTCGAATTTATCCTCAACCCCCGGGCAGATAGTACTCGTACCTATGGTACTAGATTCTAAAATGACGATAATTGCGATTTATACTTTTTAGATTTCCGTACCTAAAGGGTAAAACGGGACCCTATTACTAAGAATCCGCTGTCCGTCCGTCTGTCTGTCTGTCTGTCCGTCTGTCACACTGTTTAACTATTACGGTTCATGAAATACAGCCTTGTATTTCATGAACCGTAATAGTTAAACAGTTGAAATTTTCACAGATGATGTATTTCTGTTGCCGCTATAACAACAAATACTAAAAATCAGGAAAAAGAAATATTTAAGGGGGGTCCCATACAACAGACATGCCGTTTTTATAGATAATAGTACCTTTCGTGCGCGAGTCCGACTCGCACTTGGCCGGTTTTTGCTCATTTTTAACACGCTTTTATTAGCTTCATTTGTAACTTTGTAAAAAGATATTGGAAGTTTAATTTGACCTACTGCCCAGTTTTCGATTGAGCTCAAATTTTGCATAGAAATGTTTAGTTTGGATGACAATGCATGGTTACCTAAATGACGAAATTCTACATTCAAAATGGCGGACTCTTAAAGAAGCGGACTAGTTATTTAAATGCATTCCCATGATATGGGTATTTGCTCGGCGCCAGGTATACTGCTGGTCGCCGGCGCTTACGGCTTTACGCCAAACGTGTATTGCCGCGCGACGCCGCGGCCGGTACACCAGGCACCGCAGGCTCCGTAACCGCCTGCCGGATACGGAAGCCATCGAGGAGGAGCAGTACGAGGGTTACAGAGTGGCGAGGACCGCCCTCCGAGCTGAGACCAGACGGGCCAAGAAATTGGCCCACGAGGAGTCGCTGGGGACTCTGAACAGAGATCTGTGGGGGCGCCCATACAAAGTGGTGCGGGATAAACTCCGCCCATGGGCCACGCTGACGCAGAGTCTCCGGCCTGAGCTCGTGGAGCATGGAGCGTGGAGTGGTGAGAGCTCTGTTCCCTTCGCGAGGGGAAAACACTCCCCCGCCTATGGCTCCGCCTCCTGCGGTGTCTGACGTGGACCAACCCGACGACGACGATAATCCCGAGGGGACGGAGGTAGAGCTGAGAGCGGCGGTGCGTAAGCTGAATGCCAAAAGCACCGCCCCAGGACCCGATGTCTTTCATGGGAAAGTCTGGGTCCTGACCCTGGAAGAGGCTCTCGGGCCTCGACTGAGGGGGCTCCGAAGCGCATGCATGGAGAGGGGCCAGTTTCCGCTTCGTTGGAAGACGGGGAAGCTGGTCGTGATCAAGAAGCCGGGGCGCCCCGCGGACTCTCCGTCTGCTTACCAGCTCATTGTGCTGCTCGACGAGGTGGGCAACCTCTTCGAAAGAATAATTGCAGACCGCCTCGTCGGGCAGCTAGTGCGGGTGGGGCCGGCGATCTGGCGGAGAGCCAGTATGGCTTCCGCAGAGGGCGCTCCACGGTGGACATCATCATGCGCGTACGAGCCCTCACGACGGAGGATGTCGTTTTGGCAATGTCTCTGGATATCGCCAATGCGTTCAACACCATGCCCTGGAGTTGCATAGTGGAGGCACTCCGGTATCATCGGGTGCCACCCTACCGCCGTCGCGTAGTCGAGGCTTACTTACGGATAAATTCAGAAAATGAGTTACCGCACCCCTGCGCACTCAGGCAGGGAAGGAACAGGGGTGGGTTTTAGCCAGTAAGTCTGACACGCCCTCCCGCTCCACTTAGAGCGGGAGAAGTCATTGGATGATTTCCTACACCACAAAAAAAAATGTAATAATTAATAATAATTTAGCCATTTAATTACATAATAATTTAAAAATACATTCATAATACATTCAATAATAATTGTTCAATTATACATTAAAATAATAAATACAACAAATTGCAGTTATAATTTGTGAATTAGTTCAATATTATATAATTTTCATTATTTTTATATTTTCAATTATAAGGGACCTCTCGACGAGTATAGGCCTCCTCCAATTTTTTCCACTTTTCTCTTTCCTGAGCCAATGTCATCCAGTTACCCCCAGCCATTTTCTCGATTTCATCTGACAATCTTTCTCACAAAAAAAAAAAATATATATATATATATACATATATATATATGGGTATTAAATGTGAGGGTCTGCTGAGAAAAATACGAAAAAAAAATTGAAGTCACTCTGGGAGTGTTTTTAGGGTTCCGTACCCGAAGAGTCCAATCGGAACTCTATTGCTGTCACTCACGTGTCCGTCTGTTCGTCTGTCATACAGGTTTTACAGGCAAACGGTTGGACCTACAGTCTTCAAATTTTTACAGTATAATCATCTTATTGACCCAAAGCCATACCAATAGTCAAAAATAAACTTGGTACGGAACCCTAAATGTACGATGTCCGACGTGGTAATACGAAAAATAAATTGAAGACACTCTAAGAGTGTTTTAACTTTATTAAACTATTAATGAATTAATTTAGCCATTTACAAAACATTCTAATGGCATGAATAAACAAATAACCATTGATGTTTTGCTTAAATTATGCCTTTTAATTCTGGCTCGTTTTTAAATGTGATAAAATATTGGCAAGAATATCATGTGCATTCATTTGTAACTGAATAACCATAGAGCTTAAAAACCAAATACTCGTTTTCCCGGAAAATGAAACAAGAGCAGGAAAATAGGTTAATTATACGTGCGTGAGCAATATATAACGACTATTTAATTTATGCATCGCTGGGATTTTGAGCCGGCTCGGTATTGAGGCAGTGTGGCTACAGTGTGGGTTTCAGGCAATAATCAGCTTTAAAAACGTCCTCTACTATTAATTTATTATTAAAATTGAGCTTTTAATATTCAGAACGGATTTTAAGTCGGACAGCACGTTGAACCGTTGGTCCTAGCTGTCATTTACAGATCTTTGACAGTCAGGAGTCGTAAAATCTGACACCAGTCTTGTCAAAGAGTATCGTGTAACCCAGGTTTTGGGTTTTCGAGATCAGGCTTCTTCTGTGTAAGCTCGCTCCATCGTCGACTTGGTCTCTGTCACCTCTGACCTAGACTAGAGTCAAGAGCAAACCCATCGCTAATTTTAAAAAATAGGCATTCGCTCTTTTTTAGGGTTCCGGACAAGGAACTCTAATAGTTTCGTTCTGCAGTCTGTCCAACTGGGGCTTACCTTAGAATCTGTTAGTAATGCTGTAATTTTGTAAAGGTAATAAGGTGGAATAATCACGCCGATAAAACGGTAAAATAAAACCTAGGAAAATATATTCTTTCTGGTAGATAATAATAATAGCCTTTATTAACAAACATTTACAATAAAATAAAATATATATGTTTTAAGGCATCGGCAGGTTCTTCCAGTCTCTACTCCACAGTACCCCTGCGGTGTCTTTTATATCATCGCTCCATCTTCGACATGGCCTCATCTCTGTCTTTTTCCTTCTCTAGGATACTATTCTGTTACTATTTTTGCCCATTTCTCTTGTTTGCATCGTATCATATGGCCAGCCCACTGCCATTTGAGTTTTCTAATGGTGTGTATTTGTTCTCTTTCTTATTTCTATCTCTTTTCTTGATATTTAAGTAGTAAGCTTCTCTCCATGTCATGTTGGCATGTCTTTAACTTGTTGATGTCTTCATTGGTTAGTGCCCATATTTGGCATCCATACGTCATGGTTGGAAGGACGCTGATATTCTGGTAGATACCTCCGATTAATGTGATTATGTCTGGGGTATTGTTGATAGGTCTTTTAAAATTATTGCGACTCATTGAAATTACTTAGTTAAAATTGTTACTTGTTTAAAACGGATAGTAAACGTGTAAAGCCATAATATACATACATAACGTCAAGACCTTTTATCCCAAACTGTGTAGACAGAGATTCTCCAAAAATAAGCACTTGAGTGTTCCAACATTGAAAGCTCTAGAGAACTGGAGTTGGCGCCGTTTTTAAGGTTCCGTACCCGAAGGGTCCAAACGAAGACCTACTGCTGTTACTCACGTGTCCGTCTGTCTGTCTGTCCGTCGTCTGTCACACAGGTTTTACAGCCAAAGGTCTTTAAATTTTTACAGTATAAGCATCCTGTTGACCCAAAGTCATACAAACAGTCAAAAATAAATTTGGTACGAAACCCTAAATGTGTGAAGTCCGACACGCAGTTGGCCGGTATTTTTAAAAACGCCTACTATGGGCGGTAAGGGTACCCTAGTCGGTCATTCTTCCATACAAACGTAGTATGGCGATTACTTTACTATTTGATGGTGCAAAGCAAAAAAATTGTATCAATTATTTCGCCATTATCTAGCCCTTTATGGACACAGTAAAAATTTGGAATTTATGAGATAGTTCAACATCTTTGGACAGGATTTCGCGCTATTTGTCGAAATATCTCATAAATCCCATTTATTTTTTTTACTTTTTTATCTCGTAAACTCAATCAATATGTTCATAGTAATGAATATTAAGCCCCCTTCTAAGTCCGCATGTTATAATAATATGTTTTATATGGCCGGTTTTCTTATAGCTAACCATACCAAGCAGTATGTCTGTTTTGTGTTTCCATGAGAATTACAAACACATCATGAGTAATGTTTAACGTTACCTTTGTCCCTTCATCAAAAACGACAGGCAATTTAATATCTCCCGTGCGTTTATTGCGTATACCGTTAACATTTTCCTCCATCCAATAAAGTAAAAAGTATAATAAAAATATGGACATAAGCACCTGCCCATAGACTCTGTCACAATCATTATTGTTTATGAATGTCAGCGCCCGGTCTATTAAGCCGAGCCGAGAAAAATGGCCGCTGACAAATTGCTTTGACATTAAAAATATGGAGCCTTTATTGGGATAATGTACGCAATTTTATTGTTATCATGTTATTTGAGGAAGTTGATTTTTGAGTGCAAAGAAAGGAATTTTTAGGGTGGAATAAATTACTTTGTAATATCTTCATTCATATTCTGGCCATTTATTGTGTCTACACCTCAAAAGCAAGGCTTATGTTTGTGGAATAAAGCCGTTTTTTTTTGGAGGGTGGGAAACCATCCAATGACTTCTCCCGCTCTGGGTGTGTCAGACTTTTGCTGACTAAAACCCACCCACCCTTGTTTCTTCAGTTGCCTGTGCCAAAGCCTTTTTTTTGTGCCAAAGGCTGTGGTAACTCTTTCTGCAGGCATCGGCCCTAGCGGGCTCTTTACTTTTTTTTTTTTGGGACAAGCCCGCCACACTATTCCCAAACCACTGTAACTTCTGTAAGCCAGAATCAACAGTGGCGACCACCAGAAAAAACGCCGAGGCAATGAAGCTCGACGAGTCCCAGAGAAACGATTAAACTGTCTTGGGTCCCGCAACGAAATTAATCAGAAAAGACAGCGGAGGAGTAAGAAAGACACGGGCTCTGTCAGTTACTGCTGACATTTCTTTGAGGCGCGCGTGGAACACTACGCGCCATCGTCTCGGGCCGTCCTTATCGGACGGCGAGCTACCCATTACTCGCCGTCTGCATGCCCGCGCCTACGGTGGCCATGGAATGAAAGAACAAACTTTTTAGACGTTTTTTGCGGTCGGGTTTTATGACACAAGTAATTTTTTATTTTCTACTAGCTGACCGGACAGACGTTGTCCTGACGCGCGAACTGTCAACTACTCGCGACGACCGGTTTTTTGAAATTTTCCAATTTTCTGCGCCACTTTCCTAATTTTTTAATTCATAAGAACCTTCTCCTGACAATAACAAACACAACAAAAATAAATTAGCGAAATCGGTAAAGCCGTTCTCAAGTTATAGCGTGACCAGGAGAAATAGAGGTTCATTTTTATATTTATATTATGTAATGTCGACCGTATTACACTGAAACGTTCGAGAATGTGATCGAAGTTTCCAGAAGTTTCCACTACGTTCGAGAACGTTCCATTGTGTTACTGTGTAGAAGTTCATAGACGTTTCTCGAATATTCCACTATAGGATTGTTCGACAATGTTCTGGAAATTTATATGACTGTATAAATAGGTCGGACGGGCAGCGAATGAGTCAGTCTATTTTTGACTACGAATGCGAACGGATGCGAATACAAGCAATTACGAAGAGAATATTAATTATCAGCGAATTAGTGTTTGTTTAAATAAGTTGTTGAGTTAATAAAGGATATTTGGTTAATTAATAGGTGTAAAATAATTTATTCCATACGCAGCTCGTAACAAATTGGTGTCAGAAGTGAGGGATAAATTATGCCAATTTTACCAAAGGACGACACGGAAAGTATTCGTACAAGGAGTCAACGGCAGCTAGACATGGATCAGAGGCGGTTTGGAGATTCCCCGATGCAGACGCCGCGAGGTGTTCAGCCTACGACAGAGCCAGCCGCTGGCCCATGTGGAGTTTCTTCAGCACCAACGGTGCCAGACTTGTCTGCGCTAATGACGCTGCTGCAGGAACAGCCTCATCGTCAAGAAGAGCGGGCCCGTCGGTTGGAAGAGAAGCTTCAACAAGATAAAGAGGAGCAGGCCCGCCGCCAAGAAGAAAAGGCCCGTCGGTTCGAAGAAAAGCTTCAACAAGATAAAGACGAGCAGGCCCGCCGCCAAGAAGAGCAAATGCGACTCATTAAAGACCTTCACTCAACATTTGGCAAGGAGCTCAAGGTGATGAAGGACCAGGTTCACCAGCGTGAGAATCGCATCTCAGAAGCTGAAGTTCAGATTGCCGGGGTGAAGATAGCTTTAGATGAACTTAGGGCTGGAGACGGGGTTGTGCCTTCAGTGGTTGCTGCACATTCGGCACGTGGATTTAAGGTGCCGCTATTCGGCGGAACATCTTCATGGTTGGCCTAAAAATCCAATTTGAGGCCGTTATGAAGGCGAATGGGTGGACTACAGAACAAGCTATGACCGCGCTCACCTTAGGCCTCCGAGACCGAGCCCTAACCATACTTGAGGCTCTTGGCAAGGATGTAACCTACGAACAGCTACTAACTTGAGACTAGAGATGCCGATGCATTCCACTAGCTTTTACGACAAATCTTTTACGGTACAAGCGGTGCGGTTATGGAATGCCTTGCCCATGTCGGTAAGGCGTGCTCAATCTTTGTCCACTTTTAAAACAATGGTCAAAAATCACTTCCTCTCTATTTAAATCGTTTTTACTGGGGTTCTATACTTTTCGTTTCATAATTATTAATGTATATATTACCCATCATGTTTTATTTGTATATATTTATCTATTATGTATTTATTGTACCTATATATAAATAGTACACCTAAGACTACCTACAGTACTGTCTTTCCATTTTCTCTATAAAATCCATCCAAAGGTTGTCTTGAAAAGATCGCTTTTAGCGATAAGGCCGCCCATTGTGTCACCCTATATAAAGTTTTCTTCATTTACTCGTATATGTTCTATAATCTAATTAATGGTGTACATAATAAAGAGTATTCTATTCTATTCTAACAGCTGCTGGAAGCGTTAGAGTCCAGATACGGTGACGCGCACTTGGAGCACCGTATTTCTTTATTTTTTCGCGCTAAGTTAAGCGATCGTGTTCAACGTAGTGCCGAGAACTTACAGAAGTGGGCCTTGAAAGTTGAAAAGTTGGTTCGGAAAGAATACCAGTCCGCCCCTGCACATATCGATGGCAATCTGGTACAGGCGTTGCATGATCCAAGGCAGTTGAACTATTTTTTCGGGACTCGTCCAGCTTTATTTAATCGCCACGGTTGATTTTAGCTCGCCTGAGTTGCAGTGGTTCGGAATAGTTTGGCGGACTTGTCGAAAATAGAGCATGGTCTTGATTCGGGGGTTTGAATTATGACGGTTTTCTTGCGATTAACTTTAATCCAATCTAAATTATTTATATATTACCAAGAATATTGCTTAAGTAAATTACGAGTAGTTTCCCTATGTATCCAGAAAACACAATAACATGATAATATTACTAGCAAATTTAGTGCAATCACTAAGCTTGGCAGCTCCTAGCCGCCCAAGACTTGCCAACTCATTGTGACTCCAAGTGCTAGCAAGAAAAAGTTTATAACAACTTATCCTCCTAAATTAGTTCAGTACCTAGTTCTTGCTACTCGGTAGTTAAAAAGTTCCTTGCAAAAGTGTCCTGGTAATACAATGAAATTATGCTTGAAGGAAAAGAAGTTAATAAAACTAAGCGTTTTGTTCGAGTGGTTTACATCAAAAAGTATGTAATTGCCTTGTTGCGTAATTACAACTTGTTGCAGCGTAATGCATATAAGCATCTGAGGCCCTGCCATGACGCCTTAAGGTCATCATGGATCTGGTGTGAAAAAGGGATAGTGTCATAAGGCTTGTATAGCTCCGTCTCTCTCACATTGGAATTAGTACCCTTTTTTTTTCTTTCTTTTTTTGGGTTGGGAAATAATCCAATGACACGTCCCGCTCTGGGTGGAGCGGGAGGGCGTGTCAGACTCTTACTGACTAAAACCCACCCCTATTCCTTCCCTGCCCGAGTGCTCAGGGGTGCGGTAACTCATGTTGAGAATTTGGCTATTCAAATGTTTTATAAAAATAAAAAAGAGTGGCACTTCGGGAGTGCCGACAGAAGTAAAAACTTTATCAAAATTGCCCAACGCGCCTTAGGAAGTTTTCACTTTAATCCAAATAGCGGTGTCGGTGGCGAGTTCAATAATTTTTCCCCATCTCAAAAATGCGCAACGCGCTTAAAGAAAGTTTTCAATTCAATTCGCTACGCGACCCACTACGCGTCATAGCACTCGTAGCGGTGTCGATGGCGCGCGACTTCAATAGTTTTTTCCCCATCTCAAAAATGCCCAACACGCCTAAAGAAGTTTTCCCTGCAAAAATAATAATTTGTTTTGGGTGGATTTCTGAGTAGAGATAGCCTTGAGTGCCAAAGTTTGACTACTCATCGGAATGAGAAAAATATAGGTACCTTCTATCTGTTCACGGGTTACCTGAATTAACCTATTTATCGTGTAATAGCCTGTAGAGGTCAACCGACCACTGAAAATGGACATCCCTATGGGCCGGTTGACCCGTCCAACAACACGACAGCTGAGTGAAATATTTCCGAAATTTCCGCGCTTGGCACGCAGATTGATTGATTGGTGTAGGTATGGTATAGGTTTGTGCTTGACCAAGACTTAGAATTAATACACACTTAACGTGCTTTCGAACTACAGTGGGAAATGATAAATATCCACCCATCCAAAGAATGACATCGGAGGCTCGTGCTTGACCAAGACTTCTTTCGAGCCACAGAGGGAAGTGATAAATGGCCACCCATCCCCAGAAGGACCTCGGCCACCGTTGTTTAATCTAAAATTTTAACAATAAAAGGAGAAGATAACATTTACGGTGGCTTTTATTATTGAGCCACACTGCCCCATTCACAATGGGGTATTTTACTAAAAAATGTAATGAGTCCGTCAGTTAAATAACCAAAAAATATTAGATACGAATTTTCTCTGTTGTAACGTAATCAAAAAATGAGGACGATAGAGTGACGTCAGGCGGCGCGACACTTTTTACCACCAAAGTTACGTACTGAGCCCACACTCCTGAACTTTGATGCGTTTTATCTTTGTCATTTTTATTGGTTTGGTAAAGCAAAAAATACGCGTCCAATATTTTTTGGTTATGTAACTGACGGACTAATAACATTTTCTTAGTAAAATACCCCATTAGCTTATCTAAACCACGTTCAAGCGCTATCAGAACCACCATTCCTGTATACTAATTACTACTACTACTACACTACACACACACACACTCACACTATTACTATTATTACTATTACTATTTACTGTGTATGTTAATTGACAGTGACAGCTCTTGATATCTTCATTCGTGGAATTTTCTCCTTTCAGGAATGAAGATTTTCGCAGGAGAACCAAGGTTATCGACAAAACCTGAAAAATCTCCAAATTTAAGTGACAGTGGGCACATTGCTCGCATAACAGATGGTCGGTGGGGCCGAAAGATTCTGGAGTGGCGACCGCGTACCGGAAGACGCAGCGTTGTAAGGCCTCGCACAAGGTGAACCGATGACCTGGTGAGGGTCGCGGGTAGCCGATGGATGAGAGACGCACAGGACCCGTCGTTGTGGCTACATTAGAACTCGTTCCCACTTGTCGTGTGTCGGGCGTCGTATTTTATTTTAATCGTATGTCGGCGTCTCCTGTTCACACCAATCGGTTGTCGGACCCAATCGAAGCTGGAGTCGTTTTTTGGCAGTCTAGGCGAGGCGATTGTACACGATGGACGTTGACGAAGCTTTTGTTAACATGTATGTATTATTTGAGAAGAAAACAAAGAAAAAAATAAAAAAAAAGAATAAAAAAAGCCAAGCTAAGAAAATTTTGGGTTCGCCCAATCACGACAGAAAAATTTACTTTGGAAATATTTCAGAACTTAATTTAAATAAGTCATTTATCTACGACTGCGGATCCCTAAAACTGATGAAAGTTAATAAAACCCACGCGCCAGCTTCTGTCCCTTATAAAGACGAAATCGTCCAAATATAAGTTAATAGTGTTTGTCTGTTTGTACAGTTCCTTTTATTAGATGGGATGAAGAGATTATGGGCTTCATTAAATATTATACCTACGTTGGTATTAGGTAGGTAGCAGAGATAGATGAAAAACCTACGTCTTTGTCGTAAGGCTGATGAAAGAAGAAAAGAAAAATTAAAGACGAGATAAGCGTATTATGTGATTATTTTTACTTTCAAAAGTTTTGCTCGCTAATTACCTACTCGACTGCCCCAGAAGGAGGATAATATTTTTGAGAGTATGTAGGTATGTATGTTTATTATATGTCTATTTCTTTGACACGCCCAGAAGGTCTAGTGTGATTTTTTAACGCACTTGAACGCGTTTACGTAAACTTTTACTTATGTCAAATCGTACAGACAAAATGGCTTAAGTCTAAGACCTATGACGAAATAGAAAATATAGTACAAGTGATGAGAACATAGTATGCATTTAATACATGTACCACATTACGCTATGATACTTCATCCGCTAATGGAACAACCCTCACTCCCACACTCACACTCACTACTCAACACACATTCACCCCCACACATAACACACACAACCCAGCGCGTTTTCTTTTTTTCATTACATTTTATTATATTTAATTTTATTTTCATTTTTGCTTTCATTTGTGTTTTCATGTAGTTTAATTCTAATAATTGTATAATATTTACATTAATCCTGAACGAGCTTGAGACAACCTTGTAGTCATTATTATAATAAAACTAAGAGAATGGCAGAGCTTCCTAACACAAGCAAACTGTTTGCTTAAAAGGTAAATAGAAATAAGAATTTTAGTTGATGCAATAAACATTTTTTTTTTTTTTTTTTTTTTACAGAAGTAAAAAACTTTTTAAAAAAAAATAAAACTGACTTCCAAAAAAAGTGCAAAATAACTTTAATTTCGGATGTCGATGTTTCTGGTTTTGTTTCTTCGTTTTTTGACACCGACTTCCGAAATGAAAGTTATTTCGCACTTTTTTGTTTTGTTATGGAAGTCGGTTCTATATTTTTGTAACAAAGTTTTTATTTTTCACTTTTTAGTTGTGATTACCCATTAAATTGTGTTGGCAATGCATATTTATGCGATAGCAGCAATTGCGGTTGCTTTGCTATCAATTTTTGAAGAGTTCCGTTGTGTGTCTCCGAAACTCATCATTACATCTGGGGTATAACAACTAAAAAGTGAACAATAAAAGACTTTTTTACACAAAAGACTGACTTCCAAAAAAAATACACTAAAAATTAAAAAATAACTAATTTCGGAAGTCGGTGTCAAATAACGAAGAAGTAAAATACAAACACCGACTTCCGAAATTAGTTATTTTTTGGAAGTCGGTTGTTTTTTTTTATTGTTGATAGGCACGCAAGATAAACAAAATAAAAAGTTGTGGCGGGGTTCGCCCAACGCACTTTTCCGCACTAGTATGAAATACCTACACTGCATTGCGTCTCTTTAACCTTAAAATTGCACTATTTTATTTGAAACTGCGTTACTAGTAAGATAACAGTAATATATTGGATTGAACGTGTGCAAAAAGGTTGTATTTTGCTTAACAAAATGGCATAGCAAAAAAGGGGGTTAAAAATAATTGCTATGATTTATGTTTTTAAATCTACTTCTGTGCTTATAGGGGTTTCTGCCTACTTCATACGATTGTTGAAACGTTGGACAAAAAACTCTTAATTAACACACGACGGGAAGCGGCTTATGCCCTCCGCATTCATTTTATTCTCTGGTTATAAAAATGAAAATTAAAAAAAATTTGCCTCGTATTTAGATATCGTATGATACACACACATGTATACCTAAACGGGCCATATTTTTTACTGCAATGTGCGGCTGCCATGTTAATATATCAAAAAAAAATGCTTTATTTTTTGGTAATCCAACAATTATATATTTTTTTCTTTCTTTCTTATTATTACTTCATGAAAAAAAATGTTTAACCTCAATAGGAATTACTCCTGTACCGTGAGTGCGTTCACACGGAACCACTACGAGTATCTGTAGGCTGAAATATTTGCTCTGTACGGGAGTCGAACTCACGACATGCAGCGCAGCTGTCGGTCGCTCAACCACTGCGCCAACCATATCGTCTCTACTAGGGTCGCAGGTGTGTTTGAAAGTCACCGCGGCCCCTGGCACAAGTAACTGAAGCCCTAGCTCCACCCATAGCGGGAAAAGTTATTTGATGAATTCCCAATAAAAAAACCATACCGTCTGCAACATTTTTACGTGTTACCAAACAGTCATGTCGATGATTTCATTTAGATTTACCAGCCATTGTTTCCTACTGCCTGCCTACTGTTGGATTTGGTTGCCATGATGATGGCAATATTGGTCATAGTTGAAAATATTGTAGTTAAAATGTGGCCCGTTTAGAATCACCTTTACATACGCACACATTCACACATTCGCAAAACAGCACACCAAATATAAATACGACAAGAGGCAACGCAGTATTTGGTTACTGCAAATTAGGGCAAAATATAGTGCGCTTGCCGTTCTTACAAAAGATAATGGTTCAATTTAATCATTGGTTTTGTAATTACTGAAATGAAAACTAGTTAGTGTTAAATACATTTTGGTTTCCAATGATTTAAAAAAATTGGGAGGGAAATAAATGTTTTTAGGTACTTATCTATGTGTACTTTATTATTAGGGTGGGAAATCATGAATGACTTCTCCCGCTCTGAGTGGAGCAGAAAGGCGTTTCAAACTCTTACTGACTGAAACCCACCCGTGATCCTTCAGTTGCGCTTGAATTTCAGGGCCCCGGTGATACTTTCAAACACTCTCCCGCGACCAGGTATAGGAACTGCTAAAGCACAAGACTTGCGATGTGGCGTCGCTTGATTGAGGCCTTCATAATTCATAATTCTTTATTGTACACCACATCTTAACACAGAACATAATAATTACACAGTTCATGTACAAAGGCAAGCTCAACTCAATGTTGAGTTTTCTCCCAGCAAACCTTTGGGTGATAGAGAGAGATCACATTCGAGGGTAGGATCGTGTACAATATAAACACAGGTAAATAAGTCTATAAATATATTGATAATACATACTTAATATACACTAATAATATTATGTCATAGAGAGGGAGAGGGAGGCCAAAGAAAGGATGGATGGATTGTGTGAGGAGTGATATGATAGAAAAGGGAGTTAGTGATAGCGTGAAGGCGGACAGAACAGAATGGAAGAAAAAAACGTGTTGCGCCGACCCCAAGTAACATGGGGTTAGGGCAGGAAGAGAAAGGAAGAGGCCTATGTGTGACAGCACACGTCTTTCGGTTTAAATTATAGCTGGATTTAAATAGGTTTTTAATTGTGTCTGCTAATGAGGGGCTTGACGGCTAATATTCTATTTATATGTCGTGAATTTTTCTGTTCATAACATCTATATTGAGGCTTAAATGCACGGGTTGAACTTCGAGGATAAGTTATGCTAGCCGCGGTTGGTCCGTGGGTGGGAGACCATAAAATACGTACCGATTTGCCGGCGTGCCTCGGAAAGCACGCTACGCCGCAGTTGATCCCAGCTTTCATTTAAACATCTTTGACAGTCGTTACGGGTAGTCAAAAGTAAAAAAAAATTGACATTAGTCTCGTCAAGTGGTGTCGTGTTATCCGGTTACTGGGTTATGGAAGTCAGTTAAGCCCTTCGTACACAAGGCTACGCAAATCTTCGATACCCGACGATTTTGGTCTCTAAGCGACTATCCCAATACAAATTCGTAGAGGTTCGTACACAGGCACGCTTCGCCGACATTTTGTTCATTAGTCGCCGACACCAGTCGCGCGCTACCTTTTTTTTGTTTTTTTCCGGCTGAGTTCGTCGTTACAAACGTCGCTGCGATTTTCAAGATGGCGTAGCAATTATCGAATATTAATTTTGTTTCGGAGGTGGAAAATTATACTTTTTGTATAATTACAAGTTGAAAGAATATTCCAAAAGGACATTGCTATGAATTTAGCATCTGTTTGTTGTAATTCTTTTGCAGCAACAAACACTACGTACTATAAATTTCTTTCTATACACCATGTAATAAAAACCCGGTCCGATCTCAAAGAGTATTACTTGGTATCGTACTGCGTACACATATACGTGATCATTTAATGGATACGAGATAATTATTTTTCCCCGATGAAAATAATTAATTTAAAAAAAAAGAAAATCTTATCAAAGGCAACACTGAGCGTTCGACAAAGTTCACCTACTGTTCCGTGTCAAAGATGCCGCTTGAGCGAGACAGAGTGCCTACAGCGCGGCTAGTGCAGGGCGGTATCGTTTGAAATAAAAATAGGTGAAAATTAAAACAATTCGCCGGCCCGTGGAGTGTTGTCAACTTTTGAAAATTTGCCATATTTAGTGTTAATGTTAAGTAACTTTTGGTTTTTATGAGTGATATTTTTTGTATAACTTTTTCTAATGTTAAACCAGGAATACGCCTTTATTGGATCGGACAGGGTTTTTGTTACATGCTGTATATGGACGAACCCAGTATGTCCTATTACGACGATTTCTTGGCGTTCGGTAAAGATAGTAAGCCAAAATTATAGTTTCGTCGTCACTTGTGTTAGACATTTAGTAAATTAATTTTGTGTGAGTCGTGTAGCCGCTGCGCCTATAGTGGCACAACAGACAACCCGCGTCTTGCGATTCAATGTCGTGTGTACGGACCGTGCCCGTGTAATGATGCGATTACACTATCTTAAATCGTATACAATTTAGGAAGTCAAATTGGTACCTTCCAATCTCAGTAAATCGGACTCTAACTGTTCTAACTCCAATTACACCTTTGGATTTTTTTTTGTGGGGTGGGAAATCATCCAATGACATCTCCCGCTCTAGGGTGGAGCGGAAGGGCGTGTCAAACTCTTACTGACTAAAACCCATCCCTGTTCCTTCCCTGCCCTGAGTGCCCAGGGGTGCGGCAACTCTGTTTCGAATTTATCCACAACCCCTAGGCAGGGCATCCGGTTAGACTGGAAGCCGAATCCAACAGATGGTAAAAAAAAAGGGAAATTAGGCAGATTGTTTGAGTTCTATTCACTACGTGTAGTATAGTGACGACTTAAGGCGCTATTAGCTGCCAATGACCTTGAGTGGTTAGCTTGCGTGTTCTGTGCTGAGCTCACGTAACGCGTCGTACGTCCACCCAGTAATAGGACTTGCCCATCAAGGAGCGCTGTCCGAAATTAGACGCATTATTAATTTATTACACTTAAAAGAACAGTTATTAAAATAAAACACTGAGACTAAATTATAAATAATGAAATGATATTTAAAATGGTGAAGATCTCATAAAAATACCCTTTATAGTTTTTGCGTGATTCTCAATTTTTTATCCGCGTTAGATGTAACTTTACAAATTAATTACACTATGCTAAAAAAATGTAATTTCAAATGTTCTCAGATTAAAGTATGACAAAAATTATCTAGAGTAACATTTATTTTTTTTCAAAGAAATAAGACTAGTCCTTTAGACGTGATGTTCAAATAAAAACCATTAAAAGTCGTATAACTGCCCCTTAATTCTTAATTCTTTATTGTACACCAAAAATTTCACATAGTACTTAGTGGTTACACAATGCATGTAAAAAGGCGAGCTTAACTCAATGTTGAGTTTTCTGCCAGCAAACCTTTGAGTGATAGAGAGAGATCACATTTGAGGGTAGGATCCAGTGCACAAAACATATAAACCTACATAAATAATTCCAAATATATATTATACCTACATACTAATAAATACCAATATATACTAATATTATGTCAATTTGAAAGGAAGTGCTCTTTGATTTTTCTTGAAGACATCTAGAGAAGGACTGTCGCGTAGTGAGTGTGGGAGAGAGTTCCAGAGACGCACTGCAGTAACAGAAAAGGAGCCATTATAGCGGCTGGAAGTGTGACGCGGAGTACGAAGGAGAAGAGAATTGACAGTGCGACAGGGTTCACCCCTCGGGATGAAGTACTCAAACCGTTCACGAAGGTATTGAGGAGAAAATGGATTGTGCAGGATAGTATAGAGAAGAGATAGGGTATGGGTATCTCGCCGACGCCGAATCGTCAGCCACCTCAATTTGGTCCGAAACTCCGACACATGGTCGTATTTGCGGAGGCCAAAAATGAAGCGGACGCCTAAATAATATAACTTGTAATGATTGATATTTGTTTTAAAATTTATTAGTTTATTATTTTAGCGTATATATTGGTGCCGATTCTGTTGTGCACAAACTAAACTTAATTTAGGCTATTGCCTATATTTTTCTCCCTAATAAAAGAAAAAAGAGACTAACCTAAATTAGAGTCAAACTTAGTTGATTTTATATTTCCATACAAATTAATGGTACACGTAAAACATGTCAACTAAAAACACGGTAAACCGCAAGGCGTAAACTTGTTTGACATCTCTTACTTAGTTCATAACTATAGCTGTCCTTTTCTCGCATTGCTTTTCTGCTAATTTTTTAATTTAGTTATTGAAAAAAATAATCGGTACCACTACGTAATTTATTAGTATAGTAATCTTGATTTTAAACATAAGTTTTTTTGTGTTGTAACCTGCCTACACCAACCACAACTAATTTTAACCCAAAAGTTGACTGTTAGAGTGTCTTCTTTCATTAAGTCCGCGCGTGGCGTTTCCTACCACTATTGTACATGAAGTTTAAATCTGTTTCGGTAGTGCCCAAACAGGCACCGTATACGAAGACTGAACACAAGCAATTCCGTGTTTATTGACGTGTGCCGCTAGTTCGACGTGCATTCTATACAGACCAGGATCACATGAAGTAAATGGAGTATGAAGGTGGTATGCACGGTTAGCCTTGCTTAAGTCACGTCAAGGGTAGAAAGGCAAATCTTAACTTAGTTGCCAAGTGTTTCGGATTTCAGAAACCTGAAAGAGTCTTGCTTGCTTGGCTCACGAAGTTTGGACAACTTGCTTTCTTCACACGTTATGTGGACACATTGGGTGATAGGAACTTTCTTGAAAATGTTACCTAAACGATTTTATTTCCTAAATTTAAGTGTGTTATATTTTTGAAATCGCCTCCTGAAGTCCTTTATTTTAATATCCCACATAGTCATGGACCGTACTTACCCATTGTTGGCCGCCATTTTGTTTTTATTTTTCATATAGCCTATGTCACTTTGGCAGTAAACACCAATAAAATGATACTTCATTTCTTTAAATTCATGCAGTCGTTTAGGGTTCAGGGTGTGCCAAAGAAATACACATACAAACATACATACACTGTCTCGAAAAAACATACCTTCCTTTTCGGCAGTCGGGTAAGAAGACAGCCTTACAACTCCTGACACCTTAGCAACAGCCTGAACCATAATCAAGATAAAGCGTTGGAGTTATCGACAGGTCTACATCGTACGAATGTAAGGTTTAATACCTTCAGCGTTTGCACGCGAACACATAGGTACATCCCACATCCAACCCCATAGAGCTAGGAATCGTTGCGCCGGCGCCAGCGGTAACTAGAGACTGACCAGTCACAATGGTTGAAATCCTCATCGCGTCACTCGTCTCGTCTGTGATTGGACGATTCCCGTTTCCGATTCCGCTACGCTCCGCTCCGCCCAGCTCTACTTCGCAAACGCACTAAACGCACTCTTACGAGTTGTATGTCGTGGGTTCACACTCAGGCAGGCGTTTTACCTTGTGTAATTTATTTCATCAGCACAGTCACTGCTCTTAAGGGTCCACTACCGGTCAAGTGGCGCCCTCATTGAATAAAAAATCGTAGCATAGCATAGAAAATAAATATTGAAGAATTCAACGTCACGTTTGTTTCAAAGAGGATAACATTATGGTAGTCCGATCAGCACCAGGCCCGTGAGTCGACAGCGCGTAGTGTTTCACGCGCGCCTCAAAGAGATGAGTATCAGCCACCACTGACGGGGCCCATCGTGGCCGGTGCCTGCATGCCTAGGGGTAGCGGATAAATTCTCAACATGAGTTACCGCACCCTGGGCACTGGGCCGGACGCCGGTCCGGCCCAGTGCCCAGGGTGCGGTAACTCATCCAATGACAATGGGAAATCATCCAATGACATCTCCCAGTTGCCGAACTGGGAGATGTCATTGGATGATTTCCCATCCCACAAAAAAAAAATATAGATAAAGCCTTATGATGTTCGCACTTCTGGGACTTAGGCCTCCTTTTTAGATAAGGCGATGGGCTATAATCCACCACGCGGGCCCAGTGTGGGTTGGTGGAAGTCACACACATTTTGTTCTAGGACCAGCCAGTTTCCTCACGATGTTAGCCTTCACCGTTTTGAAAGCAGTGGTGATAAAATAATTTTACACAAAAGAAAGCAGCTGCCATTCGAATGTTATTCGAAGACATGTGACATCCACCAACCCGCATTGGGGCCACGTGGTGGATTATGGCCCACACCGTCTCACAGGGAGGAGGCCTGTGCCCCAGCAGTGGGGACATTAAAAGGCTGATGATGATGATAAAGCACCTGCCTGGGTTAGATCCCACGAACTTCAACTTGTAAGCCGGGGCCATTACCACTACGCCACCAATGATGGGAAAAGTTACAAAAAACGTTAGTCGTCAGATGTGAATCATCAGTATTTTAATATTAGAATTCAAAATTGTTGTTGGTGTTGTAGTTTTTGTTGTTGTAGTTGTGTGTTACCTTTTTTCGCATAGATGTTTCTTGGGAGAAGAGAGTCGAGAACGGCGGCGTAGTGGGGGCATCGTGACACGACTGCGTCATGCCGTTTGTGGTCACGGTATTTGAGTCGACTTTACTGCCAAGCCGCGCCAATAGATGTTTCACATCCAAAAATTAAAATTTTGAGTTTTCTAGCAGTGGCCGCCAAGACAAAACAGTGTTCTGTGGCCTATACGCATAGTGCGTGGGTAGACAGGGTAGGGGTTCCTCGGCCCACGCAAGGAAAAGTATTGTATCACGTCAAGTGAATGAAATTACGTGATTATTCATTAACTCACTGAGCATAAGTAGGTATACTGCATAGGTCAAAGGTTAGATCTAATGTGTTGAAAATTGTTGGAAAGCTTTTCTTTATTATAACGGGTTACTGTGATTTATAATTTTTGTAGCTGCAATATTTTGTAGATCATAAACAAAAAGGTTTAACATTTAAGACTTTATCTACATTTACTTTATTGCACTAATTTGGTCATCTTTTTTTAGGTTTCCGTACCCGAAGGGTCTAAACGGAGCCCTATTTGCTGTCCGTCGGTCTGTCTGTTCTTCTGTCCGTCTGAGCGTCTGTCCGTCTGTACGTCTGTACGTATGTCCGTCTGTCCGTCTGTCCAGCTGTCCATCTGTCCGTCTGTCCGTCTGTCCGTCTGTCCATCTGTCCGTCTGTCCGTCTGTCCGTCTGACCGTCTGTCCGTCTGTGCGTCTGTCCGTCTGTCCGTGTGTCCGTTTGCCCGTCTGTCCGTCAGTCCGACTGTCCGTCTGTCCGTCTGTCCGTCTGTCCGTCTGTCCATCTGTCCATCTGTTCGTCTATCCGTCTAGATGTCTATCCGTCCGTCTGTCTGTCCGTCTGTACGATGTCCGTCTGTCTGTCTGTCCGTCGTCTGTCACAAAATTTTGTTACTAAACTTCCCATTCACCTACGAACTTGAAATTTGGTAAGAATATTTAATATAGCGTATACTTTACTAACAATTAATACCAATATTTGTTACGGAACCCTTTTTTTTTTTGGGGGTTGGAAAATCATCCAATGACTTTTCCCGCCCTGGGTGGAGCGGGAGGGCGTGTCAGACTCTTACTGACTAAAACCCACCCCTGTTCCTTCCCTGCCTGAGTGCCCACGGGTGCGGTTGGTACGGAACCCTAAACGTGCGAAATACGACACGCACTTGCCCGGTTTTTGTTTTTGTAAACCTACATTGTGTCCCACTGCTGGGCAAAGGCCTCCCCATTGACCTTACAAGCCTCTCTGTTCTGGGCGATTTCTGACCAATTTGCCCAGTAAACATGATAAGATCGCCACACCACCTTCGCCTCTGGCGTCCTGTGAGTGATGATCCTTGCTCACCTGTCACTTCCACTTCAGCGTGGCTGGTTTTTCCGCAACATCTGCTACTTCAGCACAGGGTGGTCTTTCTAACGCGATCTGCAAGTGTTTTCGATAACTCAGTTGACATCAAATTGATAGGCATTATGCATTACATTGCTGCTTTGATATATAGGAAAACAAAAATATACTGAGTATAAGCCTATTTTAATCGATGTTCATCGAGCAAAGCAATATACTGCAAAGTGCCTATCAAATTGATGTCAACTGAGTTAGCGAATACCCCGTCCTGCTGTTCGCGCCATCGTGTAGCATGGTTATCTTTAGGTAAAGTTAATTTCGGTCACCCATCATTTCACAAGCGAAGCGCAATATTTTCGGTGATTAAATTTGTGGTAGGGTTTGGGGTAGAAGCATTTTCTTAAACATTTTTAGATATTAGGAACTCCAAATAGGCAAACACTTTTCGATTAAGTTCAGAAACAACATGTTGAACAAGAGCAAGTTCTGCCAATGCTCTAAGTTACAAGGTGTAAACAGAGTGGACATTGGATATTGGCAACATTCCAAGGAAACGCCAGGCTGAATTAGTGAATGCAAGTTATGAGAAACAGAATTTTCCAAACTAGTACCGGTCTTATTGGTTTAGTTGACAAACAGTTATTTTGTGTGTTGCTGTTTAATACCATTAGCTGCGCCCCGCAGTTTCACTTGCGTAGACTGGGATAAATAGCCTATGTTTTAATCCAAGGTATAAGCTATCTACATACTAAATTTCATCCATATCGGTCCAGCCGTTTGAGCGTGAAGAAGTTAGTAACAAACATACAAACACACCAACACACACGCTCACAAACTTTCGCCTTTATAATATTAATGTGATTTTAAAGTCATTATTGTGATACCCTGCATTGCATTTGCTTGAGAAAACCGTGGCCGATGGTACTCCAACTGCTGTACGAGTACTTAAATCAAACGTTACAGGTCGTTTGTGTGCCAAATTCTTAAATAGGGTTCCGTACCTGAGGGAATTATTAAAGAAAAATCTGATTTATTAATATATTAGTTTTTTTAGTAAAATAACGTAATAATAAATATTATTACCAAATTTCAAGTTCATAGGTCAATGGGATGTTTAAAAATTCTTCGGAACAAAATTTTGTAAGAAATGCTGACTAAAATTATGGTAAACAAAAATACAGTATTTATCTAGGTACATAGCGAGCTCTAAAACAATAATACTGCACTCGATGAGGTAGTTAAATACAGTATTTATCTAGGTACATAGCGAGCTCTAAAACAATAATACTGCACTCGATGAGGTAGTTAAATACAGTATTTATCTAGGTACATAGCGAGCTCTAAAACAATAATACTGCACTCGATGAGGTAGTTAAATTTTTTTTGATGTAGGGGACGCCCCTTAAAAACATCTCTTGTTTGGTTGTTAGGACAACAACAACCGAGACGGAGGTAGCATCCTGAGCTTCTCTGCGCATACGTCACATCAGCGTCACAAGTCCGCGCGCCCTGTTGCTTGCCACAATTGATAAGCGCCAGCGACAAGCGGTTAAATATTACCATTTTAGCCCAAGGTGAAAAATAAGGTTCATTGTTTATATTATTGCCAACTGCTGCTACAGATTGAATTGAAATAGTTCAAAAATACAATGTCGGTTTCACGTACGCCTACGAAGAGCAATTCTAAGCTCACTTCTCCCACCCATTATGGATCCGATTCAGCGCTTTATGTAGCCGAAAGTCATGAACATGCTGAAATTAACATTCCAAAAAGATGTAAGCACCGCCTGAATGACCTATCAAGCACTGCTGATATAACCTTATCTGATATAATGACAAGGATGGATGAAATAAAAAAACAGCAGGACTCTAAGTTTGCTTCCTTGGAATCATCAATAGTTGCCCTATCAACCCAGAACGACGAAATTAAGGACACCGTGATACACCTCTCTGCAAAATACGATGATGTTCTTAGTAACCTGAAAATACTCCAACAGGAAAATAACCTTTTCAAAAGCCACATCAAATCACTAGAAGCGAAACTGGAGCAATTTGAGAAAAATGCACGATCTACCACAGTGGAGCTTAGAAATCTCCCTACAACTGAATCTGAAAACAAGGAAAACTTAGTTGAACTTGCGAAAAACATTGGCAAAGTTATCAACGTTCCTATTCAGGAGTCAGATATTCGAGATGTATTCCGGATGAAGCTGAAAGATAAACCAACCGGCCCTATCATCGTCGATTTTACCTCGACTACCAAGAGAGAACACTTTATAAGATCCACAAGAACTTACAATAAAGTGAACAGTCATCAACGTCTGAATACTGCTAGTATCAATATTAATGGTCCTCCTAAACCCATATATGTGGCAGAATCCCTCACTTCAACAGCTAGATGACTTCACTACCTAGCTAGAGTGTTTGCTAAAAATCACAACTACGAATACTGCTGGACATCTTTTGGCAAGGTATATTTGAAACGAAACTCCAGTGAACCGCGTTTGCACCTGAGCTGCGAACAAGATATTGAAAATCTAAAAAGAAGTATTTGACTAGTAAATCTTTGCTTTTTTGTATTACTCATATTTAATTTTACTGCATGCATAGTATTCTACTGCCTTTATTTAGACAACGCCCATCTTTTTTTAGTAATTCTGAATGTACCTAGTAAGAATGAATACATAACCAACATACACAAAACGAACACAGTCACTCATACGCAAAAACACTTCACATTCGTCGGCAAATACACAATAAACACATTTCTTAAGAATAACATATATGACTTACGTAGCACAGGAATTAGTTTCTATATTATGTTAATAAAACCAACTAAAAAGGAGAGTAACAGTTCTGTTAAACTAAAAGCTACCTCACAAATTAATCTTTTGGACAAATTGACTTACGAGTATTATCCTATTAAAAACTTAATCCTAAAAATTCAACGAATTAAATAATATTCAAAGCGAAATTGACAGCTTTAATGTAGCTGATTCCACTATCTGTAACGCTGAAGATTGCTTGTCTTTTTTACCTGGTTCTAACAAATGCCTAAAAATCTTTCAACAAAACATTCGCAGTTTAAAATGTAATCTACCTGGGTTATTACCAATTCTCGTTAGAACGGGAGTAAGTTGGGACTGTATTGTCCTGACTGAGTGCTGGTTGCCATCTTGGCACTGTGTACCTCCTTTGGATGGATATAATAGTTTTTCTTCAACTAAAAATCGTACGCAAAATGAGGGTGTGGTTGTCTATTACAAGGAAAACTTAGTTATTTCTGTTGAAGAACCCACAATATCGGATGCGAATTATCTTGTAATTACTCTGAATAATGATACGGTAGCTCTTGCTATTTATAGACCCCTCGGATACAAGAATATTACTACCTTTCTTCAATCCCTCAACAATATATTATTAAAATATTCCACTAGACAAAATGTCATATTGTTAGGTGACATTAACATTAATATAGCTGAGCATAGTACAGACCCAAATCTTTCTGCATACTTAGATATGCTTGCATTCCATGGTATGATCCCTGCGTTCACATTTCCAACTCATGATAAAACATGTTTAGATCATGTACTACTAAAGACCAAATTAACGGCTCGTTGCCTTATCCTCCAAACATCTTTGACTGATCATAACAGTGTTGTTTTGTACATTGCTACCTCCCTTAGACAAAAACCTCCAAAAGTAATTAAATACATAGATTATGAACGTTTAAATGCAGATCTAAAGAACACTGATTTTCGTTTTTTGTACACGATTAAAGATGTTAACGAAGCTGCGGCTTTCTTTCAGAAAATACTTCAAGAAGCTATTACGGCCAACTCTAAGGACGTGAAAATTTCCAGCCGAAAAAAAATCTTAAAACCCTGGATAACCCTGGGTATCTTGAAATGTATTAAAAACCGTGATAACCTACTTAAAAAATTTAAAAAAGATCCAGATAATGAGATATTAAAAACTACCTACAAAAGGTACAGAAACTTTTGTTCATCCCTATTGAAAAAACTGAAGAGGAACTATGAGAAACTTCTACTCCAAAATGCAGGCAAAGACTGCAAAAAGCTTTAGAAAGCAGTAAAAGAGATCACCTATTCTAATAAACCTAAAGAGATCCCATTAGATTTAATATGCACAAATGATCCACAAAAATCAGCAAATAATTATTTAAATCATTATTTCGCAAATGTAGGCAGAACTTTAGCTGAAAACCTAAGCAAGAATAATTGTTCTACCGAACCCAATACTTTAAATTCATGCTGCCATTCTTTCACTCTTTTACCTACTGATGATGATGAGGTTGGAATGTTAATAGCAGGTTTAAAAAGTAACTGTTCAGTTGGCTTAGATATGGTATCTGGCGAAATTTTAAAGGCAAATAAGGATGTCTTAACGTCTCCGATATCGTACATCTGTAACTTGTCACTTTCGACTGGAGTATTCCCCACCATCTACAAGAGGTCGAGAATTCATCCCATCCATAAAAATGGAGACAGAGGCTGTGTCAGTAATTATAGACCAATTTCTATTCTCCCTACTCTTTTAAAAAATTTTGGAACGTGTTATTAATAGTAGACTAGTAAAATATTTAGAAAATAAAAATCTTTTATCGCAGGCACAATAATTTGGATTTAGAGCGAACAGATCCACATCAGATGCGGTGTTTGAACTTACAAATTACATAGTTAACAACTTTGATAATAAAAAGAAGACAATAGGAATATTTTTAGATTTAGCAAAGGCGTTTGACACAGTCTCTGTTCCAATTTTAATTAAGAAGCTGGAATGCCTCGGTGTTAGAGACCTTCAGTTGAAACTTTTACAAGATTACCTGACTGGCCGAACACAATGTGTACAAATAGGCAATATCATAAGCGAAGAAATTCCAGTGACTTTTGGAGTTCCCCAAGGAAGTATCCTGGGTCCGACACTCTTCCTTGTGTACATAAACGACCTTTGTCAGATGAAAATTCATAATGCAAAGATCATTACCTTTGCAGATGACACTGCTTTGCTTTTTAGTGGTAACTCCTGGGATGAGGTTTTTCAAATGCACAGAGAGGAATGAATTTTGTAACTAATTGGTTGTATAAGAACATCTTAACGCTTAATGTTGCAAAGACCAATTACATAACCTTTTCCATGAAAACTAACGATAAGCCTGATCCTTCATATCGCATTATTTCTCACTCGTGCTCAAATCTGAATGATGAACACTGTACATGCCCCAATCTTACAAACTCATCATTAACGAAGTATCTGGGTGTGATCATAGATAGTAAACTAAATTTCCACCATCATATAGACCATCTTTCTGCGAGAGTACGTAAGCTAATCGTAATTTTTAAAGTTCTAAGATATGTTGCACAAAAAAACGTGATCAAATCAGTGTATTTTGCTCTCTGCCAATCACAACTCATTTACTGCATTACTTCCTGGGGTGGAGCGTGTAAAACACATTTTCTGAAAATTGAGAGAGCGCAAAGAGTCCTTCTTAAAGTCAGCTTATCCTTGCCATTCTATCACCCAACTTGTGATCTCTATAAAAAATGGGAAGTATTGACGGTCCGACAGCTTTTCATCCTTTAACTGTAACTAAACAACATTCCCTATTAAAATATGAACCTGATAAATTCAAAAATCAGCGACGTAAGGATAGAATTTGCACAACCACGGCATTCAATACTAGGACTGCACATATTTTTTTCTGTTACCAGGGTTCTAACTTATATAATAAGTTAAACCGAATCCTTTCAATATATTCAGTACCAAAAACAAAATGTAAATATTTGGTTATGGAGTGGTTACAAAAGTTAGATTACAACCTTACAGAAAATCTACTTCATCAATAAATACTGACCAGGTGATTTTAAAAGGGGTAGTCACCTGGTATTGTCTAGAGTAAAACGAAGTACGGTAAAAATACACTCAACTCATTTAAAAAATATTCACTCAAATTTATAACGACGATTTTTTTTTTTATTTCGATAAAAACGGCAACAATTTTTTAACTTGCACCACCGCCTTATCTTAGGAATGCAGTGAACACGGTAAACTCGCTTCTGACTTTTGTTGACTACATCTAATTTTTGTAATTATTTTTTTCTTCTACCCGCACTGTTGTAACAAAGTTAATATAACATAATATTTCATCATGTAAGTGACGATTGTCTTGATGAAGAATAAAGTTCTTTAAACCGAAAGTTTTATTAACAAAAAAATCATAGTTAAACTACACTCACGCAAACACAAGTTACACCCACACACACAGACAAGCACTTACACAAACACGAAACCCTTGACACAACACATCACAATTCACAACACACCCTAACATACATATACACACATTCATTCTGAAGCGTTTGTTTCTATTTTCGTTTTATGCTTACTTAAAAAGTTATAATTTAACTACCTACCCATGTTTCTCCAACTATAATATTAAATAATCGCTCCTTATATCAAAAAGTGCTATTATATCAGTTCCACTCAAATACAACTGGTCTTGTATCCTTCTGTGAGTGGGGACCTGGTGATTTGAAATACAGGCATTTTCATGCCTACCTCAGACACCAGCTTCTCACATATTATAGACTACCCACGTACCTGTATTAAAATAGATATAAGTAATATTGTAATTAAGATGTAAGGTCTGTTTTTTGTGAGGAGAAATAAATAAACATTATTATTATTATTATTATTATTTCAAAATATTTTTTGACTCTTTGTATGGCGTCAACAAGATGCATATACTGTGAAAATTTGAAGACTGTAGCTCCAACCGGTTGGCAGTAAAACCTATGTGACAGACGACGGAAAGACGGACACGCGAGTGAAAGCAATAGGGCTTCGTTTGAACCCTTCGGGTACGAAACCCTAAGAACCGGCCAAGTACGTGTTGGACTTCGCAAATTTAGGGTTCCGTACCAAATGTATTTTTGACTATTTGTATGGCTTTGGGTCAACAAGATGCTTGTAGCAGCAGCGGTGAGGTTTGGTGAAAACTTTGGTGTTTTATAGATTGTGTTGAGGATTTTACAATAAAAAACGATGCGTTAGTTTTAACGAGAAAAAGATATATTCGCCATCTTACATTACAACCATCAAGGCAAAAGGGTGTGGAAAGAATATTACAAATGAGAACCAATCACGGTCGAGAGATTGGAATGACGTAGTGTATCGTGTCGCTTTGTCCTCGAGATGTCGCCAGTAGTCCTTGATATTCGCCAACAATGCTTAAGACTATAACACCAACGTGACTGACGACACACGTCACGTCGTCGTGCACGTGTGTGACTGTTTTGGTGTACAATAAAGTTTTATTCTATTCTATTCAACCGTTTGGCTGTAAAACCTGTGTAACAGACGATGGACAGACAAAAAGGTAGACGGACACGTGCGTGACAGCAATAGGGCTCCGTTTGGACCCTTCGGGTACGGAACCCTAAAAAAGCTGGCCACAACAGAAAGTGAATAACTACAAAGTTCTTATGGGCAATCAACCAAGATTAAACTCGATTACTAGGTAAAAGCCCATCTCTAGCATCCTACTATCCTATTAATATTATAAATGTGATAATTTGGATGAATGGATGGATGTTTGTAACCAAAGAAATTTTGTTACTCGATCACGCCAGAACGGCTGAATAAATCTGTATGAAATTTGGCTTGGTTGGTACCACATCCAATTTATCACAGATTACCGCATCCAAACTAAAGCAGATTTATTGAAAGTGCCCGCACCGGGCCAATAGCGTGGCGTAGGTGACGAGCAGTGTCGAGTCGCAACGCAATCACGGTTTGAGCCATCTACGTGATGAAATGGTCCTATATTTACTGTAGATGTAGACAGCAGCGTGACTACTGTGATGATTTGTATCGAGTCGCAATCGCAACGCAATCAGGCTTCATGCGAGCCTGATTGCGTTGCGATTGGGACTCGATGAACTAGACGAACGACGAACTGTGTCATGTTGCAACATAATCAGAATTTTTGTGTGATGACAGTCTAACCTAAATTAACAAGTATTGCTTTTAGATGTAGACAGCCACAGAAACGTGACGCTAGTTATTATATATATTGTGCCGTGATGCAATCAGACTTTGTGTGTAGACAGAAAAAAGACACAAGTAATGATTTGCGTCGTTTTGCAACGAAATCAAGATATTTATGTGTGCAGAAAATACTGTAACTATATTGATATATTGACGTCGCAACACAATCACATTTTGTGTCATCAGCGTGATGAGACGCTACGCGATAACGTGACCGAGTATTTTGACTAGATATTATTATACAGTAGCGTCACATCTATGACGAACTGCGTCGTGTTGACTAAATTTGTGTTATGAGAGCTTACGTGCACTTTTAATGTCGCTACATGTGCATACATAAAAGCATAATATCAATAACATGGCTAGCTTTATCGTATTTCGACGCAATCGCTCTTTGCGTCAACAGCGTGATAAGACTCTTAGTGAACAAGTATTGTGACTAGATTTTATGAGTATACTGCAGTCAGGTATAGCGTCATATCGCAATGCAATCAGGCTTTAAGAAAACAAATGTATATTTACTGCAGACAGAAGCGTGACACCTATGATGAGTTGTGTCGAGTTGCAACCCAATCAGATAAAAGTCTAACTGAACAAACGATGCGGCTGGTTTGTAGACAGTGCCGTGACACTAGTGGGGAGTCGTGTTAGCACGCATGATGAGGTAGACAGTAGTGTAATACCGGTGACAACCAGAAACGTGATGTCATGCTTTGTAATGTCGTTTATACCATGAAAATAACTTATAGCCACTTATACGGAAACGGTGTTTGGCTGTACCGTGTAGCACGACACAGTGACGTTTTGAGTCATCAACGTGATATAAAATTCTTACTTCAGTAGTCAAAAGCGTGACGTGGTTGTATATGCGCATCACCTTACAATGAAATCATGATTTAAACATAGGTAGGTACCTACAAAGACATCTTTGATCGATGTGAGAAAAATATTTTGAAAAAATACAAGACAATCAGCATTACGTGCTCTGTTTTAAGTTATTTCTCAGCTTCTGCTTGATAAGCACGAAGGGACGATTTATGAACTTTATGCCGAGAAAATTAAACTCGACAAGATTTTCCCAAAACACACTCTTGTCAAAATAAAACTCCATACGAAAGGTGAAGTTGCGTAACAATTAAGATGAACATGTAAAATAAATTAGTGTTGTGCGTAACGTCGATGTTTGCTCAGTCGGTACAAATTATCCGAGTTGAGTGCGAACATCTGGGCCCTCGGCGAGTCGTTATCAAAGCGATCTTGGACTAAGGATGGGATGGGGTCGGTAACGTTTTATTTGTAGAGAAATGTGAAATTGAAAATAAATAGGAGTAAGTGGTTCTATCAAAAGATGAAGAAGTTACGTAATTTTAATAGTATTTTATTTATTTGGTGTTATAGTATCCCGAGGAACTCGTGACTAAATTAATAAAAGCTGTGCGGGTCGATCCATCAGGTTTAGCTACGCTTGCCGGGGTTGGTCCATGGATGGGTGACCATCTTTATATATCGAGACTCCTCCGTGCCTCGGAAAGCACGTTAAGCCGTTGGTCCCGGCTGTCAATCGTTGATCTTTGACAGTCGCTACGGGTTGTCAGAAGTCCGAAAGTCTGACATGCAGTCTTACCAAGGGGTATCGTATTACCTGGTAGTAGTAACTGGGTTGTGGAGGTCAGATAGGCAGTCGCTCCTTGTAGAATACTAGTATTAAGCTGCATCCGGTTAGACTGGAAGCCAACCCCAAGATAGTTGGGAAAAGGCAGGCAGATTGATTGGTGTTATAGTATCCTCCTAAAGCTGCTTATTAATTTAATATCTTATTTTACATAAATATATAAAAAACTCTATATAGGTACAAATTTTTCAGTTACGTTACATTTTATTTATAGATTTGAAAAAACAATATCAACAGGTTTTGATTAGAATTTGAGAATATTTGGCAATAACAAAAACTAACTAGTTATCTTTAATTTTTCTCAAACATAGCTCTACGTATCTATTTATATTACATGACTACTGATTTCCCCGCCCTGTTTCCATTCCATACGCATCGTTCCACAAACAACTCGACGACAATGAGTCTTATCGATGTTGATAAGATTTATCGAATATCGATAGCGTAGCATTAAGGTCGTCCCTACAACTGATCACTGAACGCCTGCCGTCATATTGTGTAAGCTGTATTAAAATAGGCGGAGAATTTAGCTTCTTACAGATAGAAGGACAATAAACATAATAATTTAATATAAACCATCTTTATACCTAGCAGTAAAACTTTAAGAAATTTAACAAGTCTTAATTTTGGTGGAGGCTGATTACTGAAGGCTTCAGGAACATCGATTGTTGACAACAAAAAAATATGTTGATGGCCTCGTTGGTCTATTAGTTTCAAGTCCAGAAAAGTGTTATTGGGCTTTTTCAGTAGATATTTTTCAGTAGCAACTGGAAGTCATCACCGGACCACTAGACGTACGGCGATGCGCCACCGGTACACGTAGATATCCCACTTACACGCACAAATCGTTTTGGGAACACTTTCCTTGTGCGTACAGCTAAGGAGTGGAATTTCCTGCTGGAGTCTATGTTTCCTGATAACTACAACCTGGAGGTCTATTAGTTATGAGTGAATAGGTCACTTCTAGGCAAGCGTGGTCCTTTGTCGCTTACCATCGAAACGCGAACCTATAAATTATAAAAAAAACGAGTATGCTTTAGACCACACGACTGAAGTAAAACTTCTTTAGCTCCATCAATATGTATGTATATATATTATGTTTATATATGTATATATATATGTGTGGTCGCACCTCTCTCTCTTGCCCCTACAATAATAATAATAATATACGAAACGTAACTCTCTCTCTTTACTAACTCCCTCTCAACTTCCGTTCGCCTCGCCCGATCACACTTTTCGTAACGCTCTCGTCACGCATTCACTAGCTTACTCCCCAAGTCAAGCGTGCGTAAAGACGTTTTATTTCAAAAAGTCTGGTTTTATGCCGGGCTGATGAAAGCCTTCAACTATATGGGGCTTAAACATAACTGGCGAAATATGGGTGAGTCTAACTCTTGGAGGAATATAAGCCTGACGGTATCCTATTCTTCTTTGTTGTCAACACTCTTGGCAGAGTGGTTGTGTTCGTCTCATCAGGGGTGGTGGCAAGCTTCACAATCCGTCGCCATTTTACCATAACTGTAGCTCTTCTTGTACATTCGTGGAGTGGACTTGGTTGGTTCAACAAATTGGTGACCTACTGCGCTCTCTTGTGCCTTGCAATTTTTCCGTGCGCTACAAGTCATTCCGCTGATGTGTCTTCTCGACGTGTGATATGTCCAAAGAAAGACAGAATACGACATTGGACTTTTTTATATTGTCATACAAATTGTTTATTTTTTCTACGGGAGGACACTGGCTCCTGCAACACAGAAACACACTGCGCAGGAGTCAGAGAAATCTAACTACTGATGTATGTTTTATGTCAATAAATATATATATATATATTTTACTTTTTAAGGGGGAACTAACAGAGATGACGACTATTAAAAGAGTATGGAAGAAAAACGTTGGTCTGAAACTGTGTCCAGGTTATGACAAGCTTTCTTCTCCAGCATCGTATTTCTAAAGTATCTATCTTCCTTTTCTCGCTTTCTTTTAAAGTAAAGAAAAAAACCGGCGAAGTGCGTATGCGCCAGACTTCGACTTTTAGGATTCTGTAGCAAATGTATTTTTGAGTATTTGTATGGCTTTGGGTCACCGAGATGCTTATACTGTAAAAATTTGAAGACTGTAGCTCCAACCGTTTGGCTGTAAAACCTGTGTGACAGACGACGGACAGTCAGATGGACACGTGAGTGACAGCAATAGGGTTCCTTTTGAATCCTACAGGTACGGAACCCTAAAAATGCAAAACACTAATGCCCTGAAAAGTATTATTTTAGTGGCCATTGTATTGTTTCTGTTTCTCCATATTTTTATTTGACTTTAAAAAAAGGAGGAGGTTTCTCAATAATCGACTGTATGTTTGTTTTATCTTTTTTTATGTGTGTTACCTCAGAACTTTTGAATTGGTGAACCGATTGTAATGATTTTTTTTTATTTGAAAGCTGGTGCTTCTCATGTGGTCCCATTTAAATTTGGTGAAGATCTGATGACGAAATTCGGAGAAAAACAATGGAACTTCTTCAATAAATGATAGCAAACCTTCTAGAATTGCTGCAATTGTATATCTGTTTGTTGTTTACACCACTTCAAAATATAACATCAGGTTGATAAGCTTATGTTCAAATTTCTTACATTTGGGGCTATCAATTCGGGCCTAACTTTACTATTAATTTAGTTTTAGTTATGGGGTACAACAACAAAAAAATGAAAAAACAAACATAAAAAAAAATAATTGTAAAAAGTATTTGCCTGAGCCAATCCATGGCGGATTTGATGATAGCTGATGATATTATTTGATGTTAGCTGCACTTGTGACTGGTTTCCAAGAATATTGTGCCAAGTACTTAAGTAGGGTATTTGTATGTGTTCAAGCCCTCGCCTTCTGCGTTTTATTCCTATTCAATGGCCCCAGTTTGAAGTTAGTGGTCATTCGCTGCTATATTAAGTGCGAATTTCAAAGCTTCATTGTAATCTTATGGCTTTTGTATGGAGATATGGGTTGTAGCTATCAGATCTTAGTGGCAGTGAAATTTTATGCCATTTATACGTTTTACCATATGGGCTGGCTCAACCGATGATAGCGCCACTTCAATTTCACTGTGCGTGTTTTGTGATTGTGTTGAAATCTCATACCTAAACTTATGTTGTTAAGATGTAAAACTATTTGTATAGTGCAACGGCCGCGACTTACAAGTTGCAGGTTGTGGATTCAAACCAAATCAGACATTCTCATTGTTCTCAAAACGATGAAGAAAAACATCGTGAGGAAACCGGCATGTTCTAGAAACAAAAATAAGATATGTGACATCCACCAACCCGCATGGGGCCCGCTGGTGGATTTTGATCCACGGGTTCCCACAGGGAGGAGGCCTGTGTCCCAGCAGAGCGAACAGTATAGGCTGATTTTGCAATGCTATGCTATGCTTTAGTTATTTTTGTTGTTGACCACTGACAATGTATTTTATTTATATGGTTAGAAAGAAAGAAAAGAAAAAAGAAAGTAGTAGTATGTGGGTTGTGTGTGTGGGTGTAGTGGTAGTAGTCTGATGCTACTGGCACCACAATAAGATAAATTGAATACCTACCCAGTGTCTAAGCATCTATGACTTTGTAGCGACATCCATGACGCTACACAAGAACTAGAACAGCTAAATTCCTACATCGCGCAAGCAGAGTTCTCCGCGCGATTTGAACATATACAACAGCCCGAAATCAACTATCGGGCAGTTGCCCGGACCAGACACAGCACCCGTCTGGTCGGAAGATCCTCCCTTTTCAATGGAGGTTTGCGGGACTTTACACCCTGTTCCGCATACCTCCAAAATGGTGACCCTCGACTATGAACGTGAGCGCAGCCTTCGTCATGACGTCATCACCTCGTCAGCGCAGCCTTCGTGCAGCTACTCCAGCGTGACGTCATCATCATCACTTCCTCCAAGCTCTTCAGAAACGAGTCATACAGCCAGCCAGTACAACGATAACGCCGACAACGATACGCCGACAACGATACGCCGACAACGATACGCCGACAACGATAACGCCGACAACGATACGCCGACAACGATAACTCCGACAACGATACGCCGACAACGATTACGCCGACAACGATACGCCGACAACGATTATGCCGACAACGATACGCCGACAACGATACGCCGACAACGATAACGCCGACAACGAAACGACGCACCGCTCCGACTCACTGGAGCCCGCAGCAGTACTCCGACTCACTGGAGCCTGCAACATCATCCCGACTCACTGGGATATCATCACCGCAGACAGTTCCGACTCACCGTGAACTATGCGCCTCTTCCGGTTCCGACTCACTGGAACCAGCCTTCCACTGGCCCGGCAAGCATCACGTATGAACGACTCATCGAGAAGAGAACAATCGATCTCCGATCTCTGGAGGGGAGTGATGTAGCGACATCCATGACGCTACACAAGAACTAGAACAGCTAAATTCCTACATCGCGCAAGCAGAGTTCTCCGCGCGATTTGAACATATACAACAGCCCGAAATCAACTATCGGGCAGTTGCCCGGACCAGACACAGCACCCGTCTGGTCGGAGGATCCTCCCTTTTCAATGGAGGTTTGCGGGACTTTACACCCTGTTCCGCATACTTCCAAAACTTCTTCACACCTCATAAAAGATTCCATAGTAATTATAATTGGTATGCTCTAGTCAATTTATGAAACAAAATATTGATGCCAGCAACTTATGAATGTATTACGATGTGGCTGCTTCCATAAAGGGGAAGAGCGAAGAAAATACATGAATTTTGGTCCAAAACAACAATATCTAATGACGATGAAACCCGAATGTAAAGTCGATACAAAATGTAAGAATTGAAGTTAAATATATCGGGTGTAAAAAGACAGTTTCCGAAACCAAAAGCCACATATTCTGCCCATTATTTGGATCATTTTTTTCCACTAGACCTTAGCTGGGAAACCACTGGTCCTGGAGATATTGAAGGTCAAAGTCCCAATTTTTTTTTCCGAAAATAATATTTAAGTGTTATTACTAAACTTTTTTCCAAACAAACAATACTCGTACATAAATTTTCGACTTTTTTTTCGAAATTTCGAAATTAATTCGCAGTTACGAAAACGCCGTGAATATCAAACATATCCGACAAGTACCTACGTGGCTTAGAGCGAAGGGGCGGTGTTTAACTCAACTTGCCTGTGTTCGCGTTACATTGCGCGGATTTAAAAATAGATTTATTTTTCATACCTAAAAATAAAAGTCGTTTGCCAGCAATATTTTTTGCGCAAAACTACTTCGTTACACGTACAGTATGCGTAGTAAACGGCTCTTTGATGTGTCTTTATACACCCTGTATATATGATCCAAGATAATTGATCCCTCCTTTTTTTTTGTATGTTTGTGAAATCATTCAATGACTTCTCCCGCTCTCCCGCGTGTCAGAATCGTACTGACTAAAACCCACCCCTGTTCCTTCAGTGGCCTAAGTGCCCAGGGGCGCGATAACTCTGTTTCGAATTTATCCGAGACCCCTGGCATCGGTCATGACGGGCCCCGTTAGGTACTGCTGATATCTCTTTGAGGCGCGCGTGGAACACTATGCGCCGTCGACTCTCAGGCCTGGTCCTGATCGGATGGCGAACTAGTTCACCTGTACCCTGGAAGACCTGAGTAAAGCTTCCAATGGAGCAATCAACGTGCCCACCTACTGAACCCAAACAGTATGACTGTGTATTTATAAACAAAGTACCACCGAAACGAAAAGAAAATGGTTCAAGTCCGTATTGAAAATGCTACTCAGTTTCTCGAAGCTCTAAAAATTTATATAAAATTTTCACACAATTTATCATAATTTGAGCTCGTGGTTAAAGTAATAACAGCTGCACGGGTCCATCCATCAGGTTAAGCTACGCTTGCCGGGGTTGGTCCATGGATGGGTGAGCATCTTTACATACTGAGACTCCTCCATGCCTCGGAAAGCACGTTAAGCCGTTGGTCCCGGCTGCCAATCGTGGATCTTTGACAGTCGTTACGGGTTGTCAGAAGCCCGAAAGTCTGACAACCAGTCTTACCAAGGGGTATCGTATTACCCAGTAACTGGTTTGTGGAGTTCAGATAGGCAGTCGCTCGGTGTAAAATACATGTATTCAGCTGCATCCCGTTAGACTGGAAGCCGACCCCAAGATACTTGGAAAAAGGCTAGGCGGATTGATCATAATTTGACCTGTGTCATAATTTTTTAATAATTTTTTGAATGTACCTAAATTTCCTTTCAATAACTGTAACGAGGAATGGAAAAGGTTTATAAATTAAAAACTGAGATGACTTTTAAATTCACCGTTTCTTTTTACGTGAAGTTAAAGTACCTAAAAAAAAGAAACGGTGAATTTAAAAGTCATCTCAGTTTTGTTTACGTGAAGTTAAAATACCTATGCCTAGGGGTATGCCTAGGGGTAGCGGATAAATTCTGATGAAATGAGTAACCGCACCCCTGGGCACTCAGGCAGGGAAGGAACTGGGGTGGGTTTTAGTCAGTAAGAGTCTGACACGCCCTCCCGCTCCACCCACAGTGGGAGAAGTCTTTGGATGATTTTCAACCCCACAAAAAAAAAAAAAAAAAAGTAAATTACCTATTTACTGAACGTTTTTAAAATAAAGTTTTAGGTAATGTTTACCTTTAAACTACGATCTTCTGACCTCCATATCAATGAAACTTACTGGTACGTTTTACCTCTCAACAGTTCAGTATTCTATACTTTGTTGCCAGCTAGCAATCCTTTTAGCAGATTGCACATTGTTTTCCGATCTGGTTGCCTCTACCGAACACTTGTGTGATGAGACATAGAATTGAATAAACTTTATTGTAGACCAAAGAAGTGACACAACTTTAAACACATTTATACACGTAGGTACTTAAATCTATGGGTACAATGGCGGACATATTTAGGTTGTACCACGGGGTCTCATCTCGAACAAAGAATATTTAGTTCAAACCAACAAACAATAGATGGCGTAATATGCATCGATTTCATAATGAAGTCTCTGTAACTTTAATATTTTGAAAAAAAAATATGGTAAAAACTGTATTTTCTTATTTAATAAACTACCCTATGCATAAAATTGTGGAATAATTGGCTCCTAATTCAAATTTAGATGTTTATTGGAACAAATCCACAGACACTAATATTTCTTGTACCAACATATGGCGCTGTTTGAAGTTTTAGAGTTTATCCATTCTCCTCTTTAAAATTTGTAAAGTGAAACATTTTCAAACAGTAAACCTGTTATGAAGTGCCAAAAATACTATTTAGTAATTCCTCGATGTGTCAGAAAATATTGGTAACACTTTATGTAAATTCATTCAACTTGCAAGCCGTCGCTGCTAACACCATCTAGCGAGATGTAGAGGATAGGCCCAAACGAAGAACAAAAGTTTCTTTTGCAAGTCGAAAACCCGTAGTTACGGCGGTACCGTTTCTTTGTATCTGTACGCTAGTATTATATTATCTGTGGTTGTACGAAACTTACTGGGTCTGAGTGATCTGTTTTTAAAGTTTTAAACAGAATTTAATCGAAGGTTCATAGTAAGATTGCTGTATCAATATCTTTTTTTTTCTGGAACGAAGTTGTATATATATATAATCGAAAGGAACTTTGTTCCATCCGGGTGTCCCTTGACACCTCTCAAGTTTTTTTTTGTGGGGTGGGAAATCATCCAATGACTTCTCCCACTCTGGGTGGAGCGGGAGGGCGTGTCAGACTCTTACTGACTAAAACCCACCCCTGTTCCTTCCTGCCCTGAGTGCCCAGGGGCGAGGTAACTCTGTTTCGAATTTATCCTCAACCCCCGGGCAGGCATCGGCCATGACGGGCCCCGTCTTTATTGCTGACAACTCTTTGAGGCGCACGTGGAGCACTACGCGCCGTCGACTCTCGGGCCTGGTGCTGATCGGACGGCGAGCTACCCATTACTCGCCGTCCGCAGGCCCGGGTTGTGTCAATATCTACTGAGTTTAGTATGGAAAGTAGGTACGATTTCCCGACAAACATATAGGGATGCATCTCACTTTGTCTACTCTGGTGATTTTAATTGCCGTGAGACCGCTGTCCAATTATGTTCAATTACCACTAAATCTACATTCAAATGTGTGACACCGGTTAAAAACAGCTTGCAAATTGCTTCTTTATCATCATCTGATCCGGCACACATTCATTGTGCGTTCAGCTAAGGAGTGGACTTCTCTGCCGGAATCTGTGTTTCCCGGTAGCTACCTACAATCTGGGGGTCCTTAAGAGTAAAGGTTACTTCTAGGCAACCGCGCTCCATCGTCGACCACATTATCCTTTAAATTTTTAATTTATTTTTAATATTACTGTTTGTTGTTTGCGGCAACAGAATTATATATTCTGTGAAAATTTCAACTGTCCACCTATCGCCATCATTAAGATCGAGAAAAAAAGCAAAAAAAAAACTAGTTTCTAGTAGGGGAGCCCATTTCTGCCCGGGGGTTGAGGATAAGGATAAGAGTCTGACACGCCCTCCAGCTCCACCCAGAGCGGGAGAAGTCATTGGATGATTTCCCACCCCACAAAAAAAAGGGTAACCCATTTAATTTTAAATTTATTTTTATTATTTGTTGTTAAAGCAGCAACACAAATAGGTACACATTCTGTGGAAATTTTAACTGTCAACCTATTACAGATTATGATATACAACCCGCTGACAGAAAGACGGACAGCGGAGTCTTAATAATAGGGTTCCCTTGGTTACCCTTTGGGTACGGAACTCTAAAAACCGGCCAAGTGCGAGTAGAACTTGCGCATGAAGGGTTCCGTACCGCCGTACGTAGCGCAAGGAATTTGTTATTTTGGCTTTTTTTTCTCGATCTTAATAATGGCGATAGGTGCACAGTTGAAATTTTCACAGAATGTATAATTCTGTTGGCGCTAACAAAAAATAATAGTAATAAAAATAAATTAAAAATTAAAGGGATGATGATTGTGGTCGACGATGGAGCGCGGTTGCCAAGAAGTAACCTTTACTCTTAAGGACCCCCAGGTTGTAGGTAGCTACCGGGAAACACAGATTCCGGAAGGGAATTCCACTCCTTAGCTGAACGCACAATGAATGTGTGCTGGATCAGATGATGATAATGAAGCAATTTGCAAGCAGTTTTTAACCAATGTCACAAATTTGAATGTTGACATAATGACAATTGAACAATATTCGACAGCGGTCTCACGGCGATTAAAACCACCAGAGTAGACAAAGTGAGATGCATCCCGATATGTTTGTCGCGAAATCGTACCTACTTTCCATACTAAACTCAGTAGATATTGGCACAGCAATCTTACTTTGAACCTGCGTTTAAAAAACCGATCACTCAGACCCTTACGTAGTTTTCGTACAACCTAAATATGTCCGCCATTGTCCCCATAGATTTAAGTACGTGTATAAATGTGTCTCATCACACAAGTGTTCGGTAGAGGCAACTAGATCAGAAAACACTGTGCAATCGGCTAAAAGGATTGCTAGCTGGCAACAAAGTGTAGAATGCTTAACTGTTGAGAGGTAAAACGTAACAGTAAGTTTCATTGTTATGGAGGACAGAAGATCGTAGTTTAAAGGCAAACATTACCTAAACCTTTATTTAAAAACGTTGAGTAAATAGGTACTTTAACTTCACGTAAAAAGAAACGGTGAATTTAAAAGTCATCTCAGGTTTTATTTTATAACCTTTTCCATCCCTCGCTACAGTTATTGAAAGGAAATTTAGGTACAATAAAAAAAATATTGAAAAATTATGACACAGGTCAAATTATGATCAATCTGTCTAGCCTTTTCCCAAGTATCTTGGGGTCGGCTTCCAGTCTAATCGGATGCAGCTGAATACATATATTTTACATGGAGCGACTGCCTATCTGACCTCCACAACACAGTTTATATTTTCTAAATAATAAGTCGGAGCCGTTTCCAATCCAATCAAGATTATACGCGTCTACTTGTTTATTTATTTATTAAACACTTTACACACATACAAGTACAGAGGCGGACTTAATGCCTCAGGCATTTTCTACCAGTCAACCTTAGGGTGATGCAGAAACAAATAGTGGTAGGTGCCATAAGGAAAAAAACAAAAAAAACAGGGCATCTTTATTTAAATGCAAAGGTACATAAATACATATAGAAAAGCCAAAAAAATAACACGATTCTAGTCGGGGAGCCCCCTTTAATTTTGAATTTATTTTTATTATCTGTTGATAGAGTGGCAACAGAAATACACATTCTGTGAAAATTTCAAGTGTCTAACGGATGGACAGACGGTCGGACAGCGGATGCTTAGTAATAGGGTCCCGTTGGTTACCCTTCGGATACGGAACCCTAAAAAGTACAATATACTTTAGTTCACCTCCACTATGTGTCACAAAACACAGTTCTTTCAGTTTTAAACATCTTATTTTCCCGGAAATCAAATGCAAATCTGGGCTAAAAATCACGATTGACCTGAAGTTGTAAACTACTCTATTATTGACGATGGCCACAAAAATCCCCATTTACCTCAGTTTGAGGGCTAACAATAAAAGTTTTATAACTCCATGAAAATAAAGTTAAGTACTTTTTACCTCGTAGTGAAACGATCTGACCGCGGGGATTGCTTGAGATCGAGTGGATTGGAAAAGTCTTAGCTTTGAGAAAAATCCGAGTTTTTCTTGTAATTTTCTTTTGTTTACATGAATGCTTTTGTGGTTTTGAAGCGACTGCTGGTAGGGAAATTTTATATGCAGTTTTAATTCAATATTAATTAATCTGAAAGGAGTTAGCCAAGTAGTAGGTTACGGCTCTGACTTATTAGGGTTCCGTATCAAAATGGTAAAAAGGAACGCTTATGGTGTGACTCAGTCTGTCTGTCCGTCTGTCACAGCTGGATATCTCAAGAACTGCTAATGCTATCAACTTGAAATTTGAAATAGTTTTAGATGACGTTTGCTCAACCACTTTTGCAAATAAGAAAGATTTTATTTTTTTTGCAATGGTCTGAAATTGGGTAAAAATAAATTATTCCACTATCAGTCAAGAAATGGTGCTGACCTAAAACTGCTAATATAAAGTAACACATCCAAAATATTTATCTATAATGGTACGGAACCCTCGGTGCGCGAGTCTGACTCGCTCTTGACTGGTTTTTATATTTGTGGGCTCGAATTCATTCAGGCTATTTACTTTGTGTAGATAATTTCTTTTGTGACCACTCTGCTTTCAAAATGGTGAAGGAGAACATCGTGAGGAAGCCTAGAATAAATACTTCGAAGATATGTGACAATCTCCAACCTGCACTGGGTTCTTATGGCTGTTTCTGGAACAATCTTTCTTACAGCCTGCCTGTCGTAAACTTAAGGCGCAGATAAACGACTTGTAATGGTTTTTAATTGAACATCACGTCTAAACGAGTAGTTTTATTTCTTTGAAAAAAATATATGTTACTCTTGACTATTTTCGTCGTAATTTGATCTGAGAATATTTGAAATTATATTTTTATAATATTGTGTAATTAATTTGTAAAGTTACATCTAACGCGGATACAAAATTGAGAATCACGCTAAAACTATAAAGCGCATTTTTATGAAACCTTCACCATTTTAAAGATCATTTAATTATTTATAATTTTGTCTCAGTGTTTTAGTTTAATACTTGTTGTTTTATGTGTAATAAATGAATAATGCGTTTAATTTCGGACAGCGCTCCTTGTGAGTCCGATTACTGGGTGGACATACGACGCGTTACGTGAGCTCAGCGCAGAACACGCAAGCTAATCACTGAAGGTTGTTGCCAGCTAATAGCACCTTAAAGTTCCAAATCTCCACTACAATTTAATAATAGTTCAATCCCTGCCAGTTGTAATTTTGTTAAAAAGTAAAAATGTTTAAGGATTGACCACGAGCAATAGGGTAGTTTCCTGGGTATGAAAATAATAATTATATTTAGTTCGTAAGTAAGTACATATTTAAGGAGTAGATACATATTTTTTGCTTTACCAAACCAATAATAAATGACAAAGATAAAACGCATCAAAGTTCAGGAGTGGGGGCTCGTTACGTCATTTTGGTAAAACGTGTCGCACACCGTGGCGTCACGAGAAATATCATCGCACTGTGTCGTCCTCATTTTTAACCAACTTTCGAAAAAAGGAGGAGGTTCTATATTCGACTGTATGTATGTTTTTTTTATTTTTTTTTTGTATTTTTTTTTGTATGTTTGCCGATTTCTCCGTCAGTTGCCACGTTCCATGTTATTGGGGTTTTTAGTTCTGGGGTATAACAACTAAAAAGTGATAAATAAAAAACTTTTTTACAAAAAAAAATAACCGATTTCCAAAAATAAAAATACCTACACTAAAAAATAACTTTTATTTCGGAAGTCGTTGTCAACAAAAAAAATTAAATACAAACACCGACTTCCGAAATTAAAGTTATTTTAATTTTTAGTGTAGGTATTTTTTTTTTTGGAAGTCGGATGTTTTTTTTTGTAAAAAAGTTTTTTTTTTTAGTTTACGTGACAAAAGAAAAAACACGTGTAAAATATTTTTTGGTAGGTAATCTAACTGACGGACTAATCTGATGTTATGAGTCATCCACCCAATTCGGTAACTCATGTTAATCCTATACATTTTAGACACAATGTATCTCGTCTAGAGCATTCTGTCAATTTAAATCGAACCCGTGACACGCAGCACAGCAGCCGAACGCTCAACCACTGCGTTGTTGTCATAACTAGCTCAGTTTTCAGGAATTAACAATAACAAATAAACTTCTGACGTGAAACCGAAATTACAAGCCGTCAGAACAAGTAGACCTTTCCAAATTCACACTATCTTTTTCCGTTTATTCTAAGAGACAGGGCTCACTCACACGGTATATTCAATTACTGTCCCACCAGACAGCTGGTTACTAGGATAATAACTTTATCCTACACAACTGGAATGTAATTATTATCCGTATTTGCGGCCAATCCGCGTGGTTCTATTAGCTGCTGGTAAACCACTTACTTTTTCTATTCTCCGCGATAATGATCTCGCACTATGCTGTTTGGTGTGTGGCTTAAGTTATAAAATGGGAATCCTTCTCAGTAAATTATTTTTTATTTAGTAGAAATAACTTAAAAGATATATATACAAACTAACAATAATACCTAACATGTACAAATGCGTATGAAAACAACTCACTGAGCATTAAAAAATTCATCCACATCGCTGTCAATGAAAAAAGTGCCCAGAACGCTAGCAGCATTGCGACGTTGAATAGCAATGCTGATTCGTTGGCCAAAGATAAGCCTAGCCTTCTGGTCACGTGAAGAGTCGACTAAGAGCTTGCTGATAGGTATGCTGAAAAACTCGATGAGCACTCGGACCCTAAGGCCCTAGTGTTTCAACCCCAAACGGCTCAAACATGTAACTCCCAATAAGGTTGTTATATTTGCGCCGTTTGAGGTTTTCTGCACCTGCAGCAGCCGCCCCAGCACAGCCCGCCGTGCTAAGAAGATGGGATGGCGCAAGGGTGTCGACACATGTTGTATCTTAGTTACTTTCGGATTAAAAAAACTATTTCAGTGAATTATATAATAATATATAATTATAAAATAATTTTCTGAGGTGTTATGTAATAATAATTTTCCTCAGAAAATTATTTTATAATTCACACACACACATTTAGTTGCCCAAAAAGTGGTGACTGGATTCACTTTATGTACCTAGTATTTATTTTGAGTGTGTACTCCGTGTTTGTAGGGTCTTAGTTTTCTTTCTGTAATTGAGTATAGGTACTTTGGTTCTAACCAAAATGAATTGAAAAACGGTTTCAGTTAATGTAAAAACGAAACAAAATTGAAGTGAAGTTAAGAATAATCTCAGTAAAAAGCATTTTTACAAAAAAACAACCGACTTCCAAAAAATAAAATACACTAAAAATTAAAAAAATACTTTAATTTCGGAAGTCGGTGTTTGTATTTTATTTCTTCGTTATTTGACACTGACTTGCGAAATTAAGGTTATTTTTTAATTTTTAGTGTATTTTCTTTTTTGGAAGTCGGTTGTTTTTGTAAAAAGTTTTTATTTTTCACTTTTTAGTTGTTATACCCTAGAACTAAAAGCCCCAATAGCATGGAACGTGGAATTTAAACATACTCTTAATAATTGGAGAAAACAAAAACGTCATCTAGATATACGTATTTTTCGTTTTTGTTCAGTTTCTCAAAAAGCTGTGAAGCAATTTCGATAAAATTTATATGGGACCACCTCGGGAGTGTATTTTTTCGGATAAAATAAGAATTTTGTAAATCGGTCCACAACTGACGGAAAAATCGGCGGACATACATAAAAAAAAACACATACATACAGTACCTCCTCCTTTTTCGAAAGTCGGTTAAAAAACTTGAGAGGTGTCAAGAGACACCCGGATGGAACGAAGTAGCTTGCACCTACCCACCAAAAATACAAGAAGTTTTTATTAGATTTTTTTTCCAACACAATCTTTTTGGATGGACAGCCTCATTAGTGTCGTGACAACTTTTCGTAAGATTTTTTTTTTATTAGATTGTTTTTCCAACACAATCTTTTTGGATGGACAGCCTCTTTGATGTCGTGACAACTTTTCGTAAGAATTTTTTCCGTCTAGCCCCCTTTCACAACGCGCGATAAGGAACTTCGTTCCAAAAATTTGATTAACTGTTCAAGAGATTTGATTTGAGATTTTATTTTATTTTCGTATTCTTCTCTGCAAACCCTTTTACTTGATTTGACATTATGATATTTGACATTATGATATTCTCTTTCATTTTCATGGGAAAGCATAAAAAATAACTAGTCCGCATCTATGGGAATCAGCCATCAGAATGGAAGAAAAAGACATGTTCGCCGACCCCAAATAAATTGGGATAAGGGCAGGAGAATGATGATCTTTGGGAATCAGCCATATTGGATTTAGAATGACGTCACTTAGCTAACCATGCATTGTCATCAAAACTAAACATGTATCCAAATTTCAGCTCAATCGGAAATCAAGAAGTGGATCAAATTTAACTTCTAAGATTTTTGAAGTTAGACTTCTTTTGACGTGTTAGGGAAAAATGATGAGAGTAAATTTTTAAGATGCGCGCGCACACCGTCACAGAAAACCAACACCCTAAAATTAGCTATAGTCTGTGGTTCATGAAAAATGATTGTTTTCCTTTTGTAAACTTTGTGACAGTTTGGTTTTTTATCTAGTTATGCCAAAGAAGTATAACTTCTTACGTGCGTACACACACACTTTATCTTTACATAGTTAGCAAGTTTAAGATGAAGCTAATAAAATTATGTTAAAAATAAAACCATTCCTAGCTTTTATTTTCATTTGTGACACCATTGTCAAAACGGCAAAGTCAGAATATCGACTCCGAGGTCACCGACATGTATAACAAACATTAAGCACCACATCCCGTAACCATTTAATCGCTACAATCTCACAGTTTGCACCACCAATTTACTCAGCTAACTACTACCAATTTACCGCTAATTCCCAGCAGAATGGAACACTGAGTCTCTCCCCAGAGGATGTATGAGACGAGCTGCCTTTAATTATTACCGTCATGGCCATGCAGCTTGCTTCGGCTTGCTCTTTGAGATTAGACGTATCAAGTGCAGTATTATTCTGGGTTCCAGTGTTTCGAGTAGTGTTTGGAGTATAAATAGTAGCTGAGAAAAGAGTTACATTATCATTATTATACGGGTGTTTACAGGAGGAGCTCGTGGCTAAAGTAATAACAGCCGCACGGGTCGATTATCAGGTTAAGCAACGCTTGCCGGGGTTGGACCATCTTTACATACCGAGACTCCTCCGTGCCTCGGAAAGCACGTTAAGCCGTTGGTCCCGGCTGTCAATCGTGGATCTTTGACAGTCGTTACGGGTCGTCAGAAGCCCGAAAGTCTGACATCCAGTCTTACCAAGGGGTATCGTATTACCCAGTAACTGGGTTGTGGAGGTCAGATAGGCAGTCGCTCCATGTAAAATACTGGTATTCAGCTGCTGAAGAAAAATACTTATTATGTTGCACGGTACAGTTTGACAAACTTTATTTTTTAATTTTCCGATTTGCACTTCAAAAGTGACCTCCATGTTCCAAATTCCTTTATTTACGTTACACGTTCATGTTTGGGTCACAGAAATTTTATAATATTACTAGCTGTGCCCGCGGTTTCACCCGCGTTTATATAAGTATCTACCGTATTTTTTTTCAATAAAAGTATTCTATGTTACTTATTATACCTCTAAGAATATGTGTACAAAGTTTCATGATGAACGGTTAAGTAGTTTTCGCGTGAAAGCGTAACAAACAAACTTACATTCACATTTATAATATTAGTATGATGTGTACTAAACAACTCAATCGATCCAGTAGATTTGGAGCAAATTGACTATGACAGACGGACATACGGAATTTCATAACCATAAAAATGAGAAAGTCCGGATGTTTACTTGTCTGTTAATCTATCACGCATCAACGGCTGAATGGACTTGAATAAAAAAAAGCTTTTTTACAAAAAATACAACCGACTACAAAAAATTGCAAAATAACTTTAATTTTGGAAGTTTATGTTTTGTTTGTCTTCGTTATTTGACACCGACTGCCGAAGTTTTGCAATTTTCAGAAGTCGGTTTTACTTTTTGAAAAAAAGTTTTTTATTTTTCACTTTTAAGTTGTTGTACCCTAAAACTAAAACTAAATAATTAAGTTATGCCCGAATCAATAACTCCAATAACATGGAATAATTAGAGACAACCAAAACGTCATCTGTAGATACATATTTTTTCAAAAAGTGCTGAATCAATTTCGATATAATTTATATGGGACCACCTCTGAAGTATGACAAAAAAAGAATCATCAAAATCTATTTATAAATGGCAAAAAAATCGCGTAACATACATACCATACAAAACAAAAAAAAAAAAACATCAGACGAATTGAGAACCTCCTCATTTTGAAAGTCGGTTAAAAATTGCCCATTACCTAGGACATATTAGAATACTTTTCATCAAGGTAGAACATTCCTTTTCACGCAGGCAAAACTGCAAGTAGAAGCAAATTGTACTAAAAATTGCAGCCTGCAAGTCACAATGCACATAGCATCTATCGCTATCTCCGCAAACTTAATTATTTCCACAATCTTACCGAAATACTGGAACAGCTAGACACCTGATAATCCCTGTTATCCAAACACCAGTTGCTTCCACACAGTAATGCTATATACAGGGTGTAACGAAAATGGGTGGTCATATTTTATTTTAGAAAGTGCTTCTGCCCATAGAAGTTAACAATTATCTTCAAGGAACTCGCAAACAATACCCAAAAAAAATTGGACCTTCCGTTAGATGATCAAAATTAAAAAAAAAATCGCAAACCTCCATTGCAAAGGGAGGATCCTCCGACCAGACGGATGTTATGTCTGGTCCGGGCATCTGCTCGATGGTTGATTTCGAACTGTTGTATACAGGGTGTAAAAAGACACATCACGTCATAGCCGTCACCTACGCATACTGTACATCTAACAAAGTAGTTTTGCACAAAAATGATTGCTGGGAAACGACTTTTATTTTCAGGTATGAAAAAAAAAACTACTTTTAGCTGCGCGCGTGAACGTGAACCCAGGCAAGTGGAGTTAAACCCCGCCCCTTCGCTCTAAGCCACGTAGGTACTTGTCTGATACGTTTGATATTCATTGCGTTTTTATAACTGCAAATGAGTAATTTTGAAATTTCGAAAAAAAAATCGAAAATTTAGGTAATATTTGTTCGGAAAAAAGTTTAGTAATAACACTTGGAATTCATTTTCGTAAAAAAGTAAAAAAAAAATTGCGACTTTGACCGTCAATATCTCCAGAACCCGTGGATTCCCAAGTATGGTCTAGTTGAAAACACCTGATATGTTCAAATCGCGCGGAGAACTCATTTAGTTCGTGTGTGGCGTCATCGTTTTCGCTACAATATTCTTGAAGAAATTTGTTAATTTTTTTATAGGCTAAAGCAGTATTATATGAACACGCATTTCCGGTACAGCCTGCATACGTAGGCTCTCACACAGTAACGCGTTATATACTACCTATCTAAATAAATACACCCTGTATTTATTTAGCTTCTGCCTATGGAAATAAACAATTCTCTTCACACTATAGGCAGTCAAATTTTTTTTTCGAAATCGACTATCATTTTTTAGAGGTATGCCATATGAACAAGGTCTAAAGTCCCGCAACCCTCCATTGAAAAGAGAGGATCTTCCGACCAGACGGATGTTGTGTCTGGTCGTTGAATTTTAAATTTTCTTGAAGAAAGCTGTAATTTTTAAGATATGATATATTTATTTTGTGAAACATGAATACAGTATGAAGGCCTTTTTATTAATATGAGGCTACATGTTTTGCCATTTATGGCGTACAAAATTAGTTACACTAGACAAACAACTACAGAAAAAAAGAAAAGAAAATCCAAAATTGAAATACCACCATGCAAAAATTAAATTCAATTCAAAAAAAAATACAGAAAAAAAAGCAAATCTGACCACGCATTTCCCTTACACCCTGTATACGTAAGCGCTCACACAGTAACCCAATATATACGCAGGTCCTCACTCAGTAACGCGATATGTTACCAGATGTAAACGGTAAACAAACGGAGTGATAGTAAGCTCATAGACAACCGCGGTGATCCTTCCCTCTTAGTTTACACTTACTATTTGAGAGGATATAGGGATTAAGGCGTGTTTTTGTTTTTGTTTGCTGCGTGTTGAATTGTCGGGTAAGTTTATTTGCGTTAGAGATATCCTCTTACCGGTAACAATAGTGATATTTAGATAATTCAAGCTTACAATTTCATGTTTATAATCGGATACTATAGTCTGCTACAAGGATCGTGGGAGTCGCAAGCCGATATCTGGCTACCGTAGGCGCGGGCTTGGGGATGGCGAGTAGTGGCTCATCCGATAAGGACCAGGCCCGAGAGTCGACGGCGCGTAGTGTTCCACGCGCGCCTCAAAGAGATTTCAGCTGTACCTGACGGGGCTCGTTTGACCCGATGCCTGCCTGGGATCGCGGAAATAGATTTACCACGGTCCTTGAGACAACTGAAGGAACAAGGGTGGGTTTTACTCATTACTCAGTATAAGTCTGACACGCCCGCCCGCTCCACCTAGAGCGGGAAAAATCATTGGATGATTTCCAAACCACACGAAAAAAAAGGGCAGGCGATTAAAAAAGAACCGTGAACAATTTTAAAGAGCAGAAGAATCCCGTGATGAGTGAATCATAAAGCTATTTACTTTTACACAATTTAAACCACTGCACGCGCGACGTTGCCAAATTTACATCAACGACATCGGATGTCCATAATTGCAAAATTCCAATGCGCACACGCGCGATGTTGCCACATTTGTAGTTCACACAACATAGCTTGTGAGAACAAAAGAAGAAAATAGAGGTTTTTATTATTATTTATTTGTAATATTGTTGGGCACACGTGTGATTTTCCATAAGAAATCCCGGGAAGATTCCGGACCGGACCGGACCCCGGACCTCTACCGATTATGTTATGCATGCATGACGTTAAAGTCTTGCCTTGGTTTGAACTCAGCAACTCGTTAGTCGGGGTCATTACCACTGCTCTATTGTAGCGTGATCATCTATAAATACTATTAATAGAAAATTGCACTACAAAAACTTAATACTATATGATTATTACTTACTACACTTGCTACTTTTTAGGGTTCCGTACCCAAAGGGTCCAAACTCAGTCACTCACGTGTCCGTCTGTCTGTTCATCGTCTGTCACACAGGTTTTACAGCCAAACGGTTGGAGCTACAGTCTTCAAATATTCACAGTATAAGCATCTTGTTGACCCAAAGCCATATACATAGTCAAAAATACATTTGGTACGGAACCCTTTTTTTTGTGGGTGGGAAATCATCCAATGACATCTCCCGCTCTGGGTGGAGCGGGAAGGCGTGACTCTTACTGACTAAAACTCACACCTGTTCCTTCCTTGCCTGAGTGGCTAGGGGAGCGGTAACTCTGTTACGAATTTTTCCGCTACCCCTAGGCATGCAGGCACCGGCCATGATGGGCCCTGTCAGTGGTGGCTGACAAACATCTCTTTGAAACACTACGCGCTGCCGACTCACGGGCCTAGTGCTGATCGGACGGCGAACTAAGGTACGGAACCCTAAATGTGTGAAGTGCGACACACACTAGGTCGGTTTTTATAAGCGTTTTTATTTTATGTTTATCATGCATTCTATAAACCTTTATTTTTATTTCATTCTAAAAACAGCATTCTTGATACTCCACAAGTAGAAATACTTTGTAGCTAATTATAATGGTATGTTTCCAATATGTTGGCGCAACAATTTCATTTTCGAAGTAGTGCAATGAAGAAGATAGTTTCTCTCGTATCGAATGCACAAGCACCCGAAGTTGGACGATATCAAAGTAATAAAGTATTTGCTGGTGAAACAATTGCAGATGTTCAGAACACAGCTGTTGTAGAGTCAATAGTCGAATGTTTTACCAAGTTTTTCAATGGTAAAGGAAATGGTGAGCATATTATGTTTAAGTAAAGCTTTTTTATTCATTTGAAGGGTGGGAAATCACCCAATTACTTTTCCCGCTTTGAGTGGAACGGGAGAGCGTGTCAGACTTTTGTTGACTAAAACCCACCCTTGTTCCTTCAGTCGCCTGTGCCAAGGGCCGCGGTAACTCTCTTTCGAATTTATCCGCGACCCCAGGCAGGCATCGGCGGGCCTAATCAGTTACTGCTGACATCTCTCTGAGGCGCGCGTGGAACACTACGCGGCGTCGACTCGGGCCTGGTCTTTATCGTACGGCGAGCTACCCATTACTCGCCGTCCGCAAGCCTGCGCCTACGGTGGCCAGGAATCGGCTTGCGACTCCCGATGCTCGGGGCGTCTCCTGCAGCGGCTGCTAGGTGCGTGACTTCGACTCCTGGGGACACATTCAAACCACGTTCAAGAGCTATCAGTGTCTTTGTTATGGATATTGACACTGACAGCGACTGAATATGGTTTAAATACATAGAGATAAAGAACTGGACTGAGCATCAGCGTCACAAAATGGACTAATCTATCACATTTTATATACTGCTCCAGCCTTTAGAAATAAACAACTTTCTTCAAGAAAGTAACAGATAATTCCGAAAAAAAAATTGGACCTCTCACACTAATTTTCATTTTGTACGGTAAGTTCATTTTTGAAGTGAAAACTTCTTTACATCCTGTAGACCGATTCGACCACGCATTTCTTTTACATCCTATAGAAAGAAACAGAGTGAAGGAGCGGTCAACGCCTGTCTCTTTCCTGTAGGTCCTAGTGACGAAGGTGATATTGACAGCCTGACCGATCAGAATTTGGGAAAAAGACAACAACTGGCCCCACGACCAAGCTGGTCAAGCTTCATGATGCACTCTATGCCTATAATAGGAACAGGTAGCTACATCAAGAACCTGATTACTTCACGTGCAGGGGATCACGACCGTCAACACTGAAGAAAACGATGTAAGGGGAGGGGGGGAAGGCACACTATCGATTTGTCTCTCTCACACTTTTCTGACACTTAACAGGTAGACAGGGCAGGCTTAGTCTAGTTCTCTATGTCTATGCTGAACTGATCAGGTTTAGTTTCATTAGTAAAATTTGTTCATACCTACAGTACTGTACTGAATGGAGACTTTGACCTTTAGGAAAACAGGACAATGGCTTTCCACAAGATTGTTCCGTTTTGGGGCACAGAGGAATATTTAGCGCTTTGTATGTCCCGGGATTCAATTAAGGCTCAAATTAAATAAAGATGACGGATGGTGCTGTTAAGGTTATTTATTACTGGACCTTGTATGTTACTTTACTATGGATTATGATTACGTTTTCTTGTTTCATGGAGATTTATATTAGTTGACCGGTATTTACATCCTCGGTCCACGACACTGGTAAAATCAGGAATATTCTAGCTTCCACACTGATTAATTTTGATGAACCTTGCTTAACCGAGGCTGATGATGCCTGGATACTCGCTTGCCTGAATACGAATCTGCCCGACAACCCATCTTCCCAGGGACGGTGGGGTGATCCGCTCTGCAGTAGGTCAGGAAAACCTAATTACCACATGTACTACTACTGCTGTAGGAGCATGACAGCAGGCGCCACAGGTCAAGACACAGAGAGGTCTCGATACGTAATGGATCCACCATGGAAATTACCCATCCATGGACCAACCTCAGCAAATTTTACTTAAACTACACTCATATGCTTTCAACTAAATCTAGGTTGAAAAGATAATTAAATTAACCAAAAAACACAAAATTGTTCCACCATTTGCATCTACAATAACAAATCAAATGATAAGTCGAGTAGAACAGCTGTTGATGTGTGCTCTCCCGGTCGCAGACTCACTGATGCGACTGATGCGGCCACAAAGCGGTGACTGCACTCAAATTATTATCGTCATCAATCGGCTTTGATGTTGGAAATAGAGTAATGGATCTGAATACATAATATTGATGCCAAATAGTGAAAGAAGGAATGAATTTAAATTAAGTTTTGTGGCTTGTTCCACATAGACAGAACTTGTTGTAGATAGACAGAATAATCTTAATTAGGTATGTATACTAGGATTGGTGCCCTGACATATCGACACGGGGCCGAGGCAGACTACGAAGGAGATAGCGGTACGACCTGGATACGTCTTCTTCAAGAATTGGAAAGAAGAAGCGAAAACTCGTGACTGTTACAAGTAATTCAATTCAATTTATTTAATTCGGACAAGGTACATCCATATTTTGGTTAGTTACAGTAGGTAGGTACTTACAAAACTATGTTAGTAATTTTGACAACTAGTTACTATTTCATTTAATCATGTTTTCAGACAGAGTCCTTTCCAATTGACAATTTAACGCTTATAAAATAATACATTTAATATAAAATTCACACATAAAATAAATACTCAACATTCAAATTAATTCAAATTACAATACATACACATGTCATTCAAATCAAATAAAATATAAAATACATACACATGTCGTTCCAATTAAATAAAATACAAACACATGTCAATTTAATCAAATAGATTATAAAATACGTACACATTAAATAAGAAAATAATAATAATACAGAAATGTCAAGATGAAATAAAAATATCAATAATACTACATAATACGAGGGGAAGCACTACGATGAAGCTGCATCCACCTCTGCAACAAGGGCAGATCCCACCGCTCGGACAATACCTTCAGGACGCTGCTTGAGCTGCTCAGTAGGCGACTCATTAGCGATGCGCTCCGTTTCCTTATGATCGCGAAAAAATCATCGGTCTGCGCCTGAGCAAACATAGTTGAGGCACTACAATACCGCGGAAACCCTAACAACATCCTGAAAGCATTGTTGTACTGCACGCGCAGTGCGCTGTACGCCCGCTGCGTAAAGTTAGTCCACAGGCTGCACGTGTAAAACGACTGACAATACGCCTTAAACAAAGTCACCTTAACCGGTCTAGTACATCGCGCGAACCTGCGAGCCAACATATTACACCGTATTGACAACGCCCTGCGCTCCCTCTCAATGTCCCTATTGTCACACAAGTCGTCGGAGACCCAGTGACCCAAATACTTGAACTGCTTCACTCTGTTTAAAAGAATGCCGCAAAGAGTGACAGGAGGTACAGATGCGTAGCATTTAGTACCGGCTTTAAATATCATAAGTTCACTCTTCTTAGCACACACACAGACACAGAGGATACAGAGGATTGCACTCTTAGTTGAAAAACCAGATCTGAAACCAAACTGAGCATCATGCAGATGGAGGAGCTTCTCCAACTGTCGGTCAAGCAAACTGTCCAACAGAGGAGACCTTAGAGAGAGAGGGAGGGGGGAGGGGGGGGGGGAGGGAGGCCTTTGCCCAGCAGTGGAACAGTATGGGCTAGTAATAGTAATATAATGTACACCATTAAGACACCTAATGGGGTTGAAGCGAAACTGTAGTGCCTCTGGCATGTTCGCGGAGGTAAGGCTGAATGCGTTCAATGCCATTCCGAGGAACAGAATCGCATCATTCATGTCCAGGATTGGTACGTGTAGAAACAGTATAGTAAAAGAACTTGCTGATAGAATGTATGCTACCAAGACCTACAAGCGATGGCTGGAAATAGCTGCTTGAGTGTATACTGTGTTGTGCCATTTTCTTTTTTTTTTTGTATTGTTTTTCTTTTTTTTATAATAATATGGTTGTATTGTATTATTGAATTTTTTTTTTGTCTAATTTATTAATATAACGTATTGACATTGTTTTTTTTTATGAATGAATTTATTATTTTAATTATAATAATTTTTTTGACATTATTGTATATTCTAACTTAATTTTTAATCGAATTGTTACTGTTTTTAAACTTCGTGCATTAATGGAATAGTATTTTTTTTGTACTTTTTTTAGAAATTATGTGTTTATGGATCTTTTATGGTCTGCAATAAAGTTTTATTATTATTATTATTATAATGGCATTGTGGGTGAAAAGAAAGAAAGAAAATACGTTTATATGCCGTATTTTTTTTTTACTATTTGTAGGCACGCGTTTGACTGCTATCTCACCTGATGGTAAGCGATGATGTGGTCGAAGATGGAGCACGCTTGGCTAGAAGTAACCTATTCACTCTTGACTTAAAATCCAGATTGTAGCCATCCTCCCAGATTGTAGCTATCAGGATACACAGACTCCGGCAGGAAATTCCACTCCCTAGCTGTACGCACAATGTATGTGTTCTCAAAACGTTTAATGCGTGTGAGTGGGATGTCCACCATGTACCAGTGGCGTATCGCCGTACGTCTTGTGGTCAGATGATCGAACAGACTTGGCGGAATTAAATTATGCAATTCCGTCGCACACTCTCCAAAACGCAACCGATAGAAAACCGACAGGCTAGCAACTCGGCGTCGAAGCTCAAGATTTTGGAGCTTCAACTCGACGAGCAATTACGAAACATGACGCAAAGAAAGACCAAACACAAAAAAAAAGCTGGGGTAAATATGCGTCACATCCACGCAAAACGGCCATCGCTCAGCATAATGCTGCGACCCTGATTTATTTCAATTGTATCACTAGTGCATTTTTTTGACAGATACTTTAGCAATCAATCAACCAATCATTAGGGTAAAAATTTCAATCAGTTTATTGTAACGGAGAAATTAAAGCGGCGGTTTGACAGTTTTTGTATTGAAAATATGTCAAACCGTCATATTGATTCTTCAAGTAAAACTGTCTGTTGTATCTGTCTATTGAAAAATTAGCCCTGTAGCCCTGTGTATCTGAGAGAATCGATTACTTTAATGCAGGCCCTAACCTATTGTCACAAAAAACAGAACTTCCAAATACTGAAAAATAGGATCGAAAAAAAATTGATATGCTCGAATGAAACTTGCGTTGATTTCTTGCCAGCAAAAGAAGTATTGTGCCAAAAACTCTTATCCGTGAAGTGGGTAGTTTTTCTGTAATGTGTTTGAGGCGTTAGTATACTTTTTCAAGCAATTTAAAAACAAAAATTGGTAGATAGGTAATGTTATAGCAAATATGATTTTATTTTACTTGGTTCTGGATTTAACTTTATGATCCCTCTGGGTAAACAAATCTTACGCACAATATCACAGCAGTGTCAGTTTAGTTTTACGTGATTGTGGGCACGTAAAACTTTGCCATTGGAAATATCAATTTACCAACTAAGGCAAGCACACTGAACTATGTCCTGAACTCCTTTTTTTTTTGGGGTTGGAAATCATCCATTGACATCTCCCACTCTGGGTGGAGCGGGAGGGCGTGTCAGACTCTTACTGACTAAAACCCACCCCTGTTCTTACCTGCCTGAGTGCCCAGGGGAGCGGTAACTCTGTTACGAATTTATCCGCTACCCCTAGGCATATATCCTAAACTCCTGAGTGTAGATGAAATGTACCTACACAAGAAAAAACCTAACAGTAAAATTAGACATACAAGTGGTATAAAAAAAATAGAATAGAAAATATTTCTTCGACACAAACTCAACACAACAGCAACAAATACAAGATAACTCAATGAACATTTTCAAAAACCCGACTGATAAAAAACAACTAAAAAGTTCCTCTATTTCCTACATTTTAGTGAGTTATATTTTTGGTATCATCATCTTGAGCTCTTCGATTTGATACCCCACATGACCAAGTCACAAAAAATACGAATACACTTAGGCGGTTCACCCACTGAAGACGCGTCCCGCCGCGGTGCGCGGAGCGACGGATAACGCGGGGCGCCTTCCCGCGCATTTTTCGCGTCTGCAGTGTGTTGTGCTAGGCGTGATTTCTATATAATAATAATAATAATTTATTCATCAAAAACATTGTAGTACAAATGATGACCATTTACAGAATCGTTTATCGGTATATAGTGTACAAAGACTACAATAAAATGGTGGGTGAGGTGCTGTATTCCTAGTTAGGTTAATAGAAAACCTGTGTTAAGGAGCACAGTGCCGGTCCCCAAGGAAATAAACAATAAAATCGCAGGTACACAGTTATACATTATACGACATTATGATGCGCTTACTACAAACATTTTGGTGTACAACCATAAGATTATTTCCCTTTTTCCTCTTCTTTCCTTTTTTCTTTTCTCTAATGTGGCTTAAAGCTAAAATAGAGCTATATACATTGAGATACTTGCATACAATGGTAAAATCTGCTATCCCGCGCTACGCGACGGGGCGCGGTGCAGTGGGTGGAGCGCTTTAGGTACCTAATGGACGGTACCATTTTTTTTATCAAACTTTATTTAGCCTTTGTCACTTCAGCGGTAAAGACCAATCAAATGATACTTTATTTGTTAAAATCCATCAAGCCGTGTAGGCTACAGCGCATGCTAAAGAAATACACACATAAACTCTCGAAAAACATTACCCTCCTTCTAGGGTAATCGGGTAACAAAGTAAAAGAATCAAAATTGGGCTGAGCGTGCCCTCACTATAAGGGTTAGCATCTCAGCATTTGCTGGGTGTCTGACACGCAGTGATGGTTTTCAGTGCCCCTCCCCCCCCCTCAGTGATATAAATAATTAATTAATTATGGATTGACATTATCAATTATAACTTCAAAAATATATTTTTAGAACTAAATACAAGCCGATAAGTAACCTAGTTCTTATTCAAAACCAAAATAAGAATAAGAAATCATGACGTTCAAAGATTCAGAAGCTCTTTTCACAAAGCTATGCATTTGACAGCTCTAAATATGATTAACGGGAACAACGATCTGCTTTTAGCGAGACGTCCCACTCCGACGCTAATTCCACAGTTTTATCACTAGGATTTGTAAATAGCCTGCATAGCTGTTAAGATGGACAGATTAGTTAGGACTGGAGCTTTTGAAAATAAAAATAAACTGGCGTTATTGTACTCGTATTTATTCTGTAAAGGGCAATGGAGAGGGCTATACTCGGAGAGGGCTATACGCAAGAGAGAGAACCAAGATTTCTGACATCCATCTTAAGTGGCAGTGGGCAGCCCCACATTGCTCGCTGAACAGATGGTCGATGGGGCTGAAAAGCTCTGGAGTGGCGACCGCATGCATGCAGCATTAAATGGTCTCCCACAAGTGAGACCGAAGTCCTGGTGAAGAACACAGGAATCCAATAGATGCGAAAAACATAGAAACTCTCGTTGTTGCGACACTCGGGGGAGGCCTATATAGAGCAGTGGACGTCTTTCGGGTGAATTGATGATGAGGATGATATAATCTGTAAGAATAAATCATGTGTGTAAGAACCAACATAAAAACATTGATGTGTAAAAGTATTCCTTGTAACCTATTTACTGAATAAACATCATTTATCATTATCATTATCATCACATAGTGTGTAAGAATCTCAGACCACTGCATTGAAATTAAGCAGTTTTGGTCACGTAAGCATAAATTTACAAAAAAAAAATGGAATCTCTTCTTCACATAATAATAACGTGAGTTAGATAATGTCATTATTACATTTTAGGTTTTTAAATCTTGGGTTTCTTCCCAAGATTATATAATATGAAAGATTTTGTCGCTGGAAAACAGCCAAGCTAACAAGTTTGGTTAAAAACTTTTTTTTTTTTGCATAATTTTAGCATTACACAGGTATCTTTAACACAACATGTTTTAAATAAAATAGAAGTGTGCAGATTATAGGTGCATAATTCTAATGTGTTTGTACTCCTGTAAGTTATCCGAGTACTTTAGAAGCCTGGAGCCCTGTGTGAATGACCCACTATATTTTATGAATTTGTTATTTTTAAGAATTCCGTGCATCAATACGAAAAAAGGACCTCTTATAAAATCACTTTCTTCTCCGTCCGTCCGTCTGTCATGCATGACTTTTTTCTCCGGAATGCATAGAGATATCAAGTTAAAATTTAAATACTCAGGTCTGTAGTTCCTTCGAGCTGTGAAAAATCAAAGTTCTAAGTTAGCGCAATCAAAAGATACAGCTGCTGGTGGTGCCACAAAGGAATTAAAACCTGTAGGGTACTTCCCGTCGACCTTCAATCATGAAATTTGGCAAGAAGCAGCGTCTTATAACACAAGTTAAGGAAAACACCTGAAAACCGTATTTTTTTAATTACATCACCAACAAAATAGCTTTACATATTTTAAAGCAAGGTGACATAATTATCGTAAGGGGTACCGTATGATAGGATTTCATAAGCACAAGCTAAAACATTTATTTTTAATTATTTTTACGACGACGTCTAATTAACGATACTTGACGAAAAATTAAAAAAAAGTGCCATTTCCTCTTTTATCTCCGCAGTTTATAAAGCGATAAATACGGACGTTTATGTCGCAAATTACCACTTTATTTTAATTTTATTTTTGTTTTGGATTATAAACTTATTTTCAGTTGATAAACACATATAATTATGTCGATGTATAGGAACAACAGTTTTACAACGGTAAAGATAGTTTGTTCGAGATTCGATTCCCGTGATTGACGGACAAATATTTACATACCTACAAGTTTATACGGAAGCCTCGGTGCGCGAGTCCGACCCCACGTGACCAGTTTTTAGGGTTCCGTAGTCCTAACAACGACAAGGAACTCTTATAGTTTCGATCTGTACGTCCGAGGTATAGCGTAGAGACTGTTAGTATTAGAAAGCTGCAATTTTGCATGAGTATATTATATTATTCACGCCAGAATAACGAAACAATAATTTTTATTAAAATATATTTTTTTTACGTGTAAAGTAGGGATGACTTTTTTTCTCGCCTATCCTATAGTGTTGGGTATCGTTGAATAGGTCTTTCAAAATCATTGCGGAGTTTTAAAGACTATTTTTCGATACAATGATTCGTTTGCGAAATATTAAACTTTAAAGTGCTATTTTTTGTTCGAGTCGAGCGTCCCCTCCACCACTAAAAGCTATACTGTTGACTTGAAAAATCTGAAAAAAAAAACTTAATGGTCCAATGGCCAGTTTATTGGATGCTTTTTTTTTGGTGCTTTAAATGGCTGAAGGACAACCAGCCAAGTCATTAAACGCAACGTTTAACCAGATGGCTGGATGTCGTCTAGTCATTTAGTTAAATTGGATATTGATGAGTTTGTGGTACTACTGATCATGATTATGTGTGCAAAAAGGCAATGTTAGGATACAAGAGCAAAGCAAAGCAAGTGAACTTAGACCCCGCCGTTAGTTATAAAAAGTACCTACTTGGAAAATGTCGTACAAAATAAAAATCCTTCGAAAAAAAAAACTTAGGTTGTTAGTGATGCAATGTTTAAAATGGGTAGTAAAATTTTGAAAAAATTAAACCATTTTTTTCGTTTTTAATTTAAACGTCGTACGGTGAATTCAATTAATATGTTTACAGTAATAAACTTAAAGCCCCCTTTCAAGTCCGCACGTTATAACGGTTGACTACGGAACCCTACACTGCGTGTGGCCCGACACGAACTTGACCGTTTTTTTTAGCAATATGTGGTGGAGAAAAATAAACTAAAAATGTATTAATATTTAATCTATACAATCAATCATTTTTAACACTCTTCCTATAGAACAGTCAAACAATTCCCGAATCCATCAAAACATCTGGCTCCATAAACCATGACGTTGGTGTTTTCGTTCGTCAATCAACCGGCCGATACGACACGATAACAAACATCCTATATTTGTGTAGTATCAGTACATAATCGAGATTCTCCCGATGGGGGACAAGGGGGAATATTTTCGAACAAGGGGGAACGTATGGCGATAATATCCGTGTTAACAACACTTCTGTATGATGCAATAAAGTGGAATGGGGACGTGATTGCTAGGCATTTTTTCGCTTTTCGATGTGGGTTTTTATTATCTACAGGATCTTCAATATGAAGGGGTTGTATGTTGTCTATTATAAGGAAGAGTATGATATTGTGAATTGGTTTTCGCTTTGCGTTGTTACTGAATTACTTGCTTTAATGTACCTGGAGAAAAAATTGTTTTTGGTTTGAACTAGGCACAAACAGGGCTTGCGATACGAAGTCGACCGGTGACCTAGTGAGAGCTCATCAGATCATATTGCTCGCAGAACAGATGTTCGATGGGGCTGAAAGGTTCCGCAGTGGGTACCGTGTACCAGAAGGCGCAGCGTCAAGGCCTCCCACAATGTGGACCGATGAAATGGTGAGGTTCACGGGAATCGGATAGATATGAGATGCACAGGACTTGTCAAGGTGCAGAAGCTTAGGGAGCCCTCCCCAAGCTATATCCAACGATGGATGTCTTTCGGTTGAAACTATGACTATAAATGGAACTCTCTCAGTCAGTCTGCCTAGCCTTTTCTCAACTATCTTGGGGTCAGCTTCCAGTCTAACCGGATGCAGCTGAATACCAGTATTTTACATGATGCGACTGCCTATTTGACCTCCACAGCCCAGTTACTGGGTAATAAGATACCCCTTGGTAAGACTGGTTGTCAGACTTATGGGCTTCTGACAACCCGTAACGACTGTCTAAGATCCATGATTGATAGCCGGGAACGGCTTAACGTGCTTTCCGAGGCACGGAGGAGTCTCGGTATGTAAAGATGGTCACCCATCCACGGACCAACCCAAGCAAGCGTCGCTTAAGCTGATGGATTGACCCGTGCGGCTATTATTACTTAGCCACGAGCTCCCCCATAAATGGCACTCTCTAATCTGACATAATATAATGCAGGTTATTTGATGGTAAGACTAGGTAGGTACTTTCATATTTTATATAACAAGCAAATTTATTAGTAAATACTACATCACTGGTTTCAACATTAACAAACAGAAATTAACTCATAATTGGCAAAGAGACTGCTAGTATATCGTCGGCGACGCGACAAGCAAGTTCAGCTGCAAAGGTAAATCTAATTCCGAGTTGATTGCAAAAATGAAGCCAACGCAGTTCACAGCTCCTCGGAGATTTTTAATGAATTATTTATTTAGCTGTTTAATATTTAATGTGGTTTTCATTTGTTTAAAGTAGTAGTGATACTGTAACACTAACATTTAGGCACTCTGTCTTTAGTAGACGGGTCTCAATCAGCTGTTTATTAGTGTAGGCATGGCTTCAATAAGATTATCATTGCAAAATGAGGAACGTGAAGTTCTCTCTTCTCGTATTTGACATTATTATTTAGTTTTCAAGTTTCTATACCCTTCCATAAAAAAAAATTGTAACTTCAATTCCAAAAACTGTCGATAGCCCACGTAACCCTTAAGCTCTCACATTTCCAAGAAGAAATATCCCTTCCTTCCTTTGACCGAAAAGTTAACAATGCGTCGAACACGGACGACTAACAATCGAATTCTAAGAACTCACTACAAACCAACACTATTACAATGCCGAAAACGTTACCTTGTCGAGAGCCACCCGTCAAAATGTTAAGCACAATATTTTTTCCGGACAGCCACGTCCGGGCGTCTTCCGGATTCAATTTGTCAATGTTCTTCGCCCCCATTGCTTAGATAAATGATCACCGATTTTCGAACATATTTTTGTTCGAACTTGTACCAACCATAACTTTTGCTTCAGTTATTTGGTGTAGTTAGTGGCTTGAAGGCCGGTGGACTCAGTTTTTGAGTTTTAAGCTCTGATGAAACAGATTGAAGTTCCGCATGGGATGCGGGATAACTAGCGTGTGTCAATTGTGTCAGGTAGCTGGAAAGGTACTGTTCGAATAAACGGGAACAGTAATAGAGTATGTACAATCTTAGAGACGCCAGACCTATCTATTTTTTACTAACAAAATGTGTGGCATTGAGCAGTGTTAGTATGTACTTTGAACGTACGCATACCTGCTAGCTGAAGGGTTATGAGCATAAAAACAAACAAGATTTACTTTTATTAACAGGGATTTTAATTATATAGGAAACAGAGAACAATGAGAGTGTCTCACAAAGATGGCGACGACTTTTCGAGAGAGTGCACAAAAAGGAATGACAGACCATATTAATTTAACGTTGACGTTTCATCCGTCACTGGCATGTCATTTGTGACGTTTACACTACAATCGACCATGAATTATTATTTTCAACACTAGCTGGGGCCGATAGCAATAAATTATTATGTTGGATTATCTAAAGGTATTTTATGGTTTGGTAGTGGAATTTACCTAATAAAGTATTGTGACGATTGTAGACACAGCCTTATATTAGCGGGTGTGCACCGGCTTTAACTGGTTGACTAGAACATTCTAGTCTTATTGGAAAACCGTTTGAATATTTAAGAAGTGTAGGCTTGACGTATGTGTCAGTGAGAGTTAGATAGAAGTTAGCCCTGGCAAGGGGGTACCAATGTTATCGTTTTGCCTTATTTCAATATAGATAATTGAAGTCGCCCTCAGCTCTTTAACTTATCCGCCCGTAGTCAGATCCCTTCGACATAGTCCTCTCGCACCAAGTTCAACGAGTCGCCAAGCTACGCGACGTCCCCGGGACTTCGAAGAGCCTCCAAGGAACCCCGCAGGCCACAAGAGAGCCTGGGTTCCTACAATATGAAAAAAAAATAATTGAAAAACTAGCAAACAGTTGCTGTTGTTGTATTCATACAAAAATGTAAAGCTTGTATAATCTATTTATAAAAAAAATATCTGCTAACTATCTTTGGATAGTTTGGTAGAAGTTTACAACTCTGTTAAAGCAAGCAAACTTCGACTGAGCAACAAGCACTGTTGCACAGCTAAGGAGTGGAATTCCCTGCCAACCTCTGTGGTTCCTGATAGCTACTACGACCTGGGAGTGTTAAGTGAAATAAAAAACTTTTTTACAAAAAAAAAACAACCGACTTCCAAAATAAAAAATATACTTAAAATTAAAAAAAATCTTTAATTTTGGAAGTCGGTGTTTGTATTTTACTTTTTCGTTATTTGACACTGACTTCCGAAATTAAAGTTTGTTTGTTTATTTTTTAATTTTTAGTGTATTTTTTTTTTTGGAAGTCGGTTGTTTTTTTTGTAAAAAAGTTTTTTATTTTTCACTTTTTAGTTTTTATACCCCAGAACTATAAACCCCAATAACATGGAACGTGGAATTTAAACATTTGGAGAACACCAAAACGTCATCGAGGTATACGTATTTTTCGTTTTTATTCAATTTCTCAAAAAGCGCCTAATCAATTTCGATAAAAATTCTATGGGACCATCTCTGATGTATGACCCACCAAACAAAAAAAGAATCATCAAAATCTATTCACAAGTTGCAGAGAAATCGCGTAATATACATTAAAAAAAAAACATACAAACGAATTGAGAACCTCCTCCTTTTGGAAGTCGGTTAAAAAAAGTGAATTCAAGGCAAGTGTGCTCCATCTTCGACCTCATACCCGGGCCTGCGGATGGCGAGCAGTGGGTAGCTCGCCGTCCGATCAGCACCATGCCCGTCAGTCGACGGCGCGTAGTGTTCCACGCACGCCTCAAAGAGATGAGTGTCAGCCACCACTGACGGGGCCCATCGTGGCCGGTGCCTGCATGCCTAGGGGTAACGGATAAATTCTGAAAATGAGTAATCGCACCCCTGGGCACTCAGGCAGGGAAGGAACAGGGGTGGGTTTTAGTCAGTAAGAGTCTGACACGCCCTCCCGCTCCACCCAGAGCGGGTGAAGTCATTGGATGATTTCCCAACCCCCAAAAAAAAAATCTTCGAACTCATCATCGCTTACCATCAGGTGAGATAGCAGTCAAATGCATATAAATGATAAAAAATACTAAAACAAAACCGGTACACCAAGTATCAAATTATTCACAACCGTAATACATAACGTGAAAGAATAATAAAACAGAAATGAAGTCGGATAGGTTTGTCAGGTGATGTTCAGTTATCCTTAAGAACAATATTTTTACACCGAATATTTTTTCCTTCGACCCAGAGGGAGTAAACTTATGATTATCTACAAAGTTTGAGGCGTCGGATATTTTATTAGAATGATACCATTTTTTATTCAGGGTAGTGTGAATTATATTCTGCTTAATGCAGATTGAAGTCGCTTCGTTTTTAGGTACCTAATAGCAGTATCCAGCAATTAATATATATATGTTTGTACGTGTAGAATCTTCTCAGTCTCCGTTTTAGGCGTGTGGCAGCCATAATGTTCTCTGAAAGATTCTTTTAAGAACTTCTCATTACCTTACAGTGTTTTGATATATTTTAACTGCTTAGTTTGACCTTTAACGATACCTAAGATTTTGTTTGGACCGGAGTTATGAGAAAATTGAAAGTCTACTTCGTTGCCCAAGTTAACACACACAGAGTTAAAACTGACACACCCATTTACACTTCACACCTATTCACCTTAACTGTTTTTGCATTATCTTTGGTAATAGATTTATTTCTCCTACTTGTAAATTTTGCGTTTACAAGTAGGAGAAGTTTGCGTAAGAGTCTGACACTCTTTCCCGCTCCACCCAGAGCGGGAGATGTCATTGGATGATTTCCCACCCTACATAAAAAAAACCCTCTACAATGTCAATCATAAACTTTACCTCTATACAATATTAGTTTATATTATTCATCATCATCATCATCATTTCAGCGGAAAGAAAAAAAAAAAAATCATCATTTCAGCGGAAAGACGTCCACTGCTGGACATAGGCCTACCCCAAGTGTCGCCACAGTGATCGGCCCTGTGCGTCTCGCATCCATCGTCTACCCGCGACCCTCACCAGGTCATCGTTGAGCTCCTCAAAGTTCTGAGTTGAGCTTCGCGATGACTGACAAATGCTTGCACTGTCTGGACAGGTCCACTCGAATTCGTGTGTTGCTTTCTTCAAAAAGCTCATCCCAGACATAAACGTACATGGTTCTCATATGATTTAACCAGTACACATTGTATCGATTTGAACACTTTAAAAGAGACTTTGACCTCTGAGTTTGTTTCGGTGTTTCTTCTCAGGGTAGTCAGCTAGGAAACACCGGCCTCATCTAGCTTAAACTGACAAAAACCATTGACGTGTAAAAGTGTTCCTTGTAACCTATTTACTGAATAAACATCATTTATCATTAATCATTTATCGGTCCACGTTGTGGAAGGTCTTCCAACGCTGCGTCTTCCAGTACGCGGTCGCCACTCCAGAATTTTTCGGCCCCATCGACCATCTGTTCTGCGAGCAATGTGCCCTGCCCACTGCCACTTCAGTTTGGCGATTCTTCGGGCTATGTCGGTAACCTTAGTTCTCTTGCGGATATCGTCATTTCTGATTCTATCACGCAAGGAAACTCCGAGCATTGCCCTCTCCATTGCCCTTTGGGTGACTGTAAGCCTTCTGATGAGGCCCATTTTGAGATTATTATTATCATTTATTTACTCTATTTAATCTCGTTATTATAAAGGATAAATATAGTTAGTTCAACTACGGCTGATGTTTGCTACAATTATATTAATGTAATATTATTAGTATCTCAATTAACTAACATCATAATTATAAATTATTACACTCAGCTGACAGACCAGCATTCAGGTTTCAACCATCGAGTCGGATGTCTTATTAAATTTTAATGTATAGCTGAATGTGAAGCTTTTATTTAATATTTATGACTATGTTGAAACTATAAACCTAAGATTATTAAAGTGACTTGATATTTCTAACTTAATACGAGTACAAGTGAAGGATTTTGGGGTATGATTACATTTGGGTCACCAAGATACAGACGCCTAGGCCCTTGACAAGTTAGTCTTCAAGAAAAAAAAAAATTACAAAAAATACTACCGATTTCTAAAAATTGCAAAATAACTTTAATTTCGGAAGTCAGTGTTTGTATTTTGTTTCTTCATTATTTGACACCGACTTTCGAAATTAAAGTTATTTTGCAATTTTTATAAGTCGGTTGTATTTTTTAGTAAAAAAGTTTTTTTTTTCACTTTTTAGTTGTTGTACCCTAGAACTAAAACTAAATAGTAAAGTTATGCGCAAATGGATATCCCCTTGGAATTTGAGCATAATTGGAGACAACCAAAACATCTGTGTTTACATATTTTTTGTTTATGTTGATTTATAAGGTTCCGCACCCGAAGAGTCCAAACGGAGCCCTGTTGTTGTCACTCACGTGTCCGTCTATCTGTCTGTCCGTCGTCGACACATAATTTTACTAAGAAGATTTTTTTAATTTCCTACTGACCCGTCTTGAAATTTCGTGATACTATTTATTATTATGTATACCTACTTCACTAACAAATACCAATATTTGGTACGGAATCCTTAATGTGCGAAACCCAACACACACTTGGCCAGTTTTTTCAAAAAGTGCTGAATAATTTTTGGTAAAATTTGTATGGGACCACCTCTGAAGTATGGCCTACCAAACATAAAAAGAATCATCATACGTGGCGGAGAAATCGCGTAACATACATCACCAAAAAAAAAAAACAATCAAATTGACAACCTTCTCCATTTGGAAGTCAGATAAAAAAATGATACCACTTCTATTCTGAAACACCTAATCAAATCCTTATTACCTGACCAGACGATAAAACATTAACACCTTGTTAGTCCCAGATTCCAACCACCAACAAAAACAGTCTAGTAATGAAAGAAACACACCCTTTCATTCCGTTAGCACCCACATTTATACAGCACCGCAAGTTTTTCAGAGCCGGGACAAATTACTGTCTGTTAATTATGTTCCCTCTCAAATCAGTTGGTCCTATTTATTCAAGACCCAACCCTTTTGTTTCGAGAAAAGAAACGGTTTCTTTCTTTTTATTAATGTGCCAGGTTTTGTTAATGTTTTGTTTGAGATTCAGGATCTTTTTTGTGATGGAGGGTAGGTTCAGAAGTTTATTCAGGTGTTTTGATGATATGATTGAGTTAGGGCAATAGGGTTCTGATGTGTGCCTCCTAATGTGTTATCATAGGTTTCTGGTGTGTAAGAAATGAAAGACTGGTCCGCATCATTTGATATTCTTATTATCTGCCTTGCCTTTTTCCCCAACTATATTGGGGTCGGCTTCCTGTCTAACCGAATGCAGCTGAATACCAATATTTTACATGGAGTGACTTACACAACCCACTTACTGGGTAATACGATACCCCTTGGTAAGACTGGTTGTCAGACAGCCGGGACCAACGGCTTAACGTGGTTTCCGAGGCACAGAGGAGTCTCGGTATGTAAAGATGGTCACCCATCCATGGTCCAACCCCGGTAAGCGTAGCTTAACCTGATGAATTGACCCGTGCGGCTGTTATTACTTTAGCCACGACCTCCGAACGAGCTAACATTTGATATTCTTATTATTATTGTAAAATCCAACAGTTTCAATTGACCATTCACAACTGACTTCTACAAAAACAAATAAACCCTTTTCACTTTATTTTAAATCCTATTATAAAGGGGACTGCCATAAAACTGCCTGAAACGGACAGAAACTAGTAATAGTCCTTAATTCTATTTAGAATAAAATAGGTATAATGAAATAATTCTTAAGTTTGTTTAACTAGGGTAAAAATATAACGATCACTAAAAAATATATTTCATTTGATATCCGCTTACATTTATATGGAGGTCGTGTTTATTTTACTATAGTGATTGTCGAAATGCGTCAAAACGTTGGTGTTAATGACGTGACATTTTATTAGCGATAGTCGAAGACTTTCGTTATCATTAATGGTTTGACAGTTTATCTAAAAGCTATAAAGGATTAAAATGAGTAAAACAATTGGGCTATCCATCTTTGGGACGGATCTGCCAGCTACCAGCTTGATGCGCTTGAGTCAATTGAGAAACGAGCCAAGAGGATCATTGGAAATGATGTACTCGTCGAATCAAAGCTCCAAAGTCTTAAGCATTGACGCCGAATTGCTAGGCTGTCGGTTTTCTATCGGTTACATTTCGGCGAGTGTGCGTCGGAATTGCACAATTTAATTCTACCAAGTCCGTTGCTTCTTTGGACTACTAGACGTACGGCTATATACCGACGGTACATGGTGGATACCCCATACGCACAAAACGTTTTGGGAAAACTTTCATTGTGCGTACAGCTAAAAGTCTACCGGGGTCTGTGTTTCTCCATCGTCGACTACATAATCGCTTACCATCAGATGAGATAGTGCTCTAACGCGAGCCTATCAATCTATACAGGGTGTAACGGAAAGGTGTGGTCATATTTTAAGGACTGCATCTGCCCATCGATATGAACAACTTTATTCAAGAAAACCTGAGGAAATTCTCGATTATTTTTTTTACCGTTTTACAAATATTGATCAGCTGATGATCACTTTTTATGCAAAGTCCAATTTTGTTTTTGGGAATTTTCTTAGTGATAGTTGTTCATTTTCATGGGCAGAATCGGTTCTTAACATATGACCACACCTTTCCGTTACACCCTGTATATATAAAAATGAATCCCTATTTTACGTATTGGTCACGGCATCACGCGTGAACGGCTTGACTGATTTCGTTAATTCTTGTTTTGATGTGTTTGTCATTGTCAGGAGAAGGTTCACAAGAAAGAAAATTGCGCAGAAAATTAGAAAATTTCGGAAACCGTAACTACTTCGCGCGTTTTTTAGCTAAGAAAGGACAACGTCTGTCGGATCAACTAAAAACAAAAATGCCCAATGTTGCAATTGTGTTTTCACAGAACCGTTTTAAGATACTTCACCATCAGCTTGCAGAACCCTTCCTTTTTTTTTTGGGGGGTGGGAAATCATCCAATGACTTCTCCCGCTCTGGGTGGAGCGGGAAGGCGTGTCAGAATCTTACTGACTAAAACCCACCCCTGTTCCTTCCCTGCCGTAGTGCCCAGGGGTGCGGTAACTCATGTTGAGAATTTATCCGCTACCCCTAGGCTTGCAGGCACCGAACCCTCCCTGTACTAAAAGTACTGAGGTGTCTCTTTTTAATTAGGTACGAAGGCAGTATCTTCTTCATTCAAATCGTCCATCTAATTCAATCTATGGCCATTCACATCCAGTCGCTAGCCAGCTGAGTCAGTTTTCGAAGATTGTTGTTTCACTTATAAATAAAACCAAATACATAGCTTTCTACTTAAAACCCGTCACCCTTCCCAATCGTACCATAATGGCATGTGTTTCAGCCTCACATCAATCTCTTGGTCTCAAGGACCCGAAAATTAATATTCATTTTTCGAAGCCTTCGTCAAGTTGCTGACTCAGACATTATCAAAATGGTATACCTTGCTCTGTGTCAGTCCGTGATTTCATATTGCATAACCAGATGGATATACCGGATGGGGTGGTGCAAATAAAACATGTATGCTGAGACTTGAGCGTGCGCAGAGAACAGTCTTGAAAGTTAGTTAGTAACTTTTTGCCATTTCTACATACTACCAAAGATCTTTATTTACTCACTGGCGTTTTAACGGTTCGTCAGCTATTCATTTTGAATGCCACCCTCCGAAAGCACTCCCAGCTTCATTATACCACTCTTGAAAACAAACGTCGTAAGTTTGCAGTGTGTCAGTCAGTAAAAACCCATACAAGCTTTGCTCGTCACCATTACACGTTTCTAGGCAAATATCTTTATAATAAAATAAATAAAATATTGTCAATTTATTCCCTTTCGAAACCGTTATAATAATAATAATAATAATAATTCTTTATTTTCAGGCATCTAAGGCCCATAGATAAAATACACAACATTAGTAACCTTAAAAAATAATAAACTAATACATAATATTAATAAAAACATAAAATCTAAACTACGTTAGGTCGGCGACGTATTGCGCTGAGTCGTGGTGTCATGTAGCCGTCCGCGAAAACGCCGAAACACGACACCCGTCGGCCAAAATTCTTCCTTCAAGAAAGTCTCTAGATGGTGAGTCGGTACCCGCACCACAAAAGATTTGAAGTTAATCTTGTGGCGTGACTCCAACCTTTCGACTCTCAGGGTGAACTTGGTCTTTATCTTGATATACTCCACGACCTCCTCTACCTTCGTGGAGTGATGCAGACGTGACACATACAGCTGCGTCGACGGAATAGCAGGACGCAGCATAAAGTTCGGGCCTGTCAATGCGGTACCGCACTGATTGCGAGAAGCCGGCTTCTTCTTCTTCTTCACCACTCGAATGAAGCCTTCTTCATCGGCCTGTCCTTGACTTGATACCACAGGTAACGAGCTTCGAACGTGATCGGAGGGCCCCTGAGCACCTCTCGCTTGCTTTGGTTGCCGCTGTTTTTTTGCAGGAGTAGCAATAACGGCAGTCGAGTAGGCACGTGACGTGCTAACATTCGTCGGCGCCCTAATAATGGGGGACGCGGGGAGGGCGGGGAGCGCTTGTGCACCGCTTGCAGTTGCAGTGACGGCGGCCGGCGACGAGTCAAGTTTTGCTGACTCGAAACTCAGCTGCGATGCATTGAGCGCGCCGTGACTTGAGTTGACGTTGGTACTTGGCTCGTGTGACCTACATACCGTATTGCGTAAATCTGCTACCTCGGTACGTAGATCACTGATGGTCGATTGCGATGCTTCGAACCTAAACTGCATCTCGGCAAGACTTGATCTGAGGGTTGTGATGTCCCGCAGCAGTCTGGTGACGTCGACGTGGTCGAATGTGACGGGGGGCAGCTTGCGCAAATCCTTCGCCACAAAAGTCGGTACGTCGTCTGGGTCGGTCTCCTTCAAAACTTTAATAATGTCCTGGAGACTCCTCTCTCCTTTTTCATCCCTTCTACGGGACGGCATTCGGTCGGCTATGTTCAGCGACTCGTACAGCAGTGTTTTAGCCCTGCGTATCTCCTCTTCATTAAAGTTGGATATGCAGATCTGGGTCACACTGACCTCATCCATGACATCTAGCTGGTACTGCAGAAATGCCAGGACCTCGTTCGCCACAAGTTCTTCCGAACGCATGGTGGCAGCGGCACTCGCCGCGTTCGGTGTAAATTAAATAATAATTTCCACGTACAGTGCAGGTGCGTCCGATTTCAGCGGTGGATCGCAATGCACTGTGGATCGTTATGCAAGTCTAAGTTATTAGAATGGCTGCAGAAACTGGACTATGATAGTACCGAACTACTACTTCTAGTCCTGTCTTAGACTGGGTCTGCTTGATGGAAGCTTCCTTCACTACAGCGATCCAACGACCCAGGCACTATGACCATGGAATAAAAACTCCCAAAACAAATAACAACAACACCCGTACACGTCACACATATGAATCAGACATTCAAACGTCCTTTACCACACGAATCTCAGAAACGCTCACAGCCGCAAGCCACACGCGTAGAACCACTTCTCCTCCATTTTTAACCGACTTCGAAAAAGGAGGAGGTTATCAATTCGGATATTTGTATTTTTTTTTTTTTATTTTTTTTTTTATGTATGTTAGGGCATAACTCCGTCATATATTGACGGATTTGCAAAATTCTTTTTTTGTTCGAAAGGGGTTTATTCCGAAATGGTCCCATTTAAATTTCAAAAAGATCTGATGATGGGTTTCGAAGACAGACAACGGAACTCTTCAAAAATTGACAGCAAATCAACCGCGATTGCTGCTACCGTATGTATATGAATTGTTAACACAGTTTAATGGGGAACCACAACTAAAAAGTGAAAAATAAAAAACTTTTTTACAAAAAAATAGAACCGACTTCCAAAAAAAGTGCAAAATAACTTTAATTTCGGAAGTCGGTGTCAAAAAACGAAGACACAAAACAGGAACACCGACTTCCGAAATTAAAGTTATTTTGCACTTTTTTTGGAAGTCGGTTCTATTTTTTTGTAAAAAAGTTTTTGTTCTTCTCTAATAGTATTCAAATTATATATGTATTTTAGTCTGTTGCTTCCTAGCAACATGTAACTTGTTTTTATAAGAAAAAAAAAACTTATTGTTTTGGGTGAGGGCCTGGCGATGCGTAACACAGGGTCGGGGGACTTCAGTCTCTCGCAAAGGAGCTTCCTACTTATTTCTTAAAATACTTAGTTAAGATGTTAAATTGTAAGCAAACCTTTGCGTAGAGAGAACAATATTTTTTTATTATTACTTAGATTTAGGTCCGGAGATGATAGAAATAAATTATAGTTAAAATAAATCAAAAAACATTTTGTCTTTAATTTTTAGTATTCTTTTCAGCCAATCATTTCATTTGAATGGGAATGCATAAAAAATACTAGTGCGCCATCTTTGGGTGTCCATCATATTGGATTTAGAATGACATCACTTACCTAACCATGCATTGCCATCCAAATTAAACATGTATCTGAAATTTCAGCTCAATAGAGAACCGAGGAGTGGGTTTTAACTTCTAAGATTTTTTTACGTAGTTAATTACAGGTGAAACTTATAATAAAAACGTGTATAAAATAGAAATAAGTTCAGCTTCTTAATCCATAGTTTTATTAATATGCTTACCAAAGTTATAAATGAAAACACTAATATAAAAAATATTCCAAGCAATCAACGCATCATAAAGCCATGGATTACCTCGGGCATCCTTCGCTGTATCAAAAACCGGAATAAATTGCAAAAACAAAGTCGTAATGACCCTCATAACGAAACATTAAAAATTTATACTAGGTACAGGAGCTACTGTAATAATCTAGTAAAAAAATTGAAAAGAAAATATGATAGAAATTTACTTGCACAATCAGTATCTAACAACAAATTACTTTGGAAAATATAAAAACCATCACATACTCAAATAAATTGAAAAATCAAAACTTAGAATTATTAAACATGAAAACAACCCCCATGGAGTCAACAAACTACGTTAATGATTATTTTGCTAATATTGGAAAACAGCTTGCTCAAAAAATTTATCCTGAATTAAATAATATTCCTAATAACCAAACGGATACATTAAGATCACAACTTAATACCTTCGTACTACTAGATACGGACGATACTGAAGTAAATAGAATTCTGATGAATCTGAAATCTGACAGTGCCCCTGGTTGGGATAATATGTCGACAAAATTCTTAAAGTACATAAGAAAGGAAGCTGTTCCCATTATGGCTCACCTTGCCAATCTCTGTTTTCAAAAGGGTGTCTTCCCGGCTCCATTAGAACAGTCTGTTATTACCCCAGTTTACAAGGGAGGGGACAGCGACGATGTCAGCAACTACAGGCCTATTTCCGTTTTACCGTCGATATCAAAAGTGCTTGAAAAAATTATAAACATCAGACTAACAAATTATTTAAAAAAATTCAATCTAATATCTAATTCACAGTTTGGCTTTAGGCAAGGTGTATGTACTGAAGATGCAGTAACTGCTTTAAGTTCTATTATATCTGAACACCTTGACAAAGGAAACAGATGCCTGTCTGTTTTTTAGACCTTAAGAAAGCATTTGACACCGTCTCTGTCCCAATCCTTGTGAACAAGCTGGAAAAAGCCGGAATAAGAGGGTCTGCACTCAGTTTACTCAAAGACTACCTCTCAAATAGGAAACAAAGAGTAAAAATAGGACAGTACTCCAGTGACGAGGTGGATGTGACATTCGGCGTCCCACAGGGTAGTGTCTTAGGGCCTACCCTCTTTCTCCTGTACATTAATGATCTTTGTAACATGGAAATAAAAAATGCTAAAGTATTCTCGTACGCCGATGATACATCTATCGTGTTCTCTGGTTCATCCTGGCACGAAGTTAAACTGAGTGCAGAGGCAGGAATGACACGGGTAGCTGAATGGCTTAAAAGTAACTTACTTTCCCTGAACACTAATAAAACAAACTATATATGCTTTAGTATCAGTAACCGAACACAACCTGATGAAGAGTTGCATTTAAAAGTACACATATGTGGGGACGTGCCTACTGTAGGCTGCAACTGCCCGTGTATTGAAAAGGTCGCTGAAACTAAATATCTCGGGGTTGTGGTAGATCAGGCACTGTCCTGGTACCCACAACTTGAGAAAATTTCGGGGAGAATAAGGAAACTCAGTTGGATCTTTAAAACCCTGAGACATATTGTTCCAACTAAAATAGAGAGCTGTAGGAACCGTCAAAGAAATCTCCTAAATGAAATATATGTAGCACTGGCCCAGTCTGTACTATTATATTGTATCCCAATTTGGGGCGGTGCAGCAAAAACAAAATTTATAGACATAGAACGAGCGCAGCGTGCTTTAATAAAAATAATGTATTTTAAAAATAAAAGATTCTCCACTGCAAGCTTATACCAAATAAGTGATTTACTGTCTGTAAAAAAACTGTATGTAACCCAAATCATATTAAAAAAACATAAATCCCTACCATATAAAGATAACGAAAAATCTAAAAGGAGAAAAGATTTGGTTGTCCAAGTTCCCCAAACCAAAACTAGATTTGCATGCAAACAATTCCATAAACGCTCTACTGAGCTCTATAACAAAATTAACAAACATGTGAATGTATATAATAAAAGTTACCACGATTGTAAAAAAAATGTAATAGACTGGATAAAACCACTTACCTATGAGGAAACCAAGGCACTCCTGGAATACGTTGAGTAGCCGAAATATATCACACATATATACCATAACTTAAAGCACCACACACCCACTCACACACATATACCACACCACACACCCACACACATATACAACAACACACACCTCATCACACACACCACAATACAATACAACACACCAAACCACACCACACACCATACACCTCACACCAAACCACGCACCACGCCCCACATCACTCCACATCGCGCGCCTCACCACATACCACAAATAACACCGCACTACTTACCACACCACACTTTACACCATATTACTGGCACTAACTGGGAATAAGATGTATGAAATTTCCGTGCTTACTCTTACTAATTTAAATTGCAACCTTAATCGTGTTTTTATTATTTATTATTATTTATTTTTATTTTCACAAGATTATTAAAATTTAATGTTTAAAGCTAAATACAGAAAATGTACTATCACACTGCATATTTACCCTTAAGGTCACAGTACACTATTAACTTTAGTTAGTACAATGAACTGAAAGAGCGGAGCCTCCTAATACAGGCATTGTTTGCTTAAAAGGAGGCTTCATACACGATTAAATGTAATTATTTTTCTGGCACAATAAACTATTTTGTATTTGTATTTGTATCTTTTTCTCCATGCTCCTCATAGAAGACTGCGTAAAGTGAATCTTCTTTATTTTCATGTTGTTTCTATGTCGCATTGTGTGACTTAAAGTTTTATTCAGTTGTATTGCTTTCCAGTAAGTGAGTTTGGACAATGGCTGGCTTATAGCCAGTTGTTTTGTCAGATGCTGTGTTCTTCTTGGGATGGTTTTAATGAATCTGTGTTGTTTATGTGATATTGTGGTGTACCGTGCCAAGTGTCTTCCATATCGTCATTTATCTTCGTCTCATCTATGTTACCTACATATTACCGCACTGCAATTTTCAGTTTCCAAGTAAATTTCAAAAATTTCGACTTTGATGTAGACCTTACAATGTGACCCTATTTGCTATTGTATTTAATCTTTACGGAAGATTATAGCAACTCGTTGTTAGCTTAACATTACCTAAGGCCGATTGCACCAATGAAATAATCGCGTTTAAAAATAATTAGTTCATTGGTGAAATTGGTTCTTAGAATTCTTTTTACAGGTTTTTATTTAACTTGCAATGTTCGTATGTGAGTTGTGCAAACCATATTACGACTTGTTGGTTTCCGATAAAACTGAAATTTGGCATACTTATATAAATCCGGTGACAATGCATTATTATGATACCATTGAGCTGATCTAATGATGACGCCGGGGTGGAACTCCCTGATGACAAAATGTAGGACAGTCAAATATTTTGTAATCATGAAAAAAACAGGTTTTTGAAAAATAAATCTTTTAGTTTATTAGATTATAATGCTGTCATCGAAATAACATTTATACATAAAATTTCCTAGCGAATATTGAGATTCTAGGTTACTGATTCTGTAGGAGCTTCCTATTACATATATTTCTACCCCTGTAATGTCGTCAATTTGTACTTTAGATTGCAACCCTTTAACAAAATATCGTTTTAGTCCCCTCCTCATTAAACAATTTCAAATCTAAAACGCCAGGTTATTTCAACCGGCGGCCATCTTTTAACAAACGATCGAAATTAACCGGCTCTAATGTCCTCTTGAAGGTACAACGACTTTGTTTTGATGGTAAATTGCTTCTTTTATTAGATTTTAAAACGCCTGTCGTTCTTTTTATGTTCTTCTGATTGTTATCTGACCGTTAGGAAGAAGATAATGAACTTGTGATGGTAGTCTAATCTTCCTGAGGTACTAATTTCAGTTTTGGTAACGTTCAGTGTACAGATTTTTTGCATTTGGAGTGAAGATGGAATTAAAATTGAAATTAAACTGTAGTGGGCTACTTACATAATGCATAATAATAATAATAGGCTTTTTAAATGCCAAAACCCTCCACAACCGCGAGGTATGCAGTCTAAGGGAATATTTTCTAGCTGCTGACGTGGGTATGCATCGAGATGTAGTGGCGGTGGACAAGGGCCTCACTCCACTCTCCTTGGCTAACGAGAACTGGCACAAACCTCTAGTGCTTGACACTAACGATCGCAGAGAAGTATGGCAGAGTAAGGAACTTCACGGACGCTTTTTCCGGGCCCTACATGGGCCCGATGTAGACCAACTAGCGTCCGTAGCCTGGCTGCGTGTCGGTGACCTCTTTGGGGAAACCGAAGGTTTTGTCTGTGCAATTATGGACGAAGTTATCATGACGAAAAACTACCGGAGATTTATTGTGAAGGACGGCACGGTTGACATATGTCGGGCATGTCATCGTCCGGGAGAATCAATCCGCCACATAATCTCTGGTTGTTCTCGTCTAGCTAACGGTGAATACTTGCATAGGCACAACCTTGTAGCCAGGATTATCCATCAGCAACTTGCTCTGAAGTACTCTCTTGTGGAATCGGAAGTGCCGTACTACAGATATGCGCCCGACCCAGTTCTCGATAATGGTCATATCTCATTGTACTGGGATCGGTCCATCATCACTGACAGGACTATTGTAGCCAATAAGCCTGATATAGTGGTGGTGGACCGAATCGAGAGGCGTGCAATGATTGTTGACATTACCGTCCCACATGACGAGAACCTCGTGAAAGCCGAGAAAGATAAACAAATCAAGTATATTGACTTGGCTCGCGAGGTTGTCGACATGTGGGATGTGGACTCAGCGATCATTGTACCGATAGTCGTGTCAGCCAATGGCTTAATAGCCACGAGCCTCGATCAACACCTCAGGAGGCTCTCGTTAGGCGGCTGGATCAAGGGCTTGATTCAGAAAGCAGTACTTCTGGACACGGCTCGCATTGTCAGGCGGTTCCTCTCTCTGGAGCCCTGACCGCCGGTAGCTTGGACCCTGTTCCCGATACCGGTGGGCTACTATTTTTTATATTTTTAAATGTTTTTTATATATTCTTTTTTAAGAAATATTTAAAAATGTATTTAATATGTTTAAAAAATGAATAAACGAAATAATAATAATATTCCACAACTATCACACAACGCCATCTAGTCCCAAGCTAAGCAGAGCTTGTGTTATGGGTACTAGACAACTGATAAACATACTTATATATTTCTAAATACATACATATTATAGATAAATTACACCCAGACACAGAACAAATGATCGTGCTCATTACACAAACATTTGTCCTGGGTGGGAATCGAACCCACGACCTCCGGCATAGCAGTCAGGGTCACTAACCACTAGACCAACAGGCCAGTCAAAGTATAATGAGCTCATAAAACCGACTAGCTACAGTTTTGACCAGCGTGTATTCTATAAGCTGCCTCTGGCTAAATTATTTTTAGGGTTCCGTACCCAAAGGGTAAAACGAGACTGTCCGTCCATCTGTCTGTCTGTCTGTCCGTCTGTCACCAGGCTGTTTTTCATGAACCGTATAGTTAGACAGTTGAAATTCTCACAGATGATGTATTTATGTTGCCAATAACAAATACTAACAACTTTTTCACAAAAAAAACAACCGACTTCCAAAAAAAAAAATACACTAAAAATAACTTTAATTTCGGAAGTCGGTGTTTGTATTTTATTTCTTCGATATTTGACACCGACTTCCGAAATTAAAGTTATTTATAAATTTTAAGTGTATTTTTTTTTTTGGAAGTCGGCTGTTTTTTTTTGTAAAAAAGTTTTTTATTTTTCACTTTTTAGTTGTTATACCCCAGAACTAAAAACCCCAATAACATGGAACGTGGAATTTAAACATTTGGAGAACACAAAAACGTCATCAAGATATGCGTATTTTTCGTTTTTTGTTCAGTTTCTCAAAATGCGCTAAAGCAAATTCGATATAACTTAAATGGAACCACCTCGGGAGTATATTCTTTCGGATAAAAAAAGAAATTTGAAAATCGGTCCACAACTGACGGAGAAATGCGCAGACATACATAAAAAAAAAATAAAAAAAATATACATTCGAACATAGAACCGCCTCCTTTTTCGAAAGTCGGTTAAAAAAAAGAATAAAATAAATATTTAAGGGGGCTCCCATACAACAAACGTGAATTTTTGCCGACTCGCACTTGGCCAGTTTTTTTAAACATTATCTTTCGTTCTGATTCTCAAGCCATTAGCACATGCTTTTAGTGGTTATTGGCGGTTCGAGTACAGTCCTCCAGTTAGAGCCGACCCTCCACTTGTTACTCGACTATACCAAGCTATGTATGCTGTCTTTTCAGTCAAAGGTGTTCCAGTAGATAGGTCATTACAGAAGCCAGGCTATTGACATGCTTTTCAATGCACACCTTATAAGATTTTTTATTCAGGCAGTCCCTATGAATGTGTGAATAAATGAATGATTTTATTTTTGTAATTAGATTCTATTAACACTTTTACACGTAAATTTTTTTTTTGTCAGTCTACGCTAGATAAGGCCGGTGATTCCAAGCTGACTACCCTGAGAAGAAACACCGAAACAAACTCAGAGTTCAAATACTGGTCAAATCATCTGAGAACCATGTACGTTAATGTCTGAGATGAGCTTTTGAGGAAAGCACCACGCAGATTTGATTTCTCCAGACAGTGCAAGCATTTGTCAGTTATCGTGAAGAATAAGAAGAGAAAGAAAGAAAAACATTTATTAGGAAGCTCAACTCAGAACTATAAGTAGCTCAATGAACCGACGAACAATAACAAAGTAAGGACATTTGGGTAAGCCGCAAAAGTACTCAAACTATCAGACATCGTTAAACAATTACTGGAAAAAAAATTACCTACATAGTCCTCATATTTACAATAAATAATAATAAAACATAAACAAATATAAAAACATAATGTATAATACTTTATAAGTAAATATTCATGTCAAAAAAGAATATAAAAAAATAAAATGTCATCTGTATATAAACATGCATAAAGTATAAACGAAAATATTGGCTCATGGTATATCATTGAAGCAGCTCAATACCAAGCCTTTTTGTCCTCAAGGTAGTAAAGTAGTACTTTTGGAGCATTTTTGATACGATTTTCAGCACTTTGTTATGAAATCTATGCAGCATGCAATCAATCAGAAAATCTCGTAGGTCCATACAGATTTCAGTATTGTTTTACATATGACGAGTATCTTGTTGTCGACAACATTGGAAGACATTCACAAGTATCTCTATACTTGTCTTCCTCGAAGCCACTTCCGTGTTTGTAGACGCTGGTGCAACTCATCTCTGACTAAATCTCTGTTATGACTAAAATAATGTCGCTTATGAATGCAATGAATGTGCAATGGTCGAATAAGAGACTGTTCTGTAAAAAAAATATAATTATCATAAAACCATTATAAAGCCATCCTGAACTCTAGTTCACTCTTTGCACATTAAGACCCTCTATCTACGATGGGGCAATACAGTTAGGTAACGCTGATACATTTCTAAGATAAAGTAACTTAAAAGATCAAACAGATTTTTTTTAATCTATTGCAATAAAATCTAAAATGGGTGGCTTTTATTGGCATCACGACTTTAATTATCGAAGGTGTAAGCAGACGTACATTACCTATCTTTTTAACCGACTTCAAAAAAAGGAGGAGGTTCTCAACTCTACAGTATTTTTTTTTATGTGTTTACCTTGCCGGGGTTGGTCCATGGATGGGTGACCATCTTTACATACCGAGACTCCTCCATGCCTCGGCAAGCACGTTAAGCCGTTGGTCCCGGCTGACAATCATGGATCTTTGACAGTCGTTAGGTGTCGTCAGAAGCCCGAAAGTCTGACAACCCAGTCTTACCAAGGGGTATCGTATTACCCAGTAACTGGGTTGTGGCGGTCAGATAAGCAGTCGCTTCATGAAAAGTATAGGTATTCAGCAGCATCCGGTTAGATTGGAAGCCGACCCCAAGATAGTTGGGAAAGGGCTAGGAAGATAAAGTATATTGCACACGTGCGAAGCCGGGAGGACTACTTAGTAAACAGCCACATTTTCCAGTGGCCTTTGCAATAATTCCCATGTAATACAAGACAAGCCACGCCACAAAGAAAATCCGTAGTTAGAAACCCCACTTTAAATTGATAACAGCTACACACGCCAGATAACAGCAGCATGGACTTGGCTCCGTGTTTCGATGAAAAACTTCCAAAGCCTTCCGCCTACCAGCTTCTGTGAAACATCAGTTAAAACCAACAACTTCAATATCCCTTATAACAAAGCCTTACTGTCTTAATTCCCGTAGCATAGCGTAACCTTTACTGATGAAAATATTTCTCATAACTTTCATCAAAGAACTTTGAACCGTAACAGAAAGGTTCCAGAGTTAGAAATGGGTTGTACACTTTAAAGTACATCACAAACCATTCGAGAGGCTTATCTTTGAACTCTTAACAAAATGGGTGTTCGTTGTGAAGCATGTATTGAAGCCAAACTATTAAAACGAGTCGGTAAAGGAAGATCTATTTTTATCGTTGTTGCTTTGAAATACATTGTAAGGCTATTTTGTGGTCAACGGGAGAAGGAAAACAAGATCACCTGGCTTTGTGCTTATCCACTTTGTGGAAGTAATCTTAGTAGTTGCTAGTTTGTTTAGATTAAGAGGTACTTTTTCCTGTCCTTTCTATTGCTTGCAAAGGAGCCTGAAGGTGGATTTGTGCCCGGTTGTTGGCAATGGCTTAAACTTAAACTTAGGCACTTGTCCCACCGTCAACGACGAGCGAGTAGTGAGTAGAGCTTCAAACTAAAACAAGTTGGAGATCAGTGAGTAGAGAGTGTGTAGTTCAAATAGTTCCGCTGGGCTTTAAGCGAGTGTTCTAGTGCGACGGGCGATTACTCGCACCAGTCGCTTGGATTGGTCTCTCAGCGTGAGTTCTAACCGCCAAGCGAACATCGCTGATCGAATATCGCTGAGAGAGTAAGCTTTGATAGATCTTATCATAGACCATAGTGTAAATATAAAGCGTTTAGTTGTACCAATGCACCATAGATTTAAGTAGATTTATTTGATGACTGAAACTATTAACTTTTTCCATTTATTGTTTTTTTAATGCACGCCTTTTTTATTTTTGCATTATGACTTATTTTTATTTATTTATTTTTTTTGTTTTAGTAAGTTTGTACCGTGTCCCGTGAATATGTCTGTGGCATCACAACGAGCCCTAACAGAATACCAGCGCTGCGTTATTTATTGCTTCATTGTATAAATATCGCAGCGATGCCAAAAACTCAGCGATAACGCTGAGTTACGAGCGTTTTTGGCATATCACAGTTTATTTTTATTTGTATTTTTAGTTAATATGTTCCTGTTGTGAGGTACAAATAAATATTTTTTCTTTCTTTCTTTCTATCTTGACGCTCAGCGACAAACTTGTGGAGCGAGTCCTCACCGGCAGATCAGTCAGCGATCAACTGTTAATATATGCATCTCTTTTGTTTACACGGAATGTATATCTGTTATACGTTTCTTGATCGTTAAAATAGCCAATAGTTAGTCGTTTCTTCGCCGGTGCTGAGACAGCTGCCTTAACTGGCAATATGCAGCCTTATTTACAAAAATTGCTAACTATATGCTTAGTTTAAATACTAATTAGCAGATTTTAAATTCACAAAAAAAAACAACCGACTTCCAAAAAATAAATACACTAAAGATTAAATATAACTTTAATTTTGGGAGTCAGTTTTTGTATTTAATTTCTTCGTTTTGGTTTTTGGAAGTCGGTTGTTTTTTTTTTTTGTAAAAAAGCTTTATTATTAATCATTATGTTTTTACGTGTACCCTAAATTTGAAAGGAAATATTAGTTCAACTAAATTTGACAGCGTTAATTTATGTCCGTCTCTTTCTTGTTTTATTAGAGAGAAAAAGATAGCAATAGACTAAATTAAGTTTAGTGTATGCACAATAGAATCGGCACCAATATTTTGCAAAAAAAACTCTTAATAGCACCTTAAATAAATGAAATAATTTGACAGCCAATCAAGACCTGTGCAAAGAAAACTGATTACAACTGAAGCACAATTTATTAGTTGAAACGCCCTCACGGCTTCCTCAGCAATCAAGACAATAGCCTCTTTATACGAACCATCAAACAAGAATTAGGCACTTAACCCGCCAAGCGAAGCCAGTTCAGAATTAATTAAAGCTATTCAATTTATACTAGCGAGACATACCTGTAATGGGTTCTAATTATCGCTTTTGTATCGCTGGTTGACTTTGGTAAGGTTTGATTTGAAATTGGGGTATTCGGCTTATGAATGTATGAAACGATGTGAGTCATCCAAGAAATCAGAAATCATCCAGTCGTATAACCCAGTAACTGGGTTGTGAAGGTCAAATATTCAGTCACTCCATGGTACCTACACTACACCGGACTACACTACACTGGTGGTGCTACACTGGTATTCAGCTGCATCCGGTTAGACTGGAAGCCAACTCCAAGATAGTATGGAAATTTCCGCTGCCGCGATACCTCGCGGCCCGGTGGACGGAGCTCTAGCAGGATCTCATGGCGAGATGAAGACAGCGAGTGTCGCAACCCAGGGCTGGGAATGCCACCATCGCGGTGGTAGTACCCCTCTTTGAGGAGTGGCTGGAGAGGCATCACGGCATCCTCACCTTCTGCCTGACGCAGGTTCTCACCGGACACGGTTGTTTCGGGGGGTTCCTGAATCTAATAAGGCAGGAAGAAACGCCCGGGTGTTACCACTGCGTGGATTGCCCAGAGGACACGGTGGAGCATACGGTGGAGATCTGCCCCGCTTTGGCGTAGCACCGCCGTGTACTCGTGGATGCGATAGGCGGTAGCGACCTCTCGCCCCCGCCCCTTGTTCAGGCCATGGTACGGGGCGAGAGGGAATGGGATGCCGTCTCCTCCTTCTGCGAAGCAGTAATGCTCGCGAAGGCAGAGGCGGTGAGGGAAGCTCAACGGAGTGGCCCTCACACTCACGGCCACAACCGCCGCAGGAGAAGCACTAGGCGTAGGACGTCGAGAGACGATCTCTGGCCATCGTAGGCCCGGGAGTCCGAACGGCAAGCAGTGGATAGCCCGCCGTCCGATCAGCACCAGGCCCGTGAGTCGACGGCGCGTAGTGTTCCACGCGCGCCTCAAAGAGATGTTTGTCAGCCACCACTGACGGGGCCCATCGTGGCCGGTGCCTGCATGCCTAGGGGTAGCGGATAAATTCTTAACAGAGTTACCGCACCCCGGGGCACTCAGGCAGGGAAGGAACGGGTGGGTTTTAGTCAGTAAGAGTTTGACACACCCTCCCGCTCCACCCAGCGCGGGAGATGAAAAAAAAAGGCTAAACAGATTGTAAGCCATCCAAGAAAATATGAGACATCAGCTTCTGCTAGTGGTTTCGCCCCCGGGGAATTAGTACTTTTCCCACTATAAATAATTATGTCTATGTGCTAATTCAGACTACAATCTATCTGTGTGCCAAACATCCAGATCCTTTCTGCCGTTCTGGCGTGATTGAGTTACAAACATCTATCCAACCATCCCAACTTTTGACTTTTCATCATCAACCTTTGTAGCTCTTCAATTCTCATATCAAGACTGATAGAAAAAAAATCATTTTTCTGTTATGTATTCTTTTAGACATCGCCAAGCTGAAAAATATTTTTGAAAAAATTCGTTTTACGGATTTTATAAAAAAATAAACAGGTGTTACCTACACAGGTGACACTGGGCACTATTTAACACAGTACACCATAAGCGATATTTTAGATTACTTTTTTTTATTTGAATTTTATTATATTTATTTAATTTTTTTTTCCAGCGTCACCTACAGGTGACACTGGGAAATCAAGGCTGTCCCCACTGCTAGGGCACAGGCATTTATAATATTTAGCAGGATTCTTTGATTTTGGAATTGCGAATCTTCAAAGTGGTATCGAGCAGATTTGAAATACATTTCCAAGTGATAAAAGGGCAGTCAAGTACAGGTCGCTGATCGTAGACTTGAAATTACGCACATATATACTTTTTTTTAACATATCTAACGAAACATTTTTTAAATCTTAGAGACATGCCTAGATGCCATAGGAATTTGCAGATAATTAGCCTTCTTCATAAAATTATCTGTACCATACAATTTATAAAAGCAAAAAATGGAAGCCAATCTTTACCAGGAAATACTCTTAGTAAATAAGCAAACGAGGTTCATATTAAAAATCTTGATCGGAATGCAACTCAAACCGTGTCCCGTCGAAGTGAAGTGTGTTATCGAGAGCTCGTCAGCGCTTTGTGAGTTTATGAAAAGCTATACAGAGTCGAGTCGCTACGGGGAATATTGAGAGTTAAATGAACAAGGACTTTTAGGGAAGAGAAAAATTGAGTTACGTCGTTATTGCAAATTTTTACCATGACGCTTCACAGAGCTGTGTGCTTATGGTTCTTATTCCACTACGTTAATCCAATCGTTTTAGGTCTTTACTACCTGGGTACTGGCCTGAACTCACCTATCAAATTACGAAATAAATTGTCTAAAGTACTTAACAATATTTTTCTCAAAGAAATAAGACTAGTCGTTCGGACGTGATGTTCAATTAAAAACCATTAAAGTCGTATTCTTTCTACAGATCAGTTTTGGCCCAGTGGAAATGACCGCGACTAACAAGTGGTAGGTCGTTGGTTCAAACCCAGGCAAGCGCTTTACTTTGAATCATTTATTTAATCACTACCGCTCTCAAAACGGTGAAGGAAAACATCGTAAGGAAATCCGCATGTCCTAGAACCAAAAACTTTGAAGACATGTGATATCTGCCAACCAGCATCCCACACCCTCTCCTCTCATTATAGGTTGCTTATGGTTTTATTAAGGTCTTTTTGTGTGGGGTGGGAAATCATCCAATGACATCTCCTAAAACCCTCCCTGTCCTGAGTGCCCAGGGACGAGGTAACTCTGTTTCGAAGTTATCCTCAACCCCTGGGCAGGAGAAAGGTCTGATTAATTATTTAATTATATCTATATAATTTCTACACTTCATTCTTCATTCGTCTTACCTTAGAAAAGAACAAGCATCAATCACTAGGCTTAGATACCGACTAACTGGATCATAAAGACCAATTTTCACAAAGCAATATTGGAAATATTTATCTCTCCATAACTCCACAGAAATCCTAAGATATTAAGCCATGTCACTAACAACATTTAACATAACCTCTGCAAACACAAAGGTATTATAATTACAGTTTCTCAAGGACTCTCTGGGCTACGAGTATATTAATTGTGCTCGACTCAACCTCGAGTGGAGTGCGCTTGACACGATCGAGCGTGTTCCGGCTCTTACATCACTTGTGTAAGGAGAGATGTTAGTTATGTGTAGTTGGTGGCTCTTTGGTGTAGTTTGAATGTATTTTTGGTTCAAGATTGTAGTAATGCACTGATTTTTTTTCAACATCATCATCAGCCTTTCAATGTCCCCACTGCGCGGCACGGTGCCCCTACAGGCCTCCTCTCTGTAAGCGGGTGAGGGGCGATCCAACACGCGGACCCAATGCGGGTTGGTGGTTGTCAAACCTCTTCGTATTTTTGGCTCTAGGACATGCCGGTTTCCTCACGATGTTTTCCTTCACCGTTTTGGGAGCAGTGAGGTTTGAACTCTCGACCTACAACTTGTAAGTCGCGGCCTTTACCACTGTGCCACCACTACATTTTCATCTGCTTTGATTTTTATTTAAGACGTGTAATCTTTTAAATTAGGGTCACTCACTAGACGCAGCGTTGGAAGGGGGTCGTTCCGTAGTTTCGTGCAAAAACGATTTCCAGACTAATTTACCCATGGTGTTAATTTTTTTAATTTATTTTTTTAACCAGAATGGGTAAAGACATAGTCACTTTAAAAGGAGTATCGACAATATTACATTTTGATTCGTTATTTTATTTAATAAACTAATAAAACTGCGTCTAAAATCATTCCTCTCTGTTTCCAACTAGGGACCTCGGCGTATGATTTCATGTTTATTTGTCTACTTTCGAATTAATAGCTTTAATTAATACGGTTTGTAAGAACCAAACCCCTGACCTATTCTTTACGTATTTTAAATATACCAATAACTTAGTAATAGTAGAAAATAAGCTATATTTTCTAATTGTCACAAAAAAAACATCATCGCCATCTGTACTCGGAAACTTAGTAATTTTGTAGTGGTTTATTCGGTCCCTAATATAGTGCAGGTCACAACGTGTTTCTACTGGTCAGTCAGCCGCGGCAAACAGAGCGAAGCGGACGTACGCCTATCGCTGTCATAATTATTTGCAATCTTCGCATTGTTGGTAGTGCTTCGTCTAGAAATAATTTCATCACATTCCTTCTATTTCACAAGGTACTGTAGTAAACAAATTATTATAAATACTAAATATATTTGGCTTTCAAATTGATTTTGATCCTATTTTATTATCGAGTTGCTAATGTATTCGGTAACGAAATTATTAAACAAAATGTTAGAATTTTTCATTCATCTCCACTTCATGACCTTCCGTCCCCTCCATTTTTTTGCGGGAAGGTAATGAACTGTTTTGGAAGGAAATGAAAGTTTTTTTTTTGTTCACTACAAATAAGATTGAATAGGTACTGTTAAAAATATACAGTGTAAGCTCCATGTAACACCAACAACAACATGAGATGCGTCTTTTTCTATGAAGTTTATTATTCTATTTGGCCGTATTTTATAATTTTCAGAACTAATATGGGGAAAACTCGAAAGCTATCAAGAGAAGAAAAACTGGCAAAAGATAGGCTAAGTAAACGAGAAAAATATGCACAATTAAAAAACGGTCCTGCTTTACATGCTCTACAGAAAGAAAAAGAAAAAAGTAGATATTTATCAAGAAAAGAGAGGAATAAGATATGTAGTATTAAAGACATGACTCCTAGATCACAACGAGAACTAAAAAAGCGATGGAAAAAAAATACACAAAACTACTTAAAAAGGAAAAAAGAAGAAAGTAAATTACGGAGAATATTGGAGGAAAACTCACCTCCACAGAGTGAGTCAGAAAATTATGTTAATATAGAGCCTCCCATACCAGATCCCTTGATGTTGTCTGAAGCAGGTCCCAGTACAACCAACCAAAATATGTCTGCACGATTATTGAAGTCCGATAATATAGTAAGGCCTCCCAGACCAGATCCCTTGATGCTGTCTGAACCAGGTCCCAGTACAACCAATCAAAATATTATGTCTCCTCGATTATTGAAGTCAAATAATATAATATGGCGTTTGCGTTACAATCATATTAAGACGGTAAAGAAATTGAAAGATCAGATTAGTAAACTAGAAAGAGAAAAAGATTTGTTACGTAAAAGAAGTAATATAACTAAAAAAGTTTGTGATACTATTGAAAAAAAAGTAGATGAAGTATTGATAGAGATAAGACCAGAGAAGAAGGAAGAAGTCAAGAAACAACTGCTCTTTAGCGAAACTATAACTCGAAATTTGCAAGAGACCTATAAAATTATGCCTAAAAAAGACAAGAGGAAATTTGTGGATACGATTATCAAAGATGATAAAAGATTGAGAAAATATAAGCTGCTTCATAAATTACCATTTTCCCGAAGAAACAAAAATATTGCAGAAGAAACAAAACAAATATTGGTAAATCAAATCCAGTCATTTTTTGAAGAAGACACAAACAGTAGGGTTGCCGCGGGGAAAAGAGAGTTTATTAAGAAGAGAGGTGTGAAGAAACAGAAAAGGTACCTGAATGATAATTTAAAAAATCTGCATGTGAAATTCTTGAAGGAGCAACGCAGTGTAAGCTAATCGACGTTCTGTAAATATAGACCCTATTGGGTGGTTTTTCCTAAAACAGAGCGAGACACTTGTCAATGTAAATTACATTCGAACGTAAATTTGTTGATTAAGGCACTCAAAAACGCGGATATCATCACTGAAAGTACGGGAACACATGTTGTTAATAGTCTCTGTTGTGATGCAAAACAAAAATGTCTCGAACGTACATGTGAACTCCGCGCAAGTAAAGTTTTGAACTATCATGAATTTCAAAATGACAAAAAAATTATGTTCCATCAATGGGTTGTTGAGAAAAAGCCGTACACGGTGAAAGATGGAATACAAAAGATTAAAATAGTCAGTATTAAAAAAAGATTTGAAGATTATCCGCGCAACGTTATTTACAAATTAGAGTCATCTCTGGATACATTCCTTAAGCACAATCTAAATATTACTGTGCAGTATGAGGTTATCAAGCAACTGAAACAAAATTTGAAAGACAAAGAGATACTAGTGCACGTGGACTTCAGTGAGAACGATTGCTTGAAATATAATCAGGAGATACAATCCTTCCACTTCGGAGGAAGTAGAGAACAAGTATCCTTACACACTGGAGTTCTTTATTATAAGGACAGTGATGAAGGTATACTTAGAACCAAATCATTTTGTACGATAAACAATTGTTTGAAACATGATGCTGGAGCCATATGGGCTCACTTGTGTCCTATTTTAAAGATGGCACAGGAACTACTACCACATGAAGTAGTACATTTCTTATCAGATTCACCCTCTAGCCAATATAGAAATAAAAACATTTTTTATATGATCACTAAATTAAAAGATATCAACAATGATGTAACTAAAGTGACCTACCAAGAAGCCGGGCATGGTAAAGGAGCTCCGGACGGTAATGGTGCAGAGTCGTAAAACGAACTGCTGATAATTTTGTGAAATATGGTGGAGACGTTGGTTCTTTTGAAGATTTTTGGGCTTTAGTGACCAAAAATATACCAAATGTACACTTTGAGATGGTAACAGAGAGTGATATTGACGAAAGAATATTTCCACCAAATCTTCCAGGGTTTAAGGGAACAATGAAAGTACATCAAGTCATTTGGACCGCTGATAACATGAGAACTATTACTTTACGAAGTCTAAGTTGTTTCGAATGTCAAGATTGCGGCATTTCGTGCATACGTAATAAGCATTTAGGCTTCCTTCATTTTAAAAGCGAAGAGGCGAGAGTTGATGTCGATGAGATTGATCAGTGCGCTCAAAATGAAGGCACTTATATCAATGACGATCAGTCCTTATTAAGCATAGATACTTCCACTTTTTTAAATAACCTAAATGATTTCATTGCCGTCCCGACTTACATCATTACCATCGCGCCCTAGTTCATTACAATCCTTTCACTTTTCATCACCTTCCAGTTGTTAAATTTTAATTGTCATTTTCTCCGTGAATAAACAAGATAATAACGTGCCTTCCACTTTAAACGAATCTGGTGACAATTGAAACTCGTGTATATTAAAAAAAAAACCTAAAATGTAATATTTATTTTTATTCTGCGGAACGGTTCTATTTGCACGAAACGACGGAATGAACTTGGCCGAAGAAGGCGAAGATGCGCGTTTTTTGACAATATTTCCACGACACGTCGATATGGTTAAGCGGATAAAGTCATTAATAAACTCAGACGTCAGAAGTTCTTGTGTTTCATAAATATAAAATATTGATGATTTAGGGTATTACACCCATTTTTGAAAAGTGTCTTAATTAGACTCTATAGTGTTTATAAACCAATAAAAAAACACAAAATTTTTATTCAATCAATAAGTGCCCTAAAAATGCATTTTTAACCAACTTCATAAAGAATGAGGTTATCAATTCGGATGTTTGTATTTTTTTTTTGTATGTTCGGACATAACTCCGTCATTATATTGACGGATTTGCAAAATTTTTTTTTTGTTCGAAAGGGGTTTGTGCCGAAATGGTCCCATTTAAATTTCATATAGATCTGATGATGGGTTTCGGAGACAGACAATGGACCTCTTCAAAAATTGACAGCAAATCAACCGCGGTTGCTGCTATCGTATGTTTTTTTTTTTTATGAATTATTAACACAGTTTAATGGGGAATCACAACTAAAAAGTGAAAAATAGAAACTTTTTTACAAAAAAATAGAACCGACTTCCACAAAAAGTACAAAATAACTTCAATTTCGGAAGTCGGTGTCATAAAACGAAGACAAAACTAGGAACACCGACTTCCGAAATTAAAGTTATTTTGTACTTTTTTTGGAAGTTGGTTCTATTTTTTTGTAAAAAAGTTTTACATTTTCAAATTTCGCGCGTAATTTGACAAAAACGCTGGACGCAGTGGACGCCATATTGCTCTATGGTCATGACGTCAGTTGGCTATGTAAATAAAAGTACAAAGCATAGATACGCTGATCTGTTGACAGTTGACACTTTACAGTTTACATAGCCGTATGACGTATAACATGGCGGCTACTATTTCATGGTGTTAAAAAACTGATTAAAAAACTGAAAACTTTGAATTGAATTTAAAAATTTATTTTGTTATTTTATAAACTAAACATTTTCCGACTGCTTTTTGCCTAAGCTATCTCAATAATATATTTTTAGTTTTTTTCTCATATAGAGTAAAAGACCCTATTTACGTCACCAGTTGGAGCCACTTAGGTGCCACTTAAGGGTCTTTTACTGGGAAAACGAAACATAAGACGTAAAAAAAACCATACTGTCGAATTGAGAACCTCCTCTTTTTTGAAGTCATTTCAGAGAAGTCTCATTGAAGAACCACTAGGAAAACAAAGATCTCTATTTCGCATGTACAACCGTGGATTCAATTATACCACAATCAGCACAACTTTATAAGAACTTTGGCAAAATATATCGATCGATCATAATATTTATTTCGGAAATGTTTATCTTAAAAACTCAGTTTCACGTAAATGATTGATCATCAATCAAAAACCTTTTAATAAAATGTGGTATGATCGAGTTTTATTTTACTTTTGTTAGAAATTCAATGTTAGTTTTACATTAAGTTTTTGGCAGAATTGGAAATGGATTTTCTTGAAAGAAATATTCTTTAACATGGTAAAATACAATTGTAGGTAAGTACGGTTGATGAAAGTCGCATTACTTATTCAATCATTTATGTACACTCCAAAAAACAATAAAAATGGGTACAAATTATAACATCTGTTTATATAAAATTCAAAGTCATAACTGACTGACTGATATAACAACGCACAGCCTAAACCGCTGGTCCTAGAGACATGAAATTTGGAGGGTGTGTTCTTGTGAAGATTAGGTATCCACTAAAAAGGGTTTTTTTCGAAATTCAACCCTTAAGGCACTATTAACAGCCAATGACCTTGAGTGGTTAGCTTGCGTGTTCTGTGCTGAGCTCTCGTAACGCGTAGTACGTCCACCCAGTAATAGGACTCGCCCATCAAGGAGCGCTGTCCGAAATTAAACGCATTATTAATTTATTACACATAAAACAACAGGTATCAAACTAAAACACTTAGACTAAATGATAAATAATTAAATGATCTTTAAAATGGCAACACTTTATAAAATACATTTTATAGTTTTTGCGTGAGTCTCAATTTTTTATCCGCGTTATACATAACTACTTTACAAATTAATTACACTATGTTATAAAAATATAATTTCAAATAATCTCAGATCAAATTACGATGGAAATTGTCTAGAGTAACATACAGGATGTAAAAAGACACATCACAGAACCGTTAACTACGCATACTGTAGGTCTAACAAAGTAGTTTTGCGGAGAAATTATTGTTGGGAAACGACTTTTATTATTAGGTATGATAAAAATACTATTTTTATTGCACGCAATGTAACGCAAGCCCAGGCAAGTTGAGTTAAACCCTGCCCCTTCGCTCTAAGCCACGTAGGTACTTGTCGGATACGTATGATATTCATTGCGTTTTTGTAACTGTGCGTAATTTCGAAAAAAAAAAAACGAAAATTCAGGTAATGTTTGTTAGGAAAAAAGTTTAGTAATAACACTTGGAATTCATTTTCGTAAAAAAGTTAAAAAAAAAAATTTCAAGGTTGAGCTTCAATATCTCCAGAACTAGTGGATACCTAGGTATGGTCTATTGGAAAAAATGATCCAAATAATGGGTAGAATATGTGGCTTTCGGCTTCGGAAACTGTCTTTTTACACCCGTTATATTTTTTTCAAAGAAATAAGTCTAGTCGTTTAGACGTGATGTTCAATTAAAAACCATTAAAAGTCGTATAACTGCTCTTTAAGGGGGTGAAAAAGGGGTGGAAGGCTTATAACGGGGAAGTACTAACACCGCGCGGGTGAAACCGCTGGTAGAAGTTTACCTATATCAGATCCAATAATAATATACTTCTTATAGCTTTTCCTACGTATTGCGTTATATTACTATGATTAACATCATCATCATCATTTCAGCCGAAAGACGTTCACTGTTGGACTTAGTTCTCCCCGAAGTGTCGCCACTATTACCGGTCCTGTCATCCTGTGCGTCTCCCATCCATCGGCTTCACACGACCCTCAGCAGGTCCTCGGTGCACCTTGTTGGAGGCCTATGATGGTAACTTTAAATTGCAATTTTGTAAGATTTAAGTTACTAAATGGTTTATATCCCACTTAAAGAAAGGTGTTTATAACTTTCCTACTTAAAAACTAGTAACTTCATAACTGCGTGATTATGTAATCACGCACTTATGAAGTTACTAGTTTTTGTCCCTTCCCAGTGGAAGGGATAAATTTCGTCCTTCCCAGCTATTTTACATAACGACAACTTAACAACTTCCTCCTATACAAATACACGTTTAAGTTATATGGTTTATATCCCCAATGATTAAAAACTCATTACACACTGGGGTTGAAATGTACCCCAAGAAAGTTGTATGTTGTAACATTCTTGTTACGAGTGATGAATGTGTTGGGTCGATCATACCCCGGGCTGTGAGGGGTTAAATCTTACAATTTTACTAACTTACGAACAAAGTTACAGTTTGATGGGTCATGAGTTAAAGTTATATGGAACAAGATGGATCGTTCAGTCGGGATTGCTTGATTGCAAGAGATTCCAGAGTCTCCAGGGAAAAAGGTACTCGTAGGCAGGGGATTGAACGCTGCAAGAGACACCCTGGGCGTCGGAGGTCGCAATCCGATTTCCGGCCAATGTAGGCGCGGGCATGCGGACGGCGAGCATTGGGTAGCTCGCCGTTCGATAAGGACTAGGCTCGAGAATCGACAGCGCGTAGTGTTCCACGCGCGCCTCATAAAGATGTCTGCAGCAATAACTGACGGGCCCACCAGGGCCGATATCTGCCTAGAGGCCGCGCCCCTGGGTACTCAGGCAACTGAAGGAACAGAGGTGGGTTTTGGTCAGTAAAAGTCTGACACGCCCTCCCGCTCCACCCAGAGCGGCAGAAGTCGTTGGATGATTTCCCCCCACCCCAAAAAAAAAAAAGGAAAAGAAATAAGTTTACAACTTTTAATTGCTATCGAGTAGTTAACGTTTCAATTAAACTTTTCCGTCACTTTGCTTAGATTTTTTTTTTAAATATCTTTATCATCATCATGTCAGTCGAAAGATGTCCACTGCTGGAAATAGGCCTCCCCAAAGTGTTGTCACAACGACCGGTCCTGTGCGTCTCGTATTCTTTGGAGTCCCACGACCCTCACCAGGTCATTGGATCACTTTGTGGAAGGCCTTCCAACGATGTATCATCCTGTACGCTTCTACTCCAGAACCTTTCGGCCCCATCGACCATCTGATCTGTGACCAATGTGACCTGCTCACTTCAGTTTCGAGATTCTTTGACAAAAAGAAACCTAAACAAAATTCAATACGTGCATGTTTGCAACTCCCTAGCTTTTTAACAGATTTATGTCTTCACTTGTAACTCATATCTAAACAAATCTTACAAGTTAAGGCAGTTGTCCTACCGCCGGCAAGATAACAACTAATTATCGGCTATTTTGTCGCTCAAGAAATGTACAATAGATATACATTCCGTGTAAACAAAAGAGATGCATATATTAATAGTTGATCGCTGACTGTTGACACTGCCGGCGAGTACTCGGTCCACAAGTTTGTCGCTGAGCGACTTTCGCTTGTCGATCATAATTATTAACTCACGCTGAGAGGACTAGTCGCCCCGAGCGTGTAGTGCGATATCGCCCGTTGCACTCGGACACTCGCTTAAAGTCCAGTGACAGAACTATCGGAACTACACACTCGCTACTCGCTGCTCGTCAATTCGTTCTTAAATTGAAGCTATACTCGCTGCTCGCTCACCGTTGGCGGTGGGACAAGAGCCGAACACTATTTCGGTTTCGATTTTGGGTAAAAAATATCGTATTTTGATTGGACAGTAATTTCATTATATATAAATATATATAAATGCCTCTGTCGAAGGTCTCAATAAGACAAATACCACTGATATTTTTCACGTGCCCGCATTATGGTCAAAAAAAAATACGTTAATTGTAGTAACAGACATTACGGCGAAAGATATGGTTTTGGGAACGTTTAGTGTTCGCAATGTCTCAATGTATGCGGGAGATTTATGGGGAATTATTTGTAGTTCATTCGCAGTTTTTAACCGACTTTCGAAAAAGGAGGAGGTTCTATGTTCGACTGTATGTATGTTTTTTTTTTTTTTTTATGTATGTCCGCGCATTACTCTGTCAGTTGTGGACCGGATTTCAAAATTCTTTTTTTTATCCGAAAGAATATACTTCCGAGGTGGTCCCATATAAATTTTATCGAAATTGCTTTAGCGCTTTTTGAGAAACTGAACAAAAACGAAAAATAGGCATATCTTGATGACGTTTTTGTGTTCTCCAATTGTTTAAATTCCACGTTACATGTTATTTGGGATTTTAGTTCTGGGGTATAACAACTAAAAAGCGAAAAATAAAAAACTTTTTACAAAAAAAACAACCGACTTCCAAAAGAAAATACACTAAAAATTTAAAAATAACTTTTATTTCGGAAGTCGGTGTCAAATATCGAAGAAATAAAATAAAAAACACCGACTTCTGAAATAAAAGTTATTTTTAAATTTTTAGTGTATTTTTTTTTAGAAGTTGGTTGTTTTTTTAAAGACACTAACTGCATCAGATTGCTTGAAAACATAGACTATGAAAGGTTATAGACGGAACGTTATTGGACATTATGCATCATGAAGCAGGATCGTTAAAATGTGTGAGTGACCTTGACGAACGTAACGATGACGTATTGGCTTCTCATTTTGTCTATGTGCGCTTATTTCGCGTGTACAGATACAAGCCGGCTTCTCATTCTGGTCAGATTGCTCGATTTTGACACTCCGTCTATAACCTTTCATAGTCTAAGCTTGAAACTTAACTTAACTTGTTTGGAACTTTTAGCTGTATTTTTTGCAATCGGTTGTTTTTTTGCGAATTTCCATTTTTAATTTTCATTTTTGATAACCATGTCACAAAAAAACGACCACACTTACTTATCTATTTTTCAGGGTTCCGTACCCGAAGGGTCCAACCGGTGCCCTATTGAAAGAACGAAAGAAAATTGCGTTTATTGGCACAACATCCGTCCGTCCGTCTGTCTGTTTGTCCGTCGTCAGTCACAAACTTTTGTTACGATTTTTTTTTCAACTTCCCATGACCTGTGAACTTGGGTGATAATGTTTATTGTTACAATTTTATGTTTATTACGTATAGTTTACTAACAAATATCAAAATATTGATTTCCCTGATATAGTACGGAACACTAAATGTGCACTTAACTGGTTTTTAAATTCATGTAGCCTGTGTCACTTCAGCTGTGAAGACCAATCTAATGGTACCATATTTGTTAAAATCTACCCTGCCGTTTCAGCTACAGGATGTGCCAAAGAAATAGATGAGATGGACACACTGACATAATATATATACGTACTCTTGAAAACATTACCCTCCTTTTGGGGCAGTCAGGTAATAAGCAAAATTGTGTCTGTGTTTGTAGGAGAAAGAAAAGAAAGAAAGAAAGAAACCCCCACTGCTCTTATAACAGTGAAAGCAAAACATCGTGAGCAAACCGGCATGTCCTAGAACCAAAACTATGAAGACAGAAATGATATCCACCAACCTGCATTGGGCCCGCGTGGTAGGTTATGGCCCAGTCCCTCTCACAGAGAAAAGGCCTGTGTCCCAGCAATGGGAACATTATCCTTATATTGTAAGAGGTAAAAATATGGAAGTCCTAGTTATCTAACAGGCCTACAGATACTTTTCCCAAGTCTATGTGTATTGTGTATGTGAGTTTACATGTTTGTGAAGCACTCACGATACAGGAATATTCCTAGTGTGGGGCAAAGTATTAAAAAAAAAAAAACAATTACCAAAATTCAATCACTCATATTTTTATCCGCGTTATATACATACCCGATCCCTGAGAAATAGGCAGGCCGCAGGAATCAAACCGTGGCAAATACTTATCAGAAATAAAGGCACAATTCAATCATTTCAAAATAGACAGCTTAATGTGTGTGTAACACACGGCCCGTGGTTTCACACGATATATCGATCTCCACAAACTTGTTATTTAGAGTAAATTGCCCTATGACCCCCACGTATATGCATTTATCATTGAAATTGACCGTAATGACTGGGGAGAGCGGTGTAATTTCCATTTGATATGGACGGGTGTCTTTTATTTTAAAACTTTGTTGTATTGTATTGTACGGTCTATCGAGGAGCTCACGGCTAATAGTAATAACAGCCGCACGGGTATATCCATCAGGTTAAGCTACTCTTGCCGGGGCTGGTCGATGGATGGATCTTTACATACCAAGACTCCTCCATACCTCGGCAAGCACGTTAAGTTGTTGGTACCGGCTGTGAATGGTTGATCTTTGACAGTCGTTACGGGTCGTCAGAAGCCCGACAGTTTGACAACCAGTCTTACCAAAGGGTATCGTATTACCCAGTAACTGGGTTGTTGAGGTCAGATATAGTACTGTCAGTAGGCAGTCGGTCCATGTAAAATACTGATATTCAGTTGCAACCGGTTAGACTGGACGTCAACCCCAAGATAGTTGGGAAAAGGCAAGGCAGATTTTTTAGTGTACAGTCTATTTTTTTCTCTACAGTCTATTTTATAGAAGCTTTTATTTAGAAATGTTTGTTTGTTCCGGTCAAATCTTGCAAGAAAAAGAAAGAAAGAAAAAGTATTTATTTGCCACAAATTAACGACATACACAACAATATGATTTTGCTAACTTAAGTCAAGCAAGCTGCAAGCAAGCGGCAAGCTGAATTAGGAACTACCTTTTAGCCGACAGAGTATTTTTATGTGTTGATTCAGTTCTGATGACAATTCATTTTTAAAGCAAGATGACCTGAATCGACATCCAGGATTAGCTCCAGATAAAGGAACTCTTCTACGGACTACTTACAGTACAGACACGAAATTTTATGTATGAATTTAAAAGCATGTTAAATAAAATGTTTCTACTATTTACTTTATAGGGTTCCGTACCCAAAGGGTTCAAACGAAGCCCAATTGCTGTCTGACGTGTCCGTCTATCTGTCTGTACATCGTCTGTCACAAAATGTTGTCCCGATTTTTTTTTAAGTTCCCATTGACTTGAAATTGAAAATTTAAATTTGGTGATAATGTCTTAGTATTACGTATATTATAATAGGTCCCCCACCAATGAAATCTATGGATTTATGTAACAACTATGAACACTAATTTTTTAAAACCTTTATGCAATAATGTTTAAAAACTAAGATAACGTATGCCACTTAGAATAAGCAACAAAAAAAAAGTTTTGGCTAAGTTAAAACAAATAGTGGTTTCATTTTTGCTAACAAAAAGAGGAGTCATTTTTAAAGTATTTTTTTTTGTATAGGTAAAACTATAAGTAATAAGGTTTTTTACTATTGGCAGTTGTATATAACGGTCATTATTCGATAGAATATCAAGCAATTGATGAATATTTTAATTCAAAGTGGTGATGAGGTTTTCTATTTGTGTAAAAAAAATCGCCTATTTCATAGGCGTATTTACCATATTAACAAATACCATATTTGTTACGGCACCCGGAACCAACCATGAATGTTGAGATGGATGTGTGGAGTAACGGGAATGGATAAAGTGAGAAATGAGTACATTAGAGGTAGTTTAAAAGTGGCGCCAGTCACAGAAAAGTTCAAAGGGAAACGCTTATCTTGGTATGGTTATGTGAAGAGGAGGAATGAAACACATGTAACTAAAAGAGTTATGAATATAAATGTGGATGGATGGAGAGGGAGAGGGAGGCCAAAGAAAGGATGGATGGATTGTGTGAGGAGTGATATGAGAGAAAAGAGATTTAGTGATAGCGTGACAGCTGACAGGACAGAATAGAAGAAAAAAACGTGTTGCACCGACCCCAAGGGCAGGAAGATGATGATTTGTTACGGAACCCTAAATGCGCGAAGTCTGCTACGCACTTGGCCCGTTTTTTTTTTGCTTTGAATTGGGTTTAGTTTATTTTTTCCCGACTGCACCAGAAGCAGAGCAATGTTTTTAATGTTTCGAGTTTGTCTGTATGTATGTCTATTTTTTGGGCACGCTCTGTAGCTTATACTTCTTCTTCCCTTAAACTTATTTATAAAACAATGGTCAAACCTGCCGTCTTGTATGGTTCAGAATGTTGGGCCACAAAAGGGATGAATGAAAAGCAATTGCATGCGGCTGAGATGAGAATGCTAAGAGCGATGTGTGGTGTTACGCGCATGGATAGAATTAGGAATGAGTATATAAGAGGAAGTCTGAAAGTGGCACCGCTGACTGAAAAGTTGTGTGGAAATCGGTTGTCGTGGTATGGGCATATGATGCGGAGGAATGATGAAAATGTCGTAAGGAAAGTCTTGTGTATGGATGTGGATGGCTATAAGAGTAGGGGAAGGCCAAAGAAACGATGGTTGGACTGTGTGAAAGAGGATATGGGTAAAAAGGGGGTGACTACAGAGATGACGACTAATAGAGGAGTATGGAAGAAAAAGACATGTTGCGTCGACCCCAAATAAATTGGGATAAGGGCAGGAGAATGATGATGCTCTGTAGCTTATACGGCTGGACAGATTCTAGCAAATGAGATATCATGAGATTTGTCTACCAAAGTGACATTGGCTATATGAATTTTGAAAGAAACACAAAATGGCGGCCGCAGTTAGGTAAGTGGAGTCTTCGTGTTATAGTCACATGGCTATTAAAATAAAGGGATATTAAAATAAAGGGATTGAGGAGACGTTCCCAGCAAAACAGAATCACAAAAAACTGGCCAAGTGCGAGTCGGACTCGAACACGAAAAGTTCCGTACCATAAACTGAACAAAAAAACAACAAAAACACGTTTCTAGAATAAAAGGGTAGTTTTTTGGGCTGTATCTCTTGATGCGTAATTGGTAGACAGATGAAATTTTTACACAGCGTGTATTTCTATAGTCGCTAAAAATGCTGCCTACGCGCGCCTCAAAAATATGTCAGCAATAAAATGACGGGGCCCGTCATGGCTGATGTCTGCCCAGGGTCGTGGAAAAATTCGTTACCGAGCCCCTTTTTAGTCAGTAAAAGTGTGACACGCCCGGGCTTCAGCCAGAGCGGGAGAAGTCATTGAATGATTGCCCACCCCTACAAAAAATGGGCTCCTTTAATTTTTAATTATTTTTTATTTTAATTATTTGTTTATTTTGTTGTTATAGCGGCAACAGAAATACACATGAAAATTTCAACTGTCTACCTATTACGGATCGTGAAATATATCCTGCAGGCTGACAGACAGACGGACAGCGGAGTCTTAGTAATATTAGGGTTCCGTTGGTTACCCTTTTGGTATAGAACCGTAGAAATGTAGGAAACAAAATTGATTTCTATCTAAAAACTCGATTGCAAAAAAAAAACTTAAAAGTACCGAAACTTTCAAGCAATCTGGTACAATTGGTGGTGTCAAATCTGTGATTGAACTAAAATAAATACCACCAACTTAATCAGACTGCTCGAAAAGTGAGTTGATACTTCTCTTCTTTAAAAGAAATATATACGTCGTTTATTGAAGGACTGGTTTTGTATACAGTGGTTGACAGGACTTAGATTAACTTACGAGCTACGTCTTGCATTGCCTAAGACTAAAGATATTATGTAATATGCACGCGCTACACAGGGTACCTATATACGCGGCCCTGGCACAGGTACCTGAAGGAACACGGGTTTTTTTTTTTGGTGGGGTGGGAAATCATCCAATGACTTCTCCCGCTCTGGGTGGAGCAGGAGGGTGTGTCAGACTCTTACTGACTTAAACCCATCCCTGTTCCTTCTATGCCTGAGTGCCCAGGGGTGCGCTAACTCATTTTCAGAATTTATCCGCTACCCCTAGGCATGCAGGCACCGGCCACGATGGGCCCCGTCAGTGGTGGCTCACACTAATCTCTTTAAGGCGCGCGTGGAACACTACGCGCCGTCGACTCACGGGCCTGGTGCTGATCGGACGGCGAGCTACCCACTGCTCGCCATCCGCAGGCACGGGTAAAGAACTCGGGTGGGTTCTTTTTTTTTGTCAGTAAGAGTCTGACACGCCCTCCCACTCCACCCAGAGCGAGAGAAATTATTTGACGATTTCCCACCCTAAAAAACCGGTTAACTACGAGTTTAACTCGCACTTGGAGGGTTCCGTACAAACTTTATTGTTTGTCAGCTATCTACTTATTACGGATCATGAGATACAGCCCGCTGACAAACAGACGGATAGACGGACAGTAGAGGCTTAGTAATAAGGTCCAGTTGGTTACCATTCGAGTATGGAATCCTAAAAAAGGGGTAACTAATCTTAAGATAGAAAACATACAAAATTTTTGATAGCTGCAATCAAAATGATCGCAGCTATCAAAAAGCACTCTCTATGAAATATTAGATCATTAAAAAATCACTAGAATATTAAATTTCCATAAAAAACTCCCATTTCCAAATGCAAATATTCCGCTAACATGAACGTGAACGTAATAAAAATTAAATACCTTTCGCAGTTTTGAATAAAAATATGCATTCACTCATTATTAATTCCAGTCCCGTATTTTTACTACATTCCCGGGATACACAATATTTAATAACAACTCTAGTTGCCATTAATACTGCCTATCCATTGACGCGGAATGAAGGAGTAATGTGGAGCGAGGTAGTCCGGAGCGGAGTTGTAGACTGTGCGGAGCTAAGCCGAGCTAATAATTAGAACGGGTTCAATCAAGTTCAGTTAAACGCAAAATGTTGCAGAAAACTGACATGTAATTGTGGAAACAAAAGTTGATTCGCTCGCCCACTCAGCTTCTCCGCTCCGCTTCCCGGTTTTGTGTGATTTTTTAAACTAGTTCGCAAATACCTGACCAGTGAAGTGGAGCGGAGATTTTGCATAAAATCTCGTTTGGTTAATATTGACACAGCTCCGCTCCGGTCCTCTCCTATCTGCTTCAGTGGTCAGTCAGCCTTATATTGGCGTACTCTTTGATGCCGGATTGTGTAACGAATGTTTTTTAGGGATCCGCAGCTGTAGTGCCAGAAACGGATCGTTTGCGATATGATTCGTGGTTACGTAAAAATAAAGTACCCCATATGGTGATAGGAAAAGATACGCTGTTATAGAAAAATGCTTTTAGTAATATTACCAAGTACCTTTTTACACTTTCCGGTTGCCGCATAGTCAGTGGCGTATTCTCGATAAATGCATTGGAAAATCAATACAATATGAAAGCTTTCAAACTAGACTATAGACTGTCCATTTCTCTATTGTTAAGGTTACACTGATTGTCTGTAGCCAGAGTGTGTGAAAAGGGGTTACCTAACAGGGGTGATTCCTGGGTACAACAATTATAATTTTATTTGATCCGTAAGTTAGATTATATAACAAAAAAAAACTTTTTACTAAAAGAACAACCGACTTCCAATAAAGAAAATAAGCTAAAACTTAAAAAAATTACTTTAGTTTTGGAAGTCGGTGTTTGTATTTTATTTCTTCGTTATTTCACACCGACTTCCGAAATTAAAGTAATTTTTTTAATTGTTAGTTTATTTACTGTTTTGGAAGTCGGTTGTTTTTTTTTTTTGTAAAAAAGTTTTTTATTTTTCACTTTTTAGTTGTTATACCCCCGAAATAAAAACCCCAATAACATGGAACGTGGAAATTAAACATACTCGTAATTGGAGAAAACCAAAACATCATATAAGTATAAGTATTTTTCGTTTGTTCAGTTTTTCAAAAAGCGGTGAAGAAATTTCGATAAAATTTTTATCAAATTTATATCGGACCATCTTGGGAGTATATTCTTTCGGATAAAAAAAGAATTTTGAAAATCGGTCCACAACTGACAGAGAAATCGGTGGACATAGAAAAAAATAATAGTCGAACACAGAACCTCCTCCTTTTTCGAAGACCTTTAAAAATATTTGACACGTATTTTTGCCTTTACCAAATGAATAAAAAAATACAAAGAATCTAAATCGCATCATACTTCAGCAGTTTGGGCTTGTAACGTTACTAGTAGGTAAAACATGATACATTTCGTATCATCCTCATCTTTTTTTTCATAAGAACAGCAAAATATACTTAGTCTTTGGTGATCTAACTGACAAACCAATTATATCGTTAGGCAATTGGTTATATAACTCTGCTCCCTCATATAGTATGTTTTTTCTTTCGTAGATGTTGTTTTTCCGTCTAGTGATGCGTTTTTGTGTTTGCCCTTTTTGTAAACGTTTTTTTAGTGTATAATATATCTTCGTTCAATAGCTTACGTACTACTCGTAATATGCATGTTGTGTTATATTTATATATGTGCGATAATGCCATCAACTTGGTAATCATCATCATTTTAGCTAAAAGACGTCCACTGCTGGATATAGGCCTCCCTCAAGTGCCTCGCATCCATCGGCACTTCAGTTTGACGATTTTTCTGTTACTAGTTTAGATAGGTACCTTCAATCATGTTTGTTTATTTTTGTAGACTGTACAGCAGTTTTTGATGGAAATTTCCATTATTATAAAGGTGATTTAGAAATTTTCTCTACCAAAATATGCAAACGAAGTGTGTCATACTTCACCTATGAGCGCAATTTGTTCGCAGCATCTTCTCATCTCATAAAAGGTTAGTCTGCAACGTTATTATATAACAGATCGCGGCGAACGGAAGCGGGGCCGCGTTGTAAGCCTTAGCGGATAATCTCGGCGGTGGCTCACGAGGATTCTCAGATAATTCACTTTCTGCTTGAACACCTTGCTGAGAAAACTCAAGGGTTTATTTTAGATGAATGGAGTATTTCATTATGAATTTTGTAATTTTATGCTGCAAATACACCTTGGCAAGCAGTGGTGGCCCAGCGGTATTGGCCGCGACTTACAAGTTGTAGTTCATGAGTTAAAACCAAAGCAGGCGCTTTACTTTATGTAAATTATTTCATAACCACTGCTTTCAAAGCGGTGAATGAAAACATCGTGAGGAAACCGGCATGTCCTAGAACCAAAAATTCGAAGACATCTGACATCCAACAATTTGCATTAGGCTCGCGTGGTGGATTACGGCCCACACCCTCTCACAGAGAGGAGGCCTGTGCCCCAGCAGTGGGGACATTGAAAGCCGATGATGATGATGATGCTGCACATACAACTTGGATAAGAGGTTTTATAGACTCGTCTGATACCCAGTGTGAATGCGGGGCCCCTTCCAGAATATGACTCATATGAATGCCCAAGTGCCCTTACACCTGCTAACGCTGCTATTAATGTGGCCAGCTTCTGGGCTCAAACTATTTAAAAAAACTTTTTATGGTGTTCCTGGTTTTGTATCTCCGTTTTTTGACACCGACTTTCGAAATTAAAGTTATGTTGCACTTTTTTTTGGAGTCGGTACTATTTTTTGGTAAAAAAGGTTATATATTTTTCACTTTTTAGTTGTGGTTCCCCATTAAATTGTGTTAACAATACATAGACATACGATTGCAGCAATCGCGGTTGATTTGCTGTCATTTTTTGAAGAGTTCCTTTGTCGGTCTCCGAAACTCATCATCAGATCTTTAAGAAATTGAAATAGAACCATTTCGGAATAAACCCCTTTCGAACAAAAAGGAATTTTGCAATTCCGTCAATATATATGACAGAGTTATGCCCGAACAAACATAAAAAAATGGGGTTAAAATTAGGGTTGGGGTCACAGACCAGGAAAGCATGGCACAAAAAGGAAGAGGCCTATTTATTTATCTATTTACACTTCATGCAACAAAAGTACAAAGGCGGACTTAATGCCTTAGGTATTCAGTACCAGTCAACCAAGGGTGGTGGAGAGATAATATGGCAGGTGCATAAAAAAAAAACAAAATAATTATAAGTAGAAATAATTAAAATAACGGGAACGAAAATATATATATTTTAATAAAAAACATACATATATATTTAATATATTAACCTAGCCTATTCTCAACAGTGGGAGGAATTAAGGTTGTTAATGAAGATTACTTTTTTTTTTTTTACTTTGATGGGCTCACGCTTATCTCGCCTGATGGTAAGCGATGATGTGGTCGACGATAGAGCACTATTGCCCAGAAGTAACCTATTCATTCTTGTCTTAAAGACACCCCCTAGGTTGTAGCTATCAGAAAACGCAAACTCCGGCAGTGAACTCCACTCCATAGCTGTACGCACAATGAATGTGCTGCCAAAACGTTTTGTGCGTTTGGGTGGGATATCCACCATGTACTGGTGGCGGATCGCCGTTTGTCTAGTGGTCCGGTGATGGAACGGGCTGCGGGATGATGGCGGGTTGTTGTCAGGCAATTGCACTTTCCAAATGGATAGGTAAGTCAGTACCAACACTAAATTGGTCTGTAATACAGTAAGCTAGCACGGTTATTCATTGAAAAGGTTGACAAAAAAATCCACCCATTAAGTACGGCAGATATTCTCACACAACTAATAGTGAACCTATTAACACCGTTTGAATTTTTATTACTAGCGGGGTATAAGCCGCTCCTACCTATCCAATTTATTCTCCATAAACTTGGCCCGGTTTCATAGTCAGTACCTACACTATCATTTTACATCCTATTAATTGAGCTTGCACCTGTTTCTAGCCGGTCAATTCTCAGTATTTATATAACTAGCTTCTGCCAGCGGCTGTGACCGCGTGATACATGATTTCATTTTTAACCGGCTTTCGAAAAAGGAGGAGGTTCTATGTTCGAGTGTATGTATGTTTTTTTTTCTTTTTTTTATGTGAGTATGTCCGCCGATTTCTCCGTCAGTTATTGACCGATTTCCAAAATTCTTTTTATCCGAAAGAGTATACTCCCGAGGTAGTTCCATATAAATTGTATTGAAATTGCTTCAGCGCTTTCTGAAAAACTGAACAAAAACGAAAAATACGTATACCTAGATGACGTTTTGGAGTTCTCCAATTACGACTATGTTTAAATTCCACATGTTATTAGGGTTTTTAGTTCTGGGGTATGACAACTAAAAAGTGGAAAATAAAAAAAAACAACAGGCTTCCAGAAAAAAATACACTAAAAATTAAAAAATAACTTAAATTTCGGATGTCGGTGTCAAATAACGAAGAATTAAAAAACCAACACCGACTTCCGAAATTAAAGTTATTTTTTAATTTTTAGTGTATTTTTTTTTTGATAATGTTGTTTTTTTTTGTAATCTTTTGTTTTGTTTTTGTAAATAGGTTTTAAAAACACTTACACGTCAACATTTTTTGTTTGCTATTTTTAGCTAGATGAGGCCTTTGTTTCCTAGCTTTCCTGAGAAGAAACACCGAAACAAACTCAAAGGTCAAAGTTTCTTTTAAAGTGTTCAAATCCATACAATATGTACTGGTTAAATCATATGACAACCATGTACGTTAATGTCTGGGATGAGCTTTTGAGGAAAGCAACACGCAGATTTGAGTGGACCTATCCAGATAGTGCAAGCATGTGTCAGTTATCGTGAAGCTCAACTCAGAACTTTGAGGAGCTCAACGAACTGACGAAATACCAAAGTAAGGAAGGACATTTGGGTAGGCCGCAAAAGTACTCAAACTGCCATACAATCATGAAACCTACGTGAATATGAAAATCTACACAGTTCTCGAATTCACATTATGCTATATGAGAATCACAGCTTAGTGTCTGTAATGGTCTTATAAAGAAAGAACTTGTACTTGTCGAGTCAGTGCAAGCATTTGTCAATAGTCGAATAGCTCAACTTAGAACTACTAAGGAGCTCAATGACTCGACGAACAATACCAAAGAAAGGACCAGGTCAGAGACTGTACTTCCCTCATTATAAATTATAACCTATTTCGAAACTGTATCTCTGTGTTCGTCTCCGTTAAGCCGTTCTGGCATGATAGACTAACATCCATTCAAACCTTCGCATGTATATGTATGTGGGATCAAATGATGAAATAAAATATTTCGTTGGGTGAAAACTACTATATTCTTTCGTTAAAATTGGATAAAAGATGTAAAAACTCAGTAAAATAATTATAACGCGTCTTTCCTCGTCTATCGTCCTATGCGCCACACGCCATCTTCCTTTTTCTTCCCACCCCTTCCCTTGCATGCATAGACAACGTTCACTCACATCGTGTCGTGTTCAGAGGCACACGATCCTTTTCACTCAAAATTCATTCCACATGTGTAAGGGCAGGAAAGAATGAAGAAAAACATTTATTTGGTGACAGTAAGGTTCACGCAAATGAAATAAATCTAAAAAACCGGCCAAGTGTGAGTTGGGCCACGCACAAGATCGTACTTTACCTAAGTAATTTTTTTTCAAGGACTTTGTGTTTCGTACGAAATTAAGGAAGAAACATTTTTAAAGTTTTATTTTTTTAAACGTTCCCTGCACTATGAATTACTCCTGTATCGTGGGTGCGTTCACAAACATTTAAACTCACATACACAGTTAGGTGACTATTACTCTAAAACTAACAGAGCTAACTTAGCCGTGATAGTTTTCCTTTTAATTTCGTTATATTATACTACGATGCCGTAAATTTTTTCACATATCCAAAAGCAACCATTTAGCTGGCAGGGAGCACTTGACTCTAACAAAAATTAGCTATTTAAAGCTTAATCTTACGCAAACGGATCCCTGAATCCAAAAATGGTTTTCACAGACCCGTAATATTTTTTGATAGCCTATTCAGCGACATCCCACATCATTTGATAGACGAGAAAAAAAAAAAATTAACTTTACTTACAAAAAAAAAAAAATTATGGTACCTCCACCATAAAAAAAATTTTTTATTCATGATTTTTTTTTATCACTGTCAGCGTGTTTAATTTGTATATCCATGCCAAATGTTGGCTTTCTAGTACCTAAAGTCTCTGAGCTAAGCTGCGGATGGACGGACATAGCGAAACTATAAGGGTTCCTTGTTGAGTACGGAACTCTAAAAAGTGACAAACAGCACAAAAAAAAGTAATACAGCGTGTGCCTTACGGCTGCGCGCGCCAAAAAGGGATGGGCACATAGCACACGGCTGTCTTTCACACGGAACTGATATGACATTACTTAGTATTTTAGAATTTCAATATGACTGATGTAGCCAATATTTTGAAACATTTTTAAATTCAAAGGCACAAGAAACATCCATGTGGACAGTTTCTGGCAGGTTCCTCTCCATGGATAGCTGATCTGCGATTTACAGCGTGAAAATAGCTTCATCTTTCTGACTGGCCGACTTCTTGATGTTCCATATTTGCCTGTACTCTCATCATCATAATTTCAGTCGAAAGACGTCCACTGCTGGACATAGGCCTCCCCCAAGTGTTGCCATGACGAGTGGTCCTGTGCGTCTCGCACCCATCAGCTACCCTCGACCCTCCAGTAACTCTGAAAGTAATATCAGCCGCACGGGTCGATCCATCAGGTTAAGCTACGCTTACCAAGGTTAGTCCGTGGATGGGTGACCATCTTTACATACCGAGACTCCTCCGTGCCTCAGAAAGCACGTGAAGCCGTTGGTCCCGGCTGTCAATCGTGGATATTTGACAGTCGTTACGGGTCATCAGAAGCCCGAAAGTCTGACAACCATTCTTACCAAGGGGTATCGTAATACCCAGTAACTGGGTTGTGGAGGTCAGATAGGCAGTCGCTCCATGTAAAATACTGGTATTCAGCTGCATCCGGTTAGACTGGAAGCCGACCCCAAGATAGTTGGCAAAAGGCTAGGCAGATAAATAAATAAATAATGATACTTTGAGTTTGAATCACGCCGACATCTTTCCATATACATCTTGCCAGTGCAGTAGCCGGTCGTCTAATTATGTCTTAATCCTTTCATGGACCATCTGTTAATAGGTCCACTACCTCTTTTTTAACCCCTGCCGTAGTTAAACGTCTATTATTTGGTCGCTAATCATTAGTTATGCGTAAAACGGCGATAGCATTATATTTTACAGCCACTTTAGCAGTTCATTTGAAGAGTTCAGTTTGCGACGGCCGGTGGCCGGAAATAGGGTTGACAGTTGGTCCGGATTTCTGGGCAAGAATAATAACTTTTTCTGTGTAGTAACTTACTTAGAAGATTTTTGGATGTGTATCTACTTATTATTCATTTTTTAATGCACCTGGCATATTATCTCTCCACATCCCTTAGTTGACTGGTAGAGAATGCCTAAGGCATTAGGTCCGCCTTTGTACTTTTGTTGCATGAAGTGTTAATAAATGAATGAACCATAAACCGTTTTTATTCTATTTTTGTGAACTATTTGATCTGAAATAATTGTGCTCAGACCGTTAACTACATACTTCAACACAAAAACATGCCTTATACCCTTTTACATTCATCCCTATCCTTGGCTGCCAAAGACCACTCTTTGTAAAATTAGTCCAGCTCGGGCCCCCTCCCACCTCCGTCTATATTTAGATATTAATTTTCAGAATCCTTTTTCAATTTTAAAAGAGCCAACCTAAAATTTTGATGTCACACACAACCCTGTTGCCAGAGCTAGGTCGTATAAACGGGGTTATAACCGACAGATGGCGCCACCGTCGCCCATCGCGGGACGATTACCAACAGCTCGGAAGATGGTTCACACCTCGATAACTACCTATATCTCCAGCTGAATCTAGATTGAAGATATTTGAAGTATCGTATCTAGAGTAATGTATTATGAATTTAATTTTGATAGTTATAGCACAAAATTATCGTAGGCTCACAAGAAAAAAAAACATTTTCTTCCTTTTTCGAGTTATTTTATATCTAGGTATACTTACAATTAAATGAATCAGTATTGCTACATTTGAATGGAAATGAACGATTCTAATTCTTTGAATTGTGAATATGTCTCGGAACGCGGCGATGGTTTGACGTTCCATGTTCCTGTTTCGCGTTTGCGTTGTGAATGTTATGATTGGTGGAATGCCTTTTGTTTTTGCTCATTTGTTATGATTGTATCGTTTCGTAATTCACTTGCTTTTGTTTTTGTGTGTGCTATTATTGTGTTATTATTTTCTTACAAATTTTTATTACTGAATAGTACTGGTGCTGCTGGTGGGTGGTGAACAGATAGTAGTGTGGCCCCGTAACGCTTAAAAACCATAGTTTATTTTTGTAATTATTTATTTTATAAGATTTATGATTCTTTTCATTCTGCAAATGAATCTTTCTACTCGTTTGCTTATGCAAGTTTTGTCTCCTTGACTGACACCCTTTTTTTGTGGGGTGGGAAATCATCCAATGACTTCTCCCGCTCTGTGTGGAGCGGGAGGGCGTGTCAGACTCTTACTGACTAAAACCCACCCCTGTTTCTTCCCTGCCTGAGTGCTCAGGGGTGCGGTAACTCATTTTCAGAATTTATCCGCTAGGCATGCAGGCACCGGCCACGATGGGCCCCGTCAGTGGTGGCTGACACTCATCTCTTTGAGGCGCGCGTAGAACACTACGCGCTGTCGACTCACGGGCCTGGTGCTGATCGGACGGCGAGCTATCCACTGCTCGCTGTCCGCAGGCCCGGGGGACTGACACCCTTGGCCAACAGAAAGCTCATTTATTTAATGTTTGTCATATCAATGCTCAGAGTGTGTCATGCCATTATAGTGATCTGTTTGACACCTTTTCCTGGTTTCTGAGAGTTTGTTCAAAACTCATCTTCTCTCTACCACCTACCCTCTTCCCGGTTTCATTCTTATCCGAAATGATAGGATTGGAAAGGGAGGAGGTGGTGTTGCTGTCTATCTTCGTAGCGATTTCCCTTACATAATAATTGCATCATCTCCTTCAAATTATAGTGCTTCCGCTGAATATCTATTTTTGGAGGTCTACGTCAAAGGTGTCAAGACCTTGCTTGGCGTTGTCTACAGTCCGCCTGCCGTTGACTGCTTTTCCAACTTAGATTTGGCGATGGAATTAGTTGGGTCAGAGTATGCACATTGTGTCATCATGGGCAATTTAGATACAGACCCTTCTCACCCATCTTCTCGTTCCCGTAAACTCCCTTCATATAATCGAGTCCGTTAGTCTCCATGTCCTTTCACTGCAATCTACTCACTCCAATATCTCAGGTGAGGTCACGTGTCTCGACTTAATCTGAACGTCCACTCCCTCCCTTGTTTCCTCTCACGGCTAGTGTCCTGCACCTGGCTTTTCCCATCATGACCTCATTTTCCTATCATATATCCTAAAACCACCTAAACTGCCCCCTTAAGTACTGCACATGCGTTGTTTTGCTCGTTTGGATGCTGAGAAGCTGCATCAGGATGCATCGATACTTGACTGGGACCACCTTACAGCAGCAACATCTGCTGACAACAAACTGCGTATTTTTAATCGGACGATGCTTGCACTCTACGACAGACACGCTCCTGTCAAGAGGGTTAAGCTTTGGCATTAGCCGGCCCCTTAGATTACGACAGGGGTTCGTATGGCGATGAGGCGTAGGGATCGGGTGTTTCGAAAATATAAAAAGAATCGCAGTAATGAAAATTGGGATCTCTTTAAATCTGCAAGAAATTCGGTGTAATTAGGTGATACGCAACGCTAAACGCCGCTATATTTTCGAAAACATTTCTTCTTCTCCTGCTGATACCTGGAAGTTCCTCGGAACTCTCGGTATCGGTACACCACGTCATGTGGACTTTCCTCAAACAATCTTCCTAGATGATATCAACCGTAATTTTACAACCACCTGTCACTTAGATTCCCATGTCTCAGACGGTTGAGTTCATAACTGGCCCACCAAGTCCTATCATAGAACCATTCCACTTTGCTCCGGCTACCTTGGATGAAATCAAAAAGATCATCCTGTCCATTAAGTCCAAGGCTGTGGGCTGTGACAGCATCAGTCGTTACATGATCACCTTGGTCCTCGACTTTCTTCTTCCGCCGATTACCCACATTATTAATGTGTTTCCCTTGATTCCGGACAATTCTCATCCCTGTGGCGTATGGCTTATGTTCGTCCACTTCCTAAAATCAATAATCCTTCCCTACCTAATCTTTTTCGACCAATTTTCATTCTTCCTTTCCTGTCCAAGGTACTTAAGGCCTGTGTCCACAAGCAGTTTTCAGGATTTGTTCATAGTAATTATCTAATTAGGTCATTCCAATCTGAAAAAAAAAACTGGATTCAGGCCTGGCCACAGTACTGCCTCTGCTCTCCTGAAAGAGGCCGGGGACATTAGAGAAGCTATGGAGGATACAAAGGTTACCGTTTTGGTGTTAATCAATTTCTCCAATGCCTTTAATGCCATCAGTCACGATATTCTCCTATCAATCCTTGCACTTCTTATGGTTTCTTCCGAGGCCCTGGAATGGTTCTCTTCTTATCTTCGGAGACGTCAGCAGTCGGTGCACGTTGACGAGAAATCGTCGAGTTGGCGTGACCTAGATGCTGGTGTTCCTCAAGGCGGTATCCTTTCTCCATTGTTATTCTCCATCTTCATATATTTTATAACTCACTGTCTTCGGTGTTCGCATCATCTCTACGCCTATGATCTTCAATTGTACACAGCTGCGCGGGTGGAAGGTTTGTCAGACGCTGTAGAGGATGTAAACCGGGAATCGAGATCGGTCTGGTAGATTTGGGGTGTCTGTAAACCCCTCAAAATGTTAGGCCATAGTTATTGGAAGTACGCGCATGATGGGTAAAGTGGCGGTTAGCTCTCTTACTCCTGTCATTTTCAATGGCGCCCTTATCCCCATCAGCCCTATCTTAAAAGATCTCGGTTAGCATCTTGACTCAACGCTTGGCTGGCAAAGTCAGGTTTCAAGTGTCAGTCAAAAAGTCAACGGAACTTTGCGGTGTCTGTACCATCTGAGGTACTTTTTGCCCGCGAAGACGAAGACTATACTAGTGCAGAATTTAATCTTCCCTATAAATGACTATGGTGCTACTTTGACCTGAACGCGTGTTACTGGATAAGCTTGATAGGCTCATCAACAACTGCATTCGGTTCGAATTTAATTTGAGAAAATATGACCATGTCTGGAGCCACAGATCTACTCTCTGCTCAAATGGATGCCCGTTCGCCAGAGAAGAAGTTTGCGGGCTCTGACTACACTTTTCTCTCTGCTGAACTCTCCCACTCCTCTTATCTTATATCTCACATTCAATTTCTATGTTCTTCACACACCAGGAATCTGCGTTCTTCTAATAATCTCCTACTGCTTTGCCCTTCTCATACTTGTGATTTTGTTCATTCTTCCTTTCATATTCAGTCCATCCTTCTGTGGAATGCGCATCCTCTCGATATCAAGACGGCCACCAGTCAGTATGCATTTAAGCGGAAGTTGCGGAATTATTTTCTACACAGGGAGTAGACGCGTCTCAAAAACCTTTTCTGTTACTTTATATTAAATATATATATTTATTGGTTTAGTTTATTAAATATATATTGTGCATGTTTATTATTAACATATGTATATATTCGATCACGTTTTATTTATTATTTCTACTTATTATTAATTTGTTTTTTTTTATACACCTGCCATATTATCTCTCCACCACCCTTGGTTGACCGGTACAGAATGCCTAAGGCATTAAGTCCGCTTTTGTACTTATGTTGCATGAAGTGTAAATAAATAAATAAATAAATTGTGTGGTCTGGGCACTTTTCCCATTGACAGCGATGTGGACGAATTTTTGATGCACAATGAGTCGTACACCTCTCTTTTTTATATCGCATGTGCATATTTTATTTATTTTCTTTTGGCTTGTATATACGGTGTACCATTATTGTTATCCAAAAGTTTTAATACAACAAATTAATCTCATTAAGTGCATACGGATCTCACTTTTCAAAAACTAGCCAAGTGCGTGTTGGATTTCGCACATTAAGGGTTCCGTACCAATATATGGTATATTGGTATATGTTAGTTAAGTATACGTAATAATAAACACTATCACCAAATTTCAAGTTTGTAGGTCAATGGGAAGTTAAAAAATTCTTCGTAACAAAATTTTGTAACAGACGACGGACAGACAGACAGACAGACGGACACGAGAGTGACAACAATAGGGCTCCGTTTGGACCCTTTGGGTATAGAACCATAAAAAGGTTATCTGAAGGCATTGGTAAGTAACATTCCATCCACATAGGCACAATAATTTACACCATGCTCCAATGGGCAGGTAGGTAAGCAAACTTATTTGATGGGATATAACCAGATTGCAGTCTTATCTACTCTCAGTTTTGGTTACTTCTTTGTACCTAGAATTTTTTTGCTGGGGTCCATATTACAGTAATTTGTACAAAATAGCCCACTTTTCGTACTTGCCTACTACATTCCCGAACTGGACCGTTTCATTACACCCCATATCGGGCCCTTATGAAATATTCAAATTGTATCGCCTCCTAACAATATAAACTATTAGGGTCACTCGTATCTAGCTGAACATTCGGTTTAATGGGCACTTTGTGGCAGAATTAACGTTGTTTATAGCAGGTCTGGCCCTTACAGGTTCTCTTGAGTTAATTCTTTTTTAAGGATTATTTGGATTAGACCTTCATGCTGATGTTCTGTGTGTGGGATGTCACAGTTTTTGATAAAAAACAGGCTTATGATTATTGTATGGTTTCACTACTTTGTGTGGAATTATGGATAATTCTAGCAATCTAACAAATTATAACTCACAGTTCCATTTAAGCCTTGGACTGAAATAACTGCTAAAAGTTAACAGAAACCTAGCAGTGGCATTGTGTGACATAGGCTTATAGTAACCTTACTAGATATCCTCGTTGTATATTCCTTTCGAGAAAGCGCAGCATTCATAGTAAGGATTTTTGTGTTCTATTTTAAAGTATAATAATACTTTTAATACACTAATTAATACTTTGCTAATAGTACTGATTAATAACTATATACCTATAGAGCATAAAGTGAATTGGTAGTATAACACTCTCATTTTCCCAGGTATATTGAAGAACCTAATCTAATAAGTGGCAAACCTATTGTAGGTTTGATGCTTTGATAACAGAAACACATTATCTGTTTTGTAAGGATAAAAGTAAAAATAAAACAAGAAATTAATTTCACATGTTTAATGAACAATATTTTCAAATAATTTGTTTTTGTATTGTTCAAAATTGTATATGTATATATAGAACGCTATATAATAACATCAAAGCCCTGTTTACTCACTGTGAAAGCCTTATACCTACGTCATTGCTCGTGAGTGTTCCAAATCAGGCACAGTGTCTCACCGTGTCGGGAGACCTCGACTTACATTCAAAATTTCATACTTGATGACACGAAGAATGATGAGCACTGTGTTTCATTTGGAAAACGTTATTGGTATACCATCAGTATATTACAAAATGGAAATTATAAATCAGCTTAAGGATTATGTGCTTTATGTTTGGTTATTGGTTTACATAGAAAGGTTCGTACCACCATCGTTCTGTTTCGGTTATATTTAAAACCTTTTAAAGGTTTCTTTTTATTGATAGAGACATTGAATTATTATTATTATTATAACAATACTTTTGTATGTGAAAAAACAGTTTTTTGGATTGAATACTTTTTCTCCCTTCAGAGATAACAAAATTAACATTCAAAATTTTGATACAATTTCGAAAAAAACTATAAGTATATTCACATTAATATAACAATAAATAAAATTAACATAAAAATCTGTTGTTATCAAGACAGCAAAATATGTATAACGTAAATAATTTTCATCTCACAATTTTACTTAGTTTTTAAGTGCAAAACTCAAACTTATCTTAACAAGTATGAAATGAAAACCTCGCGATCGCAACTTCGAGTAGGCTTAAAGAATTAAGTACAAAACTTTTTTTTTGTCCGTGGTCCTCTAAATCCGCTTTAAAAATTTATTTACATATATATTTAGCATAAAGTAGAAGGGAATAATAAGGCTACATATTAGGTGTTCGCAATAATGGTTGAATGTTTGAGATTGGACGGAGATCGTGAAAGCTTGGGCTGCAATAAACAATGTGTAATGGCTCATTTTTCTTCCTTATGGAGTTATCGATCGTGGTGGAACGCTTGTAAATACAGTTTGACTTTCAAATGGAGAATTGTAGCTTAATGCTCTTTTCATGTTAAGAGGTGATAAAATAGAGTGGCCACAAGTAGCATCGACAAAAGTACTTGAAATTTCCTCTACTAGTACTGTCACCAATTTTCAATTTGTGTGCGGCAAACAATGGTTGGCTCTTTAATATATTTTAGCTTCAGCTGTAAATGAGAAACAAGTTAACCTATTTTAATTAAAACTTGTAGCGTACAAAGCAATTAGCCAACTTTACAAACTTAATTATATTAGTTTTAATTACAAATACGACTTTATACACTGCGAGCTAGCCAACATCAGGTATTGTCGACCTATCAGCATGATTGCAGAACTTTTTTGGCTTTAATTCAGCTTTTACAGGGCAGTTTATTTTATATGGCCATGATATCAGGCTTGCGTGCGGTGCAGCAAATTATAGTTTTCAAGATAGCTTGAAAATGGAAACTATTTCTGAAGCGGAAAGACAAGTAACAAGATTTATGATACTTGAAACTTGAAACACTATTGTGTAACACGCTCCCATATTTTTAGATCTTTCTCCACTTCAGGAAGCAAAATTTAAAGCAGTACAAATAAATGATTCAGTGTCACTGGACGTTGCAGTGATAATTGGCGGTAAGTAGGTTAGATTAGACGCTGACGCTATCAGTCTTACTGAATTACGTTTACATTCTGCTTTAAGAATTGTTTTCATTAATTTCATTCGAAAAACTTGTTTTGCTATAAGACTCCTTTTGGAATTATGGACATTAGGCCTGATAAAATAACGAGACCTGATAGTCAGATGTCCATGTAATAAAACCCAAGCAGGAGAATTAACGTACTCGTTAGTAACATTAATTTCCAGTAACATGATTTCACAAAACCTTGTCACGTCGCGTCAGGCAGACCCCGCACTGCTAAAGGCCCGCTACCCAATTTATATGAATTTTAACAACACAGATGATGAATACCCGAAAGTGGACGCATAAAATAAATAGGTGCAAAAGGTCAGCTTTACACAACTAGTGAAGATGCAAGCACACATAGACACGATTCACCTACAGCAAGAGCAAGCGTACTCGCGACTGGTATTTGTTTCAGATCGTCGTATGTTAGCATCTATGTGGGCGTGCGTCTGTTTTCACGAATTGTATGAAGTCGACCTTCTTTCTGCACATCTGTATTTTGTGGTGTAGGCTTGTTAGGTCGGGGTGAGGTCATAAATTATTTCCAAATAGGGTTGTCGGTGTCGGTCGCTGACACAGCCTTTGTGTACGTGTGTTGTATAAACAGTGGATACGTTTAAAGCCTTGTTTCGCACACTATGATAATAATATGGCTGGCTCTCTTTTGTTTTAACCCATTGTTGGCTAGTTTTGTATAGATTTGTTGAAGTTGGGTTTGTTTGGGATTAAGTTACATTGTTATGCTCGAATGAATTTTGTAACTTTAGATTTAAAATTTATTCTTCATAATTATTATAATTTCCTTTACCACATTTATGCCAAAATACTGCTGCTGTATTTCACGTTATAGTTATTAGGCCTAGTAAAGTTACAGTGTATCTTAAACAATATATTTTTTCTTATCTTTAAAGACTTCACAAATGTACTTTTCACGATCTCATTCCCCTTTCAAAACTATTTTTACATTTCGATAGGCTTACCTTCAGACTGCAACGTCTAAATATTACTGAGGCCATGACCTAAATACTAGAAAATAGGTCTCAAATCATTGCATTGGTTATTTATACGATATTCCAAATCTATTATTTTAGTGATTCTAAATTCAGTAGACTTAACTACTTTTCTCATTCCGTTAAAAACGAGGCCATTTCACATAGATTTTGATAGGATAAACCCAGGCCATAGTAACAATTCAGTCGTAAGTCTGAGTTAAGCAGTTGGTTAGTAACAAACGGTAGCTAGATAATAAATTAAGGTACAATTTAGTAGCTAAACTTTACGTCTTAAATTATATACAGAATACATTTTGTAACATAACATCGTGCTATCTAGGTAACATTGAAATATATTGCATTTGATGCGTAAAATAGAATTTTATGCGTTAAAAGTTTGTATAGTAACAAATAAGAAATGAAATAATTGATAATATCGATATGGTACCGATTTAGTACCAGGAGAACACAAATCATACAAGCAGTCTTTATTGATGTGGTCTAGGGTTTGTATGATTTTAATAAGTTTATGAAAAAAAGATTTAAAACTAAAGACGAAAATTATTTTGGAATACATTATTGGTTCGGTAATTCTTTAATGAGTGAAATGGTATGCACCATAATTTGAAAACAACCGTCTGTATATATACACAGACGGTCATCAATATTGATGATAAATAATTAAATCAGCAAAAATTGTGAGTTCGAGTGTTAATGACTTAAAATTTTACATACCTACTTAGAATGACCATTTAGATTTCTGAAATAGTTAATTACCGCTAACTTTCAAAGTTTTCAAAACCACTATCATAATTTCATTCGACACCCAAGTTTTAAAACTTTGAATGTTGATAGTAAATTAGGCACAATACAAACTGCTTGTAAGTATGCATACTTCGCATCGTTTCCTGGCACACGAGATATATAAAACCCACACAATATTTTCTTTTATATTATAAAACATTAAGGGTCCCCCAATTTAGACATGATTTTCATTTTATTTTATTCAAGGAAAAAGTCGTACGTTGCTAAGCAACATATAAACAAAAGAAGCCCACTTAACATTTTCTACTCATTTTGGAGCCTTGGTACCCTTTCATCGCTACTTTGTATACAGCTCTTCGCATTTCACGAGTGTTCGTATGAATACGCATATCTTAAGACCCAATAACAAAAAGTGGCAAGGCCTATCGGACGCCTTGGCAGAATTGCTTTACCTAACGTATTTTCAGGCCGAGAAATGAGGTCGCATATAGCTTCATGTCTTCATTCATTTTCGTGTGGCTATGAGTACATCATCAATAATCTTTATCAAGTTGCAATGAAAGGGCTAACTTTGAAAAAACACTGTAATTTATGATAACACTCTCAAGTTCAAGTTTGTTCTTGAGAATTTTATTAGGCTTAGTTTCCATTTGTAATTTCAAAACACCATCGAAGTTCTCAGCCGATTTACTGTATTTTTTAAAATTAAATAATTTCTTTAACACTATCTACGCTTATTATGTATACTTTATGCTATTTATATTTATCTATATACATGTAAAATAGGTATATAACACCAAGAATGAAAGAAAGTGCCAATGATATGTGTTGTCTAGTGATTATTTTAACTGTTAAAGATACAAAATTATTAACGCTACTAGTATTTACAGTAAAATTATCGTTAGCTTATTTGAAGGAGATGAAGCTTCATTAGGTTTTAAGCAAGCTATTGATTTCATGTGATAGGAATAATTATACTAAGGGTCTAAACACGGCTCCTTGCGTAATGTTACGGGGATGTTAGCAAATCAGGCGAATTTAGAGTAAACAGTTATAAGGTATTCTAAACTGCTGTAGTTTCATGCTCTTGTTTATCCAGAACTATTTCAAAACTTTGCTTGTTGAGAAAATCAAGTTTAATATTTGCATTTACCTAAACAAGCTCCACCTCTCTCACTAATGGACAGTAAACATACTTCACTATGATTACGAATTTTCTGGTCATTAACGATGACTACGCGACCAGTATATCTAGACGCTTGAGGTCAGGACTAATAGTTATGCAGGAGAGAGATAAAATGGGCCTATCTATACTGGTCGTTGGCTTATATTTATTTTTTACTAGATTGTGACAGCAGCTATTCTAATATACGTATGTGTTATAAAATGTTAATAAGTGCTGCAAACACTTAGCTATCTTACGTCTATCACGGCCTTGAATGCATTTACGAGTAAAAGACTATATCAATGATGATTATTCATATCAATTTTTATATAGAATCGTAACTGCTTTCAAAAAGGCTTTTATGCAACTATTATAACTGACATCGACTGATATTTGTGTTTTATATATAAGTTAAGTCTTCCAATTCGAATACTTTGGTTATATCATATTCTTTTGACAGATGGTTGCTATTTCTATCCACGATATTTCTAGCTTCTCTCTTTCACTCCTGGCACTACTGATGATGTTGAAAATGTTTTTCCTTTTATATTTTCATTCCCATGCTCTTTTCCTTAATCTTTTTATAAGAATGAATTTCTTCTCTTCGTCACAGCAAGCAAAATTTTAAAAACTTTCTTAGCACTATTGGTCGATATATATTATTAATGTTATGTCGAAGCAGACGATTTCCTTTTTTCCGTCTTATTGTCCCTTAACTTCGTTTCATCCAATGACTCAATCTTATGATCCCGTAACAATGGAGTACGAGCATCGGTTTTTTCTTCATTCACCTTACTTATGAATATGTCATTTTTGAAGTTCATCACTCTGACAGTATTGTCGCTATCCACAGACTCCTGACGGCTGCATGTTTTACTGCTTTCTTTGTTGTTATCTACCTCTTTTTCTTCAGATTTCTCGCTGTGGTACGCCATGTTGTCGAAACACTGTGCCGGTACTATATTTACGGATTTCATCATTGGTATTGCGATCGCGAGCGCGGGGCTCATGCCTTGAGGGCTAGGTGATAGACGAGTAGTGACCGAAAGGTCCATTCCCGGCATCAAAGTTGCAACTGTTGGAAATAAAATTGTTAATCAATATGATTAAACTTTCATTGAAGATACACAGATGGTTAAGAAGGTTATTTGAACAATCATGCATTCGCATGCTTATCTTTTTGGGAGAATTAGATTTTTTTTTATTACAGATTTGAAAAATTGCTATAGGAACAACGAGACATTGAAAGAAAATAATATAAAACACAATTTAACATTGACAGACTTTCACAAGACAATAAACTAGTGCTAGGAAACACGAACATTAGACGTACAATTTAAAAAGCACAATCACGACACTGTGTTAGTGTAGTATTAGTGTTAAGTTATCACTAAAAGTGTACCGATGTGACGGGCTGTGAGTTTGATACTTCGATTGTTGTATTGTTTTGACTATTTAGAGGTGGTGGAGGTGTGTGGTTGTTGCCTGGAAAAAACACTGAATCATCACTATCTAAAACATAAGGGCACGATCACGCTGTTCAATTCATAATAAAAGACCAAAGAAGCATTCAAGGATATTGCAAAAATAAATAACGACATTATTACAAGAATCATTACAAAACCATAAACAATCTACAACAACATCGAGTTAGGAAGCAAAGCAAAAAAGTTCGGGGTACAAACACAGATATACAAAGTCCCGAACCTTAATCCCCCCGAAGCAAGGGACCTAGACGGTGGATCCAGTGCTGCTTGAAGATACTGCCGTGTGCATACATGATAATGATAATGGTAATGATTGATTAGTGACTAAAGATATATTAGCATTCCTGTAAGCTAAATCCGAGTGTGCAGGCGATATAGAAAGCCCATTCGGTTCCAACGGCGTTGTGTGATGCTTTCTAAAGCATGTTTAAATTTTTTCTTTTGCAGTTGTTTGGTGTCGTTTGGATCATAGCCTCTAGCTCGCTACGATCACCATCTGTGGAGGATTACATTGCATAAGCTACTGTTAGTCACGTGACTAGTTTATTAGTATTTATATTACGAAGTACATTATCAATGACTTTGTTACGACAAAGAAAGCCTCTTAATTTATTAACAAAGTTTGCTTTGTTGAGTTATTTGGAGATTGAAGGCTTGTTTTCGAAAATTAATTCTGAGCGAATTTCATGTTGATTTCACAGTTTACGATTACGAGAAATTTGAGTTACTTTCATAATTTCAAAACTGTATTTAGAAAATTAAATATAATTATGTATGTTGAGCTATTGGAATTATGTTTTGTCTAAATAATTTTCAAGGTCATTGATAATATTCTTCTAGCCACATCTAAATCAAACGCACGATAATGCTTAATTAGTCAAGTTATGTAAGTTACCAATTGTATGGTGTAAATCTTTCATGTTTATCACCAGTGAATGTGATTTATGTTCATCTATTTTTGTGAAAACGCCAATTTGTTCTTATGTCCATCAAAGTTTTGTTTCTACTTCGTGATTTCAAACATTTATAGTGCTTAAAACTACAAGTGGATAATGAAGGCAAACTTTCATGGTTAAATCTGCCTTCAAAGAGAAATTTTGAAGAATATTATACATTTGTCTGGCTATGGACGTTTATTCCACAGTTTTTGGTGTTTTACAACAATATGGTGAAGCTATGAATAAGTTTTATAAAATAAGATTTTGTGTTGTTATTTTGGATGCGAGTTATTAGGTTACAACTGGTTTCTGAAAGGCATAACAACTATCATCACAAACATTTACTAACACGCTGTCAAATTCCATGTCGTCACTGTGATTCACGCTCGACATGAGATTTGACAACACATTAGTAGCAAAATCCTTTCAAAAACCGTCAGTCGCTATTACGATTTAATTTTATCCTCATGCATTTCAGTTTGCAACCTCATCATTTATTTTAACATATTCAATTTCTTTTATAATCATTTTATCCACAGCTTCAAAGAACAGTGACATTTAATAATCTGGTGGCTTATCATATTACTTACCCATGTTAGGTCCTATCATGTCTTTAGGATGGTTGGTTTTGATGGCATTCATTCTTCGGTTTACTACCTGAGCACCCATGCCTGGTGCTAGGGGGTTAGGCGCACCGGGTACTGGGGCACCTAGATTGTTAATTTTTTTCATTTAGAATTTGGTGTTTACAAAGTACGTGGAAATAATGGTGATTAGCAGCATGGCTCATTTTGCGTAAATTTTGACGAATATTTTTGTCATGACTATATATTACATACTGGTATTACAAAAATTTATAGTACGCAGTTGTTTATATGGCAAGTCAAGGTTTTGAAAAACTCGGTTATGCAGAGCGCCGTCTGTGTCACATATACTCATCAGTTTATTTCTAAAACTATAAGCCATACTAATGTTCTAAGTAGGTACTGTAACATGGTTTATGTTTGTCAGGTTGAAAATTTAAGGGTGTGTAATTAATCTTTCTTAATACTTACGCATGGGTGGCCTGGTGGGCTCCACATTGACGACTCTTCGCCTCTTCTTGGGAAGCTTGGCTCTCGCTTGAGTATGCGAGTAGTACATGGCGAAATTGGATACTATGACTGGCACCGGAAGAGCTATCGTTAGCACCTGTTGGGTTCAGAAAAGGATCTTATATACTAGTGAAGGTGCAGAAAAAATATCTAGAGATCCTACAGATTGATAACTGTTATGGTGAATTGAAACATAGAATAGTAAGAATTTGAAAAGTTAAAAAATGGGTTCTATTTGTTAGTTGGAATATGGAAGAAAGTTAGTTTATTGGTACAATAAGGCCAAAGCGGCAAAAAAAAATTAGGTCGACGATATCAAAATATAAAGGGAAAATAACGATGTCAGTGATACTTACACCTGCCAACGCGCACAGCGCACCGACAAACATGCCAACATAGGTCTTCGGCGCCATGTCACCGTATCCAACAGTCGTCATGGTCACCAGCGCCCACCACAGGCCCAAGGGTATGCTGTTGAAGTCATTGTGAGGGTTTGTCTGAATCCTCTCCGCATAGTACACTAGACTAGCGAATATCACAATACCCAGGACGAGGAAGAACACTAGCAACGTTAGCTCCTTCGCCGAGGCTCTGAAGGTCTGGATCAAAATCTTAAGACCCGAAGAGTGTCTCGTGAGTTTGAACAACCTCATGATCCTGATGATAGAGAAAAACTCCAAGATATCCGCGTTTTCCACGTGAGACGCGTACTTCTGCAGGATCAAGTCTATGTAGAAGCTCATCGTTGCTATGTAGTCGATGATGTTGACGGATGATTTAACGAATTCACACTTGTTTGGTGACGAGATGAAACGAACGAGGATCTCTAACGTGAACCACGCGTTACACACACACTCTATATAGAAGAACGCCACATGGGCGTTTGTTTGCACTTTGTCCAACGCCCAACCTTGCGATTGGTTGGCTGTCGTCACTGTATAGTTTCTAATCACTGGCACTCTCATGTCTGGGTGAGTTTTTAGACAGAACGATATTATTGATACGCATATGAAGAACACTGATATGACGCCGATGATCTGAAAATAAAAAGTGAGAATTACTGAGTAGTCGACAAAATGCCCTTCTAAATGTTGAAAGGTAAATAAAAATTAAACATGCGATTCAAACATTAAACAATTCATTCAACTAGTAATTTGAATGCCCGTAGTCATTTAAAGCGAGATCAACATAACTTTTGTAGAGATTAAAACAGCCTTCACAACAGCCAGTTTGCCCTTCAGCGGGACATAAAAATTACTACGTTTACATTCTCATGTAAAAAATAATTAAAGTAAATACAGGGCTTTTATTGCTGGAATTAAGGGTGCCTTTATTTACTGAAACACGAACGGTTAACGAGCCAAATGATAGTATTTATACAGAGCGGAGTTTTTTGCAAACGTTAAAAGGTTGTTTGAGGAAAAAAAGTAAGTACTGTGAAAAGCTTGTACCTCGGTAATGAGATATGTTAATGACAGTACATTACCGAGTTCATGATAGTCTAGAAACAAGTGACTTTAGTGTTGAGGAAAGGTAGCGAGAATTCAGAACCTTTAGTGACTTCTACAGAATTTTAAGCTGGTTTTTGTAGCAATGTTTAAAAATATTTAGTACAGTCGCCTAGGTATCGATTTATGCAGGATGTTATGTCTAATGGGTAATATCGTGTATTTTCAGTAGTAAATAAACATATTATTGTTCTTTCAATCCTTATTCAATTCAACAGATTGTTCTTAAAAGTAATTATTTTAATGCTGCAACTAGCTCTCTAGCTGCATAACCTATGGTATGATGATCTCAATTTTTAAATACAGTATAATGCCAATTTTACGACACCCCTTTTAGTAATCTTTTTACTGAAAATGCTGCAGGGTTTCATGCCTCAACCCTGAAAGGTCTACATTGGAATATTTAAATTAGCATAAATTTGAATTAAACCGGGTTGGAGGCCTGGTAGATTGCTGCACAATATTTTACACTTCATAAAGTCAAAAGATTACATTTTGGGCTTTTGAAGAATTCTAAGTACCACCTTAATTTGAAACAGTTGGCCAGATGTTTTGAATTTAATGAGTTTTTAGAAATTTTAAATAGATTGTTGTTTCTAAGGATGGCCCTAACGAATTTAATTTATTAGAATGTGAAGTACTACAATTTTATTATCTACTTTAGGCACTGAATTATTCTTAATATCGCTGTTTTCATTAATTTGAAAAGCTGAAATGAATGTTTGTTGATTGTTGAGAGCCTAGACATTCTAGACAAAGTGTCATTCTATAAGCGGTAACATACAAAAAATATTGACATACGCGTCCGGATAGTCACTTGGTTAATACCATACCATTTTGGACTTTTGATGCCACTTTGTCTAAACCCCGAGGTCTATTAATATTAAATCAATACAAAAAATATAAAGATAAAACTCATCAAAGTCTGGGAGTCTTGTTACGACACTTCTAGGTCAAAATTGGTATATTTTTGACTTAGTTGTGATGTTACGCGAAATTTCAACGCACTGTATCGTCCTCATTTTTGTTTACGTGACAAAAGAAAAAATACGTGTCCAATATTTTTGATAATTTAACTGACGGATCAAATTTAATTTTTTAGTCATCTTCCCTATTTGACCTTTCATATTTAGTCATCTACCCTATTTGACCTTACATATTTCAACAGTACCTTTGCAGCATTGGAGCTGTAAGGCTCATCGAACAACGACCACATCTGTGGCTTCAGATGCTGCCACCACGACACCGTCCCCTTCATGTAGTCCTCTTCGAACCCAAACTTGCGGGCCACCTCTTCGTCGGTCGGCTTCTCCGTGTCCAGGTCTAACCGATCCAGGACGGCTAGAGTTTCTTGGGTATCCCGATGCTGGTGACAGAGAATAAGTTTTAGTACCAGTATTGATAGTGTAGTAGTAGTAGCTTTGGTTATTAATAAGAGATTGCTCAATTTTTGATGATTAAACAAAATCGAATGTATGTAATATACATTTGTGTTGCTAACACGTATATAATTAATTTTCTTTGATCATTAGACAAAATTTTGTTCATAGCCAAAACACAGCATATCGTGCGACAATAATGATAGTAAAAAATAGAGAAAATATTTAGGTGTTTTAAGTCTATGGAAAGATTCACGTTAAAATGAATTCTTCTTTCTTTCTTCTAGCTTTGATCATAAATAAATAAGAGTAATCGGCACAAGTAGTTAAGAACGCCCCTAGGTTTCTGCTAATATTAATTGTGATATTTCTCAAGTACTGCGATAAGGTAGCAATCAAGAAAAACAATAACATCACAATGGTTGCCATTAATTTAATAAAAGTGAAACAGAAATAATTTAAATAATATCAAAAGCCACGACCGATCCGATTTTAATTTCATATTTAAGTTGAATGCTAAATTAATTGGACAAAGGTTTCGATTTTGCCGATATAAAATATGAGGGAAAGACCGCAAAAATATTTCGTATCGGGCTGTGGTCGAAATAATAGGAAAATATCAGACCCGCAATCATTGGACCTGAATTTCCCATTTCGTTGGGAATGTAATTGGAATATTTTATTTTCTGTTTTGGTTCGAGAGCGGTGCATTGAGATTGTTTTTACCATCAATGTTAAATTGGATTTTAAAGATAGCACCATAATCGATTGTTTTTGTACACAAATTGTTATTTGTCCCGAAACTTTGTTAAAAACAATGGGTTGAATATTGTTTGTGGTTTTAGACTTGTCTCATCTTGGAGTCGGTGCAAAACGGTTTTTATTTCCTTTGCATTTTGACAACCGTCACACTATCTATTCATCTATCACCGACGCCCGCTTTTTTATATCATTCCCCACATTCAAAACAATTCATATACTTTCTTTTTCTTTGGAGGCCTCTCCCTCTCCAACTATATTCATAATTTTATTCTTATAGTCACATGCGTTATAGACTACAGAATCTTTGTTTTTATTACTGTATATTCTACTAAACTCACCTACTTCTTTAACAATAAATTCCTTATTACACCATTTCACGCTTTATTTTACTTACCAATCTCTTATCCTAACTCAGAGCTAATACAATAACAAACAAAGCCATTTCAATATGCCAATAATGCCATTTATCCTATATAGACAAACGGGCGTGAATACATAAGAATGTATACGATACCACAATCACTGTGAACCTCTGAATATTTTCCATTGCCGCGGAATGTAATTGGAATATGTTGTTCAGCATGTTTTGCTTCTATTTTTATTACATCAGAGTATGCAAGGTTTATTGTAGGATGTTTATGTTATATTCCCATTTATATGGGTATGGTAAGATGAGGGGGGAGGGGAGTGGTGATAATGTGGGTGTGATGTGATGGGTTGTGGTGGTGTGTGATGGAGGGGTGACGATGATTATGTGTGCCTTTGGTGTGGGATGCAACATGTGTCGACACCCTTGCGCCATCTCATCTTTTTAGCACGGCAGGCTGTGCTGGGGCGGCTGTTACAGGTGCAGAAAACCTCATTCGGCGCAAACTTATTGGGAGTTATATGTTTGAGCCGTTTGGGTTTGAAACACTAGGGCCATGGGGTTCGAGTGCTCATTGAGTTTACCGGTACAACAGCAAACATTTAGTCGACTCTTCACGTGACCAGAGGGCTGGCCTTTTTTTCAGCAAAGAATCAGCATTGCCATTCAACGTGGCAATGCTGCCAGCGTTCTGGGCTCTTTTCGCATTGACAGCAATGTGGACGAGTTTTTCGATACCCAATGAGCTGTACTCCTCCCTCTTTTATGCCACTTGTACATATTTTATTTATTAAGTTTACTTATGTTTATTAAGTGTATTGTAATCAAATAATAAAGACTGAATTAAAAAAAAAACAAAAAAAGGTATGTATGTATATTTCCATAAACAAATAAGAGTGGTAACTGATTTGCCTAATCAAATTTATTCTACAGTTTTATGATGGATATTTATTATTTTATGATTATAAACAAAATCAGCCTTTTAATTTCCCCATTGCTGGGACACAGGCCTCCTCTCTGTGAGAGGGTGTGGGCTGTATTCCGCCACAGGGCCCATTGTGGGTTGGTGGATGTCACATATCTTCGAAGTTTTTGATTCTAAGACGTGGTGGTTTCCTCACGACGTTTTCCTTTACCGTTTTGAGAGTAGTGTAGAAGAAATAATTTACACTAAGTTAAGCGCTTGCTTGGGCTTGAACCCACGACCTACAACTTGTAAGTCGCGGCCGTTACCACTAAACCACCACACCACTGCTCCTCAAATCAAATAATTCCTAAGACACAAATAGTAGAATTTATGCTTCAAATTTAAGCCCTAACTTATTCCATGTGACTTTCAGATTTATCAAATCTCCTGGTATGAATATTAGATTAGCAACCATCAAATTTCTAGTCCACAAATTCAAATCCAAATATTAGTACTATTCCGAGTTGGAAACAAGATCAACATTTATTTTCCAAGGCCATTTCAGCAGCGCTTCACGTCCGAATGACATGCTAACATATTCGTCACGTACACTGCAGCACAATAAACTGCACACTCGGAATACCGAGCTCGTAATATGTCGTGTATTTGCACCGCAGTGTAAAATGTTGTCATAGTAGTGGGTGGAAGTGGAAAGTTTTGTTTAGGGTTTTATTGTTATGTGAAACCCTCGTTTTATGATAGTTTGTTGAAGTGCATCACGTACTTGTGTTTTTTTTCCGACTAGAAAGTACTTTGAAACGTTTTGCGTCAATATCTAACGTGTTTATACAAACAGCGGTGATACTGTGTTGTTGACAGGGTTCAGATTTACTTTGTCTATTGTCAGTTTTATAAGCAAAACGTAGATGGTGTTTTCAGTCAAAGGCTATTGTAGAATATTTAAAAAAAATTCACATTTTACCTACATGAACTTTCAATAATTATTTATAAGATAGATTTTTAATCTTCCGAAGCAAATAACAAAGTGATAATACCGGCCCACTTTTCCGGACTTGACATGGACTATTTTATAGACGTTAGACTTTTGAGATATTTGATTGAAAACTTTTCACTTGTATGTCTATTAGAAACATTATGTCTTGTAGTTTACATAACTTTTCTAATATTCTATTCATAAGCTAAATCATGCCTCTTACGAGTTCCCCTTGGCTAGCTTTTAAAACTTGTCTGTAAGTCATCCATTATAGTTTGTAGAAACATCTCGACAAATCCGGGCAAACGAGGAAACTTTGAGACGTGTATATAAAAGTAAATACGAAACGCAGATAAAAGAACATTTCAGTAGAGATATGCATTTTACAGTCATTTTAGGAAGAACAGAAGCAGGATCTAGGTAGCTAATATAGCGTCAGGGGTCGCGGGACGATCTCCGGCCACCGTAGGCGTGCACCTGCGGACGGCGAGTAATGGGTAGCTCGCCGTCCGATCAGTAGCAGGCCTGAGAGTCGACGTAGACGTAGTGTTCCACGCGCGCCTCTAAAAGATGTCAGAAACACCTGACGGGGCCCGTCATGGCATATACATGCCCTGTGGTCGTGGATAAATTCGAAACAGAGTTACCGCACTCCTGAGCACTCAGGCAACTGAAGAACAGGGGTGGGTTTAAGTCAGTAAAAGTCTGACACAAGGAGTGGGAGAAGTCATTGGGTGATTTCTCACCCCACCAAAAAAAAAGGTAGCTTATATATTATAGGTAGCTATTCTAGCTTCTGGCAGCGGCTTCACACGTGTGGACAGCAGCTTTCCCACATAATAAATTATATGTTATTCTGATCCATAAGCTATATTACTGTAAAGTTTCATCAAAATCCGTTCAGTAGTTTTTGCGTGAAAGAGTAACAGACATCCATACATCCATCCTCACAAAATTTCACATTTATAATACTAGTAGGATGACTTACCTATGCTATGTGTAAAATTCATCTTTTCCTAGCTATATTTTGAAATCTAATTTCTCGACATAAAATCTTAAAGAAGCTAAACAAAAAAGCAATAACCTGACGATTAATCGATCCAATAAAATTATTTATCCAAAGACCTTCAAACTACGTACGTATTGTTTTCAACATTATTTACAATATTGAGATTAGCCTCGACCGGCATTATTTTTGTACTCTGATCTTCTTTAGTCAGAAACTTTTCTAGAATTCCCGTCAAGATCTGGTTAGCATATTCATGAATTATTAGATTCACGAGCGAATGGAAGAGCTGACAGGAATTCCAAAAATATATTCTACGAGACTTTAAGAATAGATACAAGTTCTGATTCACTGGTGATAATAATGTCAGTATTTGATGTATCTTGTTTGGTGTTGACTGGTTTGTTTATCCTCTAGTTTACTAGCTGCTGTGTTTTATATTATGAGTTATTACAGAAAGTTATCGTGTGTCAACAGCATTCGATCTATTATTGTTTTATGTTTAAAAACTTCTTAAAATGTCTAGTGGATTTACATTTTTCCTTCCGTTTCATCAGCTGGGAAGCTTTCTGTTTGAATAATTATTAGGTAACATATGTTTTTTCAATTCCTTTTGTTTCATTTTGAGTTATTCTATCGCAACCGAATAAGTGGAATCCGGGACCGCAGTCCCGGTCCCAAAACCCCCACCGACCCACTATTTCTGAATGTATCATGGGGTGGTTATAATATTAGCCAGGGACCAAGGTGGTAGCGTCCTTGATTGCCACTAAAGATTCTTCAACTAACCTGTGTATATGTCATCCAGCAACAGGGTTCCACCTGGTTGGCGTCCAGGCCCCAGAACTCTAGCTCCTCCTCGAAGAGTGGCCCGCAGACGTCTGTAGGGTAGTGGAGCTTGCCGGTTCTGGAGACAAAGACTTGGTTATACTGGAAAATAATATTTATTGTGTCGTAAATTATTTTGGTTATTCATTTTCTTTACACACAATTTTCATTTTTAAATAATTCTTTTAAAAACTAGAAATATAAAAATGGTAGCCCAACGGTATCGGAAACAGGGTTTAAGCTACCAGCGTTCAGGGCTTCTAAGAGAGGAACTTGCTCACGCTACAAGCTGTGTCCTGGAGTACCGCTTTCTGAATCAAGACCTTAATCTAGTCACCTAACGAGAGACTGTTAAGGTGTTGGTCGAGGCTTGTGGCTATTAAGCCATTGGCTGACACGATAATGATCGCTGAGTCCACATCCCACATGTGAACAACTTTGCAAGCCAAGTCAAGATACTTGAGCATTGAGTAAATTATTATTATTACAAGTTTCTAAAGTCCCACAATTGAGAAAAAACCTCTGTTATCTCTTTAATTCTATCTGATAGCTAAGAGGATCAGACTATTCAAATGATATTTTCTAACTAGATGATGAACAAATATGTTTGAAGCTTTAAAAACAATGCCATTAGTATAATTAATAATTCCATTGAATCTGGAAAACCAACTGCAAAAGCAAATACTGCATTCTTTGCTTTGCCAGTCTACCTACCAACTGAACAAAAATCATAAAAGCAACACCCACACTTTACAAGTTATTCGATATCTGCCAGCTGCTATTTTTTCGCTCCTAGATCAACAGGCGAATAAATACACTTGAAGCGGAAAAAACCGACCCATTTCGCAACAGACAGCGAACATACGGATAGACGAGAAAAATGTTATTCCACTACCACAATTACAGCTGGGTATCCGATTTCCATACATTGCAATAACAAAAGGATTGTTACCGTTAAAGGTTACATTATGTACCTTTGGTTGGGATGATGGATGAACATTTTGTACCATTTAATTGGGGCGAGGACAAAGGATAATCGGCCTCAGGAGGATGTTTTATTCGATTTTTTGGATAACGATGGATTATCGTGCTTTTGGGTTCTGGGTTGTTATTTGTTGCGTATTGTGTAATAACTTTTGGGATTGTTAGGGCCTGGTTAGGAGGCCCATCAGATAACCAATAGCCATGGGATCACTAAACCTTGCTGTCCACTGTATAAAAGGGTGCATAAGCAGTAGTGCAATCAGCATTATAGTATTCCAATACTGCTAGGAAGACTAAAGAGGAGGCCTGAGTGGTCTCCTCTGTAGGAGAAGGAAAAATCTGTATAGCTTTTACCCAACTATCTTGAGGTCGGCTTCCAGTCTAACCGGGTGCAGCTAAGTACCAGTATTTTACAAGGAGCGACTGCCTATATGACCTCCACAACCTAGTTACTGGATAATACGATACTCCTTGGTAAGACTGGTTGTCAGACTTTCGGGCTTCTGACGACCCGTAACGACTGTCAAAGATCCACGATTGACAGGCGGGATCAACGGCTTCACTTGCTTTCCGAGGCACTGAGGAGTCTCGGTGAGAGATGGCCACCTATCCATGGACCAACCCCGGCAAGCGTAGCCTGATGGAGCTCCTCTCTTTAGAAGAGGGAATGGGCGTAATTCACCACGCGAGTCCAATGCGGGTTAGTGGGTGGTGGAAAGAGTGTACTTTTTACCAATACTTGTGTATTACTTAATTTTGACAATTAATTCAGCCTTGCTCAAACTACTTAATCTGAATTCAGAATTCCAATTCCTTCCTTTGATACATTATAAATATATTCACACAGTAAACGGTCTATTTTTTTATTTATTCCATCGGTTACATTAACGAGTTTCGGCAATAAATTCTCTTATAAAACCACCCTTTTACGCGGTAAAATATTCGTGAAAGTATTTTTATGTAACGTGAATTGTACATTATGTACTAGATACTCGTTTAACATCGCTTCCAAGTACAGACACAGTGGAAAAAGGTTCGCCACCTTAAGCCGTATTGATATGCCTCTTTTTTTTAATTTTTTGGGGTTTGGGAAATCATCCAATGACTTCTCCCGCTCTAGGGTGGAGCGGAAGGGCGTGCCACCCCTGTTTCTCCCTGCCCTGAACGCCCAGGGGCGAAGTAACTCTTTCGAATTTATCCTCAACCCCTAGGCAGGTATTGATATGCCTAGGGGTAGCGGATAAATTCTCAACATGAGTTACAAGCAGCAAGAGTCTGACACGCCCTCCCGCTCCACTCAGAGCGGGAGATGTCATTGGATGAATTGCCACCCCACAAAAAAAAAAGCTTTATTGATAGAATTTGATTCATTTGTTTAATATCGTCATAAGGTCAACATCACAGAATGACAATCATTTGCGTATTCAATTCTGAAACCGACACGACAATCAAATAAAAAAAAAGTTGGCCGTCACAGGACGTTCGACATATGTGAAACATATATTTTAATATTAGAATTCAAAATTGTTGTTAGTTGTTGTTGGTGTTGGTGTTGTAGTTGTTGCTGCTGTTGTTGTTGGTGGTGTTGTATTGTTGTTGTGGTTGGTTGTTAGTTGTGTTACTTTTTTGCCTATATGTTTCTAGGGAGAACAGAGTCGAGAGCCGTGGCGTAGTGGGGGCTTCGTGCCATGACAGCGTCATGCCGTTTTGCGTCACGGCATTCGAGCCACTTTTACTGTCAAGCCGCGCCAATAGATGTCTGTCTTCAAAAAAGATCCATGACATCAGCAAGCACTTAGATGACTATTCACGTGACTAGAGGGCTGACCTTTTTTCAGCCAAAGAATCAGCATTGCCATCCAACGTGGCAATGCTGCCAGTGTTTTGAGCACTTTTTCCATTGACAGCGATGTGGACGAATTTTTGGATGCCTAATGAGTTTTACACCTCCGAACATATTTTATTTGTTTTCTTGTTTAAAAGATGTTAAAAAATTAACACTCGAATATTTAAGGAATGCTTTAGACCATCGAACTAAATAACCTTTACTATAGGACCAACTTTGAAATCGCGAAAAAAGAAACAGTTGTTCCGTACATTTTGACGAGTTATGCGAACATAAATGTAGGCAACAGCAAATTGTTTTTTCGTGTTTTGAAATTTTTTAACAAAGTATGTAAGGTCTTTTTAATTATTCTAAACAATCTTTCTAATAATTATATACAAATCTCGTGGCACGGTGTTTGTGGTTGCACTCCTCCGAAACGGCTCTTTCGATTTTAATGTTTTTTTTTTTGTATATTTGGTAGGTATGAGAATTGGTCGTAAAGTTTTTTTCACCCTCCCACCCCCTCACCCCCCCATTTTTTTATCACAGAACACCGTTTGCTGGGCCAGCTAGTATATTTATACGTATAACTATATATGTTAATTCTAATAAAATATTTTCTCTATTACCGTAAAACGGGGTTACTTTGCGAACTGGGGTTTTTTTTTTTTTTTTTTGGGGGGTGGGAAATCATCTTATGACTCTTTCCGCTCTGGGGTGGAGCGGAAGGGCGTGTCAGACTCTTACTGACTAAAACCCACCCCTGTTCCTCCCTGCCCTACGCGCCCGGGGGCGAGGTAACTCTTTCGAATTTATCCTCCACCCCCGGGCATTGCGAACTGGGGTAACTTTGATGATAGCTAAACTTTGTAAGTTTTTTCGGATTGCATGCGTGATACTGAAAGCATCCAAAACTTTGCTTGTTCTGTTGGCCAGACTAAAATGTCGGCCATATTTTGCCGAAGCGTCAACTAGTAGCTGTTGTCAGAACCAAATAAAAATAATTCATAAAATTCAGTATACAATAGCATTAAAAAATTTATAGGAATAACTTCAGTGGCACAGCCGTAAGTATTATTGTTTGGTTTGTAGTGTATCACTGTTTTAATTATACGTTTCTCTAAGATTAAGAGCATGTTTTTACATTTTTTTTTGTTTACGGCCGCCATTTTATTTTGCATGAACACTTTAGATAACCGGGGCTACATTGATAGGGTATACGAGGCGACTTTGATAGTTATTATTTTAACCCTAATAGTGGTTGTTCCCAATCTTATAGGAGTAATGCATATTGTGTATGTATATTGGAATAATGTATGTTTTCAACTTAATCCCTATTTCTTGTTTCGTTTTAGCTGCCTCATGGTTCGCACCTATAAAAAGATAGCGGGTAGCCGCAATTACTAAATTACACAAAGTAGTTGATGGAAGAAGCAATAGAAAAAATCACCAACGATGAATTGCCCATTAATGCTGCTTCACTTCAATATAAAATTCCATAGGGGACAATAGAATAAAATATAAAGGATTACACGGAAAGACGCTTGTAACCAAGCTGTTTTTGTTTGTTAAGCTACTGTTACTTAATTTTTTTAAATAATAATAAAACATATCTGGCTTATCTCGGTTGTTTACATTGTATATCAAATTCACCCCTTGACTTAAAGTAACCCCAAAAATGTTCAAAACGAAAACAAAATTATCTAAACGAAAACAAAATTATCTAAACCATAGTGTCTAAATTATTTTTTCTTTTTGTCATATATCTTATGACTTTAGGGTGAAATAAAAAATAAGTGTGATATCAAAGTAGCCCATCATCAATAAAACTTTGATAAGCATGTTTTTTTTTTCAAGAAAGTATTTACAATTATATATTTTTTGTTGTAATAATTAATTTACGTGAAGAGTCTTCGCTACAGTATTTTTTTTACATTTATATCGTGAAAATTGCAAGCGTGGGATCCATTTGAAGTTTAAAATTAATCAATGTCACCCCGTTCTAAGGTACATAAAAAGTCCGATTGAAAGGTTTTAGTTTGATTAGTAATAAAAGATTTAAAATATTCAAACCTTTGTTTGTAACTGATTTAACTGATATTAAAGTTTTCTATTTATTATTCTGCTCTGTACCGTAGTTTCAAAAGGTTTCACGTGTCACTTGATAAAGAAAAAATTAATACTGACAAAGGTTCAAATGTTGTGACTGTACATTATATCATCATTCTCCTGCCCTTATCCCAATTTATTTGGGGTCGGCGCAACATGTCTTTTTCTTCCATACTCCTCTATTAGTCGCCATCTCTGTAGTCACCCCTTTTTTACCCATATCCTCTTTCACACAGTCCAACCATCGTTTCTTTGGCCTTCCCCTACTCTTATAGCCATCCACATCCATACACAAGACTTTCCTCACGACATTTTCTTCATTCCTCCGCATCACATGCCCATACCACGACAACCGATTTCCACACAACTTTTCAGTCAGCGGTGCCACTTTCAGACTTCCTCTTATATACTCATTCCTAATTCTATCCATGCGCGTAACACCACACATCGCTCTTAGCATTCTCATCTCAGCTACATGCAATTGCTTTTCATTCATCCCTTTTGTGACCCAACATTCTGAACCATACAAGACAGCAGGTCTGACCATTGTTTTATAAATCTTCCCCTTAAGTTTTAGGGGAATGCGGATACAGATAGTCCCGGTGACCTGCCGCCATTTCATCCATCCAGTGTTAATTCTGTGCTTAACAGTCCGGTCTATTTCGCCATCGCTTTGCACGAGTGAACCGAGATACCGAAAATCGGAGCAGACTGGGAGAACCGCGCCATCTAGCACTACAGCTTCAGAACTGGAGAGACCGCCGAAATCGCAGAACATGTATTCAGTTTTGGTTCTGCTGATTTTCAAGCCAACTTTCTCCAGCTTCTGTTGCCATTTCTCCAATCTGCTCTGGATCTCAGGTCCATCTTCACCGACCAGAACAATGTCGTCGGCAAACAGCATGCACCAGGGTGCCTCTTCCTGTATTTCCGACTGTACATATTTGTGACTGTACATTATATATTAGATACATATAACATCGCTTCGTAGTGCCTACAGATGTGAACGTTCAAGCTTGTGCGTGCCAATTATTTTTACGCTCTTTTCACCTTCGAGATTTGCAAATTGCTGAGTGATTTTCAATATGCTTGGTGCTGTTAATTATTTATGAATAAAATATGTGCAGGTTAAGAATGTTTAAATTAAGAAAGGCGAGATTACAAATACCAGTTTTTAATCAGACAAAATGGAATACGAGTAATTAATTTTGAGAATCTTTACAGGCCTACATAATATTTTCATTTTCAGGTGAAACACTAGGGCCCTGGATTCTGAGTACTCATCTAGTTTTTCGTGACATCAGCAAGTAGTGAGTCGACTCTACACGTGACTAAAAGGCTGGCCTTTTTTTTGGCCTAAGAATCAGCATTGCCATTCAACATGACAATGCTGCCAGTGTTCTGGGCACTTTCCCCAGTTTCAGCGATTTGGAAGAATTTTTCAATGCCCAATGAGTTGTACGCCTAACTTTTAATCCCGCTTGTTAATATTTTTTTCATACCGAGATGAATATTTTTTTATTAGCTTGTATATACTTTGTAATTAAATTGTACATACCTATAGTTCATCATCAGCCTTTTAATGTCCCCACTGCTGGGGCACAGGCCTCTTCTCTGTGAGAGGGCGTGGGCCGTAATCCACCACGCGGGCCCAATGCGGTTTGGTGGATGTCACATGTCTTCGAATTTTTGGTTCCAGGACATGCTGGTTTCCTCACGATGTTTTCCTTCACCGTTTTGAGAGCAGTGGTGATGAAATAATTTACACAAAGTAAAGCGCCTGGCTTGGTTTGAACTCACGACTTACAACTTATAAGTCGCAGCCAGTACCACTGGGCCACCACTGCTCACATACCTATAGTTACCATACATAAAATTGTTTGCAACTAACCACCAAATACCAATAAACATTTCGGGTTAAATCGTTAGCATTCGAGGCAACCCGCAAATTAACTGTTAAATTGGGACATCGGACACCAATAGTTTAAACAACAAAACAAAATTATCACTGGCCCGAACAAATTGTCTGGTTTTGTTCAAATTGCGAGTAGGAGTAGGTACTAGCAACTTTTTAAACTGTCAATGTGCAGCATGCTGACTTTTAACTGACTTTGAGGTTTATTGAGTTTGATGGTAGATAAGTGGTCAAAAGGTTACCGACATAGCCCGAAGAATCGCCAAACTGAAGTGGCAGTTGACAGGGCACATTGCTCGCAGAACAGATGGTCGATGGAGCCGAAAGGTTCTGGAGTGGCGACCTCGTACCGGAAGACGCAGCGTTGGAAGGCCTCCCACAAGGTAGACCAAACCTGGTGAGGGTCGCGGAGATCTGATGGATACGAGACGCGCAGAATGGTCGTACTGGTGACACTTGGGGGAGGCCTATGTTAAGCAGTGGACGTATTTTGCGGCTAAAATGATGGTGATGAAGATTATGATGAAGTGGTCACCGCCACGTATGGTCATCTGCAATACCAGAGTTTATTATCATTGTGCCGGTAATTAGATAGGTAATGTACTAATATACGGTAGGCGGCTCGCGAAGGCGCCCGGCACGCACTGCAGCTCATTAAGATTACTTTAGTATGTTTGTTTTACTTCACTACTTGCCCTATGTCACGCTTGCCAGTGCGTTTTCGGTCTTATACTCACAAAAAAAACCTAAAACTGCTTGGTGGCAGTAATGATACGATAGCAGTACCTACCTATCTAAACGATCTTCTTCACAAATAGAACTGAACTCGCAAAGCAGAGTCGACGTAGAAAATTGGATTTAAATTCTAACCAGACGCTTTAGTGTAAGTTTTCAACTTCAGTGTGACATGCTGTTAGTTCATTCACTATTCACTGGACGTAGATTTCATTTCCTACTGTCCAGATATAGGTAGAATGATATTTGCTTCATATGTTACGTCTCACTTAGGTATGTATCTTATATGCATGAGATTTCAGGTTTCTTAGTGAGGCAGGGCTTTTAAGCCATTTCCCTTGTCAATATTGTAGTATAACTGACTGACTTTTTTTCCAATAGAAATTGGGGATTAGTAACTTCTGACAAATAAAGTAATTTAACTAATTCTTACGATGTAAAAAATCACATTTCTATTAGAATATTATTTAACTAAATAGAAACAATTAAAAAAATCTCATAACTGTCGACTGGTAATGTGCCCAAACGTCTGGCAGCATTGTCACGTATGGCAATACTTATTCAGATGACGTAATGTTGCCATTCTTACGATCGCCGAAAGATTGAAAATGATACTGAGACACTGACACTGTGATTGAGATTGGGTATAGTCTCTTAAGAATAATCAGCCTTTTAATGTTCCCACTGCTGGGACACAGACCTTTTCTCAGTAAAAGGGAATTGGTTTTAATCCACCACGCGGGCCCAGTGCGGGTTGGTGGATGTACTTTTTTCTTGTGGGTGTGAATCATCCAATGACATGTCCCGCTCTGGGTGGAGCGGAAGGGCGTGTCAGAATCTTACTGACTAAAAGCCACCCCTGTTTCTTCAGCTACTTGTGCCAGGGCCGCGATACAGGTCTCTTTCGAATTTATCCGCAAAAAAAAAAGAAATGGAACGTTCTCGTCGTTTTTTTTCTTTTAGATAAATCCCCCGGGGTATTTGTTTTTTAACAATGGAATGTGGTCTGTAAAAAAAAATAGGTCAAATGTGTGAGATATTATAAAACGCAAATAGACTTCTAATTCCGTGCATTTTTCAGTGAGGTTATTATAACCTAGATTTATAAGAAAAACAAACATGCTGGGTCAAACGTAAGCTCACTTGTCTATTGGTGTAAACGTTTTTCACTGTACAATCATTAATTGATAAAGGGAACAAGTTCGTGAAATTTCGGTAAACTTCGTGAAATTCCGGATCACTTCGAGGGCAAACCCTTTAATATGGCTAAGATTGATTAATGTTAGTTCGTGTTTTGTTGATATTGATTTATAGCTTGCGGTCGATAGACCTGCTTTGGATAACAGGCTTAGCAAGAAACGAAGAATGATCTGTGTATTCGGCGAATTGCTTGAGTCCGAGAAATTCTTTGACTTAAAATAAATAAAATAATAAATAAAAAGTCTATTAGTTCCTGTTTTAATGATAGTATTGTTTCTTTTTAATATGGTTACTGTTAACCAAATGGTATGATATTAAATTAGGACCGTATATAATAACTATACATTTTTTTTTTGTGTATGTTCAGCCCTCACTCCGTCATTTATAAACCGATCTTGATGATTCTTTTTTTGTTAGATAGCGTATACCTCAAGGGTGATCACATGTCAGGGAAATCAGGATCTGATGATGGAATCCTGATACAATTGAGAGAAAACCCCGAAAATTGGGTTCACGAATATTGTTTCTGTTTTCATAACTTAATCAGGTATTTGCATTTACCACCAGGCCCGGGAGTCGACGGCGCGTAGGTTTCCATGCGCACCTCAATGAGTTGTCAGCAATACATGACGAGGCCCGTCATAGCCGATGCCTGCCCAGGGGTCGTGGATAAATTCGAACAGAGTTAGCGCGCCCCTGGGCACTCAGGGCAGGAAAGGAACAGGGGTGGGTTTTAGTCAGTAAGAGTCTGACACGCCCTCCCGCTCCACCCAGAGCGGGAGATGTCATTGGTTGATTTCCCAAACTCCAAAAAAAAAAAAATAACCAACCACTCAAGCTCGTTGACAGTTAATAGTGCCTTAAGAGTTTAAGTTTTGATAAAGATTTAATTTCGTCTTCGGCTTTTAACAAATATTAAGCAATTTAAAATTCACGACCTACAACTTGAAAGTCGCGGGCCACCACTGCTCTCCACTCTCACAAAACCAATAACTTACAAAAAAAAAAGTGCAATTGCATGCTAGCCCAAAAATCACGCCACAAAAAAGCTACAACACAAAATTTCAGCCATTTTCTTTTACGCCACCATAACCGCAGCCAGCCCTTTGCGAAATGTGTTACAGAAAAATTCATATGTTGAGCCTTTGGTACCACTGCGCAGGTTGGCCAAACCACAGGGCTCCCCCAAATACTGCGGTTAAAATCCGCGTCCCCAGTGGCTTTTCCGAAAATTTTTGGTCCCTGGGACCGAGTTTGGGACCACCGCAACCCACGTGTAGTTATAAAAACTACCGAAGATTTGGAGAATTTTTGAAAAGGTTATGGTTGAAAGTGTGGTTTGAAATATTTGAAGTAATTTAGGGAAAGGGAATAGTTGTTTTCTGTTAAATTCTGATATTCAACTATTTCAAACATTTTTATTTTTTTTTTGCAAATATATTGTTAGTTCAAAAAATGGGTGGAGACACTGACTCCTATAACACAGGTCTCACCTAGCTTAGGAGTCAGGGTTTCAAATGGATATGTACCTACAGCCTTTTTTATATCAATAAAATATTTTTACTATATTTTTTTTTCGATGACTATGAAGTCAATGTGGTCAAAAAATGGTCAGACAATTATAGAGCTAAAAATAATGACGCTTACATTAAAAAAGGTATTATCCTTACCTTCTTACTCAAACCGAGGTATTTTATTCCAGTCAGCCTAATTTTTAAATATTACGCCTTTATAATAAGATCATTTATCATTAGAACCTTTTTGCGAGAGACTGGGAAAGCTGAAATTCAAGTGACTTATTTTATTCAGATAAAATTGATTACAAAATTATTTTATCTAGCAAACGAGTCGTCATGTCTAATTTATGATTTGAACCATAGAACTAATGGTCATAATAGTACCTACATATCTATAATATATAAGTTCAAATGCCTACTAGACTAGATGTTAAACCAGAACGCCAATTCTTGTACATAAAAAAATTCAAATTCAAGTCTCTATTCCATCTTGGCGACAAACAATGCCAAAAACATATGAAAATGCATAGAAATAAGAGATTTTGAAAAATTGTAACTGCGTATATTCGCATATTAATTCAAGCGACTGCAATTTATAAAGACGATAATTGCCTTCAAATATAAACCAACCGTTCTAGTCGACAATGCAGACTAGAATCCAAAATTACCTACCACCCATTCAAATAAGTCAAAATATTTTTTGTACAAAAGAAATGTCAATTCCTCTAAATGGCCCTGTATATCACACCCAGAAATCTTATTGCCTATCCTCCAGACGAAAGAAAATGGTGATAATAAGTAATATCACACTTTTCTGGGACGAAAAGAAACGTAATTTTTCTATTGTTAAGTGGATTGTGGATTTTAGGTTTCTTTTTATTATTAAAAAGATTTGCGTGTATTTCGTTTGGGTTTTAGGTGGGATAAGAATAAAGTAGGTCGATAAAGTTTAGAGAAATTAGAGTGAGTACAGTTCCTTTTATTATTTCAATGAGTCTGTAATGTGTCCTAAGCTGCTCAGCTTCCTGGAAGATCCTTTTATGATTTGATCGTGATTTTAACTATCTCAATCTATCTTTTGATTTCCACGCGATAAACAAAAAAATTGAATATTAAAAAAAAACCCGACTGTAAAAAAATAACTTAAAAGTTCCAAGCAAGTCAGATTTCAAGCAGTCTGATGCAGTACGTGACAGTTATTTTATTTCAATTATTGGTTTCATGCCACCAACTTAGTTGGTCGACTTTAATTTTTTTATTTTTCACAATATGGCGTCTGGTTTTTGCCAAAATGTATTTTGATTACTGTTATGTCTTTAGTAACACTGGCAAGATTAAGATGAATCAATTGACGTACGAATTATCAAAATTGGCCCACGCGTTTGGTCTCTAAAGTGCCACAAAGGAATAAACATACATACAATCAATCTCCTTAGCCTTTTCCCAACTATCTTGAGGTTGGATACCAGTATTTTACATGGAGCGACTGCCTATCTGACCTCCACAACCAAAACATACATACATACCTACATACATAGGCTGATAAACACATTACCCTCCCTTGCGTCGCGCAGTCGGGTAAAAAGACCTATACATATCTACACACCCGAACCATGAATTAATGATGCTGTCGTCGGAGCTGAATACTGTTAGAGGCTCCTATAAAATAAGTGGAATTATCGATAGGAATGAGAAGAATAATTTTACCAACCTAAGCTCTTTTAATTTCAGTCCTGCGATAAGCTGTGTAAAACGTCAAATTCTTTTATTTTACTTAAGAGCGTACGAGTATATCGCGCGCGGGCTGGCAACGTCGCATTTCTAGAGGTTATTTTGTGATTATTTTCTTACATATAGGTATGTAAATGAAAGTACAATTTTTCTCACTCAGTTAACTTTATCATTATTTTTAATATTTACTCTAAAATATTTAATCGTAATACGTGGTAATACTGCAAAAATACCACCGAAACAAAATGCAAAAAGAAAATAATTTATTGTAATGTAATTTTTCATGCTTATAAGCATGAAAAAATACATTTACTCTACACAATGATACTCGTACCAACGGTCTAGTTAATTGGGTGAGAAACATTGTACTTTAATTTATATTTAATAAAAACTTTTTTACAAAAAAAAAAAAACAACCGACTTCCAAAAAAGAAAATATACTAAAAATGAAAAAATGAAGTACTTTAATTTCGTCAGTCGGTGTCAAATAACGAAGAAGTATAAAAAACTTTTTAACAAAAAAATTAACCGACGAAAAAGAACTAAAAAGCAAAAAATAAATAAACCTTTTAAGTCTTGAGTAATGAGCTTATTTACCTACATAAAATATCAAATTTTATATAAACTAATTTTGAGTCGGCGCCAAACAACAATCTGATTATTAAATATCTAAATTTTATAAGTACTTACAAATGAAGAGGGCTGTAAGTAGGTAATTAATCATTTTATTAATTGGCGCCGACTCAAAATGAGTTTATATAAAATTTGATATTTTATGTAGGTAAATAAGCTCATTACTCAAGACTTAAAAGGTTTATTTATTTTTTGCTTTTTAGTTCTTTTTCGTCGGTTAATTTTTTTTTTAAAAAGTTTTTTATTTCATGATTTTTTGTGGCTCGCATCATCTTTAAACACTCTGAGGCTAATTTCTAATTCTTCATCATTCCTCTTGCCACTGAGCTGATGATATAACAATCCTTCCATGAAGTTCCCAGGATATTGACCAGTTGAGGTTACCTCCAATTTGTAAAGACGTCTTTTCGTCAAAGCATATTAAGTGGTATTTGTCACTAAAACCAGTTTTTATATCTGACTTCTATTGTTTAGGAAAGGTATGGTTTCCATCATCAGCTCAGTTTCATGATGTGATGGTTCCTAAATCCAAATACCTGATTCAGTTATGAAAAGTAAACAGAAACAATATTCGTGCCCAATTTTCGAGGTTCTCTCTCAATTTTTTCAGGATCCCATGAGCAAATCCCGATATCCTTGACATGGGACAATCCTTGAGGTATACCCTATCTAAGAAATAAAGAATCATCAAAAGCGGTTCATAAATAACGGAGTGAGGGCCGAACATACATAAAGAAACGCTAAACGTGCCCACAATTTTCGAGGTTTTCTCTCAATTTTGTCAGGATTCCATTGTCAGATCCTGATTTCCTTGACATGGGACCTCCCTTGAGGTATACCCTATCTAACAAAAAAAGAATAATCAAAATCGGTTCATAAATGACGGAGTGAGGGCTGAACACACATACAGAAACGCTAAACGTGCCCACAATTTTCGAGGTTTTCTCTCAATTTTGTCAGGATTCCATTGTCAGATCCTGATTTCCTTGACATGGGACCACCCTTGAGGTGTACCCTATCTAACAAAAAAAGAATAATCAAAATCGGTTCATAAATGACGGAGTGAGGGCTGAACACACATACAGAAACGCTAAACGTGCCCACAATTTTCGAGGTTTTCTCTCAATTTTGTCAGGATTCCATTGTCAGATCCTGATTTCCTTGACATGGGACCACCCTTGAGGTGTACCCTATCTAACAAAAAAAGAATAATCAAAATCGGTTCATAAATGACGGAGTGAGGGCTGAACATACACAAAAAAAAAAAAACATATATACGGTCGAATTGAGAACCTCCTCCTTTTTTTTCGTCGGTTAATAAAATAATCACAAAAACCCTCTACAAACGCGACGTTGTCAGCCCGCACACGATATACACTCTTAATACAACCCAGGATACAAAACACAAGGAAATATTGTAGATCTTTCTCTAAAATTCATCAACTTCTTTAGTAAAAACAAGTGAAACTACTGGTCTGATACACATAGAAAAACTTCAATCACTGGTGATCCTGAAAAAAACTTTTATCAAGGTCAAATTCTTACCTGTAATAATTCAAAACCTGCGCAAAGACTCCAGGATGCCTATCGAAGAAGTACTCGTTGAGGACGGGGTCGTAGTTGGCCAGTGCCTCCGTGAGGCGCGACAGCCGCGTGGCGGGGATCTTCTTCAGCGTCGCCTTGTACGTCTCGTGGCGGATCCCCCCCACGTTCAGCACGACGCGGTTTTCCGCGTCCATGTTGAGGAGATTCATTTCTGGGGAGGGAGTGGAGGTTAGTAATGAGAAGATGTGGTTAATTTTGGTTAGAAAGCTAGCCGAGACTGATTGTTAGTAGAGATAGCAGAGAGAATAGAAAAGAGTCACTTCTCAAGCAGTCAGATGAATCAAATCTAAGATTTAACTGAATTTTTTTCCCACTTATTTCACCAACTGCATATAGACTGCTTATAAAGTGACGAGTTTGAAACTTTTTAACAGTTGAGTTTGAAAGTTTAAATTTTTTATTGTTTTCCCTTAAAAAATATGAAAAATATTATACTAAATATTTTACTACATTTTTTTTAGTTTATTAGATAATTAGTTTCGCAGTCTCGATGAGGCTAACTAGTTCAACTGTAGCCAATTTCAACTTTTATATTAGTTTTATTAAAAAAATTGGCCTAAAATGTTGTACCTATGTGTATGGTGCCAAAGATACAGGCTGTGCCTAGTTTGGGACCAACGATACCTCCAGATTGTATAAATAAAGATTAGGCCTAATATTATTACATTTCATGGTCCCAAAGAACAGTGTTTATAGAAATTATTTCAGATTATTATACTGTGAATCATTATTATATTCTCTTTAAATAACAAGTGGACGAGCTGAATTTAAGAACCTATTTAAGATACCCCAAAATGTAGGACTATGTTTTATGCCAATAAACCCTTAATAAAAGAAATTGTACAAAAAAGTCTGTTAATAAATTACAACGACAATAATTTATGACTGAAAGATATTAATGGTATAAGTAGGAATACATAGAAAGTTAGAACCATTTATCATTTTTTTACTGACAACATTCATTGTTATAATGACAGAATATGTTAGTTGGACATAAATAACAACATCAGTCTGTAAGAGTCACCGCACATTTTATTTTATTTTTCTGGCTTCGTAACCTAATATATTTTAGTAATAACTGATCAACATGTTTTTAGCCCGTTGAGGATCATAAGAGATGGTTTTTCTTAAATGTGAGTTTGGTCGAGATTAGAAGCTTTGGAGGCCCCTTTTTCCCCTGATTTTAGAAAAAAAAAATAGTAGTATTTTTCCAAAAATGTACCAGTCACCTGTTCAGTTTGAAAACATGTTGATAAGGAGTGAACATGCTTCCTAGTTAGGTATCCTTTTATATTCTTTGGAAATGTAGCTGTGGTCCAACTTTCTCCATCTAGATTCACATTTTTTTAGTGGAATTGAAAGTGAACATTATTAAATAGTAGTCCGTCAAATTAACCCGTCGCACGTCTAGTTAGCAGACATAATAGATTTTTAATTGCTTACGGCCCATGCGCTGGGCTAATAGACACGGAAGGGGTTAGCTGTTAACTTGATATTCTTATCACCTGTTATCATATATTTTGCATTATAATATATATACTTTTACGCATTCACACATTAAAGCATAAGCGAAAAAAAGTCTTAAACGTGCGCTTTCTCTTACTATTACTTGGCACCCGATGGATCCACATCGTGGAAACGATATTATATTCTTTTTTCCTGAAAATAACCAGATAATGTATCTCTAATTGACCAGATAAAAGTATGAATGGGAAAATAATATTTTTACTACGAAATTATCCGCCTCCATCCTTGGCTTCCTTCCATAGTCAATTATGTGGAAAAATCATTCGTCATATTTCTTTTCGTGAAAGAATATCTTCGGGCAAATCTGTTTATGTTAGTAATGTGCCAATAATAGTTTTGTTAGAAAAAATATTGCTGGCTAACAATATTTTCTTGCCATCTTTGTTGTGGCTTGTGGATAAAGGACGATTAAGTGTTTTTGTGACGGATACACCAGTATTACTTTTGGTAAAATTGATATTTATTATGATAGTAGTTTCCTTCATCTTTCTCCTCTTGTAGATAAGCCACTTATCAAAGATATATGATGTATACTGGTGACAAGTTTTTTCAATAAACTAATGGCATGGTTATACAGGGTGGCCAACTCGGACGTGTACTACTTTAAATTATGATATTTTTTTATCCAACGAAAATGTGCAAATATTTTTTCATAATCATATTATTCAGGCTTTGCAAAATTAAATGCAAATCTTTAGCTGTTTGCTGGCTAAAAAATGCGTTAGCTTTTTCTTTTAGCTTTTTTTTTTCTGTCCGCTCTTTGACATCACTTCTATTTAATCATCTTCTAACTAATATAATGTACATACTCACTGGCGACTCCTCTCTCTCTCTCGTGGACAGAACAGTTACTCTGTCCCCTCTTTGACATCACTTCTATTTAATCATCTTCTAACTAATATAATGTACATACCTACTCACTGGCGAGTCCTCTCTCTCTCTCTCGTGGACAGAACTTTTACGTTACTGTGAGCTACGGCAAACGACTGTCTCCTCGACATCACCTCTATATAGTCATCTTTTGACTAATATAATGTACATACTCACTAGCGACTCTTCTTTCTCTCTCTCTCGTGGACAGAACAGTTACTGTGGACTACGGCGACCGACTTTGTCACATCCTTGACATCACCTTTATGTAGACCTCTTCTAACAAATATAATGTATATACTCACTGGCGACTCCTCTCTCTCTCTCTCGTGGACAGAACAGTTACTGTGGGCTACGGCGACCGACTCTGTCCCCTCCTCGACATCACCTCTATGTAGTCATCTTCTAACGCGCTAAATATCCCCTGCGGAGGCATCTCTGGGTGAGGGAATCCTGAGGACAAAGGTATACTGTTAGAAAATAGGGGAAAAAATAACGTTTTTGTTGTATATGTTATTGTTTTACTTTTATTGAAACAGGGATAGGACTGAAATAATAAAACGGAACAATTTTTCCTGGTTTGTATAACATAGTATAGTGCCAGTATTTCCCAAAGGAGTAGGCAGATTTGTATGATAAATAAGGTAGTACTGCGTACCTACTACTTGAATTTGTTGCTAACTAAAAAGATAGGGCAATCATTCTTGGATAGCGAGAAAGTTTACATTTTAAATGTAACATTGTAGAATGCCAGGCGTTTGCACTAGTCTCCGTGGTACGAAAATAGTCATAATTAGGTTAGGGTTTTCGAGGTCACGCGACTCTCACCCTATTTCAAGACATGTATAGGTACAGGTAACCAGAGTTAACTGGTATGACGTGTCATTTACCTTCTCGATGAATTGAACGTGAATAAAAAAACCCTGTCAGCGTATTACTCAAATTTGATTTTATTCTGCAGTAAAACTGTAATGCTAAGTAAACATGCAAAACTAAATGCGTTATTTGTGAGCTTGTAACTGTAAAATGTTTCCTAAGAACCTGCTGCATTTTTTTTTGCTAGTTCGTTCTGTGGCACTCCTAAGCAAAAGCCTACATCCACTGCTTCCACCTTTAGCGAGCCAAAATCTGTCTACATAGTTCGACCCGCCATTTCCGTGGTCTGCCGCAACCCCGTTCCACGCCTCAAGTCACCAGAGGCTTTAAATAAAACGACATTCTTCATCACCATCACCGCACGAAAGGCAAAAAACCAGGTGAGTTTTCGGTAGCGCATGTCAATCCCAAAGATATCTTGCAGCCAACTAGCTTAATTCGCCATTCAGTTAACAGCCTAGCCTGATAATTAATCAGCGCCGTTGCACTAGCAGTCGAAATGATATTCAGTCGATGCGTCTAATACAACATTTAATGAACTGACTGGCTAATGTTAGGTGATGCGTTTTATAAAATAGGGTGACCTTGTGGGGAATCTAAACTTAGAGCACCCCGACACATGCCTAGGGGTAGCAGATAAATTCGTAACAGAGTTACCGCGCCCTCAGCCCTCAGGCACTCAGGCAAGGAAGAAACTAGGGTGGGTTTTAGTCAGTAAGAGTCCCACACGCCCTCCTGCTACATCCAGAGCGAGAGATGTCACTGGATGATTTCCCATTGCCACAAAAAAAAACCCTACGTATAGAAATAGGAATCCCACGCAGCGGGGTTCCGTCGGCCTATCATACTTACGGCACCTTGCCGGCTGAACGGAAATCAAAATTAATTTTACGACTTGCCACAGCTTTTCTCAAATATCTGGGCTAGGCAAGTAATTACCTAAAGTAATTAAACGTCTTCGGTCCTAGTTATTTGTCTAGCTGTTTTATTGAATGGCTGAATATCAATCGGGAGGCCTATATACAAGTAGTTGAATGGCGACGTTAAGTGAAAATAAAAGGCTAGGCTGTTAACGAATGGTGAATTAAGCTAGATGGCTGAGAAATAGCATTTCAACAAGCAACTCCGATAGAATCTAGTCTAGAGCCTCAGCTGTATACTTCTTACTGCAGCATTTTACCGCAGCAAAACTAATTCATTTCACCAGCCAAAAAACAAGCCTGAAGAAAAAAAACCTGAACCAAAATTCCATTACGTAAAACAGACAAAACTTGATTACGGTTTTACATTAGCGCAACAAAAGGTATTGAATTGTAGCCGCGGGTTTCAACGAAATTCGACCATCGACCGTGAGGCGACCCCGTTACGGCTCGATTTTATTTCAGTGGCCTGGAGTATTGATTGTACAGCCTGTAGTCGCGTTGTGTGTGGGTGAAACTTTTTTTTGGGTAATGTAGCAAGGACATTGTGGTGTGGTAGTGAATGAGTTGTCCGAATTGAATGGTGATTTTGTATGTAATGTGGTGGTGTGTGTGGAATGATGACGTATGTGGTTTGGTATGTTTGTAAGGCTATTGATTGATAATTTAGTGGTACTAAATTGCTTTATTGAGTTGTCAAGTGTCCTGAATACGTGATCATTCGTGATTTCAGATTAAGAATACGGTGTAATGAGGTTTCTGAACCAGCGCTTGCCAGTGTGACTGGATTTATGAACATAGACTAAGCAATAATAGTTTTTAAACAGTATATGAGAACAGGATGATGAAAAAAGATTGCATGTGGCGGAGATCAGAATGTTGAGATGGATGTGTGGAGTAACGACAATGGATAAAGTAGTGAGATATGAGTTCATTAGAGGTAGTTTAAAAGTGGCGCCGGTGACAGAAAAGTTGAAAGGGAGCCGCTTATCTTGGTATGGTCATGTAAAGAGGAGGGATGAAACACATGTAAGTAACTAAAAGAGTAATGAATAGAAATGTGGATGGATGGGGTGGGAGAGGGAGCCCAAAGAAAAGATGGCTGGATTGTTTGAGGAGTGATATGAAAGAAAAGGGAGTTAGTTATATCGTGACGGCTGACAGGACAGAATGGAAGAAAAAAACGTGTTACGCCGACTCCAAGTAACATAGGATAAGGGCAGGAAGATGATGATGAGAACAGGATGATGGTCACGACGAAGTATGTTCACGGATTTCAGTTGTTTCTGTTCTAATAGCTTAACATACAGTTGTGTTGCTGGGGAGTATGTTGCACCACTTCTTCTTCTTCCCGGCTAAAACAATAGAAAGCGGTGACGGGCGTACGTTTTGGGGGACTGTCTTTGTGTAGAACTTTGACGTTCATTAAGTGCTCACTTGTTCAGCCTAGTTTGAATAACGGAAATTTGATTGAAATAGAAAAGCTATTGTACCACGTAGGAATATTACTTATTTTCAGTCTTAGGCAATGTATGACGTAGTATACAATACCAGTCACTCAGTCAACGTTCAGCTGAGAACACGCTCTTTGATTTTCCAACCTTCTGATAAATACAACACATATCAAACACCTTAACGGCAAACTAACTATAATACTGGAATATTGCACTTTAAACGATTTTAATCTAAAGTTAGGTACATACTTCAAATTTTTTGAGAGGTAATATTCTATTCAATATACCAGACCTATCTATGTTAACCGGAGCATATTATGAGTTATTTGTCATAACGCGCATACCGTTTACAAGTACAAACAGGATGCTACAGTTCAGTTGATGAGATTGTGTGTTTACAAATGTTGTGTTTGCAGGGCTTCACAACTTACCTAGTGTAAGGCGATGTGAAGCGATAAGAAAGTTTTACCCAGCGCCATTGCCTTTTCTAAAGTGTTAAACATAGTTTAGAAATGCAAATATTTAGCTTTTTAAATATCAAATATTACATTGGATCGTAATGTAGGTTTTAAATGCTCTTAATGCACCTTTATCTTCTAATATATAAGAATCTCGTGATTTTAATGTATTTTTTTTGTACATTTTGTAGGTATGAGAATAGGTCGTAAAGTATTCTTCACCCTCCTACCCCCACCCCCCATTTTTTTTCAAAATACAACGGTTGCTGGGTCAGCTAGTTAATTTAAAAAACTGTATGCACAAGTAAAACTTACTGTACCAAGGCGGACTATTAATGCCTTAGCCATTTTCTTCCAGTCAACCTTAGCAGTGACCTCCTCGGTAACAGCGACCTCTCGCACATAAGAGGAAGTCTGAAAGTGGCACCGGTGACTGAAAAGTTGTGGAAATCGGTTGTCGTGGTGTGGGCATGTGATACGGAGGAATGAAGAAAATGTCGTGAGGAAAGTCTTGTGTATGGATGTGGATGGCTATAAGAGTAGAAAAAGGCCAAAGAAACGATGGATACAGTCCATCAATCGTTTCTTTGGCTTTTTTCGTTAAAAAAGAGGATATGAGTAAAAAGGGGGTGACTACAGACATGACGACTAATAGAGAAGTTATCATCATCTGACTAATAGAGAAGTATGGAAGAAAAAGACATATATACGTTAGTGTATTAAAATTGGAACAATAAAGAGTACTATTATTTAGCTTAAGTGACAGTACTTACATAAACAAAAAACCTAAAAAATCTGCCCAGTTTGCTTAACATTATTTTAATTAAAAAGTCTTTTTTCTGAAAGTCACTGGTGCCTTCAAATTACAAGTAAAAATAACATTCCCTCTTGAAACTTCACCGACCCTTAGCAAAATAAGGGTTCAGATAAATTAGCAAAAGCTTTAAAGATCCGACGCTTGTCCTCCACCGAAACCCAGATGATTTTTAAATCCCTTCATGTTTTGTAAAAAAAACACAAAAGGTCCCGGTTTTTAGGGTTCTGTGCCTAAAAAGTGAAAACGGGACCCTATTTCGACGCTAGCGCCATTGGTTCATCCGTCTATATGACATAAGGCTTTACCTTTAAGACCGCAATAGCTTGCCAGTTAATAGAACACAAGGTGTAACCTATAATGGGTGTTTATATTTTAAATACCTACTGTGTCTGCACTTTAATAAAGAAAAAACTTTCTTTAGGAAAGTCAAAGACAACTCGGAAAAAGAAAATTGGGCCTCCCATATTAATTTTGATCAGCTGTCAACTTTGTACGGAAAGTCCAAATTATTGAAGTGAAAACTTCTATAAGCGGCATTTTAGAGATGGGGAAAAAACAATTGAACTCGAGCGACACCGTCACCGACCGTTACGCGATTCGCTACGACGCGTAGCACTTCGTAGCACTCGTGTTTTTTTATAATGAATTTAGATCCTATGGATCTTTCTACGAGATTTTATAAAGAGAGCCCAAATTGTGGTTATTTTATTTTAAGATTGGACTTACTATTTCGAGATATTTATGATTTTATATCTCGAATCGATTGCTACGCGATTCGCTACGAGAGTGTACGCGTCGTAGCACTCATAGCGGATCGCGAGGTGCGTTGTACATTTTTATTCAAGTTTTCACTTCTGTCGGCACTCCCGGAGTGCCACTGCTTTTTTTTCACCTTGGTATTCAGTTGCTAGGACCACTATTATGAGAAATGATAAAATACATGGGAGCTTAAAAAAAGGCATATTTCGTGATCTTATTTCACACACAAGTTTGACGGAACCCTTAGCACACGACTCCAACTCACCCTTGCCCTGTTTTTTTTAAACCCCGGGACAGTTTGATTGAGTTAGTTTTACAAGTGGGCCGGTCCCGACGACCCAAAGATTAGGCGCCGATAGGGTTAACGTTTTCAATTATAACTTGCTTAATCGTTCAGTTAGGGAAGTTTGATTGTGTTTTTTATTTGGTTTAACTTAGCGGTTTAGAGTTGGTGTTGGTGATTTGGGATGATCGAATTAGAAAATTAAGGACTGAAGTGGCTTGAGTTTGGGACTAGTTCTTAATGAAATTGTTGAAGGGGTTGGAAGAACTCAGCTTTTGTCTTGCTGTACTTCTCAAATATTTATGAAAAATATTTCTTAAATACTTTTACTACACTAGGCTTTTTTAACCGACATCAAAAAAGAGAAGGTTCTCAATTAGTTTGTATGTTTTTTTTCTGTATGTTTGTTACGCGATATCTCCGCCATTTGTGAATAGATTTTGATGATTCTTTTTTTGTATGGCAGGTCATATCTGGTTCTTCAGAGGTGGTCCCTTAGAAATTTTATCGAAATTGATTCTGCACTTTTTGAAAAAATCAACATTAATAATAAATATGTTTACTCAGATAACGTTTTGGTTGTCAACAAATGTTTAAATTCCATGTTATTGGTGTTATCCATTCGGGCATAACTTTAATATTTAGTTTTACTTCTGGGGTATAACAACTAAAAAGTGAAAAATACAACTGACTTTTATAATTGCAAAATAACTTTAATTTCGGAAGTCGGTGTCAAATACAAAGAAACAAAAAAAAATATATACACCGACTGCCGAAATTAAAGTTATTTTGCAATTTTTTTAAAGCTAGGATAGTAAGTAATATCCTGATTTTTCACAAACAAAAATGCAAATAGTTCTGTATGCTCAACTCAAGCTAACTTTTTTATTTTTCTTTGTTTCTTTCTTTCAAAAGGCGTCAGAACTTTGGAGGAAAAGACTAGAGAGTGTGGTATTCTTACCTCACTAAAATCACCCCGGTGATCACCATCAGAATATGAAAGGGCACTTTTTAGGGTTCCGTACCCGAAGGAGCCTTATTGCCGTCAATCACGTGTCCTTCTGTCTGTCTGTCCGTCGTCTGTCACACAGATTTTACAGCCAAACAGTTGAAGCTACAGTCTTTAAATTTTCACAGTATAAGCATCTGGTTGACCCAAAGTCATACAAATTTTGATGTTGAATAATGTTTTTCGTTCTTTCTCTATTCACAATCAACATGAATTGAGAAAGTAAGAAAGAGGAACTCGAGGTCAAATTATAACTGACGGTACGGTTGGCACATTGGTTGAGTAATTGGCTGGTGCGCTGCGTGTCGCGGATATGATCCCCGAAACGGAAAAAAGTATTTGTAGGGCCTACAAATACTTGTACGGCAGTTATTATTTAGCTTGAAGTTCCTCTTCCGTTGTGAGATGACGACGGGTGAATCTCTAAGATTAAGCAAAGCTGGCTCTGATCGGTCCGCGGATGTGTGATCATCCATTACAATGTTGAGACTCTTCCGTGCCTCGACAAACACGTTCTGCTTTTTGGTACCAGCTGCAATATGTTGTTATTTGATAGTCATTACGGGTAGTCAGAAGGCAAATAATATGATACCATTCTTACCAAGGAGTATAATTAAATTCATTTATTTTCAGACTAATAATGTCCATGATTGTTTAACAAAGGTCTTAAAACTATGTTTATGTTAGCCAGTACTATAACTAAAACCATTAATTTATCATTCATATTAAAAAAAAGACACAAAATATAAAATAATACAAGTCAACAAATAACCAAGAATTGTTGTTACCTGGTAATTCTGGTATTTAGCTGCACCCAGCTAGACTTTTTTTTTTGTGGGAATGGGAAATCATCCAATGACTTCTCCACGCTCTGGGAGGACCGGGAGGGCGTGTAAGACTTTTACTGACTAAAACCCACCCCTGTTCCTTCAGTTGCCTAAGTGCCCAGGAGCGCGGTTACTCTGTTTCGAATTTATCCACGACCCCTGGGCAGGCCCAGCTAGACTGGAAGACGATCCCAATGTATGTATAGCATACCATAATCAGCCTTAGGTATATGATCCCACTTCACACACATCTACGAGAGGGAATGCGCCGTAATTAATAAAGTGGGACCAGTGCAGGTTGGTGGATGGTATCATTACGATGTTTTTCTTCACCGTTTTAATAATCACGGGCGTGTCAGAATCTTCCTTCTCGACTAAAACCCACCCCTGTTCCTGCCCTGCCCTGAGTGCCCAGGGGCGAGGTAACTCTGTTTCAAATTTATTCTCAACCCCTGGGCAGACATCGGCCATGACGAGCCCCGTCATGAATTCTGACAACTCGTTGAGGCGCGCGTGGAACACTACGCGCCGTCGACTCTCGGCCTGGTGCTGATCGGACGGCGAGCTACCCATTACTCGCCGTCCGCAGGCTCGGGTCTACGGTGGCCGGAGATCGTTTCGCGACGTCCTCTGCCCAGGGCGTCTCCTGCTGCGACTGCTGCTGAAGGCGTGTTCGCAGAAGGAGGAGACTGCTTCCCATACCCTCTCGCTCCCTACCATGGCCTGGACCAGAGCCGGGCGCGAGAGGTCGCTGCCGCCGATCTCTACGAGGACACGGCGGGGCTCCGCCCAAGCGGGGCAGATCTCCACCATATGCTCCACCGTGTCCTCTGGGCGATCCTCACAGTGGGGACACCCGGGCGTTTCCCTCTGCCTTATCCTACACAGGAACCTCCCGAAACTTCTGTGTCCGGTGAGGACCTATCTGCGTCAGGCGGAAGGTGAGGAGACCTCTGCTCCCTAACCTCAACATATTTGAAAAGAGGCTGGATAGATAATCGTATTGAGAAACAAGGAAAAAAATGCCCCGATTCGTGTGAAAAATCATTTAAAAACTTCATCACTTCCAGCCTTACCGCACCACTTAATTTAATAAGCCCACTGTAAAACCAGCTATCACCACTCCAAATCGATGCTCTACTCAATAAGGGCTCTTTAAACTTCACTAGGAAGGGAGATCAGATAATGAGACGTCTTTTAATGTAACCGATGCCTTTGATAACGTATATGGGTATGTGAGGTGGGATGGAAAAGGAGAAAAAAAGGAAGGAAAGACAGGAAAAACTGGCCAAGTGCGTGGCGGATTTCGCATATTAAGGGTTCCTTACCAAATATTGGTATTTGTTACAAAAGTATACGTAATAATCAGAGGTCGGAACTAGGTAGAGTTATTTATGTACTTACACTGATTTCATACAGCGAAGGAATAAAGTGGATATGCATCAAATCCCTAAATTAATTTTAAAGAGCAGGAAAATCCCGTGATTTATTAAATAAAAAACTATTTACTTTTACAACATTTTAAACCACTGCACGCGTGACGTTGCCAAATTTACATCAACGACATCGGATGTCCGAAGTTGCAAAATTCCAATACGAACTGGCGCGATGTTGCCACATTTGTAGCTCACACAGCATAGCTTGTGAGAACAAAAGAAAACAACAGAGGTTTTCATTATTATTTATTTGTAATATTGTTGGCCACACGTGATTGTCCATTATAAATCCCGGAAGGATCCATATTAATATCAACATTTCGATGCAAGTACATAAATAACTCTACCTATTTCCGACCTCTGGTAATAACAAACATTATCACCAAATTTCAAGTTCATAGGGCACTAGGAAGTTAAAAAATTCTACGTAACAAAATTTTGTGTCAGACGACCACGGACAGACAGACAGACGGACATACGGAAACCTTTGTGACAACAATAGGGCTCCGTTTGGGCCGTTCGGGTACGGAACCTTAAAAAAGTATTTCCTACAGAGCTTTAAAACGTAATGAGTTAGTTCTAACTTTGGTTGAACCTGGTTTAATGCTGTTTGGTTGTATGTGTGGATGGTAATTATTTAAGTTTGTCTCCTTGCTTTTGTAAGGTTTATTTATTTGGTCTGTGTAAAACTTTGTGAGAACCAACTGTTGAATTTGAAGCATTGTGATTATTCCTAGAAATAGGATATCGTTCTTCCTCTGGATATCACGTCAGAAGATTCGCGAAAAATCAACTCTCAACTGTGAGCTATATAGCACAGTTCACACACCTACATCAAACACCAGTTGATTGCTCAAACCGAGGTGTTTGAAGAATTTTGAGCAATAAACCATTAAAACATTAAACTTACTAAAATGTTGTTCAATACAGGTTGCAATGGAAATTGGTGGTCATATTTTTTTACTGTGTGCTAGCTGGCAAGTGGCGGATTATTTAATTTAATTTTATGATTATATTTTAGACGGCATATATTTATTTTTCTGTGTTACATAATGTTAAGATTGTTGCTTAGAATTATATAGATTCAAGTTCTTAAAACTTAACAGACAGATGTGTTGCTGGGGAGTTTGTTGGCCACTTCTTCTTCACAGCTAAAACACTAGGAAGTGGTGACGGGCGGGCGTTTTTTGGGGGACTGTCTTTATGTAGAACTTTGACGTTCAAAAAGTGCTGGTTCTCAGCCTAGTTTGAATAAATGACTTTTGATTTTGATTTTGATTTAGACACTGCTTCAGCTCGTGGACATTTATTATCTGCTGATCAAAATTATTAAGGGAGGACTAATATTATTTAATGAGGACCTAAATTATTAAGTGAGGACCAAAATTATTTAGGGAGGGCCAACATATTTTTTCGTAATTAATAATAATAATAATAATACAACAAGGGCAACACTCGCCCAAGAGTGATGCGCTTTGTGAGACGGGCGTTTTCGGGGACTGATGTCAGCTCCCGAGACTATATGTCCCGTGTCACAGAGCGCATCGACTTCCTGAAGCAGAAAGTATATGCATGGGCAAACCGTATTCGCAGGTATAAGCGGCGAGTAGAACGATACACCCAGAATCGCACATTCCGAAGTAATGAAAGGTGGGTGTATAGGGATTGGAGCGACCGGACCAAGGTGTGACTAATACGCACCTGCCGGATGATGACGCCATATACTCGTTCTGGCGCAGCATCTGGTCGGTGCCTGTCTGTCATACCGAGGGCGATTGGATTCGGGATGTTGAGCGCGTATGCGATCCAATACCAGAAATGGGGGCAATTATCATCAGCCCCCAAGATGTAGCTCGTGCAGTCCGTCCGTTAGCTAACTGGAAATCTCCAGGGCCGGACGGGCTGCACAACTTCTGGATCAAATGGTTTACAAGGTCGCATACCCACTTGGCATCTCAGATCCAGTCTGCCTTAGAGTCAGGGTCGCTGCCCCAATTTATAACTACAGGAATAACCCACCTGCTCCATAAATCAGGTAGTACTGCGGAACCTAAAAATTATAGACCGATCACGTGCTTACCGACGGTCTATAAGGTTCTTACATCCATTTTGAGAGCTAAGATTAACACACATATAGATAGTAACTGTATCATGTCTGCCTCTCAAAATGGATGTAGGAATGGGTCCCGCGGTACTAAGGAGCTTCTCCTCATAGATATGACCATTAGCCAACAGGTTCGGCGTTTCCGAAAGGATCTGTCGACATGTTGGATAGTCTATAAGAAGGCCTATGACTCAGTTCCTCATACATGGCTCATGAGGGTGCTGGAATTGTATAAAGTTGATGCAACGCTACGCACCTTCCTGATGTCATGTATGGGGCAATGGAGGACGGTCCTTCGCTATCCAGGATGTCGACAAATCCAGAGGAATAGCGAACCGATAAGGATCGAGCGGGGTATATTGCAGGGTGACAGTTTGAGTCCGCTTTGGTTTTGCCTAGCTTTGAATCCTCTAAGCACACTGCTAGAGAATTCAGGGCTAGGCTATCGGTTGAAGAGAGGTGGTCAGGTTATATCTCACCTCCTTTACATGGATGACTTGAAACTTTTTGCCCCCAACAATCTGCAACTGATGGAGCTACTGAAGGTAACTGAAACCTTCAGTAGTGCCATCAGGATGGAGTTTGGTGTGGATAAATGTGCGGTCATGCATGTAAAGCGAGGGGAGATTGTGGAATCCGTGGGAACACAACTCTCGGATTCCATAAACCTGAGATCCCTCTCTCCAACCGAAACCTATAAGTATTTGGGTATGTCAGAAGCGTTAGGTATCAATGTTGCTGACATGAAGCAATCGTTGAAGGAGCGCTTCTTTGGCCGCCTGAAGAAGGTATTTAATAGCTTTCTTTCGGGCGGAAACAAGGTGCGCGCCTTCAACGGTTGGGTCATGCCGGTATTGATGTACTCTTTCGGCGTACTCAAATGGACTCAAACAGAACTTGACGCCCTGGATAGGCGAGTCCGTACGCTGCTGACTGCATTTCGAATGCATCACCCACGTTCGTCGGTGATGAGACTGTATATCCCGCGGAAGTGTGGAGGCCGAGGCTTTTTAAATGCTAAGACCCTACACAACCGCGAGGTATGCAGTCTAAGGGAATATTTCCTAGCTGCTGACGTGGGTATGCATCGAGATGTAGTGGCAGTGGACAAGGGCCTTACTCCACTCTCCTTGGCTAACGAGAACTGGCGCAAACCTCTAGTGCTTGACACTAACGATCGCAGAGAAGTATGGCAGAGTAAGGAACTTCACGGACGATTTTTCCGGGCCCTACATGGGCCCGATGTAGACCAACTAGCGTCCGTAGCCTGGCTGCGTGTCGGTGACCTCTTTGGGGAAACCGAAGGTTTTGTCTGTGCAATTATGGACGAAGTTATCATGACGAAAAATTACCGGAGATTTATTGTGAAGGACGGCACGGTTGACATATGTCGGGCATGTCATCGTCCGGGAGAATCAATCCGCCACATAATCTCTGGTTGTTCTCGTCTAGCTAACGGTGAGTACTTGCATAGGCACAACCTCGTAGCCAGGATTATCCATCAGCAACTTGCTCTGAAATACTCTCTTGTGGAATCGGAAGTGCCGTACTACAGATATGCGCCCGACCCAGTTCTCGATAATGGTCATATCTCATTGTACTGGGATCGGTCCATCATCACTGACAGGACTATTATAGCCAATAAGCCTGATATAGTGGTGGTGGACCGAATCGAGAGACGTGCAATGATTGTTGACATTACCGTCCCACATGACGAGAACCTCGTGAAAGCCGAGAAAGATAAACAAATCAAGTATATTGACTTGGCTCGCGAGGTTGTCGACATGTGGGATGTGGACTCAGCGATCATTGTACCGATAGTCGTATCAGCCAATGGCTTAATAGCCACGAGCCTCGACCAACACCTCAGGAGGCTCTCGTTAGGCGGCTGGATCAAGGGCTTGATTCAGAAAGCAGTACTTCTGGACACGGCTCGCATTGTCAGGCGGTTCCTCTCTCTGGAGCCCTGACCGCCGGTAGCTTGGACCCTGTTCCCGATACCGGTGGGATACTATTTTTTATATTTTTAAATGTTTTTTTTTTTTTTTCATTTAAATATTTAAAAATATAATTTATATGTATTTACAAATGAATAAACGAAATAATAATACTAGTAATAATACTAATTTCAGGCAAGTATGGTCCATAAAACACAATATCTCTATCTAAAGTATGACCACACGTTTCCGTTACATCCTGTATATAAAGTTTTCAGTGCACATAAAAGTTTTATTAAGCATACCTACTAACCTGAAAATTAATTAAGACCAACCTATATTAAATTCCAACCCATTTTGACTCGTTTTTCAAGTTCAAATCAAGCTCCTAAACCTTTTTATCTTAACCGTGCACACCATTAAACATACTCATATACACAAGTACCGTGTAATATATTTGCCCAGTTTTTCAAAGGGGAAAAAGAGGATATCCTCTTTTATTTTCAGACTTTTTTTGATGCGTGATCAAGACTTCGTCATGTGGAAATGCCATGCGTATTTACTTGACGGAATATTAAGGGAAGGGTGGAATGATACATTTGTGGGACGTGTAAAAGGTTTCATTTTCTTGGTTTCTAATACACGTAAAAGCTATGAAAGGAACAGATATTCCGTAAATGAACGTACCAGCTTCGCACAGGAAAAAAAATGACACACCTAGTGTCATTTTTTTTTTTTGGGTGTGGAATATCATCCAATGACATCTCCCGCTCTGGGTGGAGCGGAAGGGCGTGTCAAACTCTTACTGACTAAAACCCACCCCTGTTCCTTCCCTGCTCTGAGTGCCCAGGGGCCCGGTAACTCTGTTTCGAATTTATCAACAACCCCTGGGCAGGCATCGGCCATGACGGGCTCCGTCTCTTTTGCTGACAACTCTTTGAGGCGCGCGTGGAGCACTACGAAAGCAATAATTGTGAACGTCAACAGTTATTCATCTTTCCATCAGGAACAGTAGCTACTTTTAGGGTTTCGTACCCAAAGGGTCGAAAGGGAGCCCTAAACTGTCACTCACGTGTCCATCGGTCTGTCTGTCCGTCGTCTGTCACAAAATTTTGTTCCGAACTTTTTTTAACTTCGAACGACCTAAGAACTTGGAATTTGGTGATAATGTTTATTATTACATATATTTTACTAACAAATACCAATATAATCATTTGGTACTAAACCCAATGTGCAAAGTCCGCAGACGCACTGGGTTTTTTTTTTAATGAAAGTTATGAATACATAAAACACTTACATTCGCATTCATAATATTAAGTTAGGATAGCCCGATTAAAAACTCCATCTCTTGGCACAGATAGAAATATTAAACAAATATGGATTCTGTCCCCAAACTTAAGCTATACTCTGACGCAAATTAGTCAGCAGAACGACAAAATATTGACGTCCATTGATTGAAAGGCTCCCCAAGTTTACTCCAATAAATTCTAAATTAGGGGAATCGTTAATCATGTCTGTTTGGAAGCTTTTTATAGGCTGTTGACAGAAAAATATTGTAACGGAGAGATCGGGTGTCGGCATGGTAATTTTCAGATTTGGTACAGTTTCGAGCCTTTATGGAAAAGTTAATTGATACGCGACTGTACCAGAAGGAAGGTTATAATGTTTTCTGAGACTATGTATGTAAGCATGTACATTTGTATGTATTTTTTGTATGTCTCATTCTCTGGCACACCCTTTAAGGCGCAGTTACACGAATTCTAATGATTTTTGATTGAACATCACGTCTAAAGGTAGTCTTATTTCTTCGTAAAAATATGTGTTTTTCTAGACCTTCGTAATTTGATATGTGAATATTTGAAATTATTTTTTTAAAACATTGTGTTACTAATTTGTAAAGTTTTATCATAATCATCATCAGCCTATAGCAGTCCACTGCTGGACATAGGCCTCTCCAACTGCAGGTCATTCAGCTCGGTTCTCGGCAACTCTCATCCCACCACCTAGCCTGAGGGCGTCCTACCTTACGTTTGCCGATTCGCGGTCTCCACTCGAGAACACGTCTACTCCAACGGTCATCGGTTCTACGGCTAATATGGCCGGCCCAATGCCACTTCAGCTTGCTTATTCTGTGAGCTATGTCGACAACCTTGGTTCTCAGCCGGATCACCTCGTTCCGTATTCGATCCCTCAATGAGATTCTAAACATAGCCCGTTCTATAGCTCGCTGAGCGACCTTGAATTTATGGACCAGTCTTACCGTGAGTGTCCGCGTTTCGGCTTCGTAAGTCATAACAGTCAAGAGCAAGACACACTGATTAAAGACCTTGGTCTTTAGGCTCTGTGGAATACGCGACACGAAAACTGGTCGAAGCTTCCCAAACGCTGCCCAGCCCAGCTGGATCCTTCTGTTGACCTCCCTCTCAAAGTTGTTTTTACCAAACTGCAGAGTTTGCCCGAGGTAAACATATTCTCGAACAACCTTGAGAGCACCGCCATTGACAACAATCGGTCCCGGAGTAACGTGTTTGTTGAACATAACCTGGGTTTTGTCCAAGTTCATCCGGAGACCAATGCGTCCAGAAGAATCAACTAGGCCATCCAAAATCTGCTGCAGATCACGCAGCGATTCAGCCAGTATGACGATGTCATCTGCAAATCTAAAGTGTGAGATGTATTCGTCGTTAATGTTAATGCCACGTCCCTCCCAGTTCAGCGTCTTGAACACATCCTCCACTGCGTTAGAGAACAATTTCGGGGAAATTACGTCCCCTTGTCTCACACCTCGACCCAGGGGGTTATGTTCAGTTCACTGATCCTGAATTTGGACGGCCATTGTCGCGTTTTCATAAAGACATCTCAACACTTGAATGTATCGCCAGTCGACTTGGCATCGCTACAGAGACTCCAAAACAGACCTGGTCTTGATAGAGTCAAATGCCTTCTCATAGTCCACAAACGCAAGACATAGGGGCTGATTATACTCTTCTGACTTCTGTAAAATTTGCCTGACTATGTGGATGTGGTCCATGGTGCTGTATCCTACTCGAAACCCGGCCTGCTCAGGTGGCTGATACTTGTCGAGTCTTCGCGCTAGACGATTCGTAACGACTCTTGAAAACAGCTTATATACGACTGGCTAAGGAGTAAAATGGGTCTGTAATTCTTCAAAAGGGTCTTATCACCCTTTTTGAAGAAGAGAACGACCACGCTCCTTCGCCACGCTTCTGGAGTACTCCCAGAGAACAGGACAGAGTTGAAAAGCTCCCAAAGCCCTTTCAGCACAGGGCTTCCTCCCGCTTTCAGGAGTTCGGTCGTAATCCCGTCCTCACCAGGGGTTTTTCCATTTTTAAGCTGTTTAAGAGCCGCTTCGATTTCGTCTTGGCTGATTTCTGGCAGGTCTTCTGTGAAGTGGCGGGTTAAGGTGGCTCTGGAATCCTCATTTTCGCGATCAGGTGCGATGCGTATAATTGGCCGTAGAGCCGTAGAGCCGTTTTCGACTTCCGAAAGGATCTCCGGCTTCGAAGCGACGATATCCCCATTTGATTTGGTCAACTTCGTCAGATGACTCCTCCCAAGTGACTGGACGAACACTTTTGACCCCCGGTTTTGCTCAATCGCTTTTTCATGCATGTATTGGAGCGTCGGAGGTCGCGCCGAACCAGTGTCCTAATATTTCTGTTGTAAAGTTTATTTAACGCGAATCAAAAATTGAGAATCACGTAAAAATTGTAAATTGTATTTTTATGAAACTTTCACCAAATTAAAGATCATATAATTATTTATGTTGCAGTATACGTGTTTTAGTTTATTACCTATTTTTTATGTATAAAAAAATAATAATGCGTCTAATTTCGGACAGCGCTCCTTGATGGGCGAGTCCTAACACTGGGTGGACGTACGACGTGTTACGCTAGCTCAGCACAGCAGGTGTATTCGATAACTCAGTTGACATCAATTTGATAGTCACTTTGCAGTACATTGCTGCTTTGCTCGGTGGACCTCAATTATTTACAATTAGCACTACGTAGTACGTTTTTGTTTTCCTATATACGTCAAAGCAACATTGTACTGCATAGTGCCTATCAAATTGATGTCAACTGAATTTAGTAAGGTTTTTTTTTTTGTACACGCTATCTTACCGCTCAAGGTCTCTCTCTCAAGATTCTCATTGGCAGTTAATAGCGCCGTAACAAATAATGTGTCATTAGATTGGTCTTAACCACCAAAGTGACATAGGATATATGAATTTTGAAAAAAGTAACATAATAGCGGTAGCCAATAGGTATTCGCTTCTAGTAGTAGTCGTATTAGCATAATTATCATTGTCAGCTTGCAATCAAATCTCTACAAACTATTCGCCTCGTGTTTGGAAAAACGCATCTCTACCCTTACCACGGGGTCTCATCTCGAACAAAGAAAATTTAGTTCAAACAAACAATAGATGGCGTAACATGCATCGATTTCTTATTGAAGTATAATGTAACATTAATTTGAAAAAAATATGGTAAAAACTGTATTTTCTTATTTAATAGACTACCCTAAGCATAAAATTGTGGAATACTGGTCTCCTAATTCAAATTTAGATGTTTATTGGAACAAATCCTCAGGCATTTATATTTCTTATACCAATAGATGGCGCTGTTTGAAGTTTAAGAGTTTATCCATTTACCTCTATAAAATTTGTATAGTGAAACATTTTGCAACAGTAAAACTGTTATGAAGTGCCAAAAATACTATACAGTAATTCCTCAATGTGTGAGAAAATAATGGTAAGACTTTATGTAAATTCATTCAACTTGCAAGCCGTCGCTGCTAACACCATCTAGCAAGGTGTAGAGGACGGGCCCGGACGAAGAACAAAAGTTGCTTTTGTAAGTCGAAAACCCGTAGTTACGGCGGTACCGTTTCATTGTATGGGATGAGGCATCTGTACGCTAGTATTATATTATCTGTGCCCTTACAGAAACTTATCAACCAGTTGAACAAGCGAGGTTCAGGGCAGGATTCGCGACCACAGACCATATTCACGCCCTTTTTCTGACTCTCTAAAATATTTCCATGTCACAATACTGCTGATAAAATTGACATTCCCATAAATGAATGAGGCCATTAGTAAGTAGATAGTTATATCTTGTCAATCTACGTACCAAATAATACTTCCAAGCTTTGCCCCTAATTTGAAGTTCACTGTACCAGAACAGGAATCTTTGTAATACATTTTTCCAGGTCAGTGATAATGAACAGAAAAATTAAGGTCATAAGTTGGAGGCGTACAGAGGCAGACACTGTACTGTACCCGGTGTTAATATGACACATGAAGTTAAAGAAAGAGGTATTTATAGGTATGATTGACATAGACGACAATCTACAAAGCTGAATTACTTACAAACGACGAAGTGGGCGGAATGATACGCCCGGGTGTCACCATTGTGTGGATCGCTCGGAGGACACGGTGGAGCATACGATAGAGCTTTGCCCCGCTTAGGGCACCACTGTGTCCTCTTGGAGGCGATTGGCGGTGGCGACATCTAACGTCCGGCTTCAGTCCATGGTACAGAGCGAGAGGGTATGGGGAGCTGTCACCTCCTTCTGCGAAACAGTAATGCTCACGAAGGAGAAGGTGGGGGTCCCGGTAACTCTCATTCAAATTTATCCGCGACACCCTCACGCCCCTGGCCTCTGCAGGAGACACCCTGGGCGTCGGGAGTCGCAAGTCGATTCCCGGCCACCGTAGGCGTGGGTTTGCGGACGGCGTGTAATGGGTAGCTCGCCGTCAGATAAGGACCAGGTCTGGGTTGACAGCGTGTTATGTTTCATGCGTGCCTCAAAGAGATGTCAGCATTAATTGCCTTTCTGGTTCGCGGGAGTATTGGAAAGAGTCACCACAGCCCTGGCACAGCAACTGAAGAAACACGGGTGGGTTTTGGTCAGTAATAGTCAGACACGCCTGCCCGCTCCGTCTAGAGCGGGAGAAGTTATTTAATAAATTCCCACACTAAAAAAAAGAGGTTCCCCCAGATTCTGGAAAGAAATGCTCAACGCAACATAAAATAAATCCATGCGATTGGTTGTTTGAAAATCATTCATCCAAAAACTGCAGTATTTTGTCATATTCACATTTACAATAATGGGGTATTTAATTAAAAAAAAATCTCTCAGTTCAATATCAGTTAAATAACCAAAAATATTAAACACGTATTTTTAGCTTTACCAAACCAATAAAAAAGGACAAAGATAAAACGCATCAAAATTCAGGAGTGTGGGCTCGTTACGCCACTTTGGTGGTAAAAAGTATCGCGCCACGTGACGTCACGCCACAATTCAACGCACCGTATTGCCCTCATTATTTGTTTACGTGACAAAAGAAAAAATGCAATATTTTTTTTTCGTTATTTAACTGACGGTCTAATTAGTTTTTTTTTTTTTTTTTGTAAAATACCCCATTTTCGTTATTAACTGGTATTTATTTATTTTCAAAATTCCTAAAAATGTATACCAGTTTAAAGGTATCTTTTATATATCATAACGCGGTGCCAACGAACCTGTTACTTAAATGGACGCGTAAAATATTATTATAATTCTCATCCCCAGCGACTTAAGTGACCCTACTTAATTATGGAGGTGCTACTTAGTTATTTATTTTTCCCAATATGTGCATTATTTATTAGCACTCAAGTGTGTAGGATGTTTGGGAGAGCTGTAGCGGTCTTTTGCACTTACTGTGAATTAACTTATTAAGCTCATTCTTGGCTGCCCAGGGTTTCCATATCAGATGGAATGGAATCTTTTTAGTGTTCATCTTAAAATATGAACATTATAAAAGAACCTCTCGTTATTCGTTTAGTATAACATCTAGCCTGTATTCTCCGAAAGGTTACTCAGAGATGTACTATGGTTCACCCATATTTTACGAACATGGTCGCTCACAATGGGCTTCACCAGGTGGCTTATAATCACCTAAAGTTCAATGGAGAGGGCTATCACATCACACATCATCTGCCTTTTAATGTCCCCACTGCTGGGGCACTGGCCTCCTATCTGTGAGAGGGTTTGGAGAGGACTATGCTAGTAGTTTTTTTTAGGTATTATGTCTTTCGGCTGAGATGATATTTATTTTTACGTTATTCAAATTTATTATTTACAACATTTAACTACTCCAATTTACTAGCGCATTGTAATTTTTAAAAATCGATGCCTTGTTAGAAACCAATAGTATCAAAGCAAAAAGCCGAATCAAAATTTTGTTTCTATTCACCCCTGCAACCCTTCTCACCACTGCAACCCTATTCACCCGTTTGCACCGACGACGATGTAGCCTCGTTTAACATAAGCAGCCTTATATTTGCAACCACTAGGCCTGAGAAAAAGAAGGGACCAGCAGTGGTGGCCCAGTGGTAAAAGGCCGTGACTTAAGTTGTAGGTCGTGAGTTCAAACCCAGGCAGGCGCTTTACTCTGTGTAAATTATTTCAACACCACTGCTCTCAAAACGGTGAATGCGCATGTCCTAGAACCAAAAATTCGAAGATATGTGACATCCACCAACCTGCATTGGGCCCGCGTGGTGGATTACGGCCCACACCCTCTCACAGAGAGGAGGCCTGTACCCCAGCAGTGGGGACATTAAAAGGCTGATGATGACCCAGTCATCATTCTCCTGCCCTTATCCCAATTTATTTGGGGTCGGCGCAACATGTCTTTTTCTTCCATACTCCTCTATTAGTCGTCATCTCTGTAGTCACCCCTTTTAACAGCATTCCCAAGGAGGGTTGGCGTCAGGCAGGCGGCCGGCTATAAAACTTTTGCCAAAACCTTTTTGCATCATGGTCTGGAAAAATATGATGATGACCCAGTGTCGGTTCAAAATATAATATATCTAAAAACTAGCCAAGTGCGTGTCTTAGTTCGCACATTTCGGGTACCGTACCAAATGTATTAGCTTTGGCTCAACAAGATGCTTAAATTGTTAAAATTTGAAGACTGTAGCTCCAGCAACCATGTGGCAGTAAAACTTGTGTGACAGACGACGGACAGACAGTCGGACAGATGGATAGGCATGAGTGAAAGCAATAGTGCTCCGTTTGGACCCTTAGTGTACTGAACCCTAAAAAGTGTAGGCACTGTATATTGAAATACAATATTCCAGAATATTATTTACCAATAATATATTTATTTAGGAATCTTTGGAACTCCACAAACAAGTTTTATATCGAAATTTCTACGAAAAAGATGTCTGTAACAGACGTCGAGGTGAATACAATGAGATATTCATGAGCTAAACTATTATATTTATTCAAAAATATGAAATCCTATACATTGAATAGGATTATTGGACGTATGGCAATGAAAAGGAAAGTTTTCTTCAAGCGTAAGATCTATAGGAATTGTCTGTGTACTGAAATGTTATTGCTGGCTTACTAAGAGATGGAGTTGGATCGACTCAAATAAAATTTATGTATATTGGTATATCCTTTTCTATTCTATCCTATCGCCACATATTATAAAACAAAGTCCCTCGCCGCGTTTGTACGTGATAAACTCAAAAACTACTGAACGGATTTTCATGCGGTTTGCACCAATATACAGAGTGATTATAATTTGTACCCGTGCAAAGCCTTACTACTAGGGTTACTTAATAATACTAGGTACTTATATTATATAATATGAAAGTTTGTGAGGATGGATGTATGGTGATGTACTCATTTGTTTGTTACTTTTTCACGCAACAATTACTACTGAACGAAGTTTGATGAAACTTTACAGTTAGCTTAGCTTAGTTTAGTTTTACTTTTTGTATTTTTGTAAATTTATTTTGTAATGTGCTTTTGTGGTCTGTGCGAAATAAATAATGTTTCTTTCCTTCTTTCAAATACGCTGTGATTTATAATGGGGGGAAGTACTGATTTTGAAAGTTTGTGAGCATGTCTATATAGGGTGACTAGTAATTAGTTACCGAAACTTAAACACGTGATTGTACTCATTATAACAAACAACTTTTCCAAAGAAAGAACGGCGTCACGCGGCTAGAAGCTGATAGGTCATAGGCGTGCAAGCGCGAATTTCCTAAGGCTGTTGTGTTATTATGATAAAAGTGAATAAGTATAAAAAAATCTTTCTTTGGGAAAGTGGTTTGTTATCATGAGTACAGTCACGTGTTCAAGTATCGGTCACTAATTACCAGTCACCATATATATGAATACTTTCACGCAATAACTACAGAATGGATTTTGATGAAACTTTAAAGTACAACTTATACTTACATCAGAATATATCATATAGGCATTTGTAATAGGAGGAAGTATTTAGTACGTACTATTTACATAATATTATTATTCTATGCGGGTGAAGCTGCTGGCAGAAGCAACCCAATGATACAAAAGAATTAACCAAACAAGTGTAGGTACAGTATTAAGCGATAAAATATGCAAAAACAATCATTATTATCCTGCCCGTATCTCAAATTATTGGGGCAGGCGTAACATTTCCATACTTCTATATTAGTCGTCATCTCTGTAGTCACCGCCTTTTTTACCTATATCCTCTTTCACACGGTCCATCTATCGTTTCTTTGGCTTTCCTCTACTCTTACAGCCATCCAAATCCATACACAAGACTTTCCTCACAACATTTTCTTCATTCCTCCGCATCACATACCCATAGCACGACAATCGATTTCCACACAACTTTTCATTCAGCGGTGCCACTTTCAGACTTTCTCTTATATACTGATTCCTAATTCTATCCATGCGCGTAACACCACACATCGCTCTTAGCATTCTCATCTCAGCTGCATGCAATTGCTTTTCATTCATCTCTTTTGTGGCCCAACATTCTGAACCATACAAGACAGCAGGTCTGACCATTGTTTTGTAAATCTTCGCCTTAAGTTTAAGGGGAATGCGGGAGATATTCCCGGTAACGTGCCGCAAAGTATGCAAATACCATTTTATGACTAAAATGTGATGTTGGGTAAATTATAGTCATGAAATAGTTTTTGCTTAACTTATGAGTACCTATGCAACATAATATATTATTTTTAAAACGTAAAATAAGTTTCTGCTGCTTTTTTTTAAGTGTGTACTTGTGTATCTTTTTGTTATGTGTATGTATGTGTGTATACGTAAAATTACAATATTTTAAATTTGGACTTAAAAAAAGTTTGAAATATATTTTGATTTAGTGTTTATTATTTTACCATTACTGCCTCAAACTCACCATAAAGGATGATGATCGTATTTTTTCTCATTTCCATTTTTAATTTTTTCTCTGGAAATCCTCTTAAGCCACCTTTTATAGCATCCACGTTACCAATTCGAAGAGTAAATGGAAATACCTTCCCAATTCAACTTAGGATTCTATCCAGCTAAGAAAATTTTCAAGCTTATTAACAAGGGATACAAAAACACGTTCGGCCCCATTTCATCCCTGTTATAATATTCGTCCTTTGTAAAAATGTTCATTGTATTTTAATATTACATAATTCGCCCTATTTTCCCCCTCATGAAATGCGATGCTCCTTTCTTTGGAAAATTACCTATTTACTAAGGTTGGTTTAAATAATCATTAAATATTGTAAAAAACCGCCATGATCAGTATATAATTGAAAGAAAAAGAAACGGTTATTTCTTTGGCTAGACTTTGTAAGGATATCGAAATCAGTGGACAGTAAATTCGAATCGGTCGACATCTCATTTGCCATAATCAGATCAGTCGAGTTTAAGGCGCAGTTAAACGACTTTTATTGGTTTTTAATGGAACATCACGTCTAAACGACAAGTTTTATTTCTTTAAAAAAAATATATGTTACTTTAGACAATTTCCGTCGTAATTTGATCTGAGAATATTTTAAATTATATTTTTAAAACATAGTGTAATTAATTTGTAAAGTTATGTATAACGCGGATAAAAAATTTAGAATCACGCAATAACTATAAACGTATTTTTATAAAACTTTCAACCTTTATAAAGATCATTTAATTATTTATAAATTAATTTCAATGTTTTATTTAAATACCTGTTGTTGTATGTGTAATAAATTAATAATGCGTCTAATTTCGGACAGCGCTCCTTGATGGACGAGTCCTATTACTGGGTGGACGTACGACGAGTTACGTGAGCTCAGCACAGAACACGCAAGCTAACCGTTCAAGGTCATTGGCAGTTAATAGCGTCTTAATCTACTATAGCAATGATTCCTGGGTACAAAAATATAATAATTATATTTACTGTAAGTTAGATTATCAAAAAACATTGGACACGTATTTTTTGCTTTGCCAAACCATTAAAAAATGACAAAGTTAAAACATATCATAGTTCCAGAAGGTTGGGGCTTGTAACGTCACTTCTAGGTAAAATTTCATTTTTGACGTAGAGGTGACGTTACGCGTATCAACGCACTGTACATACTGTCCTCATTTTTAAAAATACATGTCAAATGTTTTGTTGTTATCTAACTAACTGACCGAATAGATTTTTAGTCATCAACCCTATTGAACATAGATAACAGATACACTCTTTTCTTTGTTTTTTTTTTTTGGGTGGGAAATCATCCAATGACATCTCCCGATCTGGGTGGAGCCGGAGGGCGTGCCAGACTCTTACTGACTAAAACCAAAGTCAGTAAGAGTCGGACTAAAACCCACCCCTGTTCCGTCCCTGCCTGAGTGTCCAGGGGTGCGGTAACTCATGTTGAGAATTTATCCGCTTCCCCTAGGCATATAACAGATACACTAACATACAACTATTTATTACCCCACATTTTAGAAGTTGGGTAAATGGAACAGAAACATCAACTATACGTTAGCAGACACAGTATTTTACAATAGAGACATTGAATACGTTCTTAAAAACAAGTTTTATTGTTTCAAAGTATAATAGGGTATTATAACTATTTTTGAAAAGTGTCTCAATTGGATTCTATAGTGCTAATAAACCAATAAAAAAAAACACAAAATTTTTATTCAATCAATAAGTGCCTTAAAAATGCATTTATATTTTCTTTCGCGCGTAATTTGACGAAAACGCTGGACGCAGTGGACGCCATTGCTCTGTGGTCATAACGTCACGGCTGTGTAAATAAATAAAAATACAAACCATTGATACGCTGATCAGATGACATTTGACACTTTATAGTTTACACAGCCGTATGACGTATGACATGGCGGCTACTATTCCATGGTATTAAAAAAAAACTTTTTTACAAAAAAATAGAACCGACTTCCAAAAAAAGTGCAAAATAACTTTTATTTCGGAAGTCGGTGTTCCTGTTTTGTGTCTGTGTTTTTTGACACCGACTTCCGAAATAAAAGTTATTTTGCACTTTTTTTGGAAGTCGGTTCTATTTTTTTGTAAAAAAGTTTTTTATTTTTCACTTTTTAGTTGTGGTTCTCCATTAAACTGTGTTAACAATTCATAGACATACGATAGCAGCAATCGCGGTTGATTTGCTGTCAATTTTTGAAGAGTTCCGTTGTCTGTCTCCGAAACCCATAATCAGATCTTTTTTAAATTTAAATGGGACCATTTCGGAATAAACCCCTTTCGAACAAAAAAAAGAATTTTGCAAATCCGTCAATATATGACGGAGTTATGCCCGAACATACATAAAAAAAAAAAAATACAAACATCCGAATTGATAACCTCCTCCTTTTTCGAAGTCGGTTAAAAACTGAAACTTTGAATTGAATTTTAAAATTTGTTTTGATATTTTATAAACTAAAACTAATTTCCAACTGCTTTTTTCCTAAGCTATCTCAATAATATATTTTAAGTTTTTCTCTCCTATAGAGTAAAACGACGAGATTTTAATAATTGTAAAACTAACAATAGAGAATAGACATATAAAAAACCAGCGAGTAACCAAAATACAATAAAATAGCAAACGAAATATGAAAGCAATCACAATTTTCAATCGTAAAAAGGGGTCGAGCTTCACAAAATGGCGACCAGGGGAGATATATTAATATTTTTCTTTTTGCTTACACTACGGTCCCCTGTGTCACAGGGATGGACTAGGTAGGTGGTGTGCTGACAGAGGTGAATCAAATAAGACAGAAAATATACAGAGGGTGATGTCAAATGTCAGACCCGAAAGGAGGACCTTCTCTTTAACGGTTGACATTTGACAAGGCGATTGAAAGATGGGTTAAGTAAAGTAACCTAATTCTCTTTCACGTACCACCTCTACTTTCCTGTCCAAGGAATAAATAAATATTTATGTGAAGTATCGAATAGTTGATAGATTATGTAAGACCTTTTTTTATTATTGATAAGCTCGCGTTTGATCAATATCTCACCTGATGGTAAGCGATGATGTGGTCGACGATGGAGTACGCTTGCCTAGAAGTAATCTATTTAATCTAGACTTACAGACCCCCAGGTTGTAGCTATCAGGAAACACAGGCTCAGGCAGGGAATTACACTCCCTAGCTGTACGTGCAATTCATGTGTTCCCAAAACGTTTTGTGCGTGTGGGTGGGATGTCCACCATGTACCGGTAGCGCATTGCTGTACGTCTAGTGGTCTGATGATGGAACGGGCTTGGCGGTATTCAACTGTGCAATTCAGACGCACACTCCTCAAAATCCAACCGTTAGAAAACCGACAGGTTAGCAACTCGGCGTCGATGCTCAAGACTTTGGAGCTTCGACTTTTCGCTTATCCCAAGTAATAGTTGTAGAAGATTGTTTCTATAACAGTAAAATAAACAAACAATTTTTAAAATCTTACTAAAATCTTACTATAGTCAAAACAAAAAACTAAACAAATGTATCATTGCCATCTTGGCTCATCTTGCAATAGACTCAAGCGCATCATGCTGGTATCTGGCAGATCCGTCCTAGAGATGAGAGTTACAGTACCTACTTCATACACGATCGAACTTGCAGCTGTTCCGGTGTGAAGTACTGTGTCACTTTTGCTTGGATCCTCAACTTTTTGGCTGCCACTTGACCTTACTAAAGGGTTACATAACCTACCATTTATTCTATTCCATACCTACATACAATATAACAGACGAGCTCGTGGCTAAAGTAATAACGGCCGCACGGGTCGATCTATCAGGTTAAGCTATGCTTGCCGGGGTTGGTCTATGGATGGACCATCTTTACATACCGAGACGTTAAGCCGTTGGTCCCAGCTTTCATTCGTGGATCTTTGACAGTCGTTACGGGTTGTCAGAAGCCCGAAAGTCTGACAACCAGTCTTACCAAGGGGTATTGTATTACCTAGTAACTGGGTTGTGGAGGTCAGTCAGGCAGTCATTCCATGTAAAATACTGGTATTCAGCTGCATCCGGTTAGACTAGAAGCCGACTCCATAATAGTTGGGAAAAGGCGCGGGCAGATTTGACCTATATACAATACAACAGCATCTATCTTCACATTAACACCCTAAATACGTCTCTGTTTAACACAAAAACTTCAGCCAGATGTTCAAAAAGGTATGAAGAACAGAATAGGCCCCCAGTGAATTGAGAGCAAGTTATATTTTGTTTCTAGATTTTCGTCTGCCTTTTTTTCCTAACCTACATTATTTTTGTCTGAAGTACGCCTACCTAGTTTGTATCTGCCAATGCCAACTTTTTGCTAAACTTCAAGCCTGTATACCAAAATGTCTTTTCACACCACCTGCTTGAGTGTATCCAATTACACATCATTAAATCTCAACGTAAAGTAAAGCATTACCTCCCAAGGGAGGTAAAGTTGTATGAAACTCCCATTTGAATTTGGAAGGCCAAATTCTTGAAAAAGTTTTGAAAAAAAACTGATCAAGTGCGTGTCGGACTTCACACATTTAGGGTTCCGTATTAAATGAAGAAATTTCCAAGAAAAAATCTGATTTATCAACATATTGATATTTTTAGTAAAAAATACGTAATTATAAACATTATCACCAAATTTTAAGTTCATAGGTCAAAAGGAAGTTAAAAAATTCTTCGTAACAAAGTTTTGTTAAAAAAGCTGACTTTGGTGGCTTCTAATTCCTTTGCCTTCCAATATTTTTTAAAACCAAAAATATAGTATTTATCTAATCAACGAGTTTTAAAAAATTATACCCCATTTGATGGGGTAGATTAATGTTTTTTTTTCGCGCCACCCTGTATCTGTATAGGAGCTAAACAACATTAAAAAAAAAAGACTATTTGTATGGCTTTGGGTCAACAAGATGCATATACTGTGAAAATTTGGAGACTATAGCTAGAACTGTTTGGCTGTAAAACCTGTGTAACAGACGACGGATGGACAGGCAGACTGACACGTGAGTGACAGCAAACGGAGCCCCCGTTTGGAACCTTCGGATACGGAACCCTAAAAATGCCCATTTGGTACTGTGAAGAAGTTTGTTCGAAATCGAAAAGGACATCCTAACCAGAACTCAAAAAAAAAGAAAAAGGGCACGATTTCAAATAATGTGAAACAAAAGACTGTGTTTGGTGCTGTGATTTTCAGTGAGCCCAGGCTTATTATTGTCTCGTAGAAGGTGTGAAAAGAAAAGCATGCTCCTCTGAGATAAATCCTGTCTTCGTTTTGGGCAGCTTGAACCCCTCGCTTTACTGAGGACTCTGCATAACCCCCTCGCATCGCTCGGGAGTTAATTGAATCTCTCGTTACGCTCAGGGTTCAATCCCATATGTCGCCCATATTTATTATTACGTAAGACACTGCTTTACACTTTTTTCCTGATAGCTACAACCTGGGAGTCTTTAAGTCAAGAGTGAATAGGTTACTTCTAGGCAAGCGTGCTCCATCTTCGACCACATCATCGCTTACCATCACGTGAGATAGTGGTCAAACGCGTGCCTATCAACAATAAAAAAAAATAAAAAAACCCCCTTTTTTTTTTGGTTTAGGAAATCATCCAATGACATCTCCCGCTTTGAATGGAGCGGGAAGGCGTGTCAGACTCTTACTGACTGAAACCCACCCCTGTTCTTTCCCTGCCTTGAGTGCCCAGGGGCGAGGTAACTCTGTTTCGAATTTATCCTCAACCCCTGGGCAACTGCTTTACCCCCTTGGCGCACAATCAACTATTACCGAACAGTCATGTGGTCAATCTCCCAAACACATAACATGACAAACTTCTGACAATTGTTATCGCTGGTAGATGAGAGAGATTGTCACTTTATCTAGCACTCAAGGTTAAAGTCGAAAGGTGGCGAAGTGTGGATGTTCTACAGGGTTACTGGTAACTTGACGTATTCCCGGTAGGACGGGTGCTTAATTGTTGCTAACAGGTCACGCTATCACGTCCCGCCGGGAATACGTCGAGTTCTACCACGCGGGCCCAGTGCGGGTTGTTGGATCTCACATGTCTTCGAATGTTTGGTTTTAGGACATGCTGGTTTTCTCGCGATGTTTTCCTTCACCGTTTTGAGAGGAGCTCGTGGCTAAAGTAATAACAGCCGCATGGGTCGATCCACCAGGTTAAGCTACGCTTGCTGGGGTTGGTCCATGGATGGGTGACCATCTTTACATACCAAGAGTCCTCCATGCCTCGGATAGCACGTCAAGCCGTTAGTCCCGACTGTCAATCGTGTATCTTTCACAGTTGTTACGGGTCGTCAGAAGCCCGAAAGTCTGACAACCAGTCTTACCAAGTGGTATCGTATTACCCAGTACCTGGGTTGTGGAGGTCAGATAGACAGTCACTCCATGTAAAATACTGGTATTCAGCTGGATCCGGTAAGACTGGAAGCCGAGCCCAAGATAGTTGCTAGGCAGATTGATTGATTGTTTTCCATCACCGTTTTGAGAGAAGTGGTGATGAAATACCATTTCAAAAAGGTTCTTCTTATTTTATTGAGCGAGAAAGCTTACTATACAGTCAATGAGTACCTGGAAGACAAATTGTAATCTGACATTTTATTTTAATTTTTTTGGTAATCATTTAATTGTTTTATTCAATCTAATATAATTTTAATGTTTTGTTGTATGGTTTTAGGTTTATTTTGTTTTATTAATTAATTTCAAGTGTTTCTATTATTTTACCAATTATTATTAGAAATTGTAATTAGAATATTTGTACGCCGTTGACGGCAAGACATAGCGTTCATTTTATTAACATTGACATCTGTACTTTTTGTTTACCTACGAGTATGTTCTACAAATAAAAATATTTTAAATTGAATTTGAATAAATTACACTAAGTAACGGCCTGTGTTTGAACCCATGACGTTCAAATCGTTAGAGTAGGTACAAGTATATATGGTGAGCAGTGGTAATGGTCCCGCATTACCACTGCTCACCATATATACTTGTAACCTGGATGAATATAGCACAATTCTTTTTTATCCCGATCTGAAGTCCACACAGACGAAGGCGCGGGCAGAAACTAGTAGTAAATTACTTTTTTTGACCTGCGGTTTGAACCCAGGATCCCATACGCAGCAGCCCGGCTTGCAAACACTAAACCAAACCAATTGTTTTCTGCGTAAAGGTGATTTTACACCAGCGAGGTGAGGCGTGGACGGGATGGGCGAGAATTGAAATCACTCTTACCCTTTTACAACGAAAGATGTCTCGCGATGGCCAGCGAAGACCGTGCGGGTTCTCGATGGCAGTGCCAAAGTAAATAATTACTCTATTTTTAGAGTAATAAGGTTCGATATTGTACGAACAAATATTTCAATTCTCGCCTCGCATATCATCGCGCATCTAGACCTTTTACACCAAAGATGGGCAGAGCGTGGAGAGCAATTTTGCCCTACAAATTTTAATTCTCGCTCATCCCATCATGTCTCGCCACGCCGATGTGAAACCACCTTTATACTGCAGTAGCCTTGATATATCGGTCAGTGAACGACATAGTATATGTAGTAACAGATACGGCCATTTTTATTGACTCTAGGCAATCGCATGTCGACTGAAATATGTAAATAATTTCGAACTGAAAATGTGACAAAGGTTTTTTATATCTTTTGGCGCGTGATATGTCAGTAATGTTTATGATTTTGTGATCTGCATGGTAGATTATCTATTCTATTCTGTTTTTTTTTGTGTAATTTTTCATACGTAGCTCTGTTCAGCTAAGTACCTAATGCACCTAGTCAGTTAAGTACCTAGTAAGTACCTAATGTTTAGACCCAGAAAAAATCGACCCTAATTCATCGCTCTGGTTGGTGCGGGAGGGCTCAGACTCTTACTGACTAAAACCCATCCTTGTTCCTAAGAAGACCCCACTGATCCTACGTAGAGACTTTCATCATAAGGGGTTTTAAGAAGTAATGGCACATTATAATATAAACAAATAAACACTAATTATTCAAGTTTTGAAATAAATAAGAAAGTCAGATATTTAGGACAACTGTCAAGGCAATAGGTGAGCGAATTTTCTTAGAATGTAATTAATTATGATAGGAATAAATCCTAGATCTAATTATAAACAAGCCTAGAATTTCATCTACGTCGCCCCCAGACATTATAGTACCTAGTATACGCCTTTACCTACCCCTTAAGGCAAAACAGGCGAGAAGTTGACTTTAAATCCCGACGCTAAAGTTGCGTAAACACAAGCAATTCTAAGCCCAAACACAATCAATCAACAAGAACACAAAAGACCAAACTTTACAAAGTTCCTATCACCAAAATTCGTACCAGTTACGAGTAACGCTTATTACGAGTCGTTAAAACCTACTAATAACGAATGGTAGATAGTTAATTATAGGAACAGTAATGTTTAGCGATCGTAGCACGCAATTTATAATTGGTTTTGCTATTTTGTATTCAAATTACTGGTAAGTTTTCTATATTTGTAGGTCAATAGGCTAGATTGTTTATGATTTTACCTGGTGTCTGTTGTAAAATTGTTCTTGACCAATATTTTCGTTTTGTTTGTGCAGTTAGTTTGAATGCGGATCTTCTTTGTTTTTCATTTATGTACCGATTGTGGGATTGAAGTATTTTAACTTATAGGTAACTAGCGACCCGCCTGGGTACAAATTATACACACTAACCTTCATCGTTTATCGCTCTTTCTAATAGTGAAAACCTTTTTTACAAAAAAAAAAACAACCGACTTCCAAAAAAGAAAATACACTAAAAATTAAAAAAATAACTTTAATTTCGGCAGACGCTGTTTGTATTTTATTTCTTCCTTATTTGACATAGACTTCCGAAATTAAAGTTATTTTTTAATTTTTAGTGTATTTTCTTTTTTGGAAGTCGGTTGTTTTTTTTGTAAAAAAAATTTTATTTTTCACTTTTTAGTTGTTATACCAGAACTCAAAACCCCATTAACATGGAACGTGGAAATTAAACTTACTCGTAATTGGAGAAAACCAATACGTCATCGAGGTTTTTCGTTTTTGTTCAGTTTTTCAAAAAGTGCTGAAGCAATTTCGATAACATTTATATGAGACCACCTCGGGAGTATATTATTCTTTCGGATCAAAAAAGAATTTTGAAAATCGGTCCACAAATGACAGAGAAATCGGTGGAGATACATAAAAAAGAAAAAAAAAAACATACCGTCGAACATGGAACCTCCTCCTTTTTCAAAGTCGGTTAAAAATCACATTAAAATCCGTTGCGTGCTTTAAGAGAAGCTAGCGGAGAAACAGACAGACACGGAAAGCGACTTTGATTTATTCTATGTGAGATAGAGAAGTTAGAGAAAAGATGATTGTCTTAGTGGATATGGCATGGCATGGCTATGGACGTTTAAAGTGACCTGTTGGGCAACGACATGTACAAAATTGTACATGTCAACTCCGCTACCCTCAGGCACCACATGTTCAAAATTGTACATGTCGACTCACGCGTTTTAAACCTCTATTATTACTATAACGCAAGGTTTTTTATACTGTGGCAAGGTTCAATCACTCGAGGCGTAATGTACTTACCATAGATTTTTACCAAAAATATGCATTGAGGGTATTTAAAAAAAAAGCTTTAATACGTAAAAATGTCAAAAGCGGGCTCCGCCCGTGGTGCCTGACGGGTTTTGACGAGTAGGCGTTTTTTGCGCCTGGTGCCTTACAGGTTTGCAAAATTTTCTATAGTAGATAACTAATGAAAAACGGTGTTTTTTTTACTGCAACCTTGCATAATGTCATGAAACTTAAATTCGAACACACTGTTACGGCGACCGTATTACGAGATTATTCGAGAATTTGTCGAAGTTGCAGGACGATTCCACTTCGTTCGAGAACATTCCACTATGGTCCTGCGTAGAAGTTCAAGGATGTTTCTAGAACATTCCACTATAGGCTAGTTCGATAATGTTCTGGAAACTTCTGTTATGACTGGTCGATGTTTAAACAGGCCGGGCAGACAGTGAATGAGTCAGTCTGTTTTCTACTACGGATGCGAACGCAAGCAATTACGAAGAGAATAGTAATTATTAGAGAAATATTGTTTATGTAAATAAATTATTAGAGTTACTAAAGAATATTTGGTTAATCAATAGGTTCAAATTAATTTATCCCGTACCCAGCTCGTAACAATACCTAACTATAGATATTAACCAAACTTCTTTTTACACGAAATACAGATTAATTTAGTCCAAATACATAACTGAATTAGCGACTAAACAGCTCAATTACCTCAAAACATAACACTCGTATTTTACTGAAATTGCTCAAAACATGAAAGCGAGATAATTCAAAGAGTTTGTTTAAATATTTCACAGAAAAGTTACATCTCGGAGTTTAGACAAAATGGATTATAAAAATTACTCAGGCACTTACCTTTTTTAATCTGTTTATGAGTTTATCTTTGTCTTAAAACTGGTCTTTTACCTTTAAGTTTAGCTGAGACTTGAGAAATTGCTTTTCGAGAGAAAAATAATTGTTTCATATTTTATTTGTAGCCTTAGAGAGATGATACAGCCTTAAGAGGAAAATATATAGTACCTACGAGTGTGGATTTGAATGTACCTACGGAAACTTGGGAGAGGAACTTTTTGAGTACTGGGACTGTGACTTTACCATCTGTGTTGTGCTGTATATTTTTAGTTTTTGTGTATAAAGTAGTTATTCAGTAATGGAAAAATTTTAAGAACGTGTTGGGATATGGTACGGACAGCTGCTACGGGGGTGAGACAAATTTCTTTTTGTTAGCTTTCATGCTTACACTTAGTAAAAGTATATGGCAATGACATTACCTCGGAGGGAACTGTCACGTGATTCACGTCCAGTAATGTCATTGCCATGCATTTTGTACTAAGCGTCAGCATGAACGCTAACAAAAAAGTAGTTTGTCTCAGGCCACTGGAACGCTCCATGCGTAAACACAGAAATTATACTTAGAATTGTTATGTTTTATTAAAAAGTAATAACTAAACTAACAAGAGATTTTTAATCATCTACTTATCCAAGAATACATAAAGTTCAATAATGTCGTTATTCATTAAACAGAAATTCTACGGGATTTAGAAACCAAAACAAACACTAGAAATCAAAGTGTAATTTCATCATAGGTACCAAAAAACATTTACGATAATCAATACCTTAGAATTCTTATTAATAGACCCTATACATCCAAGTCAGGTCCTCGAATCATTAAATTGACTATTTAGAGTTATTTATTGATATAAATCGAGGGCTTTTTCCGTTGTCATGGCGACTGAGTCAAGTGGAGGCCCTTCAAACTGACTTGGAATATAGGTTTTTAAAAGCAGTTGAGCTGTGCAACTAGCCAATTGTTTTATGATAATTGAAAAGCAAATTTTCAAATATATCCGTCCTTCAAATTCGAACTTGCATGGCAGGCAGCATCATCATCTGCCTAGCCTTTTCCCAACCAAGTTACTGGGTAATACGATACCCCATGGTAAGACTGACGACACGGTTGGCGCAGTGGTTGAGCGTTCGGCTGCTGCGCTGCGTGTCGCGGGTTCGATCCCCGCACGGAACAAATATTTGTATGACCTACAGATAGTTGTTCCGGGTCTGGGTGTCTTGTGTATGTGAGTATACATGTTTGTGAACGCACCCACGATACAGGAGTAATTCCTAGTGTGGGGCAACGTTTTTTTTAAAAAAAAAAAAAAAAAAAAAAAAAAAAAAAGACTGGTTGTCAGATTTTCGGGCTTTTGACGACCCGTAACGACTGTCACAGATCCACGATTGACAGTCGGGACCAACGGCTTAACGTGCTTTCCGAGGCCCGGAGGAGTCACGGTATGAAAAGATGGTCACCCATCCATGGAACAACCCCGCAAGCGTAGCTTAACCTAATGGATCGACCCGTGTGGCTGTTATTACTTTAGCCACGAGCTCCTCCATGGCAGGCAGCGTCAAAGCAAAATGAAATACTAAACGCACGAAAACATTTGACTTTGACAAAATTCTACAGAATCAAGCTTTCAAAGCTAAAGCAAAGGACACGTAACCAACTGTGTATGTATGTGTTTCCAGGAATATCGAGTAACAATGTACATTGACTTGTATAGCAAAAGATACAAGCTTCGGAAGATGTACAGTCACGGACAAAAATATGTACACAAGCAAAACTGTACTTGTAAGCTCGAGTCTCTTAAATGGACGGTTTTGTCCATTTAAGAGACTCGAGCTTACAAGTTTTGCTTGAATACATATTTTTGCTCGTGACTGTACAGACATGTTCATCAAACCATGTTTGCGTTAATTAGAGATGTCCTGAATAATGTGTCAAGTCTCATATTATTATGAGAATTAGCGGTAAATTTATAAATGTGAGTTTTTTATGGTTCCGTAGTCCTAACAAGAACAAACAACCCTTATAGTTTCGGTCTGTCCGTCCGAGGCATAGCGTAGAAACTGTTAGTACTTGAAAGCTGCAAGCCAGTAAGTATCTACACGCCAAATACTTACTAGAATTTATATTTAACTTTTTTCATTTATTTTTCGTCTGTACAGTTATACTGTAGGTATATGAAAATCTACTCGTATGTTTTACAGCGATATCTCACATTTAGTATTCTGAGTCAAGTATAGATGTTTCAATGGAATGCCATACAAGGAAATATAAATACCGTATTCTCTCCCATCGAAATCCCCTTGTGAAAATGCTTTTGCAGCCAAGCAAAATTCAAAGGCTCAAGCGGGCAGCTGTTTTACCCTAATTGAAATTGCAGACTAGAGAAATGGTTCCAGCTTCACCACGGAACATATTCGATTATAGACTTGCGACTGATTGCAAGCATTCGAAACCAAACTTCAATACCCTGTACATAACATACATATGCACGTTCATATACTCACGTATCTATCGTGGCGTTGACCGCCGTTTTACTGCCAACCCTCGCCGGGCTGAGGATTACTGGATCTGGAAGAAAGAAAGGTCAGGGTTACAGTCGTAAAGCATTTAAGTGACGTCGAAGATTGGACGGTTGTGTGCTAGATAGTAACTACATATTGGAATGGACGGGGTCAGGGTAACTAGTAAACAAAATATACATAGCTCATTCTCACTAGCAGGAATTGAGGTTTTCGTGGCGATAATATCCAACATGGAACTCTAAAATTACTTGAAGAAATATTGGGATCATATACCCCTTCAAGCCAGAACGCAGTATAAGCGTGATTTATGAAATAATGTTATGTTACTTAAAGATACTTCTAAAGATATAGACAGTTTTGGTGTTCTTTGGCTTTGCATAAACCATTATCATATATTTGTTGTTGAAACTACTACGGAGTAGTCTCTTTAACCCCAAGTTTGACTGATAGAGTGGAGATGATATTCGCCAGACAACCGAAGTTACCGACATAGCCCGAAGAATTGCCAAACTGGAGTGCTAGTGGGTAGGGCAGAATTTGCAGATATTGGTCGCAGTCGATGGGGCCGAAAGGTTCTGGTGTAATGCGAATGTACTGCAAACCAAAAGGCGCAGCGTCGGCAGGCCTCTTACAAGGTGGAGTCATGACCTGGAGAGCGTCGCGGGAATTCGATGAATACGAGACGCATAGGACCGGTCGTTACGGCGTCACTTATGGGAGGGCCTATGACCTAGAGAAAGCCAATTTGGTGATAGGCTTTTAAAAATTTTTCACGATGTTACCTATGCACGGAGAGACGCGAAATGATACAAGCAGTTTGCCGCAAGAGCGAAAGAGACGCAGTGTCGCAAGACTTTTAGAAGTCGATCTTCAAATTTCCTTTCTCAGAAAATAACCTTGCTGTACCCTACATGAAGTTTATAATAAATAAATAAACTAGTTGTAATAGCATGAAGAAAACCCACACAACGTAATTAATTCACCATACTTGGTCACGCATGAGATCATTTTATTCATTAACTATATAACTAAATGTACATCCAAAATTCTAACTAACCAAGAATATGAGCATCTTTTATCATTTACCACAACACAATAATCGCTTTCTTTTAACATACAAAACAGACCTTTCAAATCTTAAATATCACTTTACGGTCGCCGAAAATTCCGACCCGTTAGCAGTCTGCCTGTCGAAATGTTTGACAGTAAACGGCCGTAAAAAGGGTTCTCAAATAAAGTATGTAAACAATGAAAAGCCTTGACCCCTCGGATGGCGAGGGATGGATCTGCTAAATATGACATGAAGGCCTTATAGAACGGCTGAATGATGCACGCTGTTGGCATCTTATTCCGCCAGACCAGACGAGTTTTTGGGAACTGTGCTATAGTTTATTTGGTGTGGTTTTCAATCGAAAAACGCAGTATTATTCCCATCTAATGTAATTTATCTATAATATGTATGTATTTAGAAATATATAAGTATGTTTGTCAGTTGTCTAGTACCCATAACACAAGCTCTGCTTAGCTTGGGACTAGATGGCGTTGTGTGATAGTTGTGGAATATTATTATTATATTATTATTATTATTATTATCTAGAATTTTAAGTTTGGCGACTCCCAAACCACTGTAACTTCTGTGAGCCAGAATCAACAGTAGCTACCACCAGAAAAAACGCCGAGACGAACGATTAAACTGTCTTACAACGAAATTAACCAGAAAATACAGCGGATGAGTAAAAAAAACATAATTTCCACTTCCCTTCTAATCAAGTGGGAGTCAGAACAAAGCTAGGCGATTAAGCACAAAGGGGGTATTTATAACTGGGGTAGGGTCAGTTGCCAAGCACCACTGGTTAAAAATACTAATATTAATGGGTCCTTAAATTGTGAGCTGTTACACTTGATTCCAAAAGGGTATGGCAAAAATGCAAAAACGCTTGAACGCACGGAAATTCGTTCTAGTTTCCACAAGGTCCGTGTAATAGACAACTCCAGACCTAGAATTTTATGTATTTTTATACCTTACGTTGGGCTATATAATACACAGTGACATTCAGTTACGATTATTGAAGTATTTGGGATTGTCCACCTAACATTTCGATACCGCATGGACTCTTTAAGGGGGGGGCTGGAAGAAGGCGTTACCCGTCCAGCGCGCCTGGTGCGGTTCAGGAAGCACTGTTAATCTCCCTTGCCCTTTCCGCAGCTTTCTGCGAGAATATCATCTCCCAGAAGGAGATCACTGCATTCCAGGACTCTGCACTGCCAACTATGGAACGAACCAGCAGCAGCTGCAGTTGGCAGCGAAAGGTCGTTTCCGACTTCCGAAACGAGGGCACGGCGTGATTTATCTTATGTGGTACAATCGGTCAGCATATGCCACGCCACAGTGGACGTAGTGATGGCACCAGGCATCCGATTCCCGTTCTATGCAACACAGGTACTTCCTGTAGCAGCCATGCCCCAAAAGCACTGCATCACCTGAAACATCAGGGAACCATACTTTCTCCGGAGTCAGCGGTCGATATCCGGCTGGACCGCATAGGTTGTAACGAGACGGGAGGTAAGATGCAAGAGCTGCTCCCGCCATTCTGCAACCAAGACCAGAAAGAGCTTTGTCCAGCGCAGCATGATCTGACGCTGCACCAGTCTCTCACCCAGCCTCACTTGTGCCAACCAGGGTTAACTACGAGTTAGTTGCTAACCTGGGCTGTATGAAATAATTCTTGTTAAATCTCGTGTTAGTAACTAACTCTGACTTTATTTTTTAGCACAAGTGGAGTGGATTTTGGAGAGGTGGTGGTGCATAACCTAGGCCAGTTTAGACGCTCTTGTTTTTATCTTGGAGATCGCGGTCCTCTGGAAGGCGTACGAGAGGCCACAGCCAACTCGTAGATACCTCTTTAGACGATATTTTTTTTTTAGTTTTTGTTTGTGATTTATTAATCGCTTATTTGTAGTCTTATATGAGGATCTCGTGGCTAATATTCTACCACTGACGGACGGGGCTACTCGTTGCCGGTGCCTGCATGCCTAGGGGTAGCGGATAAATTCGTAACAGAGTTACCGCTCCCCTGGACACTCAGGCAGGGAAGGAACAGGGGTGGGTTTTAGTCAGTAAGAGTGTGACACGCCCCTCCCGCTCCATCCTGAGCGGGAAATGTCACTGGATGGTTTCCCACTCCACAAAAAAAAGACGATATATTTTTTTAAGATTTTTTTTTGTGACTTATTGATCCCTTATGCTCTATTAATCGCTTATTTGTAGTCCTATATGAGGAGCTCGTGGCTAAAGTAATAACAGCCGTACAGGTCGATCCATCAGATCTAGGCTTGCCGGGGTTGGTCCATGGATGGGTGACTAACTTTACATACCGAGATTCGCTATGTAAAGATGGTCACCCGCCGATGATCGCACTCACGGCTGTCGTTCGTGGATTTTTGACAGTAGTTACGAAATCCCCGAAAGTCTGATAACCAGTCTTACCAAGGTGTATCGTATTACCCAGTAACTGGGTTGTGGAAGTCAGATAGGCAGTCGCTAAATGTAAAATACTGGTATTCAACTGCATCCGGTTAGACTGGAAGCCAACCCCTAGATAGTTGGGAAAAGACTAGGCAGATTGATATCGTAGTCCTATATGATCTGATTCAAAATAAGAAGAAGTTTGATAAATATTTCTGAACAACAGAAAGCTAATATGTTGCTAGATACTTTGATGATTATAGTCACAGCCTAATCTTAGCGGGTCTGTACCGGCCTTCAACTGGCTGGTAAGATTGTTGGAGAGTTATTGGAGAGCCGTTTGAATTTAGAAGGTGTAGGCATCACATTTGTTTTAGAGATGAGTTCTGCTGGCCCGGCCGAAGTGGGAACTTATGTGATTTTCTTACAAAACCCAATATAATATTATTTAAAACGCCCTCAGCTCTTTTCCTTATCCGCCCGTAGCGAGTTACCCTGTTGTACAGCACTCTCGCAATAAGCCAGCGAGTCGCCAAGCTACGATACATCTCCCGGACTTCGAAGAACGTCTCAGGATCCCTGCAGGCCGTACTGGTGCCTTGGGGTTCTACAATACCTACTAAGTTCCATTCAGATGGTAACATCCAAGTGAGCAAAATGTAGTCCAAAATATAGGCCACTAGTGATAAAACTTTTACGACTTTCGGAGTCGTAGGTAATGTTGGCTAAACTAATAAAATGTGAACTTTTACCCTTATAGCTTACGATTACCTAAATTATATTTCTTGGAAATATTAGGGCCGTTTATAAAAAAAACCGACCAAGTGCGAGTCGGATTCGCGTACGAAGGGTTCCGTACCATTATCTATAAAAACGGCAAAAAATCGAGTTTGTTGTATGGGAGCCCCCTTAAACATTTATTTTATTCTGTTTTTTAGTATATGTTGTTATAGCGGCAACAGAAATACATCATCTGTGAAAATTTCAACTGTCTAACTATCACGGTTCATGAGATACAGCCTGGTGACCGATTGACAGACAGACAGACGGATGGACAGCGATGTCTTAGTAATAGGGTCCCGTTTTACCCTTTGGGTACGGAACCTTAGAAATGCTGTAGTTTCATGAATTACTACTAGTAGTAAAGAGTTTATTGTTATGCAAAAGTTAAGTAGCCATGTTTAAGAAAAACCAGCCAGTTGAGTGTGAGACTTTGCACACTTAGAGTTCTGTATCAAATATATTTTTGACTATTTGTGTGGCTTTGGGTCAACAAAATGCTTATACTGTGAAAATTTAAAGACTGTAGCTCCAACCGTTTCGCTATAAAACCTGTGTGACAGACGATGGACAGACAGACAGATGAACCGACGGACAGACGGACATGTGAGTGATAAAAATTAGGGCTCCGTTTGAACCCTTCGGGTACGGAACCCTAAACATGGTAGTGAAATAAAAAAAAATCTTCAAAAGGCTAGAGATGTTTGTGATTTACATTTTTTAGCGCCTCCGTTGTCTAAGGGCGGATTAGGTATACCAATTAAACTGAACACCATATAAATGATCAAATAGTAGTTTAACTAAATTCGCCCGTATTCCCTGAAACTACAAGGGTTCCTCGTTAGGACTAAGGAAGTACTTAGATAAAGTTGTTCCTTGCTTAAAACGGATAGTAAGCGTGTAAAATTAGGGATAAATAAAATCATACCATACATACATAACGTCACAACCTTTATCCCAAACGGGGTGCTCAGAGACGTCAATACATAAGCGCTTGGGTGTTCCTAACATTGAAAGCTTCAGTGCAATGATGTTGGATTTTATAACTCCTTCCTCAGTTACCATCGTCCTATGTCGACCGGTTCTTAAAAATATTTGGCAGCTAAGCTGTGAACTCAATTATTATGTTCATAGTAATAAATATAAAGCCCCCTTGTTAGTCCGCATGTTAATACAGGCAACTATGGAACCCTACACTGCACTTGGCCAGTTTTTCTTCCAAAACTTGCCTTGTTAACATCAACATGCGACGAAAATCTAATACCTTTTAACGAGCCATTCTTATATATATATATGTGCCTAATCTGAATCTCGGCAACGGCTTCAACGATTTTCATGAAATTCAGTATGCAGGGGGTTACGGGAGCGATAAATCGATTTATCTAAGTACATAAATTATTTATTCATCAGCCACAACTAGTGAGTACGCTTCCAAGTACCCATTAGTGTTTTCAGCAATTAGTAATATATGCTCCTCTCTATCTAAATTCTCAAGGTTGTTTCATTTGATTTGTAGCAACGTTGCTAGCTAAAGTTACCTATTATAATGTTAACTTTTTATTTATGTTCATTATCGAGTGTTTTAACGTCATTTCTTGATTTTAAATATATAATAGATAAGAAGATTCACGCTGCCCTTTTTTTTAAGGCTTTATAAAATGATCTTGCAAACTTCGTAACGCCTCAGAATCAATAAATAAAAAAACCGGTTAAGTGCGAGTTTGACTCGCACATGAAGGGTTCCGTACGATTTTATTATTTGTTGTTATAGCAGCAACATAAATACATCATCTGTTAAAATTTCAACTGTCTAACTAACACGGTTCATGAGATACAGCCTGGTGACAGATGGACAGATGGACGGAGAGCGGAGTCTTAGTAATAGGGTCCCGTTTTATCCTTTGGGTACGGAACCTTAAAAAAGCCTTCCTGGACAAAATGTATGAGAAAATGAATTTTCGTCATACATTTTTTTTTTCGTGTATTTTTCAGAAGTTTTAATTCTGGGTGGAGAGAAATCCACCAAATCAAATATAAAAATTGGTCCATCCGTTGAGAGTTACAAATGATAAAAAAGACTGTCTTATATTCAGATTACGTTTTCTCTTTTAAAAACAATCCGTCTTTCTTTCTCCAACAAAAGCAAACGTTATTCGGCGATTAAAAAATGAGGGAGGGGGGGATAGGAGGGTGAAAAATACTTTACGACCTATTCTCATACCTACCAAATATACAAAAAAAAAAACATTAAAATCGGTCGAGCCGTTTCGGAGGCGTGCAATCACAAACACCGTGACACGAGAGATTTATGTATTAGATTTATTTTATATTCCCTAGGGCTCACACAGTGTAGTTTCACCTAACATTTTACTACGTATTACTACAGCGTGGTTTCCCCTTTCCTCGTTCCTAACCAAAACCGTGCTCTCATATCCTTATTTGAGTACATAAGCAGCGTCTCCCGTAGCACGGCAATTAGCTCTGGGACCTAAAAATACATGCAACCTTGTCTCTTTTCAGCTCGATGGTACTTGAGGTAACAATGTGCTTGTTGCTGAGTTTGTCTTTAGAAGGGCTGATGTTTATGATTGTGGTTGGATGGATTAACACAATTTCAATATGCGGTGCCGCAAACATACATGTGGCAATTACTGAACAAAATGTGGCATTGGTTGTCAATCATTGATTTTTAGTGTTCCCTACCCGAAGGGTCAGGGCCAAAGGGACCCCTTTTGCTGTCACTCACGTGTCCGTCTGTCTGTCTGTCCGTCATCTGTCACAAAATTTTATTCCGAAGAATTTTTAAACTTTCTATTGACCTATGAAATTTGGTGATGATTTTTTTTACCACGTATATTTTACTAACAAGAGATGACGACTAATAGAGGAGTATGGAAGAAAAAGACATGTTGCGCCGACCCCAAATAAATTGGGATAAGGGCAGGAGAATGATGATATTTTACTAACAAATACCAATAAATTGATAAATCAAAATTTTTCTTTGATAATTCCTGCATTTGTTACGGAACCCTAAATGTGCAAAGTCCGACAAGCACTTGGCCGGTTTGTTTTTGTAGGGTGGGAAATCATCAAATAACTTCCCCCGGTCTGAGTGGTCAGACTCTTACTGACTAAAACCCGCCCATGTTCCTTCAGTTGCCTCTGCCAGGGTCGCGGGTTCTTACAAACGCTCCCGCAACCCTGACTAAAACTTTTGGTGTTGGGATCTTTAAATCAGTACATAGTATAAAACACCGCATCTGTCTTTCTGTGTATCCGCTATCCTCCTAAACCAAGCAACGGATTTTGACGCGATTTTCAATAATAGAAATAGCTATAAGCGAGGAAGATCTGTGTGTACTGTGACGATTGTAGACACAGCCTAAACTCAGCGGGTTTGCACCGGCCTTTAGCTGGCAGTTAAGAATATTGCAGAGTCGATGGAATTACAATTAAAGAATAGATGTCTATTTTGTTTTATGTTAGACAGGAGCCCCTACCCGGGCCTGTGGACGGCGAGCAGTGGGTAGCTCGCCTTCCGATCAGCACCAGGCCTGTGAGTCGACGGCGCGTAGTGTTCCACGCGCGCCAAACAAGATATATTGTCAGCCACCACTAACGGGGCCCATCTTGGCTGGTGCCTGCATGCCTAGGGGTAGCGGATAAATTCTGAAAATGAGTTACCGCACCCCTGGGCACTCAGGCAGGGAAGGAACAGGGGTGGGTTTTAGTCAGTAAGAGTCTGACACGCCCTCCCGCTCCATACAGAGCGGGAGAAGTCATTGGATGATTTCCCACCCCCCCCCCTCCAAAAAAAAAAAAAAAGTAAGGAGTTTTGCCCTTGCAAGTGGGCGCACATGTAATTCTATAATTACCAATAAAGTTATTTAAAGTGCCCTCAGCTATTTTCTTATCCGCCCGTATCAAGTTACCCTTTTATGCACCGCACTCTCGCGTTGCCAGCGAGTGAGACGTCTACCCTGAAGATGTTACAGCGTCCCAGGATCCCTGCAGGCCGTACTGGTGCCATGGGGTCCTCAGTACCTAAATAATATGCATCTGAGTAAAACCGGAGCAGGTCTCTAGTTCTATGTAAACTAAGATTGTAACAATTTTCAGAAGTCGGTTGTATTTTTGTAATTTTTTTATTTTTCACTTTTTTCTAGTTTAGTTACTTCTAGGTAAGCGTACTCCATGGTGAGATAGTGGTCAAGCGCGAGCCTATCGGTGATAAAAAAAACTGGCCAAGAGCGAGTCGGACTCGCGCGGTTCCGAACCATTTTTTTTTTCTTTTACGCTTTTTTTTAAACTACATACTCCATGTAGGTTTTCCTATAATCTGTATGTAAAGAACCACTTTGTGGTTTCGGAGATAGGGCCCCCTTATCTCCGAAACCACTGTGCCTAAATAAATAAAAAAAGGTAATTTTTCATCTATTTTCAATAACTTTGAAACAATATGATTTAAAATTATGAAAAAATACATTCGGCACCCTCACAATGTGTCCTTTCATTTGATATATCGCACGGCACAGATTAAAAATCTCTATTTTTCAATTTTACGATTTTCACCCCAAAAGTTACCCTCATAATTATTCCAAATTAATTTATATATGGTACACGTTCGTGTTTGGGTCACAGATATTCATGTGTGTTTCTTTATATTCTATCGGTCCAACAGATTCAGAGTAAATTGGCTGTAACAGACGGACAGACGGACAGGACACAAGAGTGATCCTATAAGGGTCCGTTTTTTCATTCCGACGTTCGGCACCCTAAAAATGAAACTTACTGAAAATTTATTATTACCTAGCTAGTTTTGATTTGCGTCAGCAAATTCACGGAAAGAATAAATCCTAAGATCATTCATTTTTTAACACATTTGGAAATTGCGTAGGTAGGTTTATATCAAAGGTTATATATTAAAATTACAAGTTACATATTACAATTTATCCTCATTTGAGCGAGATCAAATCAACAGATAATATTTAATATCAGATATTAGAGATGAAAATGATATTCCTTCTTTTGTTAGCATTATTATTATTTTCGTAATCAGATGATACATCCCTTTGATATTTTTTTACACTTTTCTCGCGAAAATCCCTGATAATCCGCTCTGAGCTGCGAACAAGAGATTTTCGAGATGAATGAGGCTGAGGAAAAAATTGGCTTCTAAATATAAGTACACGTGGGGTAGTTAAGTATATACGTATGTACGTACCTATCGATCTTTCATATCATTCACATATCTATATATTGATATGAAAGATCGGTTATATAACAGTTTGATGAGTTATTTTTCAGAATATTTCAAAGAAACAGTTACAATTACATCTAAATGTTGTTTACTTGAAATATAATATCAGTTTTGAATTATGTGAAAATGTGTTGAAGGAAAGTTATGGAAAGACGAAGAGAGGTACTAGAGAGTAGATATTATAACTGAGGGTATTATTATAAAATTGCTGATATTATTATTTATTGAATGCTTATTTTGTTGCTTACTTACCCGACAGTCCCAGAAAGAGGGTAATGTTTATCGAGAGTTTATATGTACGTATGTCCATTTCTTTGACACGCCCTGTTTTCTAAACGGCTGTATGGATTTCAAAGAATAACGTATCATTAGATTGCGTTTGACTGACGAAGTGAAAACTCATAAAACAAAATGGCGGCCGCGATTATACGTAAGATCGTTTTTTTGAGACGTAATCATGTGAGGTATCAAAATAAAGGGATCAAGGAGTCGATACCGAAAAGTACTAAAATTCGGTTTTTTTTTTTTTTAAGTACTCACACTTTTTAGTTGTGAACTCAAAGAATTATAACAAAATATTTATAGTCACGCCCGAATTGATAACCCCAATAACATGGAACATGGAATTTAAAAATACTCGTAATGAGAGGAAACCAGAACGTCATCTATGTTTACATTTTTCTTTTTGATTTTTTTAAAAATCGCTGAAGCAATTTCAATAAAATATATGGGACCACCTCTTTTTTTTTTGGGGTGGGCAGTGATCCAATGACATCTCCCGCTCTATGGTGGAGCGGGAGATTGATGAGAGCGTGTCTGATTCTTACTGACTAAAACCCACCCCTGTTCCTTTCCTGCCTGAGTGCTCAGGGGTGCGGTAACTCATGTTAAGAATTTATCCGCTACCCGTAGGCATGCAGGCACAGGCTACGATGGGCCCCATCAGTGGTGGCTGACAATCTTTTCTTTGAGGCGCGCGTGGAACATTACGCGCCGTCGACTCACGGGCCTGGTGCTGATTGGACGGCGAGCTACCTACTGCTCGCCGTCCGCAGGCCCGGGTCTACGGTGGCCGGAGACCGTCTCGTGACGTCCTATGCCCAGTGCCTCTCCTGCGGTGGTAGCGGCCGGGGTCGTGAGAGCCACTCCGTTGAGCTTCCCTCACGCGTCCCGCCTCCGTTTTCACGAGTATTACTGCTTCGCAGAAGGAGGAGACTGCTTCCCATTCCCTCTCGCTCCGTACCATGCCCTGCACCAGGGTCGGGCGTGAGAGGTCGCCGCCACCTATCGCACGAGGACACGGCAGTTCCGCCCAAGCGGGGCAGACCTCCACCGTATGCTCCACCGTGTCCTCTGGGTGATCCGCGCAGTGGTAACACCCTGGAGTTTCCTCCCGCCTTATCTGACGCAGGAACCTCCCGAAACAACCGTGTCCGGTGAGGATCTGCGTCAGGCGGTAGGTGAGGACTCCATAATGCCTCTCCAGCCACTCCTCAAAGAGGGGCACTACCGCCGCAATGGTGGCGTGCCCAGCGCTGGGTTGCGACAGTCGCTGTCTCCATGTCGCCATGAGATCTTGCCGGAGCTCCGTTCGCCGAGCCGCGAGGTGTCGCGGCAGCTGAGTTTCGTCCCGGCGTTTGGCCTCCTCGCACGATTCCCAGAGCAGCGCAAGGACTTTAGCCTCCAGATTCCACGGCGACAGTCCGGCAAGGAGGCTCTCCGTCTCACAGGTGACCGTGCGGTATCCTCGGATCAGCCGAATGGCCATGACCCTTTGGGACGCGTTCAACCGGTGAACCGGCGGAGCTGGTCACTGCCTCAAGGAACGCGCCCACACCGATGCTCCGTAAAGGGCCATGGACCGCACATGGAACCATCTCTGCAGTGTACCTTCGGATAAAAAAAGAATTTGAATATTGGTCCACAACTGACAGACAAACCGTCTGACCGTTCGCACGAACTATCAATATATATATATATTTTAAATGCTTTGAGACAGAAAGAAGATATCCAAATGACAAAAGTGGTTATGATAATTTTTTACCAGTCGATGGAGTGTGGCTCGCTCACCAGCATTAGTTTGGCTAGTAGTCGTTCACAAAAAGCGGATAAGCTTACACCTCTCGTCATTACAGTACTATGCACAACGTAAGAAATATTTTTAATTAGTTCAATACAGTTCAACTTATTATGAACCAATCCGTGAAGCATCGTGGTTTGAAGTAGTAGGTAATATTAATTAGGTACATTCATTAAACTCAGATACAATGCCACTATATCGAGCGAAAATAATTCCCTTCACCTTTAGTAACTTCGGAGTAGGTTTGTTTATAGCGCGTCGCCATGGCAACCGAACACACCGTGACAATGAATACTTGGCTATGATTTACTTCAATTATGTTTTTTTATTCTAACTTACAATTTGGTCTGTATTCCCTGAAAGGGAATAATCCTGACTCCGGGCTCCTACCGAGAAAGTCCTGATGAGAAACCCCAAAAGCGCTTTCTCCAATCTGGGAATCCAATCCAGGATCGAATGGTTCTGTTTTGGGTTCGGCGGGAGAATACACCCTGTTCCTATTGTGTGGATTTTTTTTTTTTTGGGGGGTGGGAAATCATCTCATGACTTCTTCCGCTCTAGGGTGGAGCGGAAGGGCGTGTCAGACTCTTACTGACTAAAACCCACCCCTGTTCCTCCCTGCCCTACGTGCCCGGGGGCGAGGTAACTCTTTCGAATTTATCCTCCACCCCGGGCAGGCATTGGCCGTGGCAGGCCCCGTCCTTTGCTGACAACTCTTTGAGGCGCGCGTGGAACACTACGCGCCGTCGACTCTCGGGTCTGGTGCTGATCGGACGGCGAGTTACCCACTACTCGCCGTCCGCAGGCCCGGGTCTACGGTGGCCGGAGATCGTCTCGCAGCCCCTGGCGTCTCCTGCGACGGCTGCTGCTGAGGGCGCTAGGGCGACTCTGCCTCCTATTGTGTGGATAGCCTGGAGGACACGGTAGAATATACGGTGGAGGTCTGCCTTGCCAAGCCCAGCAGCTTGCGGACGATGAACAATGGGTAGCTCGCCATCCAATATGGACCAGGCCCTGGTCGACAGCGCGTTGTGTTCCACGCGTGCCTCAAAGAGATGTCAGCATAATAAACGGGGTCCGCTAGGGTCGATACCAATCCTGCAACCATGGCATGGTTGCAGGGTTGTCGGAAAGAGTTACTGCAGGCCTAGAACATATTATTTATTTATTTATTAACTTATTTTTATCCCTTACATTTAGATTTTGTGTTGTGGTGTACTTATTTATTTATTTGTTAGTGATGTTAGTTTTGTACTTAAATAAGGTTAGTATTGTTAGGCGTAAGGGCCGCCCTTTGCGGTGAAAGCCTCCTCCAAACCGTTCCAGATGGCTATGTCCTTTGCCCGTCTGGGCCATAAGGCTCCGGCTATCTGTATAATGTCGTCACTCCATTTTGTAGAAGGTCTACTCTTCCTTCTTTTTATATATTGGGTACCAATTTAAAATAGTTTGTGACCATCTTTCATTCATAGCTCTCATAATATGACCTGAAAATTTTCATTTCAGTGTCAGCACCTGTTTGACCGCGTCTCTCGCTTTTGTTCTTTTTCTAATCAGTGATCTTTTAACTCATTCTTTTAATTTAATGTTAATGTAGCTCCATTCTTTTCCTCTTTGACAGCTTCTTATTTTATTTAAGTGTGGTTTTTTAAGAGACCACGTCTGGCATGAGTAAGTAAGAACTGGCGTAAGGCAGATGTTCATCGCTTTCGTTTTTAGTTTAGTGGGTATGTGTTTAAAGAAATTTATTCTCATAAAAGACTACAGTCACTTACATGAGAAATACAATAAATAGTACATGTTACTAGGATATTCATCGTTCGTTTTTTTTTGTATAGGTAGGTACTTCTATAATACATTCCAACTAGGCTGCTATTGGAGTTTAACTATATTTTTTCGACTACATATCGAGCAAGTTGTACTTTGAATACATTATAGTAGCTTACATTTTTAATGGACGACGGTAGCTTATTGTAAATATCTGCGCCTGCATATGTAAACATTAATTTGCCAAGCTTCGTTCTTGTCTTGGGTAGAACTAAAAAACTCGCTCGGCGTGAACTTCGCTGTGTTTGTTGTTTTAACCGTACAAAGGATAAGTTAGTATGGAGAGATTTATTTCTAGGTATAGGGCCTTTGAAAATTTCCTTCATAGCCCAGTATTTGTTCAACGTATTCTTCACTCTGCGATCGATTTATTTTTCTGTACAGGAACACATAGGGCACAAGAAAGAACACAGGTGGGTATTTAAATTAATCAGTAAGAGTCTGTCACTTACTCTCGCTTCACCCGTAGAGGAAGAAGTTATTTGACAATTTTCCAACTTCATAAAAGCAAAGCAAGGTAGGTACCCATGGGCTGGATTGGACTTGAACTACAAAGGCACAGAATGGAACTCCTTAAGAGTCTATGTTACCTCAAATGGCTTAGCATGATCCTCCGTTATGTCGATAATACTGCAGCATTAATTTTGAAATAAATATATGGCAAGGTTGAGGATCAATGTTAAGTATTATAAACCTCAAAAACACGATTCCATAAAATTTTCTCGATAGAAAAAAAATCCAAAGTTACCTCTAAACCGAAAACAATAAACCGCTAGCATTCAAAAAATGCTTAAAATTAGATCATGAAACTTTGCATACTAACTGAACTTACTATAAAGCAGGTCCTACAAGTTTTTTTATTTTTTAATTACCATTATTTTCACAGTAAAAATAAAATACCTAAACTATCACCTAAACTATGCCGTCTTGAAGCTTGTTCCCTGGCGCCCGACGCCCCCGTTCAGTCTCGCTTCGGCTTTCGAACGGGAGGGCTGTGTCGCTTGCGCTCAGAGCACACATTACGCAACAAGACTACGTAAAATACAAATCTTGTAGTACTTATACTTATAGTGTTGGTGCAATGGGAAATAACCGTAATAAAAATAAGAAACGAAAGGGTTGGCGCAAAGAAACTGGAAAACATGATAAACGTAATGAAGTAAGTATATAGCTACCTATCTACTTACAGTATTAGTGATTACAAACATGTCACGTTTGGTGCAGTGGCAGGTGATTGGCTGCTGCGTTAGGAGTTGCAGGTGTTTCTGCATGTGAAGATTTGTGTTTGTAAACGCACCTTTCACGATTCAGGCGAAATCCAGGTGTACACTTTTTTTTTTGATAAAAAATGTGAAAAATGGGTGTCCAATTTTGTAAAAAGTTAAAAAGTTCCCTAAATAGGTTTGTTATTGTTTTGACAATATACAACAAATAGGTATCTATGTAGTACCTAATTGTTTATTTTTATAATGTTGCCGACTCCAGGATTTCAACTGAATCGGAGACGGTGCGATTACAAACACAAATCTTCACATTCACAAACGCGCAGATCCGACAAAACTATCTGTAGGCCATAAAACACTGATCTGTTATTATTATTACTACATATGGCTATATAATTTTGACGGCACGGTTGGCGCAGTGGTTGAGCGTTCGGCTGCTACGCTGCGTGTCACGGGTTCGATCCCCGCACGGAACAAATATTTGTATGACCTGCAGATAGTTGTTCCGGGTCTGGGTGTCTTGTGTATGTGAATTTACATGTTTGTGAACGCACCCACGATACAGGAATATTCCTAGTGTGGGGCAACATTTTTTTAAAAGACAAACAAAAATCAAAAAAAAAATTATCAAGCTATAAATTTCCAGTATAAGCTGATCTCACATTGTATAGGAATTCCGTACAATGAGAGGTCAGCTTGTACTGGAAAATTATCCCTCCACCATCAAATACCAATTCACCAAATTTGTATTTCAATAAAAAATGTAGGGTGGGTAATTGTTATTTGTTATTCATAGGGCAAGTCTGCTTCTATGGACGATTTAGTCTTCTTTTGTATATTTTTAGGGTTCCATAGAAAATCATAAATAAAAATATGTGAGGTCTAGGTAGGTATTTATTTGTCCCGTGTGATTGTTACAGGACCGGACGGACGGAGGTATGACCTCCGAAAACTGTAGAAATAAATTCGGACGAAACAAATCTTCATGTGTTACAAAATATATAATTGTAAGTACCTATCTATCATACGTGTGTGATAATCACGAAATTTGCTGTTCCCCCATGGCACTACCGCTTGGTACTAACGCGTAACGGTACTATCACGAAATTGGCGAATTCATAATAAAATTTTCATAATGTTGGACTTTTTAGGGTTCCGTATTATTTATTCATGTTGACAAAATTATGCTGCCGGGGTCGCGAGTATATTTGAAAGAGAGTTACCGCGGCACTTGGCACAGGCAACTGAAGGAACAGGGGTGGGTTTTAGTTACTAAAAGTCTGAGATGCCCTCCCGCTCCGCCCAGAGCGGGAGGTAATTTTTTATATTTTTTTTTATTATAATCGTTTATTAGGAACAGAACAACAAATACAGGCAGATAAAAAAACAATGTACAACGATGGTAGCTGCAAAAGTTTAAAACTTTGGCGCAGCCAACAACGCCCATCACGCCAGTCATTGAATGATAACATAACATACCCCAAAAAAAGTGTTTTATAATGAACGTTGTGTTTTCTTGCAGATCACCTGAGAACATGAGCTGTTCACTGAATATACACAATCATTGAAATCAAGCGTCCCATTGCAGCATTCTAAACATCTTTTGACGAAGCTAAGATATAGATAAGATAGAAGTAAATTTTTGGAGAAAAACTCAAAACGGACTTGTCGTAAATAAAAAACATCCTTGGTATATACAAGTGCAAGGACAATTACATATTATCGGTACAAAAAAAAATGTATTTTCGGAATAAGGTCTGGATGCGACAAAAACATCAAAGTCGAAATTATAGAAAGATGACCAATATTTCTGAAATGGAACTAAAATTAGAACATTTTTATAAAACATGCATGTTACCTGAGCTATGCAATTCCAGACATGTTCTAACTATGTAAATTAGAAATTTAAGCGATTAAAAATAAATGTTATTTAATTTTGACTATTTTTAATTACTTTGAAAAAAACTTATGGTATTTATCATACCTACCTACATACCTACCTGCATACTTACCTACTTATCCTACCTATACCTACCTATCTTATATTTATACAAACCTTGTCCTGAGAATCACGAACACAACAAAAAAAGAATTATGCAATTTGGTGAAGTCCTTCGAAAGATATACGCATACCTACATTTCGGCGATTCATTCTTATATAGATGCATAATAACTAAGAAAGTGGTAATACAAGGAGAAAGCTACCTATAAGCTACCTATAAGATTTTAAAATGGCACAGCGTAAACTTACTACCAAGCCAATGTACCTACAGAACCCTCAGTGCAAAGGTGACTCGCACTTGACTAGTTTTTTGTAGCTCTACTGCTACTAAACCGACTCTAAACCACTGCATAAATTCTACAATTTATGTAGTGGTTTAGAATCGATTTTTCTAACCTATGTATACCATATGTATGTATACCTAGGTACTTGCATATACCTACAACCTACATAATTACCTATATGCGCAAACTACTGTCACATAACATACATACACTAAAACTATAAAACGCAAACTTACTACAAAACTAATTGGCGGAACCCACAGCGCAAAGTTGGCTCGCATTTGACTAGTATTTTATAGAAGTAGGTAGGTAAAATAAAATAGTGTGCACGGCTAGACATCACCTATACCGTCCAGTATAAGCTGATCTCGCATTTTATAGGCTTTCCGCACACTGAGAGGTCAGCGTATACTGGAAACTGATCGTTTATAGATACATTGAAATTGTATTTGCGATATAATATATAATTTTATATTCATAAAATGAAAAGTTAAAATTAAATTAGATTGATAATTTTATTTCTTAGTACTCGTCCGATAATAGTGTAGTTTACTCTAACGAAATCGCTTCGACCTCAAGGCCGCGCGTGTCGCGTCTCTGCGAGCAAAAGTGTGCGAGCGAGATAAAGAGTGCAGTGGCACGCGGGGAAGTGGGGGCGAAATTAGAATTTGAGCTGAGATGGTGTAGGCTCTTAACGACAAACAGCATCAATGTGTAGATTGAGTCATTGTGAGCATTATATCAATCCTATAGGTACCTTGCCGAAAAAAACTTGCTCACCATTTAGTTTTAGTTGTGGGGAACCACCACCAAAAAAACAACCCTAAGTTGGTGACAAAAAAACCAAGAAACAAAATCAAAAACACCGATTACCGAAATTAAAGTAATTTTGATTTTTTTTTGTTTTCATATTTTGGAATTCGACTACGACTTTCTTGACAAAAGTTATTCAATTCTGTGGGCACAAGCAGTATTTAAAATTACCACCCATTTCCGTCACAACCCTGTTTTTACCTTAATTTGAAATATTATACGTAACTTCACCGTGTGTGTCGGCCTTTATTCACCCACAGTTGATAAGTACTAAAGCGGAAATTCCAAGAATTAATAAAATTTATTAGCTTTAATCCCTAATAGCATTTAGTGTTGGCATTTGGTTGGGCCAACAATAAATGCTTTCATTTTAGTGTTGGCCCAACAATAAATGCTACTAGGGATAATTCTTGAAATTTACGAAATTCTTGCTTGAGACCTCTAGACCAACCAGTAACATTTTTAGTTTTTGGATTGCTTTAGTTTTTCGACGAATTACTTGAAGTACCTATTATAGCTGGAATTTAGTCTCAAGTAGGCTTTTACTAAATAAAAGGTCTACTAAAGCAAAAAGTAATTGAATTATTTTGTTCGGGGAATTTCTGCTTGTGGATGATACCTAGATACTGCAAATCTTTTGAGTTGTTTAAGACTGAAGTTATCTTGATATTTACCTTGAACAAATAAACCAAATTCTTTCAAAGATTTAAAGATTACAATTTTTTTGCTATAGTCTTGACAAAACGACCTGCAGTGTTAGCTGAGTTACTAATATTGTATATGCGATTGTTTGTAACCGGTACAATTAGCACTTTTCAACGACTGAGCTGATTTACATGAAACTTGATACAAGAGTACGACATGACCTCGATTTGGACACTCTTTATCCAGGCCTCGGACCGAAGCTAAAAGGGTACCTTGGCCTTGTTAGGACAACGGAAACCTAAAAAATCAGTTTGATTTCATATTCCTCCTATTACCACCTCAAAATAAAACTTTACTACTTCTTAGATTCTGAAGCACCAATTTAGAAGTACAACCTGTAACGTTAACTTCCTAAGTAACCACTTAAAAGTTAGCCACATAAATCAATACTTACAAAATTCTACACACACATTCTCTTAGTTAATTTTATAAAGCCAGTGTTTGGGTTGAGTACTTGTGACGTCTGACGTCACAGTAATTAACTCTCGTCAAGTTGGTAACTCGTTGAATATTCTGTTATGTTATTGTATTATATTGTTCTGCTGTTCTTTGGGGGTTGAGTAATAGGAGTTGTGGTAGCGTTTTGTTAGTTGTGTTGTTGGAACCAAGGTCAAAGATTCGGCTGCGTCCGGCTTTCATTGGGATATTGTAGATGAAACAATATTCACGTAATTCAAAAAACTACCTACCTAATCTCTTAGTTAAAAGTCCAAAAACTTCAAAAGATAAATGAAGATGTAACTGTTCTTTCTTATAAATCTTATGCTGAAAATTCCCATCAAATGTACAAGTTAACATTAAAATTCAATAGAGTTTATCTTGTAATAAAATTATGGCCTCATGGATTTGTTTAGACTACCGGAATTATAGTTTATTTTAATAGCAGTATCGCATGTTGAAAGTACTAACTGATTCCAAACGTATTCGAAATAAACGCGGATTGAATTCCAAAGAAACATAAGTCTTAGGTTGGTAGATTTCACGATATTTCGGCGATTTTAAAAATTGTATACAGATTATGCATATTTTTATAACCTCGTCTGAGTGATTTTTGAAGTGTCAAAAATCACTCAGACGAGACTATTTTCCAATATCCCTAGGGACTTGCCTGAATAGGCGTTGCACAAACGGGTTCTGGGGCGGTCTTTAAGAGGTCACCGTGGTCCTTAAGAGGTTCCATGTGCACCCGGGCCTGCGGACGGCGAGTAATGGGTAGCTCGCCATCCGATCAGCACCAGGCCCGAGAAACGACGGCGCGTAGTGTTCCAAGCGCGCCTCAAAGGGTTGTCAGCATTTATGACGGGGCCTGTCATGACCGATGCCTGCCCAGGGGTTCAGGATAAATTCGAAACAGAGTTACATCGCCCCTGGGCACTCAGGGCAGGGAAGGAACAGGGGTGGGTTTTAGTCAGTAAGAGTCTGACACGCCCTCCCGCTCCACCCAGAGCGGGAGATGTCATTGGATGATTTCCCACCCCACAAAAAAAAGAAGAGGTTCCATGTGCAGGTTTTGATAACCGGGGTGGTTTTAGTGAGGTACAAGTCCCACCAACCTTGATCTTTTCCTCTAAAGCCCAGGCGTCTTTTAAAGGTAACCCCCGGATAAAAAAAGGCTCTTTAAAAGAGAACCCCCTCAGGGTTCTAAATAAAGTAAAATTTTATCAGCGATATCGATTTTCAAAACTTTAAAATATTTGGGATTAACCACGAAGCATTTGACTTTTTCCTGTGTTTTTGCCTTGAATTCAAGTAGGTGGATTCGTCAATGTTTTTCATGGAATATTTGAAAGATTTTACTTCCATCGTTTAAATATAGCTGTTTTCTTTTCAACTGTTTCATTTCAGTAAAGCGGACTTGTATTCTTTTAAACATAGATTTTTTATACAATTTTATCGTTTGAACTCGGAGCATCACGCCAAAAAAAAAAATTTACAAATTCTCGCTAAATACAGTAAAGTAAATAAAAAAAAATCGAAAACAAAACGACCCTCTTTGAAACAATATTAGTAAGCAAAGCGAACATAAAAATAACGTAACAGTAATAACAGTTATTTCATTAACGAGCGGTTTGATAAAATAACGTAACCCAATATTTGCTTCACTTTACATACAGGCTAGCTCTTTGCACGTAAAAAGGCACATTTGGCTCATTTTCAAACAATTTTTATGCTTCGTTTGCGGCCAAAAGTTCCCAGGGAAATCTTTAAAGTTGTGGCCAGATGTTTTTCGTAGGTAGGTATACTGCAATATGACCAGATTGAATATAGCTGCAGTCGTTGTTCCAAAACGAATACAGTTTCGTTTATTGTTCTTACTATCACGATCTAACCACAAAGGATTTCACCTGAAGCCATCTCAGATACATGGAGCATGGTTTAGATTTCTGTATTTTTTTCAAAATTTTAGGCCCAGTTGTTTCGCAGATAAGGGGGAATGGTCATTTTTCATCTATTTTCTTAAATAACTTCAAAACTATCCTACTAATATTATAAATGTGAAAGTTTGTGAGTGTGTGTTTGTTACTTCTTCACTCTCAAACGGCTGGACCGATTTGGATGAAATTTGGTGTGTAGATAGCTCATAGCCTGGATTAACATATAGGCTACCTTTTATTTCGGTCTAGGCGGGTAAAACCGCGGGGCGCAGCTAGTATACTATAAAATTACCTATAAAAAAATCGAGTCCCTCACAATTTGTCATTCGATATCGCATCGATATCGTACGGCACAGTTTGAAAAGCTTTGCTTTAAAATTTTCTGATTTTTACTAATCCAAATCAATTTAGTAAGGGTACACGTTCGTGTTTGGGTCACAGATACTCATGTGTGTATCAAATTTCAACTCTATCGGTCCAGCTGATTTGGAGCAAGTTGGCTGTGGCAGACGGACAGACAGAAAGACATACGAGTGATCCTATAAGGGTGCGTTTCCACTGAAGCGGAGTAGGGCGGAGCGGAGCGGAGACGTACAGACTTAGGGTTCCCTTTTTTATTTGGACTTTCAGAACCCTAATAAGCGTTTTTTCATTAGGTGCCCTATATTCAGTTTTGATGGATGAGTTATTTTGTGTTTAGAATCCGCTAATCAGTGTTTAAACTAACCATACGGTTAGTGAGTTTTATAAATAAGGCTGTGAGTCCGTAATCTAATACAAAAACTTATTTTAATATTTACTATTTGCGATACATCAACGTCATCTTAATTTATTATTTCATCACGAGTATTGTGTAAACTATGTCGTTAATTTGATTTCAAATAAATGTTTCTACTCTTTCACCGTTCCACCTTTTCAACTTGTCAAGTTTTTACTATAACTGTAGTAAATATTGTTGAAATATATAACAGGGAGTTGGATTTATATTTTTGTAATTGAGAAGTGATGAACAATATCAAAATACGTCTAAAATGTGAACGAATTATTGAGTGTGTCGTGAAAAATATTTTATACGTATTTGGAACAGGAACGAAGTTTATTGTAAGAAAAAATAATAGATGGTAGATCGCTTACAACAATAAAGCTTATAAAGCTTATAACAATTAAAAAAAAACCTGTCAGTTGCGAATCGGACTGGCACTGGAAGGGTTAGACCTTCTTATAAAAAGTCGCAAAAATAAGTTTCTTTTAATTTAGTTTTTTTTATTTGTTGTTTTAGCAATAGAAATACACACTCAGTCAAAATTTTACCTGTGAACCTATTACGGCTCATGAGATACAGCCCGCTGATAGACAGACGGACGGACGGACAACAAAGGTTCAGTAATAGGTTTCCGTTAGTTACCCTTTGGGTACGGAAACCTAAAAGAATTAACAAGGAGCTATTTTTTAGATTATGAAGCTCCAATCAGACAGGTATTTCAAACCAGGTCATCAATTGATAATTTCCTTTTGTTAGTTTTTCAAATAAATAACATCATAAACGAAGAAATTAGCTAGTATGATTGCCAATACAGGTATAGTAGTTTGGAATACTGCTGTGTGTGTGAACACCATAAAATTTCCAAACGACTTCACTTCAGCCTTGTAGAGATATACCGTTTCTTCCCAACTGGCGAGTTGCCAGGATCCACCTCTTTTTTTCAATCTTGTGTACTTTTATCATTGTTCCGCTTTTAACATCGAAGGTATATTATTCGTCAAACTTAATGGCGTATGGGAATACCACCAACTTCCAAATTGACAAATAAGTAGGTACTGTGACGATTGTAGACACAGCCTCATCTTAGCGGGTCTGTACCGGCCTTCAACTGGCTGTTAAGATTATTAGAGAGCCGTTTGAATATAGAATGTGTAGGCATCACATTTGTTTTGGACATGAGTTTTGCCCTTGCAAGTGGGCACACATGTATTTTTCTGTGATTACCAATATAGTTATCTCTGGAACTCTCTTCCACACTCCCTACGCGACAGCCCTTCTCTGAATGTCTTTAAGAGGAAAATAAAAGAGCACTTCCTTTCTCAATGACATATTATTAGGGTATGTATTGGTGTATATTTGTATATATTAGTATATAGTATTTTGTATGTATTTTATATATAGGGCTTATTTATATAAGTTTATATTGTACACAATCTTACCCTCGAATGTGACCTCACTCTATCGCTCAAAGGTTTGCTGGGAGAAAACTCAACTTTGAGTTAAGCTCGCCTTTGTACATGAACTGTGTAATGACTTTATTTTGTGTTAAGATTTGGTGTACAATAAAGAATTAAGAATTAAAGAATTAAGTTATTTAAAGTGCCCTCAGCTCTTTTCTTATCCGCCCGTAGCGAGTTGCCCTTTTATACACCGCACTCTCGCGTTGCCAGCGAGTGAGACCTCTACCCTGAACATACTAGAACGTCCCAGGATCCCTGCAGGCCGTACTGGTGCCTTGGGGTCCTACAGTACCATACACCCATTTTTTGTTTTTGGGTGTTGAAAATCATCCTATGACTTCTTCCACTCTGGGTGGAGCGGGACGGCGTGTCAGACTCATACTGACTAAAACCATTCCTTTCCGTAGGGGCACGGTATCTCTGTTTAGAATTTATCCGCACCCCTAAAAAATATTCCCACAGCTTCCACACAGCTATCTTCTTCTTCATCGTTCCCTCACTACTGAGGATAAAAATCACAGAACTTATAAATCTTCGACACAGTTAAATCATTAAAATAATGGCCTAAATTATTGTCGACTTGATTGTAACTGCGTGCAGTTGCACTCTCAGCTAACTTCGCACACGCCATTAAGTCTGACGAATACTAATATTGGTTCAAGTGACTGTGGTGTCTTATAAAAACTTATAATACCTTCATTGGTGTATCCTAGGACGAGGTAAATAAAGAGTTCGATACTTCATTTTTTTCCGCATTAGACGTAACTTTAAAAATGAATAACACTATGTTATAAAAATATAATTTCAAATATTCACATATAAAATTACGATTTTTTTTCTAGAATAGCATATATTTTTTTCAAAGAAATAATAGCAGTCGTTTAAAAGTAATGTTCAATTAAAAATCACTTAAAGTCGTATAACTGCGCCTGAAATCAAAAATAAATAGGTTACGTCTGGGCAAGCGTGTTCCATGTTTGACCAAATCGTCACTCAAAATCAGGTGAGATACAGGAGCCTATCAATGATAAAAAACAAGATATTATATTTTCTACATAGTCTATGTGGATAGTCAAACAACTAACAAACAACACCAATAAAATTTATCACATAATCAATATTCCAATCAAAACACCCGTTTCAGAAATAAATAAATTAAAGCTGTGGACTAAAACCGTGATTAGGTACCTAACTAACATAAAATATATTTTCACGGCCATCAATGACCGCTTCAGGCTGTTTGATTTCGTTCTTGTGAAATTTAATTAACTTTAATTAAAATTAACCCTTTGATGAGTTAGTTCAATCAATCCACACTTCGCTGGCCAGTGTTCATTAACATAATTTTACCGAAATCGCCCTTTTTATAATCCTTGTGTTTATAGCATTCTATGAATTGGAGTGAATAATTTGGTAAATTGTGAGTATGGAATATTTTATCAAAGGTTAAGAAAGGCGCAGACATGACATTACTTTCCATACATACAGAACGACACATATACAGTTTATTTTGCACGCTAACGTTCTGAGGACAGTGTTGGTGCTACCACGGACCCTGCTCATCATCGATGCAGTTCTTTTCCTAATGATGTAGAAGAAAACATCAATGGAAGGATCTGCAAACATTGCGGAAGCACTGCAGTATCTGGGTTTCTTCAACTCTGCCCTCCGAGCGTCATTGTACAGAACACGCAGGGCGTGTTGTAAGCCCGCCGCGTAAAGTTGATCCACAGACTGCACGTAAAGACTGACTCTGAAAAATAGTAATAGCATCTCTAGTCGCTGCTTACACGGCAATTCCGTCCTTTGTGGGTGGAGACGACACAAACGCCATTTTTAGGGTTCCGTACCCAAAGGGTAAAACGGGACCCTATTACTAAGACTCCGCTGTCCGTCCGTCTATCTGTATGTCTGTCGGTCTGACACCAGGCTGTATCTCATGAACCGTGATAATAGACGGTTGAAATTTTCACAGATGATGTATATCTGTTGCTGTTATAACAACAAATAGTACTAAAAAACAGAATAAAATAAATATTTAAGGGGACTCCTATACAACAAACGTAATTTTTTTGCCGTTTTTATAGATAATGGTACGGAACCCTTCGTGCGTGAGTCCGACTCGAACTTGGCCGTTTTTTTTTCTCGTATGGGCACGAGTTGTAATAAAATCAAAACTTACGTGGTTGGTGCTAGATATGGTTGTGAGTTTGGTTCGGTATGGAACCTAAGCTAAGGTCTACTCCTACTAAGGTCGGCTCTCCACTTCAAAAAAATCGTTCTTCGGAAAGTGTTTGATCATATTTGGTGCTTCTGTTTGGATTTTTAATGCCGACTGTAGATTCCAATTGCTCTCGTGTATTTCTTCTTTTGTCTATGACATTGACAAATGATACCAGAGCATCGAGCGTCGGTCTGTGGTATTTTTTTTGTCTTTTATATTCCGTTTATTAACATTTCTACAAATCTCCATAGTACTCGTACTTTTGAATGTTTCATAAAATGAAATATTGTGAATAGGTTACTTCTAGGCAAGCGTGTATCATCTTCGACCACATCATCGCTTACCATCAGGTGAGATGGTGGTCAAACGCGTGCCTATCAATAATAAATAAATAGAAAAACAAATTTTACAACAAAAAAAAAAACATTAAAAATTAAACTAGTCTGCCTGTGTAGGGAACAGGGTCCAACCGGTAGTTAGGGCTTCAGAGAAAGGAATCTCCTCACACTGCGAGCTGTATCGAGAAACACTGCATCAGGGCATCAGGCCCTTGATCCAACCGCGTAACGATAGCTTCGACAGGTGGTCGTCGAATCTTTTGGCCATCAGGCCGTTGCCGGTAACGACAATCGGCATAATGACACCCACATTCCACGATTCCACATGTCAACAACCTCGTGTACTCAGTGGTTCTTTTTTAGGGTTCCGAAAGTTTGAATGAAAAACGGAACACTTATAGGATCACTCGTGTGTCTGTCTATCTGTCTGACCGTCTGTCCATTTGTCACAGCCAATTTGCTCTGAATCCAATGACCGATTGAATTGTAATTTGGCACACACATGAATATCAGCGACCCAAACCCTTAACCAGACCCTAACACGTAACGTAGGTAACTAATTTAATTTGGAATATGGAGTCACTTTTGGGGTGTACATCTGAAAATTAAAAAATATTAAACACATTAAATGGAAGGGCTTACTGTAAGGATTTAATTTTTTTTTTTTCATAATTTTAAAATATATAGTTTTTAATTTATTTAAAAAAAAACAACCGGAAGTCGGTGTTTGTATTTTATTTCTTTGTTATTTGACACCGACTTAATAATTTAAAATTTATTTTATAATTTTTATTGTATTTTTTTTTTGGAAGTCGGTTGTTTTTTTGTAATTTTTTTAATTTTCACTTTTTGGTTGTTATACCTCAGAACTAAAAATCCCAATAACATGGAACGTGGAATTGAAACATAGTCTTAATTGGAGAACACCAAAACGTCATATAGGCATACGTATTTTTCGTTTTTGTTCAGTTTTTCAAAAAGCGCTGAATCAATTTCAATAAAATTTATATGGGACATTTAAGCGGTCAAAACAAAAAGCATACATACAGTCGAACATAGAACCTCCTCCTTTTTCGAAGTCGGTTAAAAATAACTATTCCCCGTTTTCTTATATCCGAAACCATAAGGCCTACAATAAATTAAAAAAATGGAATGTAGTTCTTTACATAGATTACAGGAAAATCTATACATACATAAGTAGTTTTAAACTTTAAAAAATATGGTTACTTCGGAAATCTTTGCGCGCGAGTCCGATTTGTTTTTGACCGGTTTTTAATGTTAATTATTTGTTATGGCTAGTTAATAATTTATTTCATTTAGTGTTTTTCCTGTGCGCAACACTTTTCGTTCTTCTATCGTCGAGACAACGTTAGTAAATTAAGAATAATTTGGGTGGTCTACAGACGCTACGTAGGTACAGGGCTATTTCGAATGTATAAATTGGTGCGTGCACGAGAAATTCTTTGCGTAGAATCTATGTATATAAACCAAAGTTGGGTTATTAACACCATTAAGAAGTCAAGGTTTGCGGGACCGATTTCAATGTTATTTAATTTGTTAGGTTTGTCACCACCCCTGATAGCAGAATAACTATTAAAACATCGGGAAAATTTACCAAAAAAATCATTCGAAGAAAACTAATTTTCTCATAAGTACAGTTCGTATGGAACGGCTTTCTAGGGTTCCCTACCCGAAGGGTCTAAACGAAGCCCTATTGCTGTCACTTACGTGTCCGTCTGTCCGTCGTCTGTCACACATGTTTTACAGCAAAACGATTGGAGCTACAGTCTTAAAATTTTCACAATATAAGCATCTTGTTGACCCAAAGCCATACAAATAGTCAAAAATACATTTGCTATATAACCCTAAATGTGCAAAGTCCAACACTCACTTAGCCAGTTTTTAGAAAGTAAAAACTTCTATGCGCGTTGGACAGTTTTGAGATGGGAAAAAACAATTGAAGTCGTGCGCTACATGCAGCCGCGCTACCGCCGCGCTATCGCCACGCTACCGCCGCGCGACCGACCCCTTCTGTCAGCATTCCCAGAGTGCCACTGTTTTCTTGATTCTGAGGTGGTAAGATGTTCACTGGGTAAGATAAAAGTGTCAAAATATGGTTGTAACTCAGTTATAATCTATTTGCGGTAAGCATGAATTGCAAGACTAAATCAAACAAAAACACCCGGATTCTTCGTCTTAAGATTAGATGAGATAGATATTTGTTTTGTTTTCACTTCTTCCGTTGTTCAAAATAATATTGAAAGCCCGATCGAAGGACAATTAATGTATATAACATTCATCATTCTTTTGTTTATGTTCTGGCTGCGTCTGATGAGATTCCCGAATTTAATTTATGAAAGTGAAAAAGTTATGTCAGATATCTTTTCCAGCTTCCAAATGTGTTATGGTGATGGTGGTTTTCAATCAGAAGAGTACTTTTAGTGCTTCAGAAAGACGTCATTATCTTTTTTATGCTTTACCCCACATTAGGAATTACTGCTGTATCATGGGTGCGTTCACAAACATGTAAACTCACATACACAAAACACCCAGACCCGGAACAACTATCTGTAGGCCAAACAACTATTTGTTCCATGCGGGCATTGAACCTGCGATACGCAGCGCAACAGCCAGTCGCTCAACAATTGCGGCATCCGCAACATTATTTAACCGACTTAAAAAAGGAGAAGGACAACAATTTGGATGTTTAAATATTTGTTTTTTTTTAATGTATAAATGTAATATAAGGCATAACTTCGTCGTATATAAACGGATTTGCAAAATTCTTTTTTTGTTCCAAAAGGGTTTACTTTGAAATGGCCTCATTTAAATTTCATAAAGATGTGATGATGAGTTTCGGAGACAGACCACGGAACTCTTCAAAACATGACAGTAAATCAACAGCGATTGCTGCTATCGCACAAATATGCATTACTAACACAATTTAATGGGGAATCACAACTATAAAGTAAAATAAAAAAGTTTTTACATAATAAAAAAGTTTTTTACAAAAAAAACAACCGAATTCCAAAAGGAAAAGGAAAGGAGGTTCTCAATTCGTCTGTATGTTTTTTTTTTTTGTATGTATGTTACACGATTTCTCTGCCACTTGTGAATAGATTTTGTTGATTCTTTTTTTGTTTGGTAGGTCATACATCAGAGGATCCTCCTTTTGGAAGTCGGTTAAAAATAGAACCGACTTTAATTTTTTTTTTAAGGCGGTTCTATTTTTGTAATTTTATTGTATAAAAGTTTTTTTCATAATATCATGAAGAAATTAAAACTGAACATTTGTTACAAAATAACATATAGAAAATGCATTACAAACTGTCGCAGTTCAGACATCAAAGTGCAACATCATAATTTAAAGCAGTCAGCATCATTTAGAATTGCATATGAATAACCCTTTCACTGAATAGGTACTTTACTAAGTAATATCACTGGTCTTACGCACCACCTAATTCTACAGAACCCAGCTTTGAGGTGAACAACAGCTTCTTAGAAACAATCATTACTACTAATGAAGTTAAAAGTCCCACTCGCCGGCCCCTTTAACATGGTATCCTGGCAACCAGCCAAGAAATCCCTCAGATGCAGAAGGACTTAAGTAAATAGACAGGCAAATAAATGTCCGGATTTCAAAGCTTATCGAACGTATTTGTAAAGTAAATCATTAACATTTGCCAGGATTTATGTGGTGTAAGATCGCTCCACTGGATTGAGCACTCTCCACTTGTGGCTTGAGTTGAGTAACGTAACTAGACAAGTACAACGTGAAGGTATAAGTTTTTGAAGTCCTTATTTTAGTTATTGTTTAAAATTAGATTAAATCTTAGAAATGTTTAGATTCCTTTTCTGTGTTATCCAACTAATATTATAAAGGAAATGAATGAAGTTTGGCCCAGAGATATATTATACTCTGAAGTAGGACATAGGATATAGTTTATAGGGGGGGGATACTAATTCCACGATGGTGAAGCTGCTGCCAAAAGCTAGTGTTAGATACAGGGTGTAAAAAGACACTTCACAAAGCTGTTTACTACGCATACTGTACGTCTAACAAAGTAGCTGTGCGTAAAAATTATTTCTGGGAAACGACTTTTATTTTTAGGTATGATAAAAAGAACTATTTTTATTGCGCGAAATGTAACGTGAACTCAGGCAATTGGAGTTAAATCCCGCCCCTTTGCTCTAAGCCACGTATTCATTACGTTTTTGTAACTGAAAATGAGTAATTTCGAAATAAAATCGAAAATTCAGGTAATGTTTGTTTGGAAAAAGTTTAGTAATAACACTTTTTGACCTTCAATATCTCCAGAACCTGTGAATTCCCAGGTAGGTCTAGTGGAAAAACATGATACAAATAATGGGTAGAGTATGTGGCTTTCGTCTTCGGAAACTGTCTTTTTACACCCAATATATGTAGGTAATGTTAATAACTTTGCATCATCATCATCAGCCTGTCCCCACTGCTGGGACACAGGCCTCCTCTCTGTGAGACGGTGTGGGCCGTAATCCACCACGCGGGCCCAATGCGGATTGGTGGATGTCACAATAATGTCTTTGAATTTTTTATTAGTCTAGGACGACTTCCTCACGATGTTTTCCTTCACGGTTTTGAGAGCAGTGGTGATGAAATAATTTACACAAAGTAAAATGCCTGCCTGAGTTTGAACTCACGACCTTCAACTTGTAAGTCACGGCTGTTACCACTGGGCCACCACTGTTTATACTCATATTACTTTGCATACCATTGTATAAATTCAAGTTCTAAAACTTATCAGACAGATGTGTTGCTGAGAAGTTTGTTGAGCCACTTCTTTTTTCCAGTTAAAACACTAGAAAGTTGTGACGGGTGCGGCATTTTTGGGAGACTGTCTTTATATAAAACCTTGTAGAACAAAAAGTGCTGGTTCTCAGCCGAGTTTGAATAAATGACTTTTGATTTGATTTGAAAAAAGTCCTAAAAGACTATGTTATGATACCCACGTAACGAGAGAAAGAAACATTTAGCTCGAACATGTCGGAATAAACGACAGACAGTAAATATATAAATATATAGAAATGCATTTAAAATGTTATGCAAATCGGTTTGAACTTCGGAGTTACCTATTACGTTGCGATACAAGTGTACCTAACATTGTGCATCGATGTTTACATACGCCATTTTATGAATTACTATTAAATTCAACAAATATTAGGTCCCCACCTATGAAATCAGCGTTTTGTATGGAGAATTCTAAAGAAGTTGCATTTTTCATACTAACATTTTCTTAATTTATTTAACAACTATGAACACTAATGTTTTAAAACTTTTATGCAATAATGTTTGAAAACTAAGATAACGTATGCCACTTAGATTTAGCAACAAAAATAAGTTTTGTCTAAGTTAAAAAACAAATAGTGGTCATTTCTGCTAACAAAAACAACCGACTTCCAAAAAAAAATAGACCAAAAATTTATAAATAACTTTAATTTTGGAAGTCGGTGTTTGTATTTTTACTTCTTCGTTATTTGACACCGACTTCCGAAATTAAAGTTATTTGTAAATTTTTAGTCTATTTTTTTTTTTGGAAGTCGGTTGTTTTTTTTTTTTGTAAAAAAGTTTTTTATTTTTCACTTTTTAGTTGTTATACCCCAGAACTAAAAACCCCAATATAATGTAACGTGGAATTTAAACATTTGGAGAACACCAAAACGTCATCGAGGTACACGTATTTTCCGTTTTTGTTCAGTTTCTCAAAAAGCGCTGAAGCAATTTCGATAAAATTTATATGGGACCACCTCGGGAGTATATTCTTTCAGATGAAAAAAGAATTTTGAAAATTGATTCACAACTGACGGAGAAATCGGGTAACATACATACAAAAAAAAAAACATACAGACAAATTGAGAACCTCCTCTTTTTGGAAGTCGGTTACAAAGGGGAGTAATTTTTAAGGTATTTTTTTTTGTTTTTAAAACTATTAGTAATAAGGTTTTTTTACTGCTGGCAGTTGTCTATGACGGTCATTATTCGATAGAATATCAAGCAATGATGAATATTTTAATTCATAGAAGTGAAGAGGTTCTCTATTTGTGAGAAAAAAACGCCAATTTCATAGGTGGGATCCCAATATATTGTGCAGGCTTTTACTGAAAAGAATGTTATCATTCAAACAGCGAGATATAAGATACTATCATCAAAAAGCTTCAGTTTACAGCAACTCTGAAATCAGGATTGTGAAACTACACCGAAGTATGTAAACGCACGGTTACGAAGAAACCGTTTCTTCGCAGTAATCTGAATCAAACATAAAATTGTGTAAGAATCTTCAATCTGGGTATCAACGATATTTAGTAGGTACATAATTTTATTACAGGAATTCACAAGTCTAGGAAATAGTTCAATAAAAGTTGAGGGCAACTATAAATAGAAGCTTGAGAGCTGAAGCGAAGTATATTTATTTTTTATTGAAAGTAGGTACTTTTTTAGGGTTCCGTAGTTCTAACAAGGAATCCTTTTAGTTTTGGCCTGTCCGTCTGTCCGTCCGAGGCATAGCGTAGTGACTGTTAGTTCTAGAAAGCTGCAATATTAAAAAGAAAAATATTTTTTTTTTTAATGTAGTCCCGAAATTAAAAAAACATTCCCACTTTACTACACTTTACTTTTTTTCTCTCTCTTGTCCTGTAGTGTAATGTATCGTTGGATAGGTTTTTAAAATCATTGGGGGGTTGTTAAGACTATTTTTCGATTTAGTAATTCTTTTGCGATTTGTTAAACATTAAAATGATATTTTATGTTCGAGTTGAGCGTCCCCTCTCTACTAAAATATAAACTGTTGGCTTGAATAATCTAAAAAAAGTCGTACAAAACACAAAATCCTAAATACACAACTTCACTTAAGTATTTTTTTTTTCCTAGGTGAAGTGGTTACTTATTTAATATTAAAAACATGTAACTTTTTAGAAAAAACTAAAATCTTTTATCGTTTTTAATTTAAACGTAGAACCGTGAACCAAATTAATATGTTCATAGTAATAAACATAAAGCCCTCTTTTAAGTCCGCATATTATAATGGGTGACTACGGAACCCTACACTGCGCGTGGCTCGACACGCACTTGGCCGTTTTTTTTTGACCTTGATAGATTTGCACTTGATCACTATCTCACGTGATGGTAAGCGATTAAATTTTTACTAGTCGATGTGGGCCGGCTTTTTTGTAGCAAATTGTGATTATGACGTTATACAATGTTATTTATTTATTTTGTAACATGACTAATTTGTAGTTTGACATTTATAAATATTAGACAATTTTATTCTGTATCGCATAACAATTTGATTTATTGTATTTTAACTATCGTAAATTAATTTTGTGTGCCTCAATGGCGGGACATAGCAGACTTACCTTTAACTAACACAACATCATAAGAACCTCATGATCATTGGATGGATGGATTTTTGTAACTCAAGCACGCCAGAATGGCTGAGAAGATCTGGATGGAAAGGCACAGATATATAATATTATAGTCTGGAATAACACATGAACTACTATTTATTTTTATTTAATTTCGGTTTCGCATGGTTTGTGCATTTAGTCAGTGTCAAGATTTGAAAATATTTAGTTTTAGATACCAACATAATACTAGGGCCAATTCTCTTGTTCAATAATTAAACTAAAATTAGAGAATCGCTATTTTTTAACTTATTTAGAGATGTCAAACTAGTTTACGCCTTGCGTTTTACCGTGTTTTTAGTCGACATGTTATAATGTGTACCCTTAATTTGTATGGAAATATTAATTCAACGAAATTTGACAGCTCTAATTTACGTACGTCTTTTTCTTGTTTTATTAGACAGAAAAAGATAGCAATAGCCTACATTAAGTTTTGTTTGTGCACAACAGAATCGGCACCACTGTCTCTTTTTCCATTGGAATGCAGATGTAACACAATCTTAAGGTTTTTGTAGTATTTGTCAGCCAATAAGTCAAGGCAGCCTTCTCGGCAAGCTTCGCTGAGGTAGTCAAAACTACGACAAAAATTCTCAGCTTTATTTTACCAAAATCGCGCCTGTTACAATAATTCCACATATTGTCCAGTTGCGTAGACTCTTGACACACAAAACGACACCACTTTTATGTCACAATATCCACTAGGAATCGAATTGCAAATAATTAAAACAGCCACTGAACTTCACTCGAAAAAATCCCACCAAAAAACCGGACTACTATTTATGCCGGCAGTACTTTCTTCTGGGATAATTTTTAGGGTTCCGTACCCGCAAGGTAACCAACGGGACCTTATTACTAAGACTCCGCTGTCCGCCCGTACGTCCGTCCATCCGTCGGTCCGTCTGTCTGTCAGCGGGCTGTATCTCGTAATCCGTAATAGGTAGACAGTTGAAAATTTCACAGTATGTGTATTTCTGTTTCCGCTATATTAAAAAATACTTAAAATTAAAATAATTCAAAAATTAAAAGGGGCTTCTCTACTAGAAACGTGTTTTTTTGGTTTTTTTTGCTCGATCTTAATGGCAACAAGTAGACGCGTATAATCTTGTACGATGGTACGGAACCCTTCATGCGCGAGTTCGACTCACACTTGGCCGGTTTTTTTACTTTCATGCGGGCGAAGCCGCTTGCAGATTCAAGTGAGTTAAAATGTTATAAGCTTACAATACAGAAGTCGTTCAGTTCACAATAGCAAAATTACGTCTACAGGTTGGACTATTATCGCAAAACTGTCTGCCAAGTGTAGTCACAGCAATTTCCCCTAGACCCCACATTACTACAGGCCGTTAACGACCTAATATTATTTACCATTATGTCTAGTGATTTACGAAGGAGGCACGTGTCGAGCACTCTAAGTGTCTGTGGGAGTACACCTGTATACACTCAAAGATACATTGGAATAAAGTGGGTTGTACACGTGCAATGTGAAGGTCAATTCGGGTGTGAATGAATGCTCCCAGACTGTTTCGACATGTGGCAAATTAATGGGAGAAATTTGATCATGGATAAACAAAACGAATGGAGAAGGATAAGATTGATACTTTGACAAATGGGTGTTGATGTGTATTGTGATTGAGGTGTCTTACTGATAGAATAGACCTTGCTTCTAAATATATATTTAGAAGATGTTATTGTACAGAATTTTGTTCAGTAAAATAAAAGTAGAGCAATTCTTTCATTATGACCTGGTGAGATCAATAGGTAACCGATGTATGCTAGACACACAGAACCAGTCATTGTGGGGACACTTGGGGGAGGCCTATGTCCAGCAGGGAACGTCTTTCGGCTGAAATGATGATGATGATGATGAGGTTTCATAATATCCTACTAATATTGGCTGTTTAGATGTTTGAATGTTTATTACTCACATACAAACCTTGACGGCTCAACGGATTTGATTTTAGGGATAGTATGCTTTTAACTCCGGGAGGAGCTCGTGGCTAAAGTAATAATAGCCGCACGGGTCGATCCATCAGGTTTAGCTACGCTTGCCGGGGTTTGTCCATGAATGGGTGAACATCTTTAGATACCGAGACTCCTCTGCACCTCGGAAAGCATATTAAGTCGTTGGTCCCAGCTGTCAGTACTGCTGTCACTGTCCAGCAGTCGTAACCGGTCGTCAGAAGCCCGAAAGTCTGACAACCAGTCTTACCAAGGGGTATCGTATTACCCAGTAACTGGGTTGTGGAGGTCAGATAGGCAGTCGCTATGTAAAAAACTGGTATTCAGCTGCATCCAGTTAGACTAAAAGCCGACTCCAAGTTGGGAAAAGGCTTGGGCACGACGCAATTGCGGCAATAAGGCACCTATTTGAGGAGTGGATAGAGAGGCGCCACGGCGTCCTCACCTGCCGCCTGACGCAGGTCCTCAGGACATGGAAGCTTCAGGAGGTTTCTGTGTAGGATAAGGCGGAGGGCAACGCCCGGGTGTCACCACTGTGAGGAACGCTGAGAGGACACGGCAAAGCATACGGTGGAGTTGTGCCCCGCTTGGGCGGAACCCCGCCGTGTCCTCGTGGAGGCGATCGGCGGCAGCGACCCATCAAAGAGTTGATAGCAATACGTGACGAGGTCCGTCATGGCCTAAATCATATCATAATCATAAATTCGAAAGAGTTACTGCGCCCTGGGCACTCATGGCAGGGAAGGAACAGGGGTGGGTTTTAGTAAGTAAGAGTCTGACACGCCCACCAGAGCGGGAGAAATAAGAAGATGATTTCCCACCAACAAAAAGAAAAGTTGGGCAAAGGCTAGGCAAATCGATTTGATGCTTTCAATTCCGGAAGAATGGTTCTTTGGTGTATTGTAACTCGTAAAAATACTTTCACGTAGACAAAACGGCGGGTAAGCAGTAGTAGTTATTAATGGTGGTCAAACGGGTGCCGATCAAAAATAAAAAAAAAACTTCTGTGTACACTCGTATGTCTAGAAAGCTTTCATGAAATTTCAATATCAGTCATGAGTCCTGTGCCAACTGACGATCAAGTATTTTCCAAAAATCAAGTTTAGTATTCTTGAAAGCCAAACCAGAACATAGCCACAATTTGTAATGGAAATGAACAAGATTTATTGTACGCTGAAGTTTACAAAGTACCTTGTTTGATGTTCTTTCCTCGATACCAATCGGGCCTAAGAAAATCAATGGAATAGTCTGTACAAACAGAACTATTTGAAACAGTACGTACGTTTGGATTTCGTGTTATTTTTACCGGTAAGAGTATCACGGTACTTGGGTAATATTGTGGAATCTTGCTCTGTTTATTGATTCTAGAATTCACACAATTCCCGGCAACGAAATAATGCTTTATGAATCATACCGAATAGGTAGTGATTTTAGTTGATTTCGGTATTTGCTAAAACTATGACTTTATTGTTAGTTGGAATAGGAAAATTTATGGCTGGTTTTGATGACTTATCGCTTTGTTGTCACACTTTTTTTTCCTATTTTTTTTTTTGTTTTTACGGAAGTTTATACAGGGTGTAAAAAGACACATCATATGGCCGTCAACTACGCATACTGTACATCTAACAAAGTAGCTTTATGCAAAAATTATTGCTGGGAAACGACTTTTATTTTAGATATGAAAAATAAAACATTTTTTTATCGCGCGCAATGTAACGCGAACCCAGGCAAGTGGAGTTAAACCCCGCCCCTTCGCTCTAAGCTACGTAGGTGCTTGTCAGCTACGTTTGATATTAATTGCGTTTTTGTTACTTTAAATGCGTTATTTCGAAAATTCGAAAAAAATAATGAAACTTCAGGTAATGTTTGATTGGAAAAAAGTTTAGTAATAACACTTTGAATTCATTTTCGTAAAAAAGAAAAAAAAATGCGTCTTTGACCTTTAATATCTCCAAAACCAGTGGTAGGTAGGCATGGTCTAGTGGCAAAAAAATCTAAATAATACGTAGAATATGTGGCTTTTGGCTTCGGAAACCGTCTTTTTACACCCGATATTTTTTTTCAAATCAAAATTATACCAAATTATTCTCTGAATATATTGTATACCTACCTACTGTATTTTCCAAATAAATATAATGCATTAATAAATTATCCCCCCCTGCCCTGCCTGTTGGTCTAGTGGTTAGTGACCCTGACTGCTATGCCGGAGGTCGTGGGTTCGATTCCCACCCAGGACAAATGTTTGTGTAATGAACACAATCATTTGTTCTGTGTCTGGGTGTAATTTATCTATAATATGTATGTATTTAGAAATATATAAGTATGTTTATCAGTTGTCTAGTACCCATAACACAAGCTCTGCTTAGCTTGGGACTAGATGGCGTTGTGTGATAGTTGTGGAATATATTATTTATTATTATTTTATTATTTATATTACTTGTGTATTATGAATATCCTATTTTTTTCTATCTTTGATAGGCTCGCGTTTGACTACCATCTCACCTGCATATTATTATAGTAATAGCGTGATGTGGTCGACGTGAGAGCACGCTTGACTATAAGTTACCTATTCAAAGGGATTTAAAGAGCTTCACACAACTAAAAAATATCTCAATTCTCAATTCTTTATTGCGTACCATAATGTTTATAGGTAGGGAAATTATTATATTAGTCACAATTATGGACCCTGTCGGGCACAGCATAGATCAAGTAGGAGAGAGGAGGAAGACAACTACTGTTTTATTAATTCAATTAATAGAATTCAATTAAACAATTATATAGTTTTTTATTTTTATTTTTTTTTTAATTATGTACTATTATGTTAGTACCTAACATTGTGTAAAACCATTATTATATTATAGTTTTATTCACTTTGATTATTCGTTCGTATATACATATCAATTAATTATTTTTAACTTATTGTTATTTTTTTTTTTTATTACTACAGGTGAGTTATTTATTGGACGCTCCATATTTATTAAAATATACTTAAATATATATGTATAAAATTTTCGTACTATGAGTAGGTAGGCGTATCTTTTAGTGAGTATTTGTACATAGAAATAGATAGATAAGAAGTTACTTATAATTTATCATTTAAGTATTCACTTATACTATAGTAGCATTTGCTTACAAGGAAAAGCTTTAATTTATTTATAAAAATGTTGTATTTATTTAAATTCTTTATTATTTCGGGTAACTTATTATAAATTTTTATGGACATGACAAAGGTACTATTGGAGTGCATTATTAGCCGCGATGTTGGTAAGTTTAGTCTATTTTTATGTCTTAAAATAATGTTCGTTTGTATGTCCTCTCTTTTTGTAAAGTATTCTGGGTACTGACGCACAAACTTACAAACTTCAAATATATAGAGACAGGGTAGGGATAAAATATTTAGTTCCTGAAAATGAGGTTTACAGCTATCGGTGACTTCAATATTAACTAAGATTCTAATCAGTTTTTTTTGTAGGGTAAATAGCATGGGCTGTTGCCCCATAAGATAATACCGTATTTCAGCCATGCGTAGGCGTACGCGTAGTACGTTACTAGAGCAGTTTTAAGGTCTGTAGTTTTTTTGATCTCGCGGAGGGCGAATGAAAATTTAGATATTTTAGCTCTTACTTTCTGAATGTGTGACTTCCAATTTATGTATGTATCAATGTTTAGGCCTAGAAGGGTGAATTTATCAACTACTTCTAATTTATTATTTTTAAAGCTAAAGTTTATATTTATTGGTATTTTTTGGCAAGGGTGGAATGAAATTATTTTAGTTTTATTGAAGTTGATTTCTAGATTGTGTTCAGACATCCAATTTACTGTAGAATCTAATATAGAATTTAATTTATCATTTAAATTGGTATTATTTTCGCATGACGTAAGTATAGATATGTCATCCGCAAACAAGACACATGGCTCATTTATATTATTAGGAAGGTCGTTTACGTAAACAAGAAATAAGAAACACCCTATTACGCTTCCTTGTGGGATTGAGGCGGTGATTTGTTTACTATCAGATCTGATTAATTCTATTTCATTTTTGCTGTTATTGTAATATTCGATTTCAACTATTTGTTCCCTATATTTCAAATAATATTTCAAATTGTACTTTATCATATGCTTTAGTCATATCGAGCAGAAGTCCTATCGCGTACTTTTTATTATTAATGATATCAAGGGCTTGTTGAATATATTTGTAAACAGCCAAGACGGTGGAACGGTTTTTTCGGAAACCGTTTTGACAGTCATTAAATATATGATATTTTTCACAAAACGCATAAACTCGGTTACACATGGCTTTTTCGAATATTTTGGAAGCTGTCGGTAAGAGGGCAATGGGGCGGTAATTATTCGGATCAGTTTTATAATTCTTCTTATGAATAGGTTTTATAAGAGCTTTTTTTAAGAGATTGGGAAAAACTCCTTCTTCAAATGATTGGTTTAATAATTTATAAAATGGTAAGGTCAATTCGTCTGCACATTGTCTCAATAAGGTAGGTGGAAGGATCTCAACTCAATAGTCCTGATACCCCCAGACGAGCATGAAATCGAAGCATTGATACTCAATCTAAAAAATGACTGTGTCGTTGGTTGGGACGCCAGATCTGCTAAATTTCTTAAATTAGCGAGAAACGTCATCGTCCCCCCTTTAACAAAACTCATGGAATTGTGCATTTCTCAAGGAGTTTTTCCACAAGTGTTCAAAAAAGCCTTAATAACGCCTATCTACAAGAATGGATTGAAGGACGATGTCAAAAACTACCGGCCTATCTCGGTTCTCTCGACAATGTCTAAGATACTAGAAAAGGTTCTGAACACTAGGTTAATGAGCTTTTTAGAACATAATAGGATATTGTCGGATGCACAGTTTGGTTTTAGGTCTGGAAGAAGTACAGAGGACGCCATAGGACAGCTTGTCGATCACATCACATCCCAATTAAATACCAAAAAAAAGTATATTGGCGTTTTCCTTGACCTAGCTAAGGCTTTCGACACAGTTTCGATACCTTTGCTCGTAAACAAGCTTGAACGGATTGGTGTTCGGGGTATGGCCCTAAAGATTTATCAGGACTTTCTTAGTGATCGTAGACAGCTAGTAAAAATTCGAGAACATGTTAGCTCAGAAGCCCTGGTTACATTCGGTGTGCCACAGGGTAGCATCCTTGGCCCTAGTCTCTTCCTGATCTACATTAATGATCTGTGTCAGCTGGCTCTTGCTAATGGCAAGATTTTTACTTAAGCTGATGACACAGCTCTCGTATTTCATGGGGGGACCTGGGAGGAGGTTCAACCAAACGCCGAGTCTGGCTTGCTTAAAGTAAGCAACTGGTTAAGGTCTAACCTACTAACATTAAACCTATCTAAATCTACCCTTGTCCATTTTAGTTTCTCTAAAGCTAAACTGAAGCCGGTCAAAATTTGTGTCAAGTTACATGCATGTGACACCTCCCAGGACCACACGTCATACTCATGTCTAGCATTTAGTGAGTCAAATACAGTAAGATATTTGGGTGTACTACTAGACGATAAGCTTACTTGGCGGCAGCACATAGAGTTAACCACTACGCGAATTAGAAAACTCATATGTGTATTTAAGGAACTACGACATGTTGCTGATTACGAGCTACTACGCACGGTATATTACGCATTGGCCCAATCGGTGATCGGGTATTGCCTTGGTGTCTGGGGCGGAACATGCAAAACTCACTTGTTGCGGCTTGAAAGAGCCCAAAGATCTGTGCTCAAAGTTATGACGTTCAAGCCTTATAGATTCCCCACCGCAACCTTATATGATAAGTGTCAAGTTCTCACTGTGCGGCAAATGTACGTTTTGCATATAATCATCAAAGAGCATATTGCCACTCCATTCAATGAGCAAGTCTTAGGTAAGCGTACTATCAGAGATGTTTGTGTACCTGTTAAATTTAGCACTGCAGCTGCGAGAAGACAACGCATGTATTTATCAGTTCACCTTTATAATAAGATAAATAAAATCCTTAATATTAATTTGGTAACGATCAGGGAAGCCAAATGTAAGACTAAGTCATGGTTGCTGACACGGAACTACAAAGAAATAGAAGCCATTTTAATATAGGTAAATATCTAGTTTAAATCAGACACCCTCGTATGTACCCTTGAGTAACCGAGATGCCTTCTACACACACTAAACATGCACTTGCTTCACATTTGTTTTGGTTGTGTTTGTTTCCTTTTGATTTTCATTTTGTTGTTGATGTTTAATTGTTAGATTGTATTATTTTAAAGATTTAATTGTATTTTATTTTAATTTTTGATTTTATTATTTTATAATTTTAATTGTATTCTTTATATTTTATTTTCATAATATCTTAATTTTAATCTAGTTTTCATTTTAAATTGAATTATTATGTACCTAACCTAATTTAATCTAAATTGAATGTATTGCATTAATGTTTGGGTGAAGACACTGACTCCTGTAACACAGGTGTTCCCACCTAGCACAGGAGTCAGGGCCTCACTGTGTTTGTACAAATTTTTGTCATGCCAATAAATTATCTTATCTTATCTTATCTATACCAAATTTTCAAAATAGAAACTTCGCCATCATTATTATTATTCCATTTATTTATTTGCTTAAACATATTCTTTACATTTTTAAATATTTAAATAAAAAAGATAAAAAAAAACATTTAAAAATATAAAAAATAGTATCCCACCGTTATCGGGAACAGTGTCCAAGCTACCGGCGGCGGTCAGGGCTCCAGAGAGAGGAACCGCCTGACAATGCGAGCCGTGTCCAGAAGTACTGCTTTCTGAATCAAGCCCTCGATCCAGCCGCCTAACGAGAGCCTCCTGAAGTGTTGGTCGAGGCTCGTGGCTATTAAGCCATTGGCTGACACGACTATCGGTACAATGATCGCTGAGTCCACATCCCACATGTCGATAACCTCGCGAGCCAAGTCAATATACTTGATTAATTTATCTTTCTCGGCTTTCACGAGGTTCTCGTCATGTGGGACGGTAATGTCAACAATCATTGCACGCCTCTCGATTCGGTCCACCACCACTATATCAGGCTTATTGGCTACAATAGTCCTGTCATTGATGATGGTCCGATGCCAGTACAATGAGATATGACCATTATGGAGAACTGGGTCGAGCGCATATCTGTAGTACGGCACTTCCGATTCCACAAGAGAGTATTTCAGAGCAAGTTGCTGATGGATAATCCTGGTTACAAGGTTGTGCCTATGCAAGTACTCACCGTTAGCTAGACGAGAACAACCAGTGATTATGTGGCGGATTGATTCTCCCGGACGATGACATGCCCGACATATGTCAACCGTGCCGTCCATCACAATAAATCTCAGGTAATTTTTCGTCATGATAACTTCGTCCATAATTGCACAGACGAAACCTTCGGTTTCCCCAAAGAGGTCACCGACACGCAGCCAGGCTACGGACGCTAGTTGGTCTATATCGGGCCCATGTAGGGCCCGGAAAAAGCGTCCGTGAAGTTCCTTACTCTGCCATACTTCTCTGCGATGTTAGTGTCAAGCACTAGAGGTTTGCGCCAGTTCTCGTTAGCCAAGGAGAGTGGAGTAAGGCCCTTGTCCACCGCCACTACATCTCGATGCATACCCACGTCAGCAGCTAGGAAATATTCCCTTAGACTGCATACCTCGCGGTTGTGGAGGGTCTTAGCATTTAAAAAGCCTCGGCCTCTTATTATAAACCAGTTTATTGTTAGGAATTTGGTTGGGTTCTCAAATTGCACGTCATTCATCTTAATTTTCGGTAAGAGAACTCTCATCCAGAACTCTTAAGAGGGTTGTGAAGCTGTAAATTTTCATACAAAAAGCGATAATTTATTTTCATAAAACATAGTCCAATTTTCATAATTTTTAAAAACGTTCTAGATATAATGAAAAACTAGGTCCGTAAGTTGTAAATAAATATTGCATACGATAAAAGTTAGCATTTAAAGATTTATTTTTGAGTTAAAAAACTTCCTCAAGCCTTTTTGTTTATTTTTTTAATTAAACTTAACTGAATTAAGTACTAAAAAAAGTACAGACCTAGATATACGTATACTGATTATGATGAAACCAAAATTGTCTCATTTTGTAAAACTTTAGGGTGGGGAAAACGTTATCGCCCGAAACAATATTTCGAAAAGGAAATGTAGGTAATTGCCTACAAGACTTGCAAATTTCTCTCGCCGCATATCGGCGCTTCACAATCCTCTTTAACACAATCATGTTTCTTACAAATTCAATGTTCAGGAGAAAGTTGATAAGATATTTATTGCTAGCTTCTGCCTGTGACTTCGCCCGCGTGGAATTGATACTTTCCCCACTATAAATTATAGCCTATGTGTCATTCCAGACTATAATCTATCTCTGTGCCAAATTTCATCCTGATCCGTTCAGCCATTCTGGTGTATTGAAAGAAAAAGAATTTATTGGCCACAAATTAACGACATACACAACAATATGATGATGATGATGTATTGAGTAACAAACATCCTGCCATACAAACTATCGCATAGAATATTAGTAGGATTCCAAAAAAAACAGTCAATTCAGTGCATTCCTGATAATTATTATTGTACTGCTTTTAAAACTTTCCAGTGTTGAAATAAACATATTTCTGCTCTATCGTAAATAATGATTTGAAAATTACACAGAACGCAGTAAACTTTGTATTGTTTTGTTTCGAGCAGATGATTTACTTCCGTTGTAATGGACAAGAAACCAAAAACATAGGATGAGGTAAGATATTATTTCTGGTCAAAATATTATTATTGCGTGTGCAACTATAAATCATCGTTGGTAAGCGGTAAATATCCATTACTGGCCCTGCAGTCTCGACATTGATAGCGATCGCTACTTCCTAACGATCGGTCGCTAGGTCGAAACAATAATTGATTTTCTTGAAATATGTACAGAGACGGCGTAAATTTTATCTTACAAGCACTATTTTTCATGAAAACTGATATTTAAAAAAAAAAATATTATTTTTACCGCTTGTACCAATTAATAACGTCCTATACGTTGCGACCGATCGTTAGTACGTAACGATCGCTATCAATGTCGAGACTGCAGGGTCAGTCTAACATTGTTCTCAGTAAACTCTTGGAACGGATGGTAGTGGTAATAGTACCAACAGTGGTGTAATCACTACGCTTGATATATTGGTGGCAGCATCACCAGATGGTATTGTTGTTAGTGAGGCAGAACAATTTGAATACTCATTACAGGCTAATCTCATTGGCATCATTAGAGGCTCTGAAACTGGTGAACATAAACTCTTCCCATTCGTGTTCTATATTCTGGAAAGCTTTCACGGACTCTCTGATGAGCTGTTTCCAGGCCACTCTGTTTTTGGCTCTTCTCAAGGCAGTGGACATCATGAGTCCTATTAATTCCTTAATCTTGTCTGCTTCGCGATTATCTGGTTGTCTCCGGGCGATAGGACCAGAGTTGGTAGCAAAGTCTGGTTTTAATATCCAGCTGGTCTTATTAGTTTGGTTTGCTGTCCATGGCATGCGCAATATTCTTCTCCAACATGAAATTTCAAAAGTCTCAACCTTTTTTCGATCCAAAGTGCGAATTGGCCAGGATTCGGAGACGTAAAGAAATATCGAGAATACAAGCTTTCTAACTGGTCTCTTCTTAGTACTATTAGAGATACTTCTATTTTGCCATATCTTCGACATTTTGCTCATAGCAGTGTGCATACGCCTTCAGATTTCTGTGTCGCAGCCTCCCTGATCGCTGATCATGGAGCTCAGGTACACAAACTCCCTCACGAACTCTAGGTCTACAAGTTCCCCCGTGCGTGCGATTAGTCCAGCTCAGTCGATGATCATGTGATGAAACTACGAAAAAAACTGGCCAAGTGCAAGTCGGACTTTCACACGAAAGAGATAAAAAATACGTTTAGCTAGTATACCTTTTTGATTTGTTGTTATAGCAGCAATAGAAATACACATTTTGTGAAAATTTCATCTTTCTAACTATTAAGGCTCTTGAGATACAGCACGCTGACAGACAGGCGGACGGACCGACAGCCGAGCTTAGTAATATGGTTCCGTTTTGGTTACCCCATGGGTTCAGAACCCTACCCGGGCCTGCGGACGGCGAGCAGTGGGTAGCTCGCCGCCCGATCAGCACCAGGCCCGTGAGTCGACGACGCGTAGTGTTCCACGCGCGCCTCAAAGAAATGAGTGTCAGCCACCACTGACGGGGCCCATCGTGGCCGTTGCCTGCATACTTAGGGGTAGCGGATAAATTCTGAAAATGAGTTACCGCACCCCTGGGCACTCAGGCAGGGAAGGAACAGGGGTGGGTTTTAGTCAGTGAGAGTCTGATACGCCCTCCCGCTCCACCCAGAGTGGGAGAAGTCATTGGATGATTTCCCACCCCACAAATTAATAAAAAAATAAAATGGGTTCAGAACCTAAAAATTATCCTAGGGTACAAAAAAAAGATACTTTACCTTTACATTAAATGTAAACCAAAACCCATGTTTATGGTTTTAAATATTTTTGAAGAATAATAATACAATATTGAATGAAGACTGCTAAAGAGTCTAGAATCAATCGATAGTGACTAGACACATCAAAGATTCATCGATGAATCTGACGTTCCAATTAGTAAACCAATTTGTAGGACACAACATGCAAATCTTGATAGAAGACATCTCTGATGCTTGTAAGATCTCCATAGATTTGGGTCAAAGACTCCATTATGCCGAACGGATAGGACAGATTCCCAATTAGGTTGATATCAAAATTTGAGTTTCTATAAATTCCACAAGATTTATACCGGAATGAAGTAAGGACGTCTGGTCACTAATTGGCTGTATTTCATTAGAATATTAACCGTTTATATCGTAACTGTAAATAAACTTAGATATATTTAGCACAGTTATCGGTTATTGAAATGTAAACCCAGTAATTTTGATGTTTGTTTGGGTTAGTGGCGGATTCGAGGAAGTCGGTCGATAGCTTGTTTTTTTTAGCGGTTCTGAGAGGATATTATTATGACCTTCGATTATAACAGGGTTTTGTTTTATGGCAGTTGTAATGTTATGTTTTGTGTTGCTAGGATCTATATTACAGTCAGTTTATTCTCTTTTTGTCTAATCATTCTTCACGTCTGCCAATAGGATGAGATGTTCTGTCAAAATTAATCCTATACTACTAATATTATAAATGATAGACGGATAAATAGAGGTTTGTTACTCAATCACGCCAGAACAACTAAACTGATCTGGATGAAACTTGGCAGGCAGAAAGATTATAGTCTGGAATAGCACATATAATATATAATTCATAATGGGGGAAGTAGTTATTCCACGCAGGCGAAGCCGCTGACAGAAGCTATATCTAGTAAGAAGTTCTACTATATCTACTAATCAACTTTGTAGTCTGGAAGAAAGTTTAATTTCTTTAATAACGAACGTCTCTTCCACACTCTACGCGACAGCCCTTCTCTGAATGTCTTTAAGAGGAAAATAAAAGAGCACTTCCTTTCTCAATGACATATTATTAGGGTATATATTGGTGTATATTTGTATATATTAGTAAATAGTATTTTGTATGTATTTTATGTATAGGGCTTATTTATATAAGTTTATATTGTACACAATCTTACCCTCGAATGTGACCTCACTCTATCACTCAAAGGTTTGCTGGGAAAAAACTCAACTTTGAGTTAAGCTCGCCTTTGTACATGAACTGTGTAATGACTTTATTTTATGTTAAGATTTGGTGTACAATAAAGAATTAAGAATTAATAATTAAGAACGTTACCTAAATTGCAGTTATTACCGTCACACTAAGTCATAATTTCAACGTTTCTCAAATTTAAAGTAATTCCAAAAACATTTCTGGCTCTTTAAACACACGTTGAAAGTTAGCCAAAAATAAGACAAACTGTTCAAGCATTACGACTGTCCAACTCCAAGTCGTTACATTTAAGTAGTTTCAAACTTTGTGTTCCAACAAATAGGGTTGATATTCCTAATGGGAGAAAAAAAAACATGGAGACTTACATAGCAATAAAATAAAGAGTCCGTTTTTCGTAAAAGCCAGTTGATTATTACATAAGTTAGCGCGTTAGCCAGATGGCGATATAAGTTGCCAAATACAATGATAGGAGTTCCGTGAAAGATTTATCATGTGATAAATTGTTGTGTGCGAACGAATATTTATTGCGAAACGGAACCGTTTCGAGTTATTGGGAAATAGAGCGTGAACTAAAGTAGAAGTGACTAGTATCTTCTGTGAAATAATAAACATTCTCTTGCTTTGTTGGAAGATATTACTTGCTTATTAAAACGCTGTTAAAATAAGTAAAGAACTCGTTAAAAGAGAATTGGTGTGAACAATGTGATTAGCTAAGCTTGGAGTAATTTCGACTGGGAAAGCGTATTGGTGCCTGAAACCTGCCACTTACTATTCGAAGGAGCTAAGACTTCGCAAATTGGATACGTTCTAGCGTTCAAACGTTGCGTTTATATTGTTAGTCTTAGTTGTAATTTATAGCCAGAAACAGTGAACAGTTTACGTTATCAGAAATAGCCAGACGGTAGGGGTCATTGATATTTGTATAAATAATACCAGTCTGATACTGTCCCACTGCAGGGATCAGGCGCCTTTTCGTACACAGTGTTAATCACCATGGAATCTTAGACTTACCGGCAGGTCTATTCGCTAACTCAGTTGACATCAATTTGATAGGCACTATGCAGGATTGTGCTGCTTTGACGTATAGGAAAACAAAAATGTACTACGTAGTGCCTATTATAATCGATGTCCACCGAGCAAAGCAGCAATGTACTGCATAGTGCCTATCAAATTGATGTCAACTGAGTTAGCGAATACACCTGTAGATGATATACTTCTATTCATTTATAAGTCAAAGAGCGAAGAAACGCAGCGTATTGGGAGTAAAAAGACAGGACAGAATTCGGAACACCACGCTACGTTCCAAAACGGGAATAGTTGACGTAAGCAAGAATGCTACCAGGCTCAAGTGGGATCGGGTGGATCACGTCAGCCGCATGCACGACAATCGCTGGGAAAAGTCTCCACACAACTGGTGCCTGAAGAATAACGGCTTCTGCGCTGCCGAGGCTGACCACGAAAAAAGTGGCGAGACGACCTGGACGCGTACTACGAGGGCTGGTTTGAGCAAGCATGGGAAAGAGTTCCTGGAAGGACTTTGAGAGTTTTTTTTACTACTTTGTCAGAGTGGAAGGACAGACGGACATGGCGAAAATAAAAGGGTTCCTTGTTAGGACTACGGAACCTGTAAAAGGCTATGGAATATAAAAAAAATCGTCTTCGGTCTGTGTGAACCAAGAATCCTACATCTTCACTGAATTTTGACGGAGCCCCCCTTCCATTTACCATGAACTGAGCCACCATATTCCAAACCAATAACAAAATTCCCAAAGCAAAACGTGATGCACCCTCATTCCTTTTTTAATGCCATGTCATCTACTTAGAATATTTTAACCACCACTAAGGTGCGGTAAAGAAAGCACGTTTCTCTACCCTACTCCCTCTGTCAGTTAGGAGACAGGGGGGCTAGAAGAAGGAAATGGGAATCCCTGAGTAAATTGCTTCGACCACGTTGAGGTTGCTATGTTTCCCGGTACGCGCGGCATACTAAGTAGGCCGTTAGTGAATATAATTGTAGTTAAGGTTACTTTTGGATATGTTAGAAGTAAAATTAGTGCGGTGTTGGTATTCTAAAGCTTCTATTTGTGTTATGAAATGTTTAAAAATAGATGTTGAATGCGGACTATTTTGACTGCATCGTTGGTCTCGTGGTCGCAAGCGTAACTGTAGAGCCTGTGACTTCGATTCCTGAGTCAGGAAAAAAGTGCTATAGGTTCTTCTACTAATTACTCTGAAGCAGCCCAGACTTGGAAGTGTAGTGTGTCACCCTCGTGCTTCGGAAAGCCGTTGGTCCTACGCCAGATCTCTCCCCAGTCGTGTCGAGTTGTCGTCCCATCGTACTATGAAAGTAAAGGAACAGAGAGTGCACCTGTGTCTGCGCACACGCTTGTGCACTATATTAACTCCTGCGTACTTGGTTTTTTTGGATTGGCCATGGTGATTGAAATTCGGTCGGGAGGAGTATTATTCTTTACATAAACTTAAATCACCTGTTAAACGTTACTTCTACGTCATATTCTTTTTTTTTTTGTGGGATGGGTAGTCATCCAATGACATCGCCCACTCTGGGTGGAGCGGGTGGCCGTTTCAGACTCTTACTGACTAAACCCCACCCCTGTTCTTTCCCTGCCCTGAGTGCCAAGGGGCGCGGTAACTCTGTTTCGAATTTATCCACAACCTCTGGGCAGGACTTCGCCATCTTCTTACTTAAGAAACATGTTCCTAAATATCTTTCCACGCACATAAGCAGTGATTACCATGAACCGACTTACAAGTTGTAGGCCGTGAGTTCAAAGCGGCAAGCGCTTTGCTTTGTGTAAATTGTTCATCACCACTGCTCTCAAAACAGTGAAGGAGAACATCGTGAGGAAACCGGCATGTCTTAGAACCAAAAATTCGAAGTCATGTGACATCCACCAATCCGCATTGGACTCGCGTGGTGGATTACGGCCCAATCCCTCTCGCAGAGAGGAGGCCTGTGTCCCAGCAGTGGGGACATTAAAAAGGCTGATAATGATGATGATGATGATGCAGTGATTTAGCTACTGGTTGTGAGTCAGATACACATGGAACTGTCTTATAGGAAAACATGTTCATCCTTGGACAACTTTGATTATAACCACTGTACATTCTCCTTTTATTTAGCGAGCTTTGTGATCTGTTTTGTGATTGTACAGGGCCTAAATATCCGTATTAAATTAAATGTTATTTAACTTACCCTAATAAAGGAGCTGCTGTAAATTATGCAGGTCCTTTTCCTGTTAACAAAAGAAAATTACATTTAAAATTTATTTAATAACATCTATATGAAAAGTCTTCACACATTATCACCCACAACAACCTGGGGTCTGGAATAGGTTACTTCTGGAAAAAAGTGCTTTGTCGTCCACAAAATCATCGCTTACCGTTAGGTGACACAGTGGTCAAGCGTGAGCCTATCAATATTAAAAAAATATATAAGAGTGGGTAATAGTTATTTATGATACTAGTGCGGTTAGTTGTTTTTACAAACGAGTAGATACCACCAGTCACAAGTTTGTAAATACCAATTTCCGCACGCGTGTCATAAAACATTTTTGAACACATTTGCGAAAAAACAGTACAAAAGATAAGAAATCATTAGATATTAGTCGGAAAGTTGCAAAAATCTTTGACGTTTCTAATATGAAATTAGCGCGAATTTGCAAATGGTGCCCCGTGCGCGTGGTGAAAATGAGAACTACATCTTTCGTTTCATTTTCTCTTTAGTAATAAAGTGAGACAAACGTATTGAGCAAAAGCGCTTCCAAGGAGATTCGATCATTCAGCTTATTTATTCTTGTAATGTGAAACTCCTTGGTGGAATTCTTATACCTATATTATTTATCAAAATGAAAAAAAAAACTGTAAAGGATACGCACGGCGCTGTACAACGGAGTATTCGGTAAAATAGGTACTTATGTGAGAGTACCTATTTTACCGCACGTTTCATTGTATGGTGCGTAATTTTTAACTTTAGAACAATGTGTAAACTTAGTAAATGCATTTTTGAGCAAATGTTTTGAAAATGTTATATTTAACTTTGTCGAGCAGACGATTTTCTCCAAAATAATGAAGTAATGGTTTAGAAAATACTACCAAAATGTGTAGAACACAGAATAAAGTCACAATCCGAAGGTGTTGTACAGTGTCTTATGCAATTGGGTTGCTGAAATATTTATGCTAAATTGCTTGCAAATGCATTGAAATTGTACGACATAGATTTATGAACAAAGCCTTTGTATAATTTTCTCGTTTGTTGGCATTAATTATTATGTTACACGAATATGTACGCTATGGCTTTTTAATGAAAACATAATGTTCATAATATGAATTCGTTTTGCACTGTGATTTTATTTCACTGATCAAATTTATCATATTTTTCAACTCTTTAATAAAAGAGATGAAAACTACGATATAATACAACCCTTCTCAATCTTTTTTAAAGACGGACCCTTAGGTAGGTTAAAATTAACTACACGAACCCTAAGGAAGAAATATTAAGATTTTTACAGAAAGTACAAAACATATAAGTTCAAGAAAAAATATTTTATTGGAACCTACGTAAAACTGTTTTTCCGCGGACCCCTTAGTGCATATTTGCGGACCCAAGCTTGGAAAACTCTGATATAAAATATTATGATTATACTAATATGTATAATCATAATATTTATATATATAAAACAATTAATTAATCAAATAAATAAAAAAAGGAATAATAATTAGTTCGTTTTAATCATTTACTAGCGACCCGCCCCAGCTTCACTCGGGTACAAATTATACATATAAACCTTCCTCTTCAATCAATCTATCAATTAAAAAAATCGCATCAAAATCCGTTGCGTAGTTTTAAAGATTTAAATATACATAGGGATATAGGGACAGAGAAAGCGACTTTGTTTTATACTATGTGGTGATTTACAAATACAGATGTAATATTCAAAGTTAGCAACAGATGTCATGCGTTAGACAGATACTTTCAGGAACCAAGAGTTTCATCAAAATTATTTCTACAAAATAACAAAAATAGTGTTCCACCAAGACACGATTTTAAACCGAAACTGTAACCGCATGTTCGGCTACCCATCAAGTTTCGGCCGACACCGAAACTCATTTCGTGGGAGAGAAACAGCATAAATTAAAAATTTTGTCGTAGAAACATAACAGATCAAAAATCAGCCCCTACTTTTATAGAACACTAAGTAAATTGAAAGAAAGAAAGAAAAATGTTTATTTCGTGCTTCGCACAGAATAACACATTTTTTTTTAAACACATGATATCGAGGTCATAACAATAATAAAAGAACGGGCCAAGTGCGTGTCAGAATTCGCACATTAAGGGTTCCGTACCAAATATTGGTGTTGTAAGTAACAACATAATTTAAAAAAAAATGTGAGCCGTCACGGGACGCCTGGCAGATGTGAAACATCGACATTATTTTGTAAAAGTAATATGCAGAAAAGAACATATTGTGATAGGAACTAAATATGTCAGAGTGTAATAACAAAACAAAAAAACATCGTATAGCGTGGCGACGCGTCGCCACGGCATGCGTCGCCACGCCAGAAATCGGTTTTACGTGCGGCTATAGATGTTTCACATCAAAAATATAGAAAATACCTATGTGAAGCCAAACACAAAACTACGAGTCAGACTCGCACATGAGGAGTTCCGTACCACAAACTGAAAAAAAAAATACAATAAAAACACGTTTCTAGAAACGTGTATTTTTGGGCTGTATCTCAAAAGCCGTAAAAAGTAGACAGTTGATTACACATTCTGTGAAAATTTCAACTGTGTAGCTAATACAGATCGTGAGATACAGTCCGTTGACAGACAGACGGACAGCGGAGTCTTAGTGATAGGGTCCCGTTGGTTACCACCCTAAAAAGCACATATCTTAGCATAATATGATGCTGATAAAATAAATGAGTGAAACGATGATTACACACACAGACGTAACGAGAAATTAGTTTTAAGGTCTCTAACACAACCTCCAGTACGAAGACGCTAGTTTCAATGGAGGCGAATATTCGGCCAATTTTTGACCGAAACCTATCAAATCCATCCGAAACCGAAATTGAAACAAAATCAAACTTCAACTAAGTTCTAAATTAAATTAAAACATTTTCGGCCATGTTCCTTTGCGTCACTGATGCAACAATACGATCTGTATCGACGTGCAGACGAAGTAAGATAATGTCCATTGCCTTTGTTGTTCCAACACAATAAGCTCCATTGAAGACATTATTATATTAACTGTGCTTTCTGCTTTCATTTTAAGTTGGTTATGGCATTTTCTTTTAGCTGAGATAAAAGAATATCTACTTATTATAGGATAGCATTATACAGACGTACCCTAGGCAAAGGGGTCTGTCAGACTCTTACTGACTAAAAACCACCCCGGTGTTCCCTCATATACTTGACTCGGGGGCTGCGGGTGTGAATGGGACTTCCGCTGCCCCGGACTAGTACCGGCCCGCAGTCTGCAGGCCTCATCCCGTGGTGGGGAGTGATATCTTAACTCCCCTTCACGTCTAAGAGAGGCGCACGTGGAACACTACGCGCCGCCATCTCGGGTCTCGGTTGATGGGTCAACGGACGTCCCCGAATCCGTCGGCCCTAGACCCTTTTTAGGGGGGCTGGAAGAGGGCGTTGTCCGCCCTTCTCCGACGCTCGGTGCGCCTTGTTCAGGAAGGGAATGCAGTAGTCATCTCCCTATCCCTTTCGGCAGCCTCCTTCTGCGAAATGACATTCTCACAGAAGGAGATCACCGCATCCCAAGACTACACTGTCGACCATGGAACAAACCACGGCCGGCAGATACAGACATACCCTAGTTTAAGAGACAAGGTAACGTAAATCGTCAACAGATGTACCATGTACTTACACCAGCACGTTCTACTCATAATTTGTTTGTTACATAACTTTGTATAACTTACTTGTAACTAGTTTAAGTTTCGTTTTCACACAATCGGTACCTTCTTAAGCAATAAACAATTATTATTATTATGTTTTTAACCTTCGTTTTTTTTTCAGGTTAAAACCTGGTACCTATTTGCTAGAAAGGTCAGATCCTAGTTATTTCTTTCAGATGGTAAATTGCTTTGTACTGCAGTGACATTGTTATCTAAATCTTGTTGTAAAAAAAATTTAACAATTCGGCAAGTGTTTAATATGGCAGCTTTATGTAGTATTAGGTATGTGTATTTGGATAGATTGAGTGCATTTAAACTATTAAATATTTAACTTCGACCTATATTTGTTTCGGGATAACAGCAGTTGTAGATACTACTATTGGAACTATTGCGACTCTATTCATTTTCCAAACTCTCGTGATATCCTCTTGTAACTCTGTGTACTTCCTATTTTTTTCTGTTATGGTTTTTGTAGATTGTTAGTGTTTGAGACTGCTATTATTATTATTATAGCTGTGTGAACAAGCTTAGGTAATGAAATGATGCGAAAAGACCAATTTTAATTTTGAAGCTGGTCTTTTAAGCTATATTGCACTCTGTTCTAGACTGTGTCCTCCCATTGAACAAAATCAAACAAACAAACAAACAAATTTGACGGCACGGTTGGCGTAGTGGTTGAGCGTTCGGCTGCTGCGCTGCGTGTCGCGGGTTCAATCCCCGCACGGAACAAATATTTGTATGGCCTACAGATAGTTGTTCCGGATCTGGGTGTCTTGTGTATGTGAATTTAAAGGTTTGTGAACGCACCCACGATACAGGATTAATTCCTAGTGTGGGGCAACGTTTTTATAAAAAAAAAAACACGTAGAGAAGTTAGTCCATACTGTAATTTGTTGATCTTTGAGTCATTACAGGAGGTAGACTTGAATGTCTGACCACCAGTCAGCCAAAGAGTATCATGCTATCCAGAAGCTAGGCTGTGAGTTCAGATAGTTGACCGGTCCACCTTACAATGCGCCTTCCGGTACGCGGTCGCCACTCCAGAACGTTTCGGCCCCATCGACAATCTGTTCTACGAGCAATGTGCCCTGTCCACTGTTAGCCTTGACTACTGCATACCGTGGTTCACCTGCGGATATCTTCATTCCTGATTCGATCACGCAATGAAATACCGAGCATAGCCCTCTCTGTTCTTCTCTTTGTCTGACTTTAAAACAATGAATGAAAATGTTCACTGTTCAAGTCATTCCACAGAATATTTCTAAACGCCACATGTATTTTCACTTGCCACTTACTTGCTCCTTTAACCTCATGTCAGAGCTATATTGTTTGCCTTTCATTTCCTTACGGGAATATTTGGATAAGGGTTCTCCAAATATCCTTAAAAAGGTCACACTTGAAAAACAAATGAATATGTAATATCTTTCTAAATTCGACGTCTTGGGTCTTAATATTGAAACATGATATCAAAATAGAAAATGGTTTCAGAAAATAGAAATTTTCTTAGCGTATTTGTTTTTGAACCCAACATAACATGACTCTAGTATGCCCTAAAGTTTAGACAGACGTGTATCTACTTTTTTTAAATAGAACTAATTTCCATTAACTGGGCAAAAATCGAGACACCAGGTTTTAATATAGAAATTTCAAATGGAAAAACCCAATAACACTTTGCTCCACCTGGTAATCGAACCCAAAACCGTATGCTCAGTAGTAGCTTAGGGTTGCTGGATCCCGCCAGGGTCGCGGGATTGAGTGAAGGAGTCACCGTAGCCCTGGCATAAGCAACTGAAGGAACATGGGTGGGTTTTAGTCAATAAGAGCCTAACACTCCCTCCCGCTCCACCCAGAGTGAGAATGTCATGTGATGATTTCTTACCCTAAATCAAAAATTAAATATATTCAAAAGGTTGGACTGTGTATTTCCTACATATTTTGTGAGTTATATTTTTGGAATCGTCTTCTCGAGCTCTTTATTTTAACACCCCAAATGACCAGGTCAAAAAAAAAACGACTACACTAACACCTAATTGCGGCCGCCATTTGTTTTTTTTTTTTTTCAATATTCACTTTGCCTGTCACTGCGGCGGTCAAGACCAATCTAATAATATCTCATTTGTTAAAATTCATTAACCCGTTTAGGCTACAGCACGTGCCAAAGAAACAGACATACAAACATACACACATATTTACATACATGCATACATACTCTCGAACACATTACCCTCCTTCTAGGGCAGTCGGGTGAAAACAGTATCGTTTGCGTTCAATAAATTAGAAAGACATTTTTTTGGAATAAGGATAAAGAAAGATATCGAGGTTACCGATGATTACGGAAACAATATACCTAAGGTAAAGTAAAACTGAAATTACATTTTCGCACTTCCGCAACATTGATAGAAAAAATACCGCGTTATTTTTATCCCCAAAACCAACCACCGTATAATTGAGTCTAACGTATTCCCGATAGCAATCAGTCGTCCACCTGAACACAAAACATTTTTCACTCTGTCTACCCGTACTTAGGGTTGACAATTGATTGATGAGGGTTGGTCCATATGCCGTCAATGTTGCTCTTTGCCCAATTATTTGCGTTTGTAGATACGTGGTGGTCGTAAGTATAATAATTGGATTTGCGTAAGAGATAAAAGCTTTATGTAATGGGATAAGTGTCGTTTAAGTTTGTGGATAGCCGTCAATTTACAGTAATCAGGCATTAGCTTGGGTAACTTGTACATTATAAGAAGACATTTGTTTAAAATTTTAAACTTTTCTTAAAATTGAAAGTTTCGGTACCTACTTTAAACTAGAACAAGATACCAAAGAATTAAAAAGAACCCCAACGCTTAAAAAAATAGCGAACATGTAAAACACATAAAAGAACCGCTTTTGATAAAACATACTAAGTCTGGTGAAGCGTCAATTGCCTTTTTTAATTAACATTCAATACGAATAAAATCATCATCATTCTCCTGCCCTTATCCCAATTTATTTGGGGTCGGCGCAACATGTCTTTTTCTTCCATACTCCTCTATTAGTCGTCATCTCTGTAGTCACCCCTTTTTTACCCATATCCTCTTTAACACAGTCCAACCATCGTTTCATTGGCCTTCCCCTACTCTTATAGCCATCCACATCCATACACAAGACTTTCCTCACGACATCTTCTCAATACGAATAAAATAGCAAGTAAAATAAAATAGGATTTATTGTATCTTTAGCCTATTCGTTGTAGAAAAATTGTCATAATTGAGTGTCTATTGATGAATTCTTACGCCAATATTTAATGTCGTAGCACCCGGTGGTATCGAGTGTGCTCGCCAGAAGGCGTTCACGGCGTAAACCAGTCCCGCAAAAATTACCGCAAGCGACATATTGAGTGATCGCGTTCCCGCTTTTGAAAATTCTATTTCTGATGAAAACCTAAAGATTCTCATAACATAATGGACTTGCGTCTATGAGAAATTGTGAACTTATAGTGCAGTGTTAATTTGTGGAGTTTCAAGCATTAAATCGGCGGAATATTTGACAAGATTTGTTTCGCCGGCCGGCGACGATACCAACTGCTACAAGAAGTGACTCTTCAAATCTCCCTGGGTCTGAGCTATGGTCTCAGGAAGACACAAGGTACATGGGCTTTTTGCTGCAAATATTTGCATTTATAATGGTGTCTCAGGGATTTCATCAATAGAGATTTAATTTTCATATTTATTGTTCCGCCATAATTTGTCGTTCTTAAAAACTGCAAATCAGGTGTTGGCTATTTACACGCTACTCCAATGTCTAAGAACCATTGCTAGAAAACCTGCTTTCAAAAAAAAAATCGCATTCAAATCGGTTCATCCGTTTAAGAGCTATGGTGACACAAACAGACACACACACACATAGCGGTTAAACTTATAACACCCCTCTTTTTACGTCAGGGGTTACTAAAAAAGCAGCGTTGATCTAGATTTGTGTATGTAGGTGGTTTAGTATCTGGATGATGATTTTTTAAAATAATTATCAATCTTATCTTACTAACATTATAAGTTTTGATGGATGGATGTTTGTAACTCAATCACGCCAGAACGGTTGCACGGACCTGCGGACGGCGAGTAGTGGGTAACTCGCCGTCCGATCAGCACCAGGCCCGAGAGTCGACGGCGCGTAGTGTTCCACGCGCGCCTCAAAGAGTTGTCAGCAAAGGACGGGGCCTGCCACGGCCAGTGCCTGCCCGGGGGTGGAGGATAAATTCGAAAGAGTTACCTCGCCCCCGGGCGCGTAGGGCAGGGAGGAACAGGGGTGGGTTTTAGTCAGTAAGAGTCTGACACGCCCTTCCGCTCCACCCTAGAGCGGAAGAAGTCATAAGATGATTTCCCACCCCCCAAAAAAAAAAAAAAAAAACGGTTGCACGGATCTGGATGAAAGGCTCAGAGATAGATTGTAGTCTGGAATATAGGATATTATAATTACATAAAATATTTTTTTATATCAAGAGCATGTTCCTTTGGGATGATTTTAGATATTCACGCTGGCGAAGCCGCTGGCAGTAGCTAGTTTGTTATAAATCTCTTGAAGTACACCGAACCAATTACAAAAACCAGCCAAGATAGCCGAGTTGGACTCATACGCATAGGGTTCCGAACAAATCAAATGTTATTCCTGTTTTTTTTTTTTTTTTTTTTTTTTAAATCGGGTGTTATAAGACAGTTTCCGAAGCCAAAAGCCACATCATCATTCCCATTGTTTTTTCCACTAGACCATACTTAGGAATCCACTGGTTCTGTAGATATTGAAGGTTAAATTTACAAAAATGAATTCAAAGTGTTATTACTAAATTTTATCCAAACAAACAATACCTGAATTTTCTGTTTTTTTTTCGAAATTGCGCATTTGAAGTTACAAAAACGCAATGAATATCAAACGTATCCGACAAGTACCTACGTGGCTTAGAGCAAAGGGGCGGGGTTTAACTCCACATACCTGGGTTCACGTTACATTGCGTGTAATAAAAAATGTTTTTTTTTTTCATACCAAAAAATTTAAGTCGTTTCCCAGCAATAATTTTTGCACAAAGCTACTTTGCTAGTACAGTATGCGTAGGTGACGGGTATGTGATGTGTCTTTTTACACCCTGTATACTTCTTAAAGGTTTTTCAAAGAACTACCTCCAGTATTTTTTTCAAAATTTTAGTCCGGTGGTTTCGGAGATAAGGAGGGGCGGGAATGGTCGGATAGACGGACTGACAGACAGACACACGAGTGACCCTATAAAGGTTCCGATTAACATTCGGACTTCCGGAACTATAGTATTGCTGAGTGTCATAGGTTTTTTCTCCAATATGTCCCCGGTTCCTGTTGGATAGGCCATGAGAGCAAAGCCACTTCAAAAAACTAGTATTTCATGTCAACATCCCACGAACGACAACCGCCGTTTCTTGATTTAGGCATTAGTACTTTCGAGGGCATAATAAAGGTTTCAGGTTCAGCAAATATAATATGTATTACCTGTCAGCACCTAACGTTGATTCATCGAGCTATGTTCCATGATTGACGTTCGATTAAGAGGTGCTGATAACTCAGGAATATCTAATAGGTATTCGAGATTGCGATCAAACATTATTCATGAAATCATGATGCTCGGGCACGGGTTATATAAAGATTTTTCATAGCTATCTCGTTGCAGTCGACTTCAAGATCATCTGGGTGCAGGTTAGATGGTGGGGCTCTTCAGTTAGATTATCAAAAACTATTGGACACGTATTTTTTCTTATGTCACGTAAAAAAAAAATTAAAGTGCGTTGAAATTTTACTTAACGTCACCACCTACGTCAAAACTGTTCCACTTCTTACCATCTCTTTCTCACTGTCAATCTATCATAATTATTTAAGCCTGGTCACGTGACCATTTCGTTCCATTTTCTTTGAGGCGAGAAAGTTAGTGCTAGTACCAATAGATTATCTTCTAATATATAAAAATCTCGTGTCACGGTGTTTGTAGTTGCACTCCTCCGAAACGGCTCGACCGACTTTAATCTTTTTTTTTGTGTGTTTGGTAGGTATGAGAATAGGTCGTAAAGTATGTTTCACCCTCCTACCCCCACCCCCCATTTTTTAATCCCAGAACAACGTTTGCCGGGTCAGTAAGTATCCAATAAAATTGTCCAGGTTTAAATACAACTAACCATGCAACTAAATATTTGATACAAAAAATCAAATTATGTTTTCAGCAAACAACTTCAAAAAACAAAAGATGAAAGGCACTTTATTTCCGAAACAATACAGGAATTTCACCGAAAAGGTACGTCGGAACCCTCTCAAATTCTACTCGTATATATATAAACATATCGTTTGTTTGTATGTTCCTACACTTGACCAGAGGGATTGCGAAGGGTGGATCGAAATGACCCGCTTTATTTAAAAAGATCCGACCCAAAGTTGGTGATCTCTTTCCGTGGGTATGTTTCACATTAAAATGTTTGCCATTAGGTGTATTGGCCGTTTGGGGATATGACCTTGAGTTTATTGTTGGTATGTATCTAATTTGGTTACGTCGCTCTTTTTTACATGCCTTATAAGCAGCGTTTTTTGATTTTTGAAGAATTTATAGCATCAGGTAGTGAGACATTAATAAAATAAATAAATAAGCCTTTATTTGATCCTGCTACATTACTTCTTAATTTACTAATTATATACACTATGATTAATTATTAGCAAGGTCCCCAGGTTGGGTAAAGGCCTCCTCCAATGATGTCCACTTCTCTCTATCCTGTGCTATTTGCCACCACAATGGGCCAGCGACTTTTTTTATTTCGTCCTCCCAGCGTGTAGAGGGCCTTCCTCTTTTTTTTTCCTTGAGGTCCTCTCCATATGGTTGTGCTGTACAACCATATGACCAGTAGGTCCATCTTCTGTCTCTAAGCCTCGCTATATGACCGGCCCATTTCCACTTTAACTTTTGTGCGTAGTTTAAGGCATTATTGGCTTTTGTTATTTCTCGTATCTTTACGTGTCTAATCTTATCTAGTTTTTTTTTTATTTTAAGCATGCTTCTCTCCATTCCGCGCGGACAGGATGTTATTTTTTGCTTAACTTTTGACGTAAATTTCCATGTTTGACATCCATATGTCAAGCATGGTAACCACTCGAACGTAGAAACCCGCAGCGCGGTTATTTTTTCACGTCTACCCAACGCACACACCGCTCGGGAGGTCAAACGCGCTTCCTCCACTTTAAATCGGTTTTTATCTGCAGTCGTCAACTTTATTTGGCCATGCTCTATTTGAGACAATAATCGACTAAATTTTGCGTCCGTGACACTAGGCAAAATGATATGCAACCATAGCTAATAATTAAAAAAAATGTTTGAAAGTCTATGTTCTGTCATTTTTTCACGTCAGTGGACAACGGAAAGAGCTCTGCGTTAAAGATGTAAGTACAATTTTATTTAAAACCCTGTGTATTAGTGTATTATATCAAAAGAATCCTCAAGGTTTAAGCTTTACGAGAAACTAAACATGTTGTAGGTTCAAAGTGTGTTGGAATCGAAAATATCGAAACATAAAACCAGGTACTTGGCGGCATGACGCCGCAACAACGCCGTGGTCATTTTCGTAAAACTTTTGTATGATTTACTATCTAATCTATTATAATGGTGCTCGTAATATGGAAATTAGTTCATTATTAGTATTTACACACACTTAGACAGTAAAAATACATCGAAAATAGTTAAGATTCCATGTTTTAAAATTTACAGTCCTCAGGTTGACAATATGCACCGCGGCAATGGCACGGACGGTTTTTTTTAGGTTTCACAGTAAGGGTTCGTATATACAAGTAAATCGTATGTGTGATGGCATGTTTTTTTCAACGATTTACCCGACCACGCTAAAAATCCCGAAGGGTTATGGATTTGGGCCTGAGAATTTTTGTTTTAATGCTTACTAATGGGTTATGATTGCATTTTTTTTTGTTCAACTGTTTAACCAACTACGAAAAAAGAGAGTTATGTTTTGAGCTTGAGCACAATGTTTTACTAATACTTACAATTTTATGGATATAATTGAACGCTCATTTCTTTTTGATTTTTTCAACGGTTTAACCGACTATGAAAAAGGATTTGAGCTCGAGCACAATATCTTTAATAATGCTTACTAATTTTATGGATATAACTGAACGCTCATTCCTTTTAGATTTTTTCAACGGTTTAACTGACTATGAAAACGGAGTGTTAAGATTTGAGCTCGAGCAAAATGTCTTTAATAATGCTTACTAATTTTATGGATATAATTGAACGCTCATTCCTCTTAGATTTTTTCAACGGTTTAACCAACTACGGGGTACTACTAAAGAGATGATTTTTTTCTTGCAGTTTTTTTTTTCTGTCTTGTCTTTCAATGGTTTTGGGCATGAGAACAGTGTTTTTTTTAATGCCTAATTGCTGTCTTATATTAAAAATAAACTATGTAATCTAAATTTTAGTTTGTTTCGATTTTAGGTCTCAAAATTTAATTTGGCTGATCGGAGGCTGGAGATGCGGAGAGCGATGAGTTGGCTGATCAGGGGTCGTCGTTATACCAACCGTGAGTATTTTTACTTGAGATTGGTTATGAGCTTGTGGTAAGTAGTATGTAATTTTGTTGTAATTTATATTTTAGATCTTCAAGTGATGAAGAGGCGGCAGGAACAGCACGTGGGCGTGGGCGTGGCCGGGGCGTGCACGTAGGCGTGGGCAAGGTCAAGGTGTTCAGGCGTACGTATCTTTTTTAACTATGTATCTTACACAGGCAGAAAATTTCTATGATCGATAATCTCCACGTCTGCGGAGTTTCGCTGGCTGATTTATTTTCAACTAGCTGCGCCCCGCGGTTTCACCCGCGTAAAACGGTATAAAAAATGTTTGTTAATCCAGGGTATAACCTATCTATATACCAAATTTCATCAAAATCGGTCCAGCCGTTTGAGTGTGAAGAAGTAACAAACACACTCACAAACTTTCGCCTTTATAATATTAGTGTGATTATTATAAGTGCCTTGTAATGTGTGTCTCTTGTGATCGTTTTAGGTAATTATGTAAATAAAAATAAAAACATGGTAAAAAAAGTTTATTTTTAATGTAAAATACTTTTATATTATTATTAAATAACTATGTACATGTATAATTGTCTCATTTCAATAAGAATCACAAAATAAATAATTCCTAACAAACTATCTATATTTAATCATGTACAGCCTTGCGGATGAGCCCTACGGGCGGCCATCTTGCCGTATTTTACCTCATTTTCGCTAGCGCAGGTGGCATGAAATTGACGAGGGAAAGGGTGGTTTGTTTTCATTTATTGTGCTACATAAAACAGTCAAAGTAAAGACATAGGGATATCAAAAGAAAGCTTATATAATCTAGTTTCATTATAAATAGGTTTAAGAGATAAAAACTACAAAGATATTAGTAAAAACTTAGTAAGAACATATATTTTGCTGTTTTTCAACCCGTAATCTCAAGTTTAACTTTTTTTTGAAGTACTTAGGACTAAGTGTTGTGAATTAGTATTCACATAAGTCAATTCTCTATAGTTTCAGCTATACACACGTATTTTTATTTGTGTGTAGCTGCAGCAGTTTAATAGATATTAAGCTTTAAGTTGGAAGCGGCACGGGGTGCTGGCGCGGAAGGAATTGCCGAGCGGGGGGACGACGGACACTGTGACCGCAAGGTTTTCGTGTCGTCGTGTCAGTGGGTAAGAGGCTAGAGTTCATTGTCCTAGTTTTCAGTTTTATTGACATGTTACCTTTGAAAATTTGTTTCAGACTCCAGAATTTATTCCATGTTCGCTGAACTCTTCTTTCAATCTCTAGTTCGTTATTTTCTTTTTCAAAGACTGTGAAGTGAGACATTATCTTCGCGGATAAATTCGTAACATAGTTCCCGCAGCCCTTAGCACTCAGGCAACTGAAGGAACAGGGGTGTGTTTTAGTCAGGAATAGTCTGACACGCCCTCTATTGGATGATTTACCACACACACAAAAAAAAAGTTTGTGAGAGATCATGATCTTGGATGTAATGATGCATCAATTTCATTACGGGCGTCAACTATGTGGAAAATTTCTCTAATATGTATTTATTTATTGAAACTTCATGAACAAAAGTACAAAGGCGGAATTAATGCCATATGCATTCTCAAAAGAAAAAAGATGTAATGCATTAAAGTCTTATAGAATATGATGGTATATGGAGAGGAATCTCAAAAAAGGATAGATGGCTGGTATGAGAAATGACACGAAAGAAAACTAATTCAGTGACAGCGTAACAGTTGATGGGCAGGACACATAGCTCGCAGAACAGATGTTCGATGGAGCTGAAAAGTTCTGGGAACCGGAAGACCCAGCGTTGGAAGACCTCCCACAAGATGACCGATGACCTAGTGTGGTACGTGGGAATCCACCGGATGCCACATGCACAGAACCGGTCTTTGTGGCGGGATACTTGGGGAAGGCCTATGCCCAGCAGTGGACGTCTTTCGGTTGATATGATATATCAACCAAAAGACGTCCACTGCTGATGGGACGAGTGCGAAAAGAATGCGATGAGTGGACGTCTTTCGGTTGATATGATATATCAACCGAAAGATGTCCACTGCTGATGATGAATAAAACGTGTTGCGCCGATCCAAATAACATAGAACCAGGCCAAGAAGATAAGGAAAATTAGGACTGACAAGTAAAGAGTTACTCACATTCAAAATTTGGCATTATCCGTAATTGTGTAAAATTGGCTTCAATCCAACAGCTGTTTCCTCAAACAACACTATTATTCTAAGTCAATTAATCTGCCTGGCCTTTTCCTAACTATGTTGGGGTTACCAGTATTATAAATAGAGCAACTGCCTATCTGATCTCCACAATCCAGTAACTGGGCATCACAGTATCCCTTTGCAAGCCTGGCCACAGATTTTCTGACTTCTGACTATCCATAACATTGTTAAGAATGTATAAATCACAGCCGGGACCAACGGCTTAGCGTGCTTTCCGAGGCATGGAAGAATCTCGGTATGACAAGATGGTCCAAAGACCGACCTCGACAAGTGTTGCTTAACCTTGAAGGATGACCCATACGCTGTTATTATTTAGCCACGAGCTCTTCAATAATAATATAATAATAATATTCCACAACTATCACACAACGCCATCTAGTCCCAAGCTAAGCAGAGCTTGTGTTATGGGTACTAGACAACTGATAAACATACTTATATATTTCTAAATACATACATATTATAAATAAATATTAAATATTATTATAGATAAATATATAATGTTATAAGAATAATGTTATTGTACTAAGTATCACATGATCTAGGAGTACTGCTTACACCGGATCTGACTTTCCGGGATCATATAGTTAAGATTTGCAAGAAGGCGTACAGAAACCTGGGTTTCGTACTGAGACAGTCGCAGGGATTCACAAACATTACCACGCTCAGGGTACTGTATGACGCTTTGGTAAGGAGTCACTTGGAACACAGTGCGGTGATTTGGGCTCCTCATGAAGCGAAATACAAGGTCATGCTGGAGCGAGTACAGAATAAATTTACAAGACACTTGTATTTCAAACTTTATGGGGTTTACCCATTTTACCCGCTGATGTATCCTACACTGTTTGTACTGGGTATGGTGGGGTACAACGAACTCCGAGTGCGCCGGGAATTTGCACTCGCAGCGTATGCACTAAAGCTCCTGCGTGGAGTAGCACATAACCCGGGTGTGCTGCGTCACCTGAAGCTATGCGTGTCAGACAAGTACGTGTGGAGGCGGCGGAAACCGCCACTGCTGGCCGTGCCTGATTCCAGGACCAAACTGATGTCTAGAACACCCCTCTCCCGCACAATATGTGTACTAAATGAAGTGCATGAGAGGATTGACTTATTTTCATGCAATATGAGTGAATTTGCAAGAGTTTTGTTGAATTTTGTTAGTTATATTTAAATATTAATATCCTGTGTTAGGTCTGATTTTTTATATGTAATATTTTAGGTTAAGATTTTAAAACATTAAAAAGGTTTAGTTTGATATTTATTTTATAATTATAAAGTATTTGTGCAGATTCAGATGATTAGTTGTTTTATAAATTTTTATGTATTAGTCTTAAGTTGATTTTTCTGTTTATTGGTTGGGTGTTTGGAAACCACTATTATATTGGGGTCTCCCTGTAAAGATAGTGTTTTTAAGTTTAATAATAAATAAATAAATAAAATAAATGATAAACATTAATAGGTTGGATGAATCATTCCTTACAAAATATTACAAGCATTGCCAAATATACTCCTCAATACCGAAATACTCGGGATATTTCGGTATTGAGTTACTAATAGAATACCGAGTGAATCTATTCAAATCTCGTGATCCACATTTGATCCACTTGTTGTCTATAGAGCTCAAAGGTTTACCCAGCGAGAATGATAGAGGTAAGTAAACAGATTCTGTTTGATGTTAATATTATTTACTGTTTAATAGTATCACGAGGAGGATTTCTTGGCTTTGGCAAAAATTGCACAGCACAGAAATGCGCATTCGTCGTAAGGGTGCGTTTCCACTGAATCGGAGCAGAGCGAAGCTGATGAGAGCTGAGCGGAGTTGAGCGGAGCGGAACGGAGCGGAACGGAGCGGAGACGTGCAGGAATCGTCCAATCACAGACGAGACAAGTGACGCGATGATTATTTCAACCATTGTGATTGGTCGATTCCTGCACATCTCCCTTCCGCTTCGCCCCAGCGCCGCTTTATCGGAAACGTACCCACAGGCGGGTATGTATGTATGTATGTAACCTCAAACGGCGCATATAATAACCTTATTGGGAGTTATATTTTGGGCCGTTTGGGGTTGAAAAACTAGGGCCAAAAAAAAAATGGGGTCCGAATGCTCATCGAGTTTTCCGTGACATCAGCAAACATTTAGACGACTCTTCACATGACCAGAGGGCTGGCCTTTTTTCGGCCAAAGAATCAGCATTGCTATTCAACGTGGCAATGCTGCCAGCGTTCTGGGCACTTTTCCCATTGACAGCGATGTGGACGAATATTTAGATGCCCAATGAGCTGTACTCCTCCCGGATCTTTTATGCCGCTTGTACATATTTTATTTATTAAGTTAATTATTACTTTTACAGACTATATGAAAAGTAACTTGTTTGGAACTTTTTAGTTGTACATTATTTGAAGTCGCGTTTTGAAATTTTCAATTTTTTTTTGCCTGTCAGTTATTGTTTCTCTGCTAGAAATAATGAGCATAATAATTGACATTTGCGGCGTGCGACCAACTCAAGTTTCGCTAGCATTCTAAAGCTTCAGTGAACGATGCTGTTTGTAAGGTGTCAAAAATAAGTTTAGGAATATTATTGTTCAGTTTCGCCACCCTTAGAAATGGTGGAGCTTAGAATATGATATCATTATATTGTACAAGTAGACTCGGTCTAACACTCAAGTTTATTTGACAAGTGCACTTCAGAAAGTCGTGAAAAGACGTATTTTCCTGCGAAGAATGCGTATCTGAATAAAAACTGATCTTACAATAGAGTACTACTCTGTATAACCTATAGAAGAATTGCGGGTAGTTTAAAAAAATATGTACATTATGCCTTATTATTATTTTATATATAAATTATAATTTTAAATATTTCAAAAAGCATACAAAAAAAAACATTATTATTATCTGTTAGACATTATTTTTCTTTCTGCGGAAGTCAGATTAGACAATCCGACGAAACTAGCTTGGAACAATAGATTACTTGGCTATATTTTTATTTATTCATACAGTTATGATTGTCAAGAAAATTTAAATCGAATTCAGTTTAATATTTTTCTGCTTTCAGTTTCAGTTACCTAAATTTATTATATAGGTTTCCATCATGGGAACGATATAAATGTCCTCGCAATAAAATAAATACACCGTGCTTTAGCATCTATTAGGCTATTACTGCTATAAAAATCAAAGACTTATCGTGAACATGTAGTAAATTACAGGCTTCCACGGCATTAATCTACTATTTTTCCATACTCATCATGGTATGTAGTGAGCCATTTTCTTTTAAGTCTTCGTAATAGGATGTCAAACCTATGTATTTGGTTTTTACCCATAAAGTTGCCGTTTTATTAAGCTCTGATAACTTCGGATTGAATTGGAAATATAAATTCAATTCACCTTCATATGCTTCTTAAACATGTTATTTCTTTTTTGAAATTAGTAATTCATTTTCTACTTTGGGTTTTCTTTTTTTTTTTTGAATAACATCGCTTTATTTATAGTTACGCTGGAAGAAGTAGCTAGTATAAAACACTTAGGATTTGCGTTTTTACTTACCTATATACAAGAGTACTTCACAGCTACCAGATCACTTGCAGCAATACTCCAACAGTGCAATTTCCACGTTCCGTCGTGTAAACAGTCATAAGTCAGGCTACAACCGCCAACATATCAATACGACACTAAATTCACAGTTTGTAGCGTATGATCGTCGCAGATAGTCGTAACTCACAGCTCATAAAGGTATGCTAGTAAATCCAAGCTCGTTCCAAATCTGTTGGCATAAGCTGGGGATAGACTATCGTTCAAAGTGTCAGTTTTATGAGTAAAGCATAAAAGCAGGTAAGTGCTTGTAAAACAATATTTTACTACTATGTATTGTGACCTTTGTGCTGTTGGAGGTCATAGCGTCACCTCTTTGGAAGCTTTCAGATGGACAGTTCTACTTTTTTTAGGCGTTGTGGCAGACCACGCAGATGAATGCGGAACGAGTTAGAAAAAAACTGGCCAAATACGTGTCGGGATTCGCACATTTAAGGTTCCGTACTAAATGAGAGAATTTATAAGAAAAAATCTGATTTATCAATATATTGGTATATTTTGTTAAAAAAATATATGTAATAATAAACCTTACCACCAAATTTCAAGTTCATAGGTCAATGGGAAGTTAAAAAATTCTTCGTAACAAAATTTTGTTTACAAAGCTGACTTTGGTGGCTCAGAGGTAGGCCACAGGAGTTGTGGATAAATTGAAAACAGAGTTACCGCGCCCCTGGGCACTCAGGGCAGGGAATAAATAGGGGTGGGGTTTGGTCAGTAAGAGTCTGATACGCCCTCCCGCTCCACCCAGAGCGGGAGAAGTCATAAGATGATTTCCCAACCCCAAAAAAAAAATAAAGAGGTAGGCTAATCAATTATTTAGGTTATTTTTTCTTTCACTTTCTTCATTTCGCGAAAATAGTACTTAACATTATACGTGAAAGACACTTCATAAATCAAGCATTTTATTATTGAAACAAAACTTTAGCTTGCCAAGAAGTTACGCGAAGCGAAACTAGTACAATTCTTTCTAGCTATATTTTATTCCGTGACCGGCCCACATTGATCGTAATTCTAGAAATCATGGAATAAGGCCATTGGCAAGAGTTTTATAATGAAAGTGTGATGTTTATAATAATTTATATTTCTGTTAACATCTTAAAGATCAGGGTTAGGTCAGAGTGTGTGCCTACTTGTTTTTTTTTTTTTGTAATTATGTAGGTTAGTTGGTTTAGGTTAACTCGGGGCTAAAGTATCTATATCTATCTCTATCAAGCGCAAGTCCGATCGTGTATGGAGTAGGTACTGCTCTCATCTTTGAGACGGATCTGCCAGATACCAGCTTGATGCCCTTGAGTCAATTGAGAAACGAGCCAAGAGGATCATCGGCAATGATAGGCTTGTTGAGTCGAAACTCCAAAGTCTTGAACATAGACGCCGAGTTGCTAGCCTGTCGGTTTTCTATCGATTACATTTTGGGGAGTGTGCGACGGAATTGCATAATTTGATTCCGCCAAGCCCGTTTCATCAAAGGACTACAAGACGTACGGCGAAGTGCCAACGGTTCATGGTGGACATCCCATCCATACGCACAAAGCGTTTTGAGAAAACATTCATTGCGCGTACAGCTAGGGAGTGGAATTCCCTACCGGAGTCTCTGTTTCCTGTTAGCTACAACCTGGGAGTCTTTAAGTCAAGAGTGAATAGGTTACTTCTAGGCAAGCGTGCTCCATCTTCGACCACATCATCGCTTACCATCAGGTGAGATAGTGGTCAAACGCGTGCCTATCAACCATAAAAAATAATAAGTAATAACAGCCGCACGAGTCGATCCATTAGATTAAGCTACGCTTGCCGGGGTTGGTCTATGGATGGGTGACCATCTTTACATACCGAGACTCCTCCGTGCATCGGAAAGCACGTTAGTCCCAGCTGTCAATCGTGGATCTTTGACAGTCGTTACGGGTCGTCAGAAGCCCGAAAGTCTGACAGCCAGTCTTACCAAGGGGTATCGTATTACCCAGTAACTGGGTTGTGGAGGTCAGACGAGCAGTCGCTCCATATAAAATACTGGTATTCAGCTGCATCCGGTTAGACTGGAAGCCGACCCCAAGATAGTCGGGCAAACCGGGCCTGCGGCGAGCTGTGTGTGTGCCTTTAACTGTGGCAAATAAACATTTTTTCTTTCTTTCTTTCTTTCTCGCCGTCCGATCAGCACCAGGCCTATGAGTCGACGGCGCGTAGTGTTCCACGCGTGCCTCAAAAAGATTAGTGTTAGCCACCACTGACGGGGCCCATCGTGGCCGCTGCTTGCATGCCTAGGGGTAGCTGATAAATTCTGAAAATGAGTTACCGCACCCCTGGGCACTCAGGCAGGGAAGGAACAGGGGTGTGTTTTAGTCAGTAAGAGTCTGACACGCGCTCCCGCTCCACCCAGAGCGGGAGAAGTCATTGGATGATTTCCAACCCCCACAAAAAAAAGATAGTTGGGAAAAGGCTAGGCAGATATTATGTTGTTTATTTGGTTTGTAAGTCGGTGACTAAATTATTGATATGTTGGATCGCACGAGTATTTGAAAGAGTTATCGTGGACCTGAAACACAAAAGGGAACTGAAAGACCGCGGGTGGGTCAGTAAGAGTAGGACACGCCCTCCCGCTCCACTCAGAGCAGAAGAAGTCATACCACCCTCAAAAAAAACAAGTTATTGATATTTTCACGATTGTTATGCGTCGTGAAGTCCTTAAGATGTCAAATGTAAGTATTTCATGATTTCATGAAATATTTACATTTGACATCAATTCTAACTAAAAGAGTTGTATAGATGATTTTAATGATTATACTTGCTACGGCCGTGAATCAAATTTTGACTAAGATACAACCTGACACTGGCCTGCAAATTGTAAAAAACGTAAGAAAATTTGAATTTCGCGGGCTACCCTGGAGCCCTGGAGCATTCACCTTAAGAACAAAAATAGGCATATACAGTTACTGAGTTTGGCAGCAATGCTATTTGTTGAGGTAATAGAGCTTTTTTTACAGCTTTTTTGGGAGAGAGCTTCCTGTGACAGAGCATGCTCGGAGAATCCTTATCTTTTTATTATTACAAGCTTTTGACATGGAGCTGATCTGATGATGGAGCCGGAAGGTGCCCATGGAAACTCTATAATAAAACGACGCCACCCCATCGAGACTGGGCTCGTCTCGACAAGGATTCTGGCGGATGTGCCTCTGCTGGGAAAATGCCTCCACCATTTTTTCAATCCTAATCCTAACTAATATTATAAATGCGAAAGTAAGTTTGTTTGTATGTAACCTTTTCACACATTAACCACTGAACCTTCATGAAATATAGCATACGCAGCAACGTAGGTTACGTTGTCAGGAGTACAGAAAATGTTTGCATAAACCTACGTTGTCAGAGCTAAAGAAAATTTTGCGTAAACCCTACGTTGTCAGGGGTACAGAAAATTTTGCATAAACCTACGTTGTCAGAGCTAAAGAAAATTTTGCATAAACCCTACGTTGTCAGGGGTACAGAAAATTTTGCATATACCCTACATTGTCCTGGTTACAGAAAATTTTGCATAAACCTACATTGTCAGAGGTCCAGAAAATTTTGCATAAACCCTACGTTGTCAGGGGTACACCCGGGCCTGCGGACGCCGAGTAATGAGTAGCTCGCCGTCTGATCAGCACCAGGCCCGAGAGTCGACAGCGCGTAGTGTTCCACGCGCGCCTCAAAGAATTGTCAGCAAACAGGATGGGGCCCGTCATGGCCGATGCCTGCCCGGGGGTTGAGGATAAATTCGAAAGAGTTACCTCGCCCCTGGGCATTCAGGGCAGGGAGGAACAGGGGTTCGTTTTAGTCAGTAAGAGTCTGACACGCCTTCCCGCTCCACTCAGAGCAGTCATTGGATGATTTCCCACCCCACAAAAAAAAAAGTATCAGTGTGCATAATAATAATATAGTTTCAAATAGCGATGCTCGATTTAAATTATATTTTACAGTCTTATTTGATTATGTAATATTTCGTATTCACCGCAACACAGATTCGCCAAAGGGCCTCTTAGACGGCTGTTTATTTTGCGAATAAACAACTTTACTAAATAAACCTCCTTTGATTCCGAAAATCAACATGCGTTACATGACATGTGTGTTTAAGTTTGCGAGTTTGTTTTATACATTCTAAAGTGTCTCTCAGTTTATTTCAAATCTAATAAAGCTACTTTGGTTCGTGTTACTAATAGATATTTTCTTCTTTTACAAGCTAATATATCGGGTGTAAAAAGACAGTTTCCGAAGCCAAAAGCCACATATTTTACCCATTTGGATCATTTTTTCCACTAGACCATACCTGGAAAACCATTGGTTCTGTAGATATTGAAGGTCAAAGTAGCAATTTTTTATTTATTTTTTTGCGAATATGAATTCTAAGTGTTATTACTAAACTTTTTTCCAAACAAACATTACCTGAACTTTCGTTTTTTTTTTTCAAAATTACTAATTTGAAGTTACGAAAACGCAATGAATATCAAACGTATCCCACAGGTACCTATGTTGCTTAAAGCGAAGGGGCGGAGCTTAACTCCACTTGCCTGTGTTCGCGTTCCATTGCGCGGATTAAAAAATAGATTTATTTTTCATACCTAGAAATAAAAGTCAATAATTTTTGCGCAAAACTACTTTTTAGACGTACAGTATGCGTATTTAACTGCTCTGTGAATAGTTTTTTTACACCCTGAATATCTTGCTGTTAATATACGAAAACATAGCCACCTCAAAATTTGCGAACCATTTTTAGACTACTGGTTTACGATAGAGCTGAAATTGCTTTTGTAAATTCAGTGACAATGCAATATTATGCTAACATCAAGCTAATTTGATGAAGGGATGTAGAGACTGTAACTCTCTGGTGGCAAATAGTAGTACAGTTGAATTTGGGCAAGTATGTTTTGTTAACATGAGTACTTTTAATATACCAGATGACGAGGGTATGAAGCCTGTTTTTATTTATTTTTGATGTGAAAACTGCTTTAGGCGCGTTGGGCATTTTTGAGATGGGAAAAAACAATTGAACTCGCGACATTGACTCGTAGTGGATTGATGTGAAAACTTATTTAGGCGCGTTGGGCTTTTTTGTTCAAGTTTTCACTCCTTTTACTATTTAATTTCCGCTTCATACCATTTTTGGACAACTTGGTTAGGTAATAGAACAAGAGTTAAGCAGTCAAAGGAAAAAGACAAAGACTAAATGACTTTGCCTTTTGGATACGTAGGCAAACCGTTCACTTGCATTATACATTGTAGGTAATTCTTATTTAAATGTGAATACTGTATAATTTTATGTTTGTGATTTCGAATTTTTATTTATCAATCTCGCCTCAAAAGCTGAACGGAAATAGTATCAAAATAGGGATGAGTCCTGGGTACTTAAAATCAATTATTATATTTAATCTATTAGATTATCAAAAAACATTGGACACGTATTTTTGCTTTACCAAACCCATAAAAAATTACAAAGGTAAAACGCATCAAAGTTTAAGAGCGGGGCTTACTTCTAGGTAGAAAGTGGTACCCTACCTACGTTTTTGACTTAGGCGTGCCATTACGTGAAATTTCGACGCACTATATCGTCCTCATGTTTTGTTTACGCGACAAAAGAAAAAATACACACAGGACATTTTCGGTAAACTGAGTGATGGTCCAAAATGATTTTTAGTCATCCACCCTATTCTATTCGGCTCGCATCGGCGCGCGGTGGGCAGAATGTAAGGTAGGTATTATCTATTTTTTATTCCATTAGCATATATGTGTCCTTATAATAATTTACGGCTAACACGGGCGAAGCCGTTTGCAAAACCTAGCTTGTCATAAAACGGAGTAAACTCATTAAGTCGTAACTTCATTTTAATGAAAGGCAAAAGAAGCTTAGTTAAAAAAAAAATAAACAAATATAGGTTTTATACCAGACTTTCAGCTCATAAAAATGAAAAGCTCAATTTTCCAATACGATGACTTTAAAACTATTACTGAAATATATTTATTTCAAGCCAATGTAAGTCTTCTTTGAGTAGGACGAGGGAAACTGACTGGAAAATCGGATTTCGACGATTTTCATCAAACGTAATCGGATCACCGTGGGTGCTCATGGGAATATGAGCTTTAAAATGAAACAGCTAAGTCGCATTTCAGTCTGTGGTTAAGTTTGCGTGTTGGAGATGAGCTGAGCGGTGGCGAGAGCGGTATGTATCAGGTTTTTCCTTTGTCTGTTACGTTATATTGTGCTGATAATTATTTACAGTGTTCTGTGGCCACGATTCGCAGGATTTCAATTACTTTGTGTGGTCCAGAACAATGCGATTTTCCGTAACGACTCACAATTCAGTAGCTGAATCGTCCCATTTATATTCAATCTGTGGGACAGTTTTTTAAGTTTGAAACATTTTGTTTACATGATCTATAATAAATTGTAAGCTGGTTTTATAATAAAATTTGTTATGGTGTAGGTACAATACAGAGTAGGTACATTTATCTATAGACAAAATACTGATGAAAAAGACAAAGACACATATTACCAGTCATAACGATTGTTAAAAATTGGCCAAGTGCGAGTAAGACTTCGCACATTTAGGGTTCCGTACCAAATGAGGGAATTATCAAAGAAAAAATCAGTTTTTTTTTTTTTTAAGAAACGGGCAACGTTTCTTAAAAAAAAAACACACACTAGGAATTACTCCTGTATCTTGGGTGCGTTCACAAACATGTATATTCACATACACAAGACACCCAGACCCGGAGCAACTATCTGTAGGTCATACAAATATTTGTTCCGTGCGGGAATCGAACCCGCGACACGCAGCGCAGCAGCCGAACGCTCAACCACTGCGCCAACTGTGTCGTCAGATATATCAATATATTGTTTTTTGTTAGTAAAACATACGTATTAATATTACCGAATTTGAAGTTCATAGGTCAATCGGAAGTTAAAAAATTCTTCGGAACAAAATTTTTTGACAGACAACGGTTAGACAGACAGACGGACAGATTGATAGACAGACAGATGGACAGACCGACAGATGAGAGTGACAGCAATAGGGCTCCGTGTGACCCCTTCGGATACAAAACCCTAAAAAGAACAAAATGTATGGGATAGACATCCGCTACCGAAATGTGACGTACTTAGTAGTCTAAGATCCCAGAGTCACTAGATATTGCTTATTTTCTTGCCAACAAAATTTGTGTGATTGTGCAGTGTTAGTATGTACTTTGTACCTATGTACGCATACATACGGCCTCTGTGGTGCCGTCCAACCTCAGGCACAAAAAGATCACTTATCTGATCTAAATATTTTGTCATCCACTAGCAGACACAATTAAAAACCTATACAGGGGCCTGACGGATTAAACTCAAACTCAAAGCAATTTTTCTTCAAATAAACCATTTACAGGCACTTTTTAACTGTCAAGAAGTCGGTCAATCAGAAAGCTGAAGTTAATTGCAAATTCCAAAGCGTAGATCTCTATGGAGAAGAACATGCAAGAAACTCCATGGGTACTCTTTTAAACCATGTTATGTATTACAAATCCTAATCATATACAGGGTGTAAGGTACATGAACGCACATATGTGTACTAGTGATTCAGTACATGATTCTGGACCCCCTAGCGTTGGAACTTTTCGTCGGCCTTTTTCTAATTTTTTTTTTTTTTTTTTTCACTTTAATTTTTTTTTTACCATAAAGACATTTTAAATGAAAAAAATTAATTCATTATTTTTTCATTTAAAATGTCTTTGGGGTAGATAGGTATAACGATTTTATACAGATTAAAGTCAAAAACAAAATTTTTTTTTTCAAGTTTAGGAAAAAGCCGACGAAAAATTCCAACGCTAGGGGGGTCCAGAATCATGTACTGAATCTCTAGTACACGTCTGTGCGTTCATGTACCTTACACCCTGTATATCTTGTTGCTTCTGTTATGTGAGAACAATGTTAGTAAAAAATAAACAAATCAAAAGAATAAAGTTTCAAATAAGCTAGTGGCAGTTAAGGCGCTATTAGCTGCCAACGACCTTGAGTGGTTTTTGAATGAGCTTGCGTGTTCTGCGCTAACCTCACGTAACGCGTCGTATGTCCACCCAGTAATAGGATTCGCCCATCAAGGAGCGCTGTCCGAAATTTAACGCATTATTAATTTATTGCACATAAAACAACAAGTATTAAACCAAAACACTGAGACTAAATTATAAATAAGTAAATGATCTTTAAAATGATGAAGGTTTCATAAAAATACGCTTTATTGTTTTTGCGTGATTCTCAATTTTTATCTGTTTTTTATTTTTATTTTTATCCTCGTAATTCATAACTTTACAAATTAATTACGTTATAGAAATATTATTTCAAATATTCTCAGATCAAATTACGACGGAAATAGTCAAAAATAACATATATTTTTTTCAAAGAAATAATACTAGTTGTTTAGACGTGATGTTCAACTAAAAACCATTAAAAGTCGTATAACTGCGCCTTTAGTTACCCGTTCACGAACATGACGCGTGGATCAGCACTACTTAGTTCAATCATTTTGAAGAGAACCGAATGACCTGACACACGCGCCACCATCAGAGAGACATTTAGTGAGCATGTCAAAAAAGCACTCACATAATTAATCCCAAGCACCCCGGTCCCTAATAAATAATAAGCGTGACACCATAGACTGGAACATTATAAGCATGAATACAGTCTAAGCAAAGCGGTTAATCTTCAAACAAAGCTAAATGAGCCTGAGTTAACACCACATCTCCACGAGATTAACGAGACAATTGAGCCCTGAACCCTTTGTTCTATACTCCTGTTTGACATTAATATAGGACTAGGTGTTATGGAGATTATTCATTTGCCTTAATTTTTTCAGAGCTGATGAAGTTTATGTTGGATAATCTTCTTATGTCACATCTCTTTGTGGTCGCACTCCTCCGAAACGACTCGACCGATTTTAATGTTTTTTTTTTACCGATTACAAAAAGAGGAGGTTTTCAATTCGTCTGTTTTTTTATTTATTTTATTTTTTACGCGATTTCTCCGCCATTTGTGAATCGATTTTGATAATCCTGTTTTTGTTTGGTAGGTCATACTTCAGAGGTGGTTCCATATAAATTTTATAGAAATCGAGTCAGCCTTTTTTAAATAAAAGCACCATAAACAATAAATATGTATACACAGATGACGTTTTGGTAGTCTACAAATGTTCAAATTCCATGTTACCCATTCGGGCATAACTTAAATATTTACGTTTACTTCTGGTGTACAACAACAATTAAAAAAAAAAACTAAAAAGTGAAAAATAAAAAACTTTTTTCAATAAATACAACCGACTTCTAAAAATTGCAAATTAACTTTAATTTCTTAAGTCGGTGTCAAATAACGAAGAAACAAAAAAATGTATACACCGTGTATACACTTCCGAAATTAAAGTTATTTTGCAATTTTCAAAAGTTGGTTGTATTTAAAAAAAAAAGTTTTTTAGTGTATATTTGATAGGTATGACATAGGTTGTAAAGTATTTTTCACCCTCTTACCCCCACCCCCCATTTTTAATCGCAGATTAACATTTCCCGGGTCAGCTAGTACTGTTATGTTATATTAATTAAGCAAATGTCTTCAAGGTTATCAAACTGAAGCGAGCAATGTACCCTACATTGTTCGCAGAACAGATGGCTGAAAGATTCTGGTCCATACCGGACGAAGCAGCGTTGGAAGTCCACAAGGTAAACCGATGACATGGTGTGGGTCGCGGTAATCCGATGGATGCGAGACAGTTTAAGTCCAGCAGTGAACGTCTTTCGGCTGAAATGAGGATAATGATGAAAGAACGGTCTTCTCTGAACGGATTGACTAAGGCAAATATCAGGTGTGAGAAGAAGACAGTTTCCGAAGCCAAAAGCCACATATTCTACCCATTATTTGGATATTTTTTTCCACTAAACTATACCTGAGAATCCACTGGTTCTGGAGATATTGAAGGTCAATATCGCAATTTTTTTTTACTTTTTTACGAAAATGAATTCAAAGTGTTATTACTAAACTTTTTTCAAAACAAACATTACCAGAATTTTCAACAAATTTTTTCGAATTTTCGAAATTACGTATTAATTGACGTTACAAAAACGCAATGAATATCAAACGTATCCGACAAATACCTACGTGGCTTAGAGCTAAGGGGCGGGGTTTAACTCCAATTGCCTTTTTTTTTGGGTTCGCGTTACATTGCGTGCATTTTTGTGAAGTAAAGTGGTTTCCCAACAATATTTTTTGCAGAAAGCTACTTTGCTAGACGTACAGTATGCGGCTATGTGATGTGTCTTTTACACCCTGTATTTATAACTAATCTAAAGACATCAAACCACGCAGTTTCAATGTAGCGCGAAGTTTATAAAATAAAAAACTTTTTTACAAAAAAAAACAACCGACTTCCGAAAAAGAAAAATACACTAAAAATTTAAAAATAACTTCGAAGTCGGTGTTTGTATTTTATTTCTTCGATATTTGACACCGACTTCCGAAATAAAAGTTATTTTTAAATTTTTAGTGTATTTTTCTTTTTTGGAAGTCGGTTGTTTTTTTTGTAAAAAAGTTTTTTATTTTTCGCTTTTTAGTTGTTATACCCCAGAACTAAAATCCCCAATAACATGGAACGTGGAATTTAAACATTTGGAGAACACAAAAACGTCAAAAGATATGCCAATTTTTCGTTTTTGTTCAGTTTCTCAAAAAGCGCTAAAGCAATTTCGATAAAATTTATATGGGACCACCTCGGGAGTATATTCTTTCGAATAAAAAAATAATTTTGAAAATCGGTCCACAACTGACGGAGAAATGCGCGGACAAACATAAAAAAAAAAAAAAACACATACAGTCGAACATAGAACCTCCTCCTTTTTCGATAGTCGGTTAAAAATAAAAATCATTGTTTTATCATATAATAATAATAATAATAATAATAATAATTGTTTATTGATCAAAAAGGTACAGATGGTGTGAAAACAAAACTTAAACTAGTTACAAGTAAGTTATACAAAGTTATGTCACAAACATATGGTAGAACATGCTGGTGTATCTGTTGGCGATTAACGTTACCCTGTCTCTTAAACTAGGGTATGCCTGTATCTTAAGAGACAGTGGACGGCCATAAGGTTATGTTCTAATATTACCTTTTTATTAAGTGAGGAGTTGTCGATCTACCCACAATTAAAGAATTATCAGGAAATGAATGGTTAGTAAAACTGAATAAAATAAAATTACAATCAAATAAAATTAAAATTAAAGTTGAAATCAAATACAATAAAATTACAATGAAATAAAATTAAAATTAAAGTTGAAATCAAATAAAATAGAATAAACTTAAAATCTAATTAAAATTTAATTAAAATCAAATTACAATCAATTAAAATAAAAAAATTAAAATAGAATTAAGACTAAATGAAAATCAAATTTAAATCAAACTTAAATCAAATTAAAATTAATTTAATATCAAATAATGAACTCAATTTTTTTTTTATTCCTAAGGGTGTATGTGTATGTGTGTGTATGTATGTGTGTGTGCATGTGCTAGGTTATGTAGGTTAATATAATATGAGTTGTGTCACAAATGATAACTGAACGTTGAGTAAGGCACTTGTCCCACCGCCAACGATGAGCGAGTAGCGAGTAGAGTTTCAAACTAAAAACGAATTGGTGAGCAGCGACTAGCGAGTGTGTAGTTCCGATAGTTTTGTCGCTGGTCGCTGGGCCTTAAGCGAGTGTGCGAGTTCTACGGGCGATTACTCGCGCCACTCGCTCGTGGCGGCTAGTAATCTCGGCGTGAGTTCAAGCGAGCATCACTGAGCGAGTATTATCTTTGATTGCTCTTGTCATTCAGCGACAAACTTGTGTAGCGAGTCCTCGCCGGCAATGTGAACAGTCAGCGATCAAGTATTAATATACGCATCTCGTTTGTTTACACGAAATGTATCTCTGTTGTACGTTTCTTGAGCGTCAAAATAGCCGATAGTTAGTCGCTTCCTCGCTGGCGGGGGGACAACTGCCGGAATAACCTACCAAAGGACCTGCAAACACGGAGTGTATCAATAAACCATAAGAGAGAGTTAAATTGCCGATGCTCATGATTAGGGCAACATTTCCATGGGTGATCGCAATCTGGAAGTGACTAGCAGGTCTCAAAATTAAGTGGTGTTTTTTTTTTGGGTTGGGAAATCATCAATGACTTCTCCCGCTCTGGGTGAAGCGGGAGGGCGTGTCAGAATTTTTCTGACTAAAACCCATCCCTGTTGCTTCCTTGCCTGGGTGAAACCCCTTGGCATGCAGGCATCGGCCATGATGGGCCCCGTCAGTGGTGGCTGATATCTCTTTTGACTCTCGGGCCTGGTGCTGATCGGATGGCGAGCTACCCATTACTCGCCGTCCACAGGTCCGCGTCTACGGTGGCCTGAGATCGTATATGAAAAAGGCAACTGAAGGAACACGGATATTAAGAGTCTGATATTCCCTCCCGCTCCACCCAGAGTTGGCGAAGTCATCTGATGATTTTGCAGCCTCAAAAAAGAAAGTGTGTAGCAAAAAAAACAACCAAAATCCAAAAAAAAAAATACACTAAAAATTTATAAATAACTTTAATTTCGGAAGTCGGTGTTTGTATTTTTACTTCTTCGTTATTTGACACCGACTTCCGAAATTAAAAAAATACACTAAAAATTAAATTTTTAGTGTATTTTTTTTTTTGGAAGTCGGTTGATTTTTTTGTAATTTTTATTTTTATTTTTCACTTTTTAACCGACTTCCGAAAAAGGAGGAGGTTCTCAATTCGACTGTATTTTTTTTTTTTTTTTTTTTTTTTTTTTTTTTTTTTTTTTATGTGTGTTACCTCCTAACTTCTTACTACGTGAACCGATTTTGAAGATTTTTTTTTTGTTTGAAAGCTGTTGCTTCACATGTGGTCCCATTTTATTTTGGTGAAGATCTGATGAAGATCTTCGGAGATACACAATGGAACTCTTCAATAAATGATAGCAAACCTTCCAGAATTGCTGCAATCGCATGTCTGTATATTGTTTTCACCACTTCACAACATTACATCACGCTGATACGCTCTGAAGGGGTATACAGATTTGTAGTGTTCACCCTGATATGTTCAAATTCCCTATTTTTGGGGCTATCAATTCGGGCATAACTTTACTATTAATTTAGTTTTAGAATGGGGTACAACAACTAAAAAGTGAAAAATAAAAAACTTTTTACAAAAAAAATACAACCGACTTCCATAAATAATACTAAAAAATGCAAAATAACTTTAATTTCGGAAGTCGGTGTCAAATAACGAAGAAACCAAACTAGAAACACCGACTTCCGAAATTAAAGTTATTTTGCATTTTTTAGTATTATTTATGGAAGTCGGTTGTATTTTTTTTGTAAAAAGTTTTTTATTAGTTGTTATACCCCAGAACTAAAAACCCCAATATAATGGAACGTGGAATTTAAACATTTGGAGAACACCAAAACGTCATCGAGGTACACGTATTTTCCGTTTTTGTTCAGTTTCTCAAAAAGCGCTGAAGCAATTTCGATAAAATTTATATGGGACCACCTCGGGAGTATATTCTTTCAGATGAAAAAAGAATTTTGAAAATTGGTTCACAACTGACGGAGAAATCGGGTAACATACATACAAAAAAAAACATACAGACGAATTGAGAACCTCCTCTTTTTGGAAGTCGGTTAAAAAACAAACGCATTTACCATTCCAATTCACACTCGTACCTATTGCAACCATTCGTACTATCAACACCAACTCAAATTGTATCAAGAATCAAATTGGTACAATTCACAACAGGATCTAGTTACTGCATGTTGTAGAGCAACATTATCAACTGATTACACTGCCTCATTGATTGTGTATTTGCCAGCGGTTGACTGAGCAAGAATTTTGGTTTGGATTGCTGGATCAATTTGTCTATGTTTAGAGTCAGATGTACTCCAATTAGCCACAATGGGATTGCGGAAACAAAAACAATGCCTGACCTCTTTTTTTCACTTTGAAAAACCATACCAAAAGAAGTATAATTTTAGAATCATCATTTTTGTCCTTACATAGAGGCAAAGGCTCAAGTGGCTGCAAAAAAGTTGGGGATTCTAGCAAAAGTGAGACAGTACTTCATGCCGGAACAGCTGCTCAAAATTTATCAAGCGCAAGTTTGATCGTGCATGGAATATTGCTCTCATAGGTCTGGTGACAGCCGGGACCAACGGCTTAACGTGCTTTCCGAGGCATAGAGGAGTCTTGGTATGTAAAGATGGTCACCCATCCATGTACCAACCCCAGCAAGCGTAGCTTAACCTGATGGATCGATCCGTGCGGCTGTTATTACTTTAGCCACGAGCTTCTCCTCAAACTGTGGGTACCTGGTCATAATAAGTTTCTGAAGAGTAAAATGCCCTAACACAGTAAATTCTTGCTTAAAAGGGCACTTCAATTACAAGACGTAGCACAAACTTATAAAAAAAAAATTGTATTTGTCAAAGGCCTGAATTTAGTTTTAGGATCATACTCGTAGGTAAGGGCGAAATAATAAATAAATAGTATATGTTATTTCAAGAAGCCTTAAAAATCTCACGATTGTTCCTTTCTTGTAATCACAAACAAAAACAGATTCATTCCATTTCACTCTCTAGTACGAGTACAATGGATCATTTCAAAAGCCCGTAAGGCCGTAACATCAAAGATTGAAGTTGACAAATGATAAATAATTTTACAACAATAAAATTATTTGCTGAAGGTTTTAGGTCAATTGATGCTGAAGTCCTTTGTTTAGACGGTATTAAATGTATTGGAGCTTATTGTTTAGGTGGGAAAGCAATAAAGTTTAGCTTTGGTACCTTAATTTAAAATTTGACTTGAAAATATTTCAATGAATAATGGTACAATGGTTATTTTGGAACATGTAAAAACTGACTCTAAAGAGACAAAACCCCTCCCCCTCTCTCCTCTCTCTTCCTCTCTGGGATAAAGAGGAAGTTTTGTCCTGAAAGAAGTGAATTAATTCTGTGTAAGAGTGAATTTTGACCAATACTTCGAATACATGTGACATTCACCAATCCGCATTGGGCCCGCTTGGTTTTTTTTTTGTGGGGTGGGAAATCATCCAAGAGGGCGTGTCAGACTCTTACTGACTAAAACCCACCCCTGTTCCTTCCCTGCCTGAGTGCCCAGGGGTGCGGTAACTCATTTTGAGAATTTATCCGCTACTTCTAGGCATGCAGGCACCGGCCACGATGGGCCCCGTCAGTGGTGGCTGACTACATCTCTTTGAGGCGCGCGTGGAACACTACGCGCCGTCGACTCTCGGGCCTGGTGCTGATCGGAAGGCGAGCTACCCACTACTCGCCGTCCGCAGGCCCGGGTCTACGGTGGCCGGAAATCGTCTCGCGACGTCCTACGCCTAGTACGCCCAGTACCTCTCCTGCGGTGGTAGCGGCCGAGGGCCCGCGTGGTGGATTACGGCCCACACCCTCTCACAGAGAGGAGGCCTGTGCCTCAGCAGTGGGACATTATAAAAAACTTTTTTACAACCGACTTCCAAAAAAAAAATACACTAAAAATTAAAAAATAACTTTAATTTCGGAAGTCGTTGTTTGTATTTTACTTCTTCGTTATTTGACACCGACTTCTGAAATTGAAGTTATTTTTTTAATTTTTAGTGTATTTTTTTTTTGGAAGTCGGTTGTTGTTTTTCTATAAAAGTTTTTTATTTTTCACTTTTTAGTTGTTATAGGTACCCCAGAACTAAAAACCCTAATAACATGGAACGTGGAATTTAAATATTTGGAGAACACCAAAACGTCATCGAGGTATAATACGTACTTTTCGTTCAATTTCTCAAAAAGCGCTTAATCAATTTCGATAAAATTTCTATGGGACCACCTATGATGTATGACCTACCAAACCAAAAAAGAATCATCAAAATATATTCACAAGTGGCAGAGAAATCGCGTAACATACATACAAAAAAAAAACATACAGACGAATTGAGAACCTCCTCCTTTTGGAAGTCGGTTAAAAAGGATGATAATGATGATGATGAAGAGTGAATTAAATAAATTAATTATGTGGACATAATTGATTATTATTAATTAATGCTCTCAATTATCTACAAGTTCATATTACAGTAAACGACTTTAAAAGATGTGTCTAAGTAGGTACTTATCAGAAATTTATTATTAGCAATAAAAAAAAAAACATTGTGTTAACTTTTTAATATTGTTTTAAATTTTGTTATCAGTTGACTACTCAAGTTACCGAATCTAGTAACTCAATACCCCACTACTGGAGACTGGACCCTTATTACTTGGACACCCACATATAATTATATAGGTAGGTACATACGTAATACTCCATGTGGGTGTACTACCATAATATAATCAAAACCATTAATACAGAAATGAGTAAATATTCTGATCAAAGAAACTAGGTAGGTACTAGTAAAGGTCAGAATGAATCCCTGCGCAAATATTATTAAAATGAGTGTTCTCTTTCAAATTACACAGGAAAAAGAAAACGGTCTATGTTTTCTTTTTCCTGTGTCTGTGTATGGAGAGGAAAGATGGGAAACCATTCCATAAAGGACTAAAACATACGGTTTTCTAAGGTAAGTTTATAAGATAATTTGGGCATGCCTCGATAAATAGAGACTGTGGTCTTTGGAAATATTGAATGTAATGAGGACTAAAGAAACCGCTAAATAAATAGAAATATCATAATTAGGCATTCCAGTCTCGTTTCTTGGCATAATATTATAGTAACGGCACTTAAGGAAAAAGGGATAGGTAATTATATTATGAAAGATCCGCAGGAGAATTTATTCATCATTCTGAGGTTTGTTGTAAGAAATCGCAAATTCTGGTTTAAGCTCGCCTTTACGCATAAACTATCCTCTTGTATTTGTATTTATATGTTTTGTGCGCAATCAAGAATAAGGATAAGAAACAAGGTTAGTGACATAGCTCAATGAATTGCCAAACTTCAGGCCAGGGCTAGCTTGCAGAGCTGACAGTCGATGAGGGTAACAAAAGTTCTGGAGTGTCGACCGTGTTGGTGTTGAAAGACGCAGCGTTGGAACGCTTCCCACTAGTCAGACCGATGTCCTGGTGAAGGCCACGAATGCGCTGGATTCTAAACGCACGGGGTCGGTTGACGGCAGCGGTAATGGTGATGATTATTAACTAGGTGATGGCAATTTATATTAATTAGAGCATAGAGAGACGCTGATTCAATACCTCTCTAACATGATTCCTTCAACAATCTCACTGGGTCTGCATGGTGAATTACGGCTATGTCACCCCCATCTATGGACCTGAGTCCTACCAGTGGGAACTTTATAAAGCTGAATAATTATGATATGTTTATGTATGATTCCTCTGTATAGGTATAATGTAAAATTGTTTCTCTGTAGTTTTAAGCAACACGTACGTAGTCCAATGTTTCTCTTTTCGTAAAATTAAAATGGTAAGCGGCAAAAACCGCTCCTTTGATAAATTCAATATTGCTGAGACTTTTTTGCTGTTCACCGAACCGGGTATTTTCGGTATGGCAAAATATTATTTTTGTATGAAGTAAATTTGATTTAATTTTTAAGAGTAAAATTAAAATCTTATGATAATATTTTTTTAACTATTGCGAGAATATTGGTAGTAGTCTGGCTGTGGTTTAAATCTTACTTAACTAATATTAAAATAAATGTGCCGTGAATTCGGGTGTTATTACCCGACCGCGCGACACAAAGGTGGGTAATGTGTTTATCATCCTATTTGTATGTATGTTTGTTTGTTCCTTTGTGGTGCTTTAAATACCAAACGCGTGGGCCGGTTTAGTTAATTCTTGCGTCAATTGATTCGTCTTAATGTTGCAAGTGTCACTAAGGACATAACAGTAATCAAAATTCAATGTGGCGGCAACTAGACGCCGCATTGTGAAAAAGACAAATATGAGAGTCAACGAACTATATTAAGTAGGGTATCAAAATAAAGGGTTTGAGGAGGCGATTCCAAAAATATAACTCACTAAAATGTAGAAAAAAAAATAATCTAAAAAAAAACCCGATTGTAAGTTAGTTAGATAAAAAACAACTAAAAAGTTTCAAACAAGTCACGTTTCAGTCTGATGCAGTTGGTGGCATGAAATCAATAATTTAACTAAAATAATTGCCACCAACTACATCAGACTGCTTAAAAAGTGACTTGATTGGACTTTGCTAGTTGTTTATACAGTCGGGTTTATTGAAAAAAAAATTTTTTTTTTGGTAATTAATTACGCTTGGACTGCAGAAGGGATTTGAATGTTTGGAAGATAGGTAGGCTACCTTTTTTATTATTGATAGGTTTGCGTTTGACCATTATCTCACCTGATTAGAAAATAATAATTATGATACTTTTTATCCCGGAAGTAGGTTCCCATGGGAAATTTCGGCTTTCACACTAACGGAGCCGCGGACGAAAACTATATGGTCACAAACTAATATTTGTTTATTTTACAAAATCTTCAACAATTGAGTTTATAATTTAATATTTTTTTTTTTACGGAAAGATTTGTTTTAAGAAATATTTCAAAACATAATCAAAAGGTACTTTCTACAATGTAAAAGTAAATAAACGGAATTCTTTATTGAAAATGATTTAGAAGTTGAACAAAACTTATTTGCAAAGTCTTGCTGACCATGCGGGATCTCGCAAATACCTAGATCTCACGGGATTAAGAATTATCAGTCCCGAAAATACCGGAACTGAAACATTTTTACCAGATTGTATTCACTGCAGTGTCACTCATCGTTTTAGTGCTCACAAGTAAGGTCTTTACTACGCCTCTAAAGTCTGTACACAACGTTTAGCAAGTAACTACTAGGAACTAAGCAACGTTCCACACTCAATAAAGGTCGATCGTGGTTGCTTTGCAACAAAGCTAGCCCCAACCACAATGTGGTTTAATCTTCTGTGCATCAGAACTGGTTACCTAGTTACTACACTTCACACAGGACAGAGCTAGCATTTTCAGAGCAGCTTTCGTAACTAGCTGCATAGGTTTTAATATTTTCCTGAGACATAGGTTAGTAGTAGTTAATTTCTTCAAATACGTTTATAAAAACATGTATAGACTTAAAAACAATAAAATAACTACAAAAAAATACAGCAGAAAAAGTTTCGGAGATGAGATATTGTAGTAAATTTTCATAAATTTTCTAAATAACATTAAAACTATTTATTTTAAAATTATTATAACAATAATATATTTGAGACCGTCAAATACCCTAAAGTGTAAGCTAATTGGCTGTGACAGACGGACAGGCAGACACGAGTGACCCTATAAGGATTCAGTTTTTTCATACAGACTTTCGGATCCCTAAAAAGAGACTAGGTATTGTGAAAACCAAGAACAAAAATAACCTGGAAGAAAATTCTAAATCCTGGGAATTAACAGATTTATAATATCTCGAATTTTCAGATTTATAATATCAGTAGTATTATAGTAAGGAAGTAGGATTGTAATACTTATTTACGACACTGACAGTCATTCACCACGATGTGGTTTGATTTTCAGTATATCCCATTCACAACTGGCTCCTACACAACACTTTAAACAACAAACTTTCTTATCCCACACTTCTCATTCCCAGTCCAGAATCAAGTGTTCTAACTAGGTATAAGTATTATTAAAATTATGCCAATATTCTCCGGAGGGCAGGCAGAAAAAGACCTACATTAATATAACCACTTTTAGCCATTAAATTCTTGATAGAAAATCTCAAAATAACTCGAATATGACAATGGAATTCAAGACGACCTTAATCAATATATGGTTAAATCATTATCTGTACTATCGACTACACTATGACATTTGTACTATGCTCGAAGTTTTTTTCGTGATCGAGAACCAAGGTGGACAAAGCCCGAAAAATCGCCAAACTTAAGTGGCAGTGGGCTGGGTATATTGCTCGCAAAACAGATTGTAGATGGGGCCGAAAAATTTTGGAGTTGGAGTGGTGACCGCGTACTGAAAGATGCAGCGTTGGAAGGCCTTCCACAAGGTTAACCGATGACCTGATGGGGGTCGCGGTTAGCCGATGAAGCGAGATCCACAGAACCGGTCGTTCTGGCGACATTTGGGGGAAAGCTTATGTCTAGCAGTGGACGTCTTTCGTCTGAAATGATGATAATGATGACACTCGTGCTACACTGTGACTTCATACCGTTTATTCTGCTGTGCGTTAGAACACTGGCTAGTCTACCACACTTTACTCTAGGAAGACTTTAATGACTAACTCGAAATCCAGTACTAAACTTCCAAACTATACTACAGACTACTCCACTATACTATCCTACGCTTTGACAGTTGTGGTCGCAAAATGCGGTTTAATCAAGTAAGTGCATCTATTTTGGGCCTCGTTGCTTTGGGTGCTTAATTGGTTTAGCATTAGCAAGTACTTTGATTACGGAAACCGGCCCCGTTTTGGTATATGCCTATATTTGGTAATGGACTGCTATGCGAGGATGGTACGGAAATCGAATAATTGAGAATTGAATTCTGAATTTTGTTGTTTGATTTTAGTATAACGCGTTTTGGTATTTGATTTCATCCATTGTTTTCGTTTTTTGATCAACTACCTACTAAGTTTTTATCACCAAGCAATATTGTTGTGTTTCGTTATCAAAGGTCCAGTCGTAATATTAACTATTTGTTTTTTATTTGTATAAAAAGTAATTACTTTATCATAAATTAAAAAAAAAATTGAAATCTCATCAAAATTAAGAAAATTAGCAACCTTTCACATCGGATGGAAGGGGACACTGTTAAGTAACAGAATAGTTTCATAGATTAAAAAAAAACTAAAAACAGACTTATTGAAGTTATACTTCTTTTGGCGCATTAGAGAAAAATGATGAGAGTAATTTTTTAAGATGCGCGCGCACACCGTCACAAAAAACCTACAGCCTGAAGTTAGCTAGAACCGACACCCTGAAGTTGGCTATGTTCATGAAGAATGATTGTTTTTCTTTTGTGAACTTTGTGACAGTTTGGTTTTTTATCTTGTTACGCCAAAGAAGTATAACTTCTTACGTGCGTACTAATGAAGACAGAACTGCATGGAGAGTTCCAAACCAAAATCGTTTGTACAGGGTTTCATCGCCTTAATAATACGTCTTGAACGACATAGATGGCGCTAGTATAGTAGTTGGATTGGAAAATATACATCTCTCGTTAAAGAACATTATCTTGTTTTTTGCTAGTTACAATATTACTTAATTTTAACACAAATTCTCCTACGACATTACAAACCTTATAAAGCAAAGCTCGTAATAACTAGGATTCGAACTCGGTGGCATAAAATTTACCGATACCATAGCCACTGGACTATTGCGTCATTACGCAATGAGTTGAAATTATCCTACTCTTTATTATATCGAAGTTGTTTAGCGACTTTAACCTGTATCATAAATCTCAAAAGAATTGAGGGTAGTTTAATATTGACTGTATAAAAATTAAATCTTTTTGTTCAATCATAACGTTCTTTACTATCTTTGAGTGAGTTCAGTTACGATTGCATTTAACAATTTTTTAATATTTATCTTTACCATGAGTTCGCGTTCTAATATTGATATGGCTACGAGGGAGCACGATTGGAGTTCGCTTTGAAATACAGACATTTCGACTGGAGCAACGTTATCTTCAGTGATGAAAAGACTTTCAAGTCTAGCCAGCACGGGCGAGTTAGGTTGTGGCGTCGGAATAATACGCGTTATGATAGTGATCACGTTGTGCCTAACTCTGAATCCGGTCGTATAACAGTGAACATTTGGGGATGGATGACAGCTGCAGGACCAGGAGAACTTACTGTAATACCCAGTCGTGCAAACAGTGTTAACTACTTAGATGTGCTGAATGACGTCATGTTGCCCACTGTGCGGAATGTATTTCCTGTAGAAGACATGCCAGTAATAACGTTCGTGCAGGACAATTGTCCTATACACCGTTCCATAATTGTGCAAGAGTGGTTTAGCCAGCAATCGGACATTCGAATTATTCCATGGCCTGCGAGATCGCCAGATTTAAACCCCATTGAAAATTTATGGGGCGTTATGGTTCAAAAGTGGGACAATAGGAACGAAATGACTAAGGAAGCACTGAGTACTCACTGCATGGAGGTATGGGATTCTATACGGGGTCACAATTTATGTGAAAAATTAATAGACTCCATGGGTTCGCGGTTGCAAGCTGTAATCGATCAAAATGGCGGATACACGAAATATTAAAGAATATAAAGTGTTGACTATTGAATTGAGTAATAATGATTGAGTAAAAATGAAAAGACCGGGGTAGCTATAATTTATATGATAAATTACAGTAATCAAACTTGGTGTAAGTTGGATTTTATACATTACTTTATAACAACAAAATGTTATTACACTAATGATTTTGATTTCTTATATAATATAAGAAATTAAAATAAAAACAATATAAATATAGATTCCTTTCCAACATAATAAATTATTTATTTATTATTATAAACAACTCGGTCCCAAAATGACAGCTATAACCCGGTCTTACAATTGTTATTGATTTTAGGTTTAGCTTCAATTTCTTCCTCCTTCTGGAACGAATACTTAAGCTATGAACCTTAGTCATAACATAATGCACAAATCAATCATTATAGTCAATACCACTAAACATAATAATTATGCAAAACGTAAAATTTTTATAATTTATGAGTAGGTAAAATATTTACAGAACTAAGGTTGCATATATAGTGAAAGTTATTATAACATAATGTAAATAAAACTAAATAATAGAAGAATAGCACAACACAGTTTTGATTTAGAATACTTATAATATCTATTATACAGTTTTACTTTGTTAAGGTCTTCTATTTTGTAATAGAGTTATTCAGTTATAAATTTTACTTGTATTTCTCCTTAACAAGTGAATTAAATCATTGTTAATTGGATGTAAAACTGCTAGGTTAGGTTATACATTCTATAAGAAAGAAAGACATAAATTGTATTCTTCTTTGAGAATTAAATGTCTTAAACTATAATCAATAAAATAGTTTCATTTCTTATCCTTTACGAGAATTAAACTTAGTAAATCTTAAGCTGTAAGAAAAATATATCTAAATCTTCTACATAAATGTTTTTTACTAATAATACTAATACTTACCACCAATTATGAAAGTAATTTATATAATATATATTTATATAATGTTATATATAGTAGTATATGTATACTTGTATATTATCCCTATATTCATTTATACATCTTATAGCTCATATTTTTTATATTATTTATAACAAAAAATAAAATAAAAACGTTTAAAAATACAAAAAATAGAATATAAATTATATATTAGAATAATTAAATTTAAAAAAAGTCGACAGAGAGCTGGGTTGCGAACCGGTGCCCTGTTGAACGATCTATGTTATTCTGCCATGCTTATCCACCTGAGCTACTGACTATTTATTCTGGAACGTGAAAATAAGAGCTACTTTGTGAATGTAGGGATTTTTATTATTTGTGATCGACGCCATCTGTAGTCGAATTAACCGATATAGTACCAATTGGCTTATTTAGTTTGGTTTAGATGGCGCTGTATTAAGTACTCGGAAATAAGAAAATATAGTAATTTTTGTTTATTTGAATATAAATATATTATTATTACTTAGTAATTATTTTAGGTATTAAAAACCTTATTATCTGCCTCTGCATAATAAGGTTTACAAGCTTTGCAGTGTTACTTTCATGATTGAACAGCGCCATCTAATCGTCTCATGAAAGTCATGATACGTAATGCAAAACCTCACAGTCAAAAGTCGACCTTAGGCTCTCCATGCACCTTTGTCATCAATAGTACATAAGTACAGACACACTTTTTATTTTTTATTTTTCGTGGTCTTTTCAGCCCTTTCATTTTATAGCTATATCATGTTAATGCATACAAGATAACTAGTCTGCCATCTTTGGGAGTAAGTCCGCCATATCGGATTTAGAATGACGTCACTTATGCCATGTAGTCATCCAAATTAAATAATATGCACGCAAAATTTCAGCTTAATCAGAAACTGGGAAGTGGGTCAAATGTAACTTCTAAGATTTTTTTACATATTTACTTAGTTACAAGTGGAGCTAATAATAAGTATGTTAATTAAAAAGAATACAATAACTGGGTGTGACGTCACCGCCTTATGTTCGTACAAAAGAGATAACAAGATGTTCCCACTACGCCCCCACTCTAACTGCAGCTTCATTTAAGGTGGAAGCGCCAGGGCAGCCCCGCGAAATTCAAATAATCTTACGTTTTTTGCAATTTGCTGGTCGCTGTCAGGTTGTATCTTGGTCAAAATTTGATTCGCGTCCGTAGCATGTATGTATTTATAGAATTATTATCATTAAAATCGTCAGTACAACTCTTTCAGTTAGAATTGATTCTAAATGTAAGTATTTCATGAAATCATGACATTTGGCATCAATTGTAACTGAGAGAGATTATTTTTTGTTTCTAATAAAATATTGTCCTAAAAAAAAAACATAGAAAAATACCCTTTTGTGTAAAGTGGACTCTGCTTGTGCATAGGCAGGAAACCACTTAGTTTTATGCTGACCATCAGCAGTTATCCTTTACTCAACTTAACTCAACTCAGCCTATCGCTGTTCATTGCTGGATATAGGCCTCTCCCAGGCTGCGCCAAAACACCCTGTCCTCCGCCTTCCGCATCCAGACTATCCCAGCCACCTTCTTAAGGTCGTCAGTCCATCTAGCGGGGGGGGGCGTTCAACACTACGCTTGCCGATACGCGGTCTCCACTCCAGGACTCGTCTGCTCCATCGGCCATCGGTCCCTCGACAAACATGGCCAGCCCACTGCCACTTCAGTTGGCTTATTTTGCAAGCTATGTCGGATACTCCGGTTCTTTTCGGGACAACTTCTTTCCTGATTTTATCCTTCAAAGAAACTCCTAACATAGCCCGCTCCATAGCGCCCTGAGCAACCTTGAATTTGTGGACCAATCCCCCCGGCAGTGTCCACGTACCCTTTAAGTCTACCCAAAACGATCAAGCTAAAAACTCCAATAGGATCATCAAAGCTATCAGTATTGAAAATACCAATCACCCTCTAAATTCCTAAAATCGAAATCTTATTAAACACCTATTAGGTAGAAGCTTTTTATCAAAGCGTTGAAAGCGTGTTGGCGCCTAGTGCTACATTCATAGCAACAAGCTTCACTCATATGATACGTAGTAAATAGTTTAACAAGGGTACTTTTTTTCTTAGTATCTACGAAGTACCTACATTCTTTTTTATTATATTCCATTTTTTCATTTTGGAACAACGTTGATCGCTCCGCTAAATTATTGTAAAAAACTTATTCTGTATCGAAATACAAGCATAAAACTATCCGGAGGTTTCATTTATGTCCAATACGAGACACCAATCACCCTCTAAATTCCTAAAATCGAAATCTTATTAAACACCTATTAGGTAGAAGCTTTTTATCAAAGCAATAAGATCTAATAGGATTCTATAAAGGCGTTCCCTACTCACACAAACCCCTGTCCCATGTGGTTTAATTTAGAGCGCTGTTTTAGACGCACTTGGTAGCAAGCAGCGTAATGTGTACTCCGTCATCCCAATCTGTGCCTGACAGTGATAAAGTAACAGATAATTCATTATAACCTTTTGTATCAAACAGACTTACTAGTCGGTTTTGATCTAGGTCATGATTATTTGGTATTTTTATAAGTGTTTGTTTGAATGAAGATGTTAGAAAGTACCTCAGGATAGAATAGGAAGGTCATCATCAGCCCTTTAATCTCCCCACTGTAACAAAGCAGTCTTAAAGCCTTGTTTATTTTTTGACCTCTATTCTAAAACTACGTTCTTTCCTACCTTTTTTTTAATTTAAAATTCAAAAATTACTTGTTTTCTCTGTCAAGTCTCTGTTTTTTATATTAAAAATGAGTTCTAATTCTGCAGCCGAGCTAGTAGAAGCTCTTCACTGTCATTTACCAGTTTCCAAGAGTTGTGCAATTATACAATATAATTACGTATCAAGTCACAGTGTATGTGTTTGTACTTTAATGAGTGCTTCTTGTATTTATGCCTACTTTTGTAAGTAATAAAATATACGTGTTAACTTGTCGTGTGAGATTCCTTTATCCAATTCCTCATCTACCTAAGGTCCTCCTACTCCTACGTCCTCCTCTGCGTGTCACTCCTACGTCTTTCTCTGCGTGTCACTCCTACGACCTCCTCTACGAGTCACCAATACTCCGGTCCTGCAACGTGACCACCTCCGTACCGTGACACCACTGCTGAGGCACAGGCCTCCTCTCTGTGAGAGGGTATCGGCCGTAATCGACCACGCAAACCCAATGCGGGTTGGTGGATGTCACACGTCTTTAAATTTTTGGTTCTAGGACATGCCGGTTTCCTCACAATGTTTTCCTTCACCGTTTTGAGAGCAGCGGTGATGAAATAATTTATACAAAGTAAAGCGCCTGTCTGGGTTTGAACTCACGACCTACAACTTGTAAGTCGGGACCAATGCCACTGGGCCACCACTGCTCTTTTTTGTTTGTGAATAAAGCTTCAATTTTTTTTTTGTCTTCCGATCTCACTGGGACCAACTAAACATCAGCACACACAAGCTGAGTGACACAAAACTCACTTAACTCCACCAACCCGACACAAATCCTAAATCTACTCGACTCCGGCTAGTACTGCCACTCAACATACTTCTCCATGACAGGTAGCTTAAGGCTATACCTTTCAAGTTATAAATATGTTGAAGTTATCCTCCAGCTTTGCTTTGATCATGTCCGCGTCGGTTTGAGCGAGGCCATGTGCGGGTGAGGGCTCGGTGATTGGCGGTAGCGGGCGGGATCACGGGGGCGATTAGAAGTTCTATAAGTAGCGTTCTGTAAGCGATAACAGTAGGTCTATCACAAAGTTGTTATGTTAGCTGACAATAGAGGACAGAATGTGTTTCCACAGGCTAAAACAATAGACTATCGTTCAAGGTACTCGTATTTACGGATATACCTGTATTCAAAATCTTCGATACATATCAAGTTTTGGAAACAAAGTGAATGTAGTATGTATACGTTGCTAAAGGAGATAGTTGATTGGGTAATCAAGTATAGGTTACTAGCGATTCGCCCCGGCTTCGCCCGGGAGCAAAATGTTTCGAAAGACACGTAGCGCCATCTAGCATCCTAAAGCAATTTTAACCGTCTAAAGATAGTGTTCTTTCCCTCTGGAACAGTACTTTTTTCTGGATGAAAGGAACCCTACCTATATCTTTTTCTGTACCCTTGACAGCGTATATGCAAATATTCATGACGATTGGTTCTCTGGTTTAGGTGTGAAAATATAAAAAACAATTAAACTTACTTCCACATTTATAATATTAGTTTTGATTCCCCTAGTTACGATTTTCATTGCGCTAGGGGCCCACCATAAACCCTTAACCAAGGTTACATAATTTTTTCATACTTCTCGCTCGCTTCAACTCCCGCGAAAGCTCCACACTTAGGATGCTACCTAACTCGCAAACTGAATGTATTAATGAACTTTACAGCAGTGTTGATTTACATTTTAGTTTCTTTGCGCGTGACTGCTTCCCGTTGAATTTTAGTTTTGAATAGGATATTAAATAAGTTTCGTGACTCACTTCTGTTTTTGCTTTTGGAACTCGTATAAGCTTGGATTCGCTGTCTTTGATGTGGATGAATTTAGTTATGATGTGCAAAAGTTTCCTAGTTTCCTAATTTACATTTCAAGCGCTAAGCATTTTCGTTTTCAATGGATATTTTCAAACTTCTGTTTTTTCTGTGTTAAATGTACCGTATTAGACTCGAATTCAATCTATTACCACCAGCTCAAGTATCGAATATCATATCGTATATTTTAAGTTGTTTCTAGAAAGTGGCCATTTCCTTAAGCGACAATTATTATCTCGAATTATGAATTTAATGTTTTATTTAAACTGCTTGGCACTTGTTTTTCAAAAACAAGAGACAATTTCATTTTTATTAAACTACGGTATGTGCTATTAAGAATTGCTATATATTTATTTTAAATGGGTGTTAAGTCTTTTTTAAAAGCCGTAACACTTATTTTGTTTGCGTGTTTGGCCTTCACAAGATTAATTGTCCCATATACTAAATATATTTGCCGTGTGGTTTCTAATTACAGTCTGACCTACCCAAAGCCTCCCATGGGAATCTTAAGTGGTTAAGGAAATTTACTGCCCATCCATCGATATAATCATCTCATTAATTTATGAATGAACAACGTCTCACTTCATGCCATCATATTTAACGAATCTGCCAGTAGTAAGCAAAGTTCCTTGTTAGAATTCTGGAATTTTGTGATGAATTAGAAACGATATGCTAAAAAACACACATCACACACATCTTTCATACACTTTATGAAAGATGTGTGTGATGTGTGTTTTTTTAATGTTCTCACTGCTGGTACATAGACCTCCTCTTTGTGAGAGCCCGTGGGCCGTAATCCACCACGTGTGCTCAATGCAGGTTGGTGGATGTCACAACATATTGTCTTCGATTTTTTGGTTCTAAGACATACCGGTTTCCTCACGATCTTTTCCTTCACCGTTTTGAGAGCAGTGGTAATGAAATAATTTACACAAAGTAAAGCACCTGCCTAGGTTTGAACCCACGAACTTCAACTTGTAAGTCGCGGTCATTATCACTGCTTTGGTGACTATTGAAATGACGGATAATAGATGTATACGAAAGAAGGCAAAAATGCTGCGCTTACCGCAAATAAATTAGGATATGGGCAAGACGATGATTTCGATGAACAAAACACTAAAATAAATTGTTTATTTTGCAAATAACGCTCAAGTGTTTACAGAAATTAATAATGCCACATCATTTTCGTCCATATAATATAGAATAATCATCCTTTCAATGTTGCCGCTGCTGGGACACATGCCTCCTCTCTGTGCGACGGTGACATTTTCATTCCCAGTAATATTTTAATACAAATGGATGCGATACATGGTCGCTCACTGACAATCACAGGGAGAAATTAACAAAGTGTTAGAGGGCAATGGAGAGAAGCATAGTCAGAATAGGGTACAAAATCTTAAGTACGGCCACAAGAAAGAAAATCAAAATTATGGACATATGGGATCGTTTATACCATCTGAAATGGGGCTGGACAGGACACACGCTTCGATGCAAAAGTTACAAGTGGAGCAAACGAGTGACACTCCGGTACCCACGAGAAGGGGTTGGAAAACTAGGTCGACCAAAACAAGATGGGTGGACGATATCTGCATGACCTTGGGTCCTAAATGGACTAGAGTTGCAGAGAACAGAGCACAATAGAGAGAGTTCGAGGTGGCCCATGCCACCTAAAAAGGTGCGTCGATTTGCTGGACATCATTTAGTTCATAGGCATTCCCTAAAACTGAAAAATGTACTTATCCGAAATTCGGAAATAAAAGGCTTTATTATTATAATACTTAAATGAAGTCATTACTAGAGTAAGAGTGGACGCATAATCTAAATAAGTTTATTTTCAGTCAACATGAACGAAAATCAATTCGAGAATATTTTAGGTCAACCCACTCAGCGCAACGGTATCTAATCCAGCCATTTCATTGTTACTTTGACCGCTATCTACCACGCTAATAAAGTGAATATCAAGAGATAAGGTCGAACCTGCTGTAACCTTGATTTCCCCTAACAATAGGACTACTGGTACTTGTGAAATATCAAGATAGTTATTTATTTATATATTATATACGTCACGAACGTACGTACGTACGTTACGTCATGAAGTAAAAGTTAGCATATCTGTGTAATTATGTTTACCTGTACCAATGTTATGATCAGCATTTTCAATACTCACTATTTTATGTGATCAAATTACAGGTACTTTAAGTACGGATTTGTTTCTGTTTTGTTCTTCTTTGTCATCGTTTCGTGTTTTGCGTAGGTACTATAGAATTATTTTAATATCCATTTAATCATAATTAACTAAATTGTACATTAGCAGTACATTGACACATTTTTATGTCACAAGACATTCTCTGCCAGGCAACCTTTATGTTATAAGAAATTTACTAATAATTCCAAGATGACTGCAATGACCAATGCCAATATTCTTAGTAAAAATCGTCCTTATAAATCCACAACAGCCTTTGTACATGTCACCAACTTAAAAGAAAAACGATGAAAAAGGTAGGTACCTATCGTCAAAGCGATTAAAGTACATACATTTTAATATTCCTTAATTGATTCCCTTTTAAAATACTCCACTAAGTCATGTAACGTCATAATAGATATAAGAATTTCTTTGCAAACGGATGCTTTCCGAGTCCGTAATTGGAAATTTAATATTCAATTCGCTTATTCTTTGTTATTTTATTTAGTTCGTTCTTGTTCACTGTTGCTAGGGAATCTTAGTCTTCCGATATTTCTGAGAGTGGGATGGATAATAATAATTTCAGTAAGGATTTAGCTGGATACGGCCAAGTTTGCGCATAACGTTTTGAGCCGAGTTACTTGAGCTAGTAAAAGAGGTCTTGGCCAGTGCTATCAAGTTAACGACGGTGGCTTATCTTGCATAGGAAGATCGCTAAAGCAAGAAAGCTTTAAAATTGTAATGATTCTTCTCAAAAAGGAAATTTTGCGGTCGGATAAACTATCTAACCATTTTGTTATCTATAGGCCAGTGCTAATTTTGTCTTTATCTGTGCTTTAATTTGAATAATGACTATCACAGTGAAGTTTGATGTGAGTGATATTTCCAAGTCATCATCTTCAAGTATTTGTATAATGTTACTTGGATTTAGCGTAACACGTTTTGTTCTTCTGGTAGGTACAGCCTATCTTTTCATTTTCTTTCATTCTTCACACAGTTCATCTACCTTTTTTTTGATCCTCTCTATCCATTCATTAAAATTAAACCCAAACCGAGCACTACGTATAACTTTTATTTCCAGCAACATGAATATGTTTTGAATAAAAATATGAATCGCGTTTAATTTTCTATATTGCACTTACTCCTATTTGTCTCTGCGTCACCAAAAGGTTGACTGGTATGTCTGAGGCATTCAGTCCACCTCTGTACTTATGTGTGCATAAAGTATTAAAAATATACTCAAATCATCACAAGATTCATCTAACTTATTCCCACCATCTTCAATAGCATTACTTCTAAGCATCAAAAGAGCTGGCGTGAACCGATAATCTATTTCATATTACCCTCTATAAGCGCTCATATCGCTGTTATTAATGTCTGAACATTTGCCATCAGATAAACTTTAGTTTAGATGCTATTTCAGACGATGGCTTTTGTTTACTTTTAAAGGGACGTAGCCTGGTATATTTTTGTTTAATATAGTTTTTTTTTTCGTAAGTAGGTGAGTAGTGTTTTGTGTGTATATTGTTATGATCTTCTTTGTTTAACTAGATTCAAGTTTTGTTGTATATTTTCGATTTTAATGATTATTTCGTCTGTCTTTAGTATTTAAATACTTGAATTTTAACAGACCGCCATTAAGTTTTGTTTGTGTCTTTATTCTTCTGTTGTTTTTTTCCTTGACTTTCTACTGTAAGATATCTAAGTATTCAAAATTTTAAGACCTCAGAAATGCTATATATACAGCACTCGCTAGTTTTTTTTATCTATTATAGCATAAACTAAAACCCTTTCTCCCGCTATAACTTTGTTCGAGTAAAAATATACGAAACTTTATTCAACAAGTTCATTATCCAATTCTATAACAAAACTCTTTTGAAATGAATATTTTTACTGAGCATCTTGTATAAGTCACTTATCTTAACGACACACACTTTATGTAAATGCTATCTTTTAGCTTTATCTAGGTCCATAAAGTCGTTAATGTCTCTCTTTTATATGGAAGCCAGTTTTATCTTTTGGAATTATAAGTTTTTATGCTTTTGCATGTACAAGTTTCTTTACGAGGGGAAGATAATTACATATGCGGGGTATAGCCTGGTTCACCGTTATGCTTCCGTACTGAACTCGGAAGTGGTTAAACAGATCTTTTATAGTTTTTGGTGTCATGAAGTGATGATTTTCAAGCTCATTTACTGTAAAAATCTTTTTGTTTGTATGACGTCTTCATTACAGATTTGACTAAATCATCCACTTCCATCATCAGTCTTTAGCACGTCGTTACCTTTTTAATTAGAGTGGTAAGTTTACCTTCTACTTCTCATTTTTCGGTATTTTCAGTACCTAATAAAAACATATACATAATTATAGATTATTTAGCACATTGCTAGGCAAATACCTCCCCCAGATCCTTCCAGGTATTATTTTCCCGATCCACCTTAAAATCGAAATAAATCTTTTATAAATTAACATTATATTATTTAGTAGCTTCTGCCAGCGGCTTCGCTTGCTTGGAATTAGTTCTTCTCCCGTTATAAACTTTTAACCCTCATTTCACCCTCTTAGGTGTAGAGTTTCGAAAAACCCTTTCTTAGTAGATACCTACTCTTTACAAAGAATACACGCTCCAAATTTCATGTCTCTAGGACTAGCGGTTTAGGCTGTGCATTGATATATCAATCAGTCACACACAGTCAGTGTGTGTGTGTCAGTCAGTGTAAGTTGACACGGTTGGCGGAGTGGTTGAGCATTCGGCTGCTGCGCTGCGTGTCGCGGGTTCGATTCCCGCACGGAACAAATATTTGCATGACCTACAGATAGTTGTTCCGGGTCTGGGTGTCTTGTGTATGTGAGTATACATGTTTGTGAACGCACCCACGATACAGGAGTAATTCCTAGTGCGGGGCAACGTTTTTTAAAAAAGAAAAGAAAGAAAGAAAGTCAGTCAGTCAGGACTTTGAATTGTATACATTTAGATTGACTATTAGTTCATTACCAATTTGTTCATCACATCACATATGTTCAGACAAAACTACACCAGGAAGCTAATTAATATTAGCTCGGCCACCACAACCGACTAATTGGATCCATCTCCAGACAATTGCAATCTAACTGTTTATTCAGTCACCTAATTGATTAACTAATATGTTGATGCTGTTAGTAGCATGAGAGCACAAATCTGTCACGCTGGTCTAAGCAAGTCTATTGTATGTAAATTACAATAGTGCTGACAAATGATGCCAATTTCGTCATTAATCAAATAAATTCTTGAGATCTTAAATAAACCAATTTTATTAATTTCACCAATCCCATTCCATCTTCGGGCCATCAAATGTACGGCGACGCGCCACCGGTACATAGTGGACATCCCACCCACTTGTATAAAACATTTTTCTGTTTTTGGTATTGCAGTCTTTAGTTGTGCGTACAGCTAAAGAGTGGATAACTACCTGCCGGAGTCTGTGTTTCCTGGTAGCTACAATCTGGGAGTCTTTACGTCAAGAGTGAATTGGTTACCAGGTGAGATAGTGGTTAAACGAGAGCCTATCAATGATAAAAGAAAATAAAAAAAACTGCTACCAACACAGCTGGCGTTTTTTATGTCTTTTCAGCAAAGCATGATTAATTTTGTTCTACAGATCGTGACAACAAAAAGGGAATAAAGAATTAATCATCAGGATGGCAATAAGAGCAGCCTAGGTGCGGAGGCTATGAAATAGAAATTATAAGGCCTGTGAATCGGACCGGGCCACTGAACACTCATCTATCTGCCTTTCTGTAGACCGTGTACCTCCATAATTATAAATTGAAGCATATATGCTGTGTCAGACTATAATCTTTCTCTAAATTTTATCTAGATCCGTCCAGCCATTCTGGGGTGATTGAGTAACAAACACCCATTCAAACTTTCACATTTATAATATTAGTAGGATGTTGTCAAAGAGCATAAAATGAACTGATTCTTTTTGGTCTTACAATTGTTCTCGAAAAGCTGTAAGAACAGTGCAAAAGGAAAACAATAAAAAATCCAAAATAAAAATCATAATTTCATAACGATCCCATGATGAACCCTTTCTTGAAGATTCAAAGAAAATACTCGAAATTTTAAATGAAATCTAGAATATTATCTTTGAATGAAAAAGTAAAATTTTCACAAACGAATCAAATAAAACTTACTCAGATTTCCCAGTAAAATCTAATTTTCAGAAAATACATGGTTCCTTCCTGATTTTATTTTAAAATAACGTGGATCACTTCTCTTTAAAAACATTTCTCATTTTTTAAATGAAATTATCCTTTTACTGTTACCGTATATTCCTTCAAAAGAGACATCACGATTGTACTTTAATTTGATCATGGAATTCCAAGAAACAGTATTGGTAATATTTTTTCAATAACCCGATGGGTATAAGTATGTTTTCAAGTTAGTCGTTTGATACACAAGGACAATTGTTATTGCAGTTTCTCGGCCAAAACGACCTAGTCTTTGGCTCGGACGTGTATTCCACCTCACCAGCAATTACACACTTTACACTGTTTTTTAGGGTTCCGTACCCGAAGGGTCCAAACGGAGCCCTATTGTTGTCACTCACGTGCCTGTCTATCTGTTCGACCGTCGTCTGTCAAAGAATTGAACCATTAAACCGAAGAATTTTTTAACTTCCCATTGAACTTGACATTTGGTGATAATTTTTATTATATCGTATACTTTACTAACAAATACCAATAATTGGTACGGAACCCTAAATGTGCGAAATCCCACACGCACTTGGCCAGTTTTTTTTAACATTAATAGTCTCGCGTTTCACAACTATCTCACCTGATGGTAAGCGATGATGTGGTCGAAGATGGAGCATGCTTGCCTAAAAGTAACCTAATCGCTCTCGACTTAAAGACTAAAAACATCAAAATGTAGGTACTATTATTTTTGAAAGTCAACTGGAAACTAAAGCGCTTTATTCACGGAGCCATCTTGCTGTACGTCCCGCCAAGGCTATGCACGATGCAAGAAGAAAAAGTACCATAAATTATTAATTGAGCGAGATGTACAGTAAGATGGATCGTGAATAAAGCACTTTACAGTAATCTTGTTACAGTGAGATACCAGCACACAATCGACATCTTAAAAAAAATATATATCCATAAATATACTTAAACAGCATGTACCTAACAAAAACTCGTCCGATCCCGAAAGGAATTACTTGGTATCGTACTGCTCATTTAATGGATACGAGATAATTATTTTTCCCCAACGAAAATAACTAATTTATAAAAAAAAGAAAAACTTATCAAAGGTAACACTGAGCGCTCGACAAAGTTCACCTACTGTTTCGTTTAAAAGACGCCGACTGAGCAAGACAGAATACCTACAGCGCGGCTAGTCCACGGCGGTATCGTTTGAAATTAAAATAGGTAACAATGAAAAGATTTCGTTTTTTTTTAAACAATCGTGGCTATGCCACTGGCTTGGTTACGAGACCTTTAAGCCAAGTCTTAATTTGATCACTATAATTTTTTCTTTTTCCCCATTAGAATGCAGATGTAACACATTCTAATGTATTTTGCAGTATTTGGCAACAAGTGGGTCGAGTCAGCCTTCTCGGCAAACTTCGCTGAGGTAGTCTTTACTTCAATAAAATTCTCAGCTCCATTTTACCGAGATCGCGCCTATTTCAATGAGTCACACATATTTTCCAGTAGCGTAGACAGTTGAGACACAAAACTACACCAATTTTACATCACAATATCCACTAGGAATCAATAAGCGAATAATTAAAACAGTCACTGAACTTCACTTGAGAAAATCTCGCCAAAAACTCCGAAAAGATTCCGCCGGCCGGAGGAGTGTTGTAAACTTATGAAAAATTTGCCATATTTAGTGTTAAATTTCGCATATTTTATAAAAATAAGAAAATCTATAACTTTTGGTTTTTATGACTTACATTTTTTTTTACAACTTTTCTAGTATGTATGTTATACCAGAGATACGCCTTTATTGGATCGGACAGGGTTTTTGTTACATGCTGTATACAGGGTGTAACGGAAAGGTGTGGTCATATTTTAAGAACTGCATCTGCCCATCGACATGAACAACTTGCTTCAAGCAAATCCGAGGAAATTCTAAAAATTTTTTTTTACCTCCCGTACAAATATTGATCAACTGATGATGACTTTGTATGGAAAGTCCAATTTTTTTTTGGGAATGTTCTACTTTTTCTTAGAAAAAGTTGTTAATTTCCATGGGCAGAACCGGCTCCTAAAATATGACCACACCTTTCCATTACACCCTGTATATATAAATGTAACTGGCGACCCACCCCGGTGCCGCACGGGTGCAAATTGTACACACAAACCTTCCTTGAGTGCAAATTCGTTGAGTGGTTTAGGAGGCCTTAGCGGAAAAACAGACAAACGTGGCAAGCGACTTTGATTAATAGGTACTAGATAGCTTATCTTGATATGGTCATGTGAAGAGGAGAAATGAAACACATGTAACTAAAAGAGTTATAAATATATATGTGGATGGATGGAAAGGGAGAGGGAGGCCAAAGAAAGGATGGATGGATTGTATGAGTAATGATATGAAAGAAAAGGGAGTTAGTGATAGCGTGACGGCTGACATTACTGAATGGAAGAAAAAAACGTGTTGCGCCGACCCCAAGTAACATGGTCTATGTCCAGCAGTGGACTGCTATAGGCTGATGATTATGATGATTATTCGTGGGATAGGCCCGAAAGACGAAGCTACAAAAGAAAACTAGGTTAGTACAATACCATCATTTGAAATCGAGGTTAAAGCTTAAACCTATTTGTTTTATTAACAGAATTATTGTTAACTATAGGTAAAGCCATTGATTTTCAGTAAAACTTTGATTTGGGTATATTTGCCGTGCTTAGTAGTCGTTAATTCCTAAATCTTAAATCCATGCAAAACTGGACAAATTTCAGCTTGGTAGGTACCAGACTACCAGTCCGATGAGCAAATCCCTCCAGTTTACGACCAACCCAATAAACTAGGTAGGTATACTATACCTAAATCAGAATAGTTACAACACTGTCTATAAAACCCAAAGGCCCAGAAGTGTTTCCAAGAAAATGGGCACAACACAGAACAATATACCGAATATCACGTCAAGCTGTAACATCATAAAACAATATCTAGCTCCAATATTGTTTGGCAATATTACACTGAAAGTAGAAAAAAAAAGTATTTTATAGCACATCCATCTTTCCTAGGATATCCCTCTGCTGGACGATAACCAACTCCATCATGAAGAGATATAGTTCAAAATCGGTTAACAAGACAATGAATCGTCACCTTGCCTCGGATTTATTAGAAAAGAAAACTATTTTGTCTTTACTAAGTTAATTAAAGTTGTTCAGTTTGTTATTAGACGATTTATTACGAGAAAGAGAGATAACCGTAATCCTTGGTATTTGTTCTACGGGAGATAAAGAGATTTATTTAATACTTCGCTAAAGAGAGGAATCTGTTTGCTATCATAGCAGATAGATTTCTCCGAGCCAACTTAACTTGTTCAAGACTACTTTGAATGGAGCGATGTAACGTTTCAGGGAATATTGTTAGCGAAACAAATTATATTTTGTTTGAAATTCCCGTATTTAAAAAAAGCCATACAAATAGTCAAAAATACACTTGGTACGGAACCCTAAATGTGCGAAGTCCGATACGCACTTGGCCGGTTTTTATTGGAATGAAGTTCCTTATCGCGCGTTGTGAAAGGGGGCTAGACGGAAAAAATTCTTACGAAAAGTCGAGACGACACTAATGAGGCTGTCCATCCAAAAAGACTGTGTTGGAAAAAGAATCTAATAAAAACTTCTTGTATTTTTGGTGGGTAGGTACAAAGTTTGCAAGCAGATCAAGCATTATCTAACCAATTTCGTGTGTTAAATCTAGCGGAGCTTGGAACGCTGAGCTGAGCTGAGCTGAGCTGAGCTGAGCTGAGCTGAGCTGAGCTGAGCTGAGCTGAGCTGAGCTGAGCTTAGCTGATCTGAGTTGAGCTGAGCTGAGCTGAGCTGCGATGAGATGAGCTGAGCTGCGATGAGATGAGATGAGATGAGATGATGAAGTATAACTTCTTACGTGCGTGCGTGTGTGCGTAGTTAATAATAAAAAAAATATTATAAATTAAATTAAATAAAATTATATTACAATTCCTTCACTAATTAATCGAAAGGAACTTCGTTCCATCCGGGTGTCCCTTGACACCTCTCAAGTTTTATTTTATTTTCTAATTTTCCTTTCATACTTTCAGAAAGCTGCATCCACGCCATGAATGGGTGACCATCTTTACACACCGAGACTCCTCCGTGCCTCGGAAAGCACGTTAAGCCGTCAGTCCTGGCTGTCAATCGTGGATTTTTGACAGTCGTTATGGGTCGTCACAAGCTTTTTTTTTGTGGGTTGGGAAATCATCCAATGACATCTCCCGCTATGGGTAGAGTGGGAGGGCGAGTCAGACTCTTACTGACTAAAACCCACCCCTATTCCTTCCCTGCCTGAGTGCCCAAGGGAGCGGTAACTAGCCCGAAAGTCTGACAACCAGTCTTACCAAGGGGTATCGTATTACCCAAGGTTGTGGAGGTCAGATAGGCAGTCGCTACATATAAAATACTGGTATTCAGCTGCATCCGGTTAGACTGGAAGCCGACCCCAAAATAGTTGGGCAAACGCTAGGCAGTTAGCCTAGCGCTGCATCCAGTTAGATGTATTGACCTAAACTAAAACGGGAACCTCTTTTCATATGATACGAGTATGTCATGTTTTAACCCCAAAAAATTACAGATAGTCAATAAAATTAAAAGCATGTTACGGCCATAGCCGTTAGCGTATCTGACACCCTGGAGACTCGTAGATAATGCTAAAGAAGTGTGTATAATTCGCGAGCGTCGACTTTCATCCTACATCTCCCCTCTAGGGACTCGCTGTGTAAATACAGAGTTAAAATTAGGGAATGGGTACATTATATTTTAATATTTATCTGCTTTCTTTGCTAAGGATGTTAGTTGAGGCAAAAGTAAATACCGAGTTCATATTTTTATTTTATTATTTTTGTTACTATTTGATATACCGATGGGGTGAAAGGTTATGGAATGGCAAGTGCAAACCAGAAGGCGTCACAAGGTGTTCCGATAACCTGGTGAAGGCTGCGGAAATGTGCT